>CM035849.1:29831064-31031064 GCA_020510985.1 Pholidichthys leucotaenia | reverse complement strand
AAATACGGACGTGGGGGGGGGGTGGGAGTGGCTGAAAAGTTCATCGTGGTTTATTTTTCAGCCACAGGGATCCAAGCACTGCAACACCAATGGAAGAAGTGTGTGGACCGAAGGGGAGACTATGTTGAAAAATGAACTACATTTGGTCCAATTTGAGCACTATGAGCTTTTCAGCCTGTGAACTTTTCAGCCCCCCCCCCCCCCCCCGCCCCCGGTAGTTGTAGAGTCAAAATAAAAAAAGGTGCAAATTTGCAGATTTATGAGAGGGAAAAAATGCTACAGATTTACAAGTGAAAAGCTGCAAATTTGAGGGGAAAAGTTGCAAATTCACAATATAAATACACTGCAAATTTATGAAAATAATTTATAAATTGCATACATTCCACATTGAAAGGAGCCAGTTGAGGTGGTATGGGCATCTGATCAGGATGTCTCCTGGACGTCTCCCAATTGAGGTGTTTTGGGCATGTCTCACTGGGAGGAGACCCCGAGGCAGACCCAGGACTCGCTGGAGAGACTGTCTCCCAGCTGGTCTAGGAAGGCCTTGGTATCCTCTCTGAAGAGCTAGAGCAGGTGGCTGGCGAGAGGGAAGTCTGGGCTTCTCTGCGTGAACTGCTGCTTCTGCGACCCGGACCTCTGGAAAAGCATTAGATCAATGGATGAATTTATAAATATATATTTACTAATAAAGGGTCACCTTTATTAGCAGAAATCTAAAAACAACAAAAAAAAAGTCCAGTTTTACAATGTTTGGAAAAAGTGACTAAGAACATGTATGCGTGCTAATCTGGGTGTGCAAAAGCTTATGGGAGTGTTCAGCTGGTGTTGTTTATTCATTTTTCATTCACCCACTGCATTACGCTGAAACATATGTTGCTTCCAGTTGTTATGCATCTTATTTTATTATTACCTTATGTGCGCAGCATCCCACGGCTATTGCTATCGTTTGTTAGCTCAGATGGCATTCTGTAGCAGTTATGCTTTGTTCGTCTCTTATCAAACATTTACCCATTTAAAATAACAATACATGACACGAGTATGTTGTTGTTTTTTTTCTTCGTCATGACTTTCTGTTCACTTTCCTTTTATCGTCTTATTTTTTCCTCCCACAGTCCACATCCTGTTGTTGTTGTCTTGTTACCCATTAGCATATTAAGCCCATAAACCGGTCTTAATGAGTGCACTGCTGCTGAAAACAACTCCACTCTTCATACATGAGTGCTCCTAATGTGTTATTTTCCCCCAGAGTTTTCAGCTTTTTTATGCTGTGCATGCTGATGATATCGGCTCCTTCCTGATGATCAAAGCAGGACTATAACCGCAGCTTTGTGGATTGCCGTCGATGTATGACTTTTCTTCAAAGCTGTTTTTATAGCCAGCTAAAACGGTGATCTGTGTGTAAATGTCAGGGGCCTTTTTTCCCCAAATATTCAGTCATCCTGATCTTCATTATTTGGTGTTCAGCAGTAGCAAATTTTATGTGGGGAAGATCTCTAAACGGTCTTTCAAAGCTTTCTCAGCGATCACCAAAATCTCTCAATGATCTTCAGTGAGCCCCACAGTCCTCAGTGTTTCCTTTCATTCCAAAACAATCTCTCAGTGATCTCATCAATCTTCCAGCAGTCTTTCAGTGAAATCCATTGGCCTTTCATCTAACGACCAGCGATCCTCTCACTGGTCTCTCAGCCATCTCTCTACCTTTGGGTTGGGAAAAATTTGACGTTCATTGAAAGTTGCTGATAAATCACTGGGAAACCAATGAGATTATTGAGTGCTCCTTGAGCTCTAGTTTTTTATGAGGGGAAAAGTCACAAATTTTTGAGAAAAGTTGCAGATTTATAGGAAAAACATTAAAATTTATGAGGAAAAAAGTCACAAATTGATAGGAAAAATATCAAATTTATGAGGAAAAATATCAAATTTATGAGGAAAGAGCAGTGCAAATTTATGAGAAAAGAGTTGCAGATTTGTGGAAAAAAGTTGAAAAATTACAGGAAAATAGTTGCAAATTTATAAGAAGTTTCAGATCCTTGAAAAAATTTCGAATTCATGAGGGGGGGGGGGAATTCCAAATTTGAGGGGAAAAAGTTGCCAATTCACCGAATGGAGCTAATGTGATGATGTGGTCTCCGTTGTCCGTCCGTCCGTCCACATTTCACGGGAATCACGACTCCTCCTAGGCATTTGCCCTGATGCTCACCAAACTCACTCACAGTGGCCCTCAGGAGGGCCTGCATCCAAGTTGTGCTCAAGGTCAAAGGTCAGAAGATCTGGGCAATTACGATTTCACAAAAAATGATACTTCTCCTTGGCCAGGGGTCTGCAGCCTGTGGCTCCGAAGCCACATGTGGTCCCTTTTCCCATATTTAGTGGCTCCCTGAGGTTTTGAAAAACTCACAAATTTACAGAGAAAGTGGTCACAAATTTATAAAGGAATATTCCACAAATATACGGAAAGCTGCAAATTAAAGAACAACTCTAAAATGAGATAAAATATTGCAAGAATTTGAGAATAGGGTTGTATATTTATAAGAACAAAATTGTGAATTTACAAGAAAAAGCTCCAAATCAAAGAAAAAAAAAATGCAAATTGTAAAGGGGGGGAAAGCCCCAAATATATTTTAAAAGGAGCAATTTTTTAAGACACAGATTTATGTGAAAAAAGGTTGCATATTCACAGTTCAGAACCTGCAAATTAGAGAGCAAAGTCACAAATTTAAGAGCATATTTATACACATTTAAAAAAAAAAAATCCAAATTAACAAAAACTGCAAATTTCTTTGAAATAAGTTGCATATTTTTAAGACCAGTTGTTAATAATAATAATAATGATAATGATAATAATAATAATAATAATGGTTTGCATTTATATAGTGCCTTTCAAGAAACCCAAAACACTTTACAATGAAAATCCATTATCCATCCATTGCACAGACAATGGTAGCGGTAAGCTACTGCTGTAGCCACAGCTGCCCTGGGGCAGACTGACGGAAACGTGGCTGCCAGTCCGCGCCAACAACCTCTCTGACCACTACCGAACAGCACCCAGCTGGATGGCAGGAAGTTTCACTTTTACATGGTCTTTGGCATGACCTGGCCGGGACTTGAACCCCGACCTCCCGGTTGTGGGGCGGATGCTCTACCCCTAGGCCACCACTCAGATTGTAAATTTACCAGAAAAAAGCCACAAATTTAGAAGAAAAAGATGCAAATTTAAGAGAACATTTGTTTGTAAATTTACATAGAAAAAAATGTTAGTTTTCAGAAGTCAGTTGCAAATTTATTTCATATTTTGGAGGAAAAAAAAATCGGAATTTCCAGGGGGGGAAAGTAGAATTTTTAAGAGAAGTTGCAAATTTGAGTGAAAAATAGCAAATATATCTTTGTACAATAATAAAAAGGTGCAAATTTACAAAAAAAGCTTTCCTCAGTTCCATTTTGATATTTTACGGGGTAGGTTTACATGGTTTTACGTGGTACTTGGGCTGCTGTGGCTTTTCTGGCGTATGTTTATTTATCCAGCACTTTTCCTCCAGTTCAGCAGCTCAGTGTTTTACAGAGTAATAAAGGCTGATTATTAAATAAAGTGAAAGTGTGTCTGTTCAGATTGTGTGTCTTGGTATTCGTGCCTGTTTGAACTCTTGTGATTGTTCTGGTACATCATTTGCAAATTTTATTCACATCGTCGCACCCATCCTTCGTCCTGTTAACATCATTTTATTCTTTTTTTTTTTTTTTTTTCCATCTGTTGCTGCACCTGCACCGGCTGCATTCTACATGTTTTCACTCAGGGTATTAGCTGGCTGATAAAGGACCACTTTTTTTTTTTTTCTTTTTAATGCAAAATATACAGTGTGGGACACATATGTGGGTTTCATATGCACAAATGTATATCACCTTATGCTTCAGATGTATATCACTGTATGCTTCACGTCTCAGATGAACAAAGAGCTGAACCTCCTCAGAGATAGCAGGAGGATGTGAAATGTGGTCTTTGGTATGCAAAGAGATGGCCGTGGGGGATTTCCTGGCTGCCAGTGACTTTGGGTGGAAGTGATAAGATCTGAAAGGGATGCATTGTTACTTGGGATTAAATGAGATGTGTCTGGAGCTTTGAAGCTCCTGGGGTATAAAAAGGGATGAAGGTCTGGGTTTTTTTCCTCTTTTTCTGTATTGTTGATGTTGGAGAATGTGAATAAACCTGATTCGTGAGATAAACTCTGCCTCGTCCTTTCACATCTCCACAACAGTTTTTTTTCCTTTTAAATTTGACAAATTTGAGCCTTTTTTTCTTCATGAATTAGCAAGTTTTTTCCTTGTAGATTTGTTACTACTTCTCTTCTTTTTGGTCATGGTGTTAGAAGACTAAGGCATTTCTTTTAAAGATCCACTCCAGTGGCTATAAATCCCCTATAAAAACAAATCTACATTGTCCAAAATGATATTTGATGCCCCTTTTTGTACAGACAAAAATATGAAGTCCATTTTATGCCCTGGATGTAGTGATGCAGTATAATGATAAGTTTGTGTACAACTTTTTAAAGAGCTTTGAACTTTTATTTACTAAAAATAAACACCGGAGTAGAAATATGGACAAAATATTCAACATAACCTAAACAAATAAATTTTTTTGGCCATTACTATTTACACGTTGCCACGGACCACTGAGACACGTGGCACACTTTTACGTCACTGGTAAGAACCGTATCCGCGGTCTCATAGATGGTGCAAGAGAACTGCACAGTGAAAACCTTCAGCTTCATGGACCTTATGCTGTGGTCACAAGGATTCTTACCAACAATGGGCTCGTAAGAATCTCCCAATTCCTACACATTCTGGAGTTCGCATTTTATTACTTTCTTCATAGTCAGAAGTTTACAAACATTTCCTTAGTATTTGGTAGCATTGCCTTGAAACTGTGTGACATGGGTCAAATGTTTTGAGTATCCTTCCACAAGCTTTCCATGCTGCCGTTCAATTCACAAGAGCGACTTGAGTCATTCTTGAGAAATGAGGTGCTTTTCTGTCATATGATGGCCCTAGAGTTCTTACATTCCTCATAAGGGTGCGTTGGGATCTTCCTACAGCATATTTACTGCCATCTTACGAAGATTTTTGTGCAACTCACGGCACTCCCAAGTCGTTGGTAGGAAGATCTTATGGCTTTCGGCACATTTTCTCAGCACAAATGTCGCACGAATGACATACTTCAGCCTGATGAGCACCTCACTACTGCCTTACGCATGCTGTACAAATCTCTGTATGAACGGGGATTCATACGGCATTTCCTACGACCCTCAAGAATGACTTAAGGTGTTCTTGAGGTATACTTATGGCCAACATCTTGGGTAGTTCTTACATTGTTCCTATGGCATTTTCGTATGGCCGCCCTACGATGAGGGGTTTTCATGGGGCGTTCATAGAAATCTTGGTCAAGACCATCGACCTGCCCACGAACTTACAAACGGTCTACGGATGCTAGATTCTCCTATGGACACCTTAAAAAGGTGTACGAAATGGTCCAAAAATCGTTGGCATGGTGTTCACAGCCATTCGTGAGGGTATTTATGACGGTAGCTTTACCACTGAATGTTAAGTAAACATGGGTGAGCCAGAGTAGAAGTGGGTTGAGCAGCCAGCTGAAAATGTTGGCGAGTTTAAAAAAAAAAATAATAAAAAAATAAAAAATTAAAACACGTAAACGGTGACTTATTATGGTCGTTTTTTTCTTATCGTACGATTGTTACTGACCTAATCACTGAATCTTTACAAGTTCCTTTAAACAAATTAGAATTTCTTCTTGTAAATATTCTTCAAATGCCATTTTCGACTTTGTAAAAGAGGTTTTATTGAAAATGATTTAGAATCTAACTCCTTCTTCTTTTAGATTGGCGGTTGGCAACCAGCCCACATGTGTATTACCACCACGTACTTCACTCTGTATAATCACTCTATCTGGTCAGGAGCTGTAGTTCTCTCCTTCACTCTATATTCTTCTTCTTTTAGATTTGATTGGTGGTTGACAACCAGCTTACAGGTGCATTACCGCCACTGACTTCACTCTGTATCATCACTCTATGCTCTTGTGTCCTACTGCCTTCTTCTGCCTCTTCTTCTAGATTTGGTTGGCAACCAGCTCACAGGTGCATTACTGCCACTGACTTGATTATCATCACTCTATCTCTTTGTATAAGGAAGTCCTACTACTATTTCTTCTTCTTTTAGATTTGATTGGCAGTTGGCAACCAGCTCACAGGTGCATTACCGCCACTGACTCGATTATCATTGCGTAAGTTCTTATAAGGAGTTCTTCAGAACTGTGTGAAAAAATGATCCGTCCTTGGACTGTCCTCGGCAGCGTCGACCAGTTTACTCCCCGTTTTATACTGCCTTCTTTTTCATCTTTTAGATTTGATTGACGGTTGGCAACCAGCTTACAGGTGCATTACCGCCACGTACTTCACTCTATATCATCATTCTGCCTGGTCAGGGGCTGTAGTCCATGCTCTCTTCACTCTATACTATCAAAATTAAGGCCTTAATTATCACTCTATATATAATTCAAGAAATCTCTGTCGTGTTTTATACTGCCTTTATATCACTCTTCTTCTTTTAGATTTGATTGGCGGTTGGCAACAAGCTTACAGGTGCATTACCGCCACTGACTTGAGTATCATCCCTCTATATCTTTGTATAGCCCACAGGTGCATCACCACCACGCACCTCACCTCCACATCATCACTCTATCTGGTCAGGAGCTGTAGTCCATATCTGTTGTTGTTGTTCCTCTTCTTGTTCTTGTTGTTCCTCCTCTTCTTGTTCTTCTTCTTCTTGTTCTTGTTCTTCTTGTTCTTCTTCTTGTTCTTCCTCCTCCTCGGGGATGTGATTTTCCCGCTAACTCGCAGAATTCCGTTTTTGTTTTTTTTTTATCTTCCAAAAATTTTCACACCAGATGGCGGCGCGTGCACAATGCAAGGCTCAGCGTCTCTTCAGATTTTGCGGATTAGCAGTGATATTTCTGCTCATTTCGGGTCTGTTCATTCAGAACAGCTTCGCTTTTACATCCTACACCCAAAATGAACTTTTGGACATTGGATTACAAAATAACGACCTTTTTATCAGCAACCTACGTTTCATCCCTGAGCTCTGGAGAACACCCGACGCTAGGTAAGCTACCCGGCCGACCGGAAGTGCTTGCAGGCGGTGTAGAGACCATAAACAAAGGCGGGGGAAGCGCGGAGGGCTAAGAGCTAAGCTAAAGCTAACACCGCACCGACTTTCTCTACCCAGCATTTTCCTCGCTAATGTACGGTCACTGGCGAACAAAATGGATGAGCTACGGCTTCGGATCACCAACAATAAGAAACTTATGAACTGCAATATCATGATTTTCACGGAAACATGGCTACATAGTGGAGTACTTGATGGTGCTGTCGAGCTGGCCGGACGGCACACTCTCCAGGCAAACAGAGCAGCTGATGACTCCGGTAAGACCAGAGGTGGGGAGTGTGCATTTACATTAACAAGGCTTGGTGCACGGACTCTGTCACTGTTGGGAGACACTGCTCAGCTAACCTGGAGTTTCTCATGGTTAAATGTAGACCTTTCTATCTGACACAGGAGTTCACTTTTCATTTTTCTTCATCTTGCCTGCTGAAGATGTTTTGGACTTTATTTAAAAAATATTTCTAACGCCACATGTGATGGATAATGCTTATTGGAATATTTTAAGAATGCTATCTTCTTGGAACATAAGTCAATATTATACAGTAGTAAGTGACATTCAGCTGTTTGTTTTATGTCATTTAAGCACAGTTCTGGTACTTAAAAATCATAAAAACCCAGGAGCTTTGGGGGGCTTCGCCCCCCTTGCCCCCCCACCAGGGCTCTGCCCCAGACCCTGCTGGGGGACTATGTCCCCCAGACCCCCTGCTAAATTTTCAGATAATTTCCCCAATCCCAAATCACATCCCTACATCCAGCCCATGATGTCTGTGAACTTAAAGATCCCCCACTTAACAAGTCCTCAACTGCTTTTCAATGTAGACCCTTGATGTCAAGATATTTTTTTGCTGCTTTCACAATGATTTTGATTTTTTTTCTGTTTCCTTGGAAGTCTGTGCAGTTTATCACATCTACCACAAATAAGACAAAATTATTTTCCTTCATAACCAGATAATGTTTCTTTCCCTGTTGGAGTCCACTCACATTTTTTTTTAGCTGGCACCTTTTTTGCAGCTTCTGCATATGTTAATCCCTGGAAGACTTTTACCTGCTGAATTTCTGCTGCTCTTTTGCTGGCTTTACAACCTCAATATGCAGAGCTATGTTCACCACTGCAGTTACAGCACTTTAATTTGGCTCCTCTTTCACACTTTCCGTATTCATGTTCACCAGAGCATCTGGCACATTGTTGTCTAGCTTTGCATATCGCTGCTACATGACCAAACTTTTGACATTTGAAACATCTGAGTGAAGGAGGAACGTAAAGTCTGACTTCATAGCTCATGTAGCAAATATGCACCTTACTTGGCAGTCTTGATTCATCAAATTTTAACATTACCAACAGACTCACATTTTTCACCATTTCTATTAGTTTTCAGTCTTTGTACCGCTGTCACTTTTGCTCCAGTTAAATTTTTCATTATTTCATCAGTTGAGACAGCCGTTGAAATGCCTGATATCACTCCTCTCATTGCCTTATTTCCTTCCAAAACTGAACACAGCACAATTTTCCCCTCCATCTAATTGACTCTGATTGCTTTTCCTTGTTGAATGCTATCTTTACTTGTAACCAGCAAGGAACCACTACAAAGATAAGATAAGATAAGATAAGCCTTTATTAGTCCCACAACGGGGAAATTCCAGGATTGCAACAGCACAGGGATAGCAACACTCAGAGCAACAATCAGAAGGCAAGAGAGGAAAAAAAAAAAAAAAAAAAAAAAAAAGCAAGCAAGAGCAGCTAATATACATATGTACATATTACTATAAAATATATATATACACACCTGCATTTTAAATGCAAGAACCCTTGCATTTAAAACTTCTCCAAGTAACCCATTAACTGCATTTGTGAGCTTAATTGGGTTCCACTCATGAAATGATGCTCCTTCCTGAGTAAGTTTAATGATTACTTTACACTCCTGTTTATTCCAGGATAGTTGATCTTCTGATTCATCAGCACTTGATAACGCTCTTGATTGATTTTCTTTACGTTTGTTTGCTTCTTTTAGATTCCACTGAACTCCAAGCATCCTCTTCCCCGCTTCTCACCTCCATTCCCTCCTCGTCTTTTAGATTTCAACCAGCTTTTTCTTCAGAAATGTATGTCTGTCTTCTACTGCCACTTCAAAACTTCTTCTTTTAGATTTGATTGGTGGTTGGTAACCAGCTTACAGGTGCATTACTGCCACATACTTACCACTCTATATATAACTAGTACATACCCGTGCATACCCGTCCATGCCCGTAGAAGCCAAGTATAAGTAAGTATTTCTGCATGCCCATTGCTGAAGGGTCTCCTCCTGTCTCAGAGACGGCTGTGTTGTTCACAGTCATGCCTGCGGCGTACTGCTGGAACCTGAGGTGTTTAATCTTCATGGCATGTTTTCTGACGTGCAGCAGTTCTCCTCATTCTATTGCTCTTCATCTGGTGGGTCGTCTTCTTCTTCGTTCAGACCACTAGTTGAGGGATAGGTGCGTCGCAATTCCAGTTCATGGGCAGGATCATGAAAATTGATCTGAGCAAAAAGTGGCTTTCGACCCTATTCAGGAAGGCCCGTGCATGCCCATAGAAACAAAGAAACCGGAGAACCCGGAAAAAATCAGCGCTTTGCTTGGCATTTTACACATTTGTAGTGTAGACTGACATTCTTCAAGGTTCCACGTTTTTACTGTGTCAGCACCTCTTTAAAAACAACATTGCTGAGAAAGCGACACTTTTGCTTAGTTTCTTCATCTTGAGCAACAATACGAAGACTGCTTGATCTGGCAACTCTGCTCGCGGCAACATAGAATTGGCCATGGCTGCAGAAATCTGTTGTGCAGAAAACACGAATGCGCTGTAAGACTGGTCCTGTGACTTATTCACCTTGCCAATTTTGAGCCATATGACAAAGACACATTTGTCTATGTGCCGTCATATAGACATCATCTTTATGACGGCATTGCGAGTCCTATGATGCCTGAGTTCACAGGACGTCCTATGATCTCTGCCATCATATAGACACATAAACATAAACACATACCTGTTTTGCAGTCAAGCGGCAGCTAATTTCAGCACTTGTAGTTTTTATATTTTTGAATGTTTTTGCGTAGTTCTGGAGACTCCTAAACCTCAGCTAAATCTGTGCTGGCTTCAACAGCAATGCATAGATCATGCACTGAAAGCTAAAAAGGATTGTTGGTGTGATTGGTGGTACAGATACGGTACAGACACAACAGCACCAGGTACGTTTTCACTTGTATGAATGTCACAGATCTGACGTTTATACAGTGGGGTAAAAAAGTATTTGGTCAGCCACCAATTATGCAAGTTCTCCCACTTAAAAGATGAGAGAGGTCTCCAATTTTCATCATAGGTATACCTCAACTATGAGAGACAAAATGAGGGGAAAAAAAATCCAGAAAATCACATTGAAGGATTTTTAATGAATTAATTGGTAAATTCCTCGGTAAAATAAGTATTTGGTCAATAACAAGTTTGTCTCGATACTTTGTTATATACCCTTTGTTAGCAATGACAGAGGTCAAATGTTTTCTGTAAGTTTTCACAAGGTTTTCACACACTGTTGCTGGTATTTTGGCCCATTCCTCCATGCAGATCTCCTCTAGAGCAGTGATGTTTTGGGGCTGTCGCTGGGCAACACAGACTTTGGGATCGCCCTTTCAACTCCCTCCAAAGATTTTCTATGGGGTTGAGATGTGGAGACTGGCTAGGCCACTCCAGGACCTTGACATGCTTCTTACGAAGCCACTCCTTCATTGCCCGGGTGGGCAGTCCTCTTCTGGATCATCCAAATGCTCTCTAGCAAACTTCAGACGGGCCTGGACATGTACTGGCTTAAGCAGGGGGACACGTCTGGCACTGCAGGATTTGAGTCCCTGGCGACATAGTGCGTTTCTGATGGTAGCCTTTGTTACTTTGGTCCCAGCTTTGTGCAGGTCATTCACTAGGTTCCCCCCATGTGGTTCTGGGATTTTTGCTCAGCGTTCTCGTGATAATTTTGACCCCATGGGGTGAGATCTTGCGTGGAGCCCCAGATGGAGGGAGATTAATTGCTCCCACAGTTGATTTCTTCACACCAAGCTGCTTACGTATTGCAGATTCAGTCTTCCCAGCCTGGTGCAGGTCTACAATTTTGTTTCTGGTGTCCTTTGACAGCTCTTTGGTCTTGGCCATAGTGGAGTTTGGAGTCTGACTGTTTGAGGTTGTGGACAGGTGTCTTTTATACTGATAACAAGAAGAAGTTGTTACAGGTCTGTGAGAGCCATAAACCTTGCTTGTTTGTAGGTGACCAAATACTTATTTTACCAAGGAATTTACCAATTAATTCATAACAAATCCTTCATTGTGATTTTCTGGATTTTTTTCTCATTTTGTGTCTCATAGTTGAGGTATACCTATGATGAAAATTGGAGACCTCTCATCTTTTAAGTGGGAGAACTTGTACAATTGGTGGCTGACTAAATGCTTTTTTTGTCCCACTGTGTCTTTATGACTGCATCGCGAGTCCTATGATGCCTGAGTTTATAGGACGTTCTATGATGATCAGGAAGAGGTCATAGGCCGTCCTATAAACGTGACAGACACACACAGAGACACATAGATTCTTGCTTTAAAATAGAGTGATTCAAAAAATCTCTGTCTCTCTGTTACGGTCATGACCATAGGGCTCGTTAAAAGATCATAGGATCGCCCATGATGTTCTTATGATCTCTACATGATGTCTATGTGACATCATATTAGACACCATAGTACAGTATATAGAGTGATTCAAGAAAATCTGTCTGTGTAGTCAAAGGCAGGTATCACTCATGATCCTAGGACTTGCTATTACATCATCAAAGATCAAAGGCAGGCATCACTCACGCTCACTCATGATCATAGGACATCAAAGGCAGGCATCACTCACGATCATAGGCCTTGCTATGACATCATCAGAGATCATAGGGACTCTCTATGACATCATCAAACATCAAAGGCAGACTTCACAGATCAAAGGCAGGCATCACTGAACTAGTGGTGATGTCAAAGATCAAAGGCAGGTAGCACTCACTATGACATCACAGAACAAAGGCAGGCATCACTGAATGAGTGGTGACGTCAAAGATCAAAGGCAGCTTTCACTATGGTTACTGCTGCCATGGTAACAATTTTCTACGGGCATGCAGAAATGCTTGCTTAAACTTGCTTTCTGTGGGCATGTACAGGTGTGCACAGGTATGCACTAGTCATATTAGAGATCTCTGTGTGTGTCTGTGTGTCACGACCATAGGACTTGCTGAAAGATCATAGGACCACCTATGATGTTCCTATGATGTCTACATGATGTCTATATGATGTCATTTAGACACTGTCATGACCGTAGGACTCGCTAAAAGAGCATAGGTTTGCCCATGATGTTCCTATGATCTCTACATAGTGTCTATAAGACGTCATGTAGACACCATAGTATAGCGCAGTGCTTCTCAATTATTTTTTGCAAAGCCCCCCCTAGGAAAGAGAAAATATTTCGCCCCCCCCAACTCGCCGCAGTGACTATAAATAAGATTATCTATAAAAATTGTATAAGTATACCTAAAATTGTATCCTTTTTAACATTAACGAAAGAAAAAAGCAATATAAATCAACTTTCAACAAATATTAACTTTATTTTGCCACACAGAAACCCTGTTATAGTCTAAAACAGAAAAAAAACTTAGTGCATCAAAGTGCCTGAAATAAAAAATGTCAATCCTTATTTAAACTAGAAACATTTTTGACCAACTGAACCATTTGATGCTGAGAAAAATAATTCAATCAATAAATAATATTAAATGTAAATTGATCTGGAACATTAACACAGGAGTACCAATATATTTAACATTTTAGTCTGAAGAAAAAGGTAGAAAAAGGCAGTATCAACTCCTCTGCAATTGTGTGGGGGTTTTTGCACTGCGCAATTTGTTACGCCACTTTAAATGATGCTGAAAGTGCTCGCTGGTTTACTGATGTAGCGTTCACAAAGTGGGATGATTGTTGGCCGTACTCCGCACGTTTTCGCTGAAAAAAATCAAGCGGCTTATCAACGTGTTGAGGATGTAATGTCTGTAGGTGACGTCTTAATTTATTTGGCTTCATGCTGTCCGCTGCCAACACTTTCAGACACAGTGAACACACCGGTCTTTCCTCGTCTCCCACCGTAGTCACAGTGAAGCCAAGCGCTAGATAAGCTTCGTCATATTTCCTCGTCTTAGCTTTTGGGAGACTTTCATTTGTCTCTTTACCTCTGTCTCTCTCCGCCTTTCTTTTCGTTACTGTTAAATATTTCTCCATGGTGTCTCTCGAGGGGTTTGTTGACAGCAATTTAAAAAGTTTTAAACTCCCGCACAGACTTTGACAGTGAGAGCGCCACTGCACCACCTGCTGCCGTGGATGTGCAATTACACTTTACACGGCAAAAGCAAAGCCTGTTCCCCAGGGTCACACGCCCCCCCCCCCCCCCGGGGCCCCACTATTTGAGAAGGACTGGTATAGCGTGATCAAAGGCTGGTATTACTGAACGAGTGGTGACATGCTTGCTTACACTTGCTTTCTACGGGCATGCAAGAACTCTTTATAGACTAAACGTCACAGTTATGAGGAAAAACAGAAACACAGAAAGACAGACATATGGAGTGTGTGGCGGTAATGCACCTGTAAGCTAGTTGCCAACTGCCAATCAAATCTAAAACAAGAAGAAATAGTTGCTTATACTACTTGGTTTCTACGGGTATGCACAGGTATGCACTAGTTTGTATGAAACGAAGGTCTCTGGTTATGACCTCTTTTTTATAGGTTGAAAATGACATAAGTGCTTATTAATGTTGTTGCTTAACTGAAAATCAACAATCACTGAATTCTTCATATAGATCAGCAAAATTGATGCATTGGCGTGAGGACAGTGCAATGATGCATCCAAGAGGGGAAATGACTGCATCTCAGTAGACTCTATAGCAAATTCATCAGATTAATGGCAGTCTGCAGGTTTAAAAGGCGTCACATCTGGGTTCGTACTAGTCAGAAATGGTTTTATGTGGAGACACGCGGCTGCCCGTCTCCTCCAGCTTTCAGTGGCATCAGGATTAAGGGTCTGAGTCTGGCTGCTTCAACAGGCACAAATTGATCTGTAACTGAGGGTGTTTCTGAGCAGCACCCGGCAACAGAGGGTTACACCAGGTTCACTCCAACAGCAGCAACAGTGCCCTGTGGGACGTTCCCTCCGAGTCTATCCTGCTGAGTGCTTTGGGCTCCGTAAACAAACGCCGCCCAATTGTTTGGTTTGTTCTGCACACAGTCGGTCATTGTTCACAAAGTTGCTGATGTGGACGTGCTCAGCTCACAGGTGGGATCGAGAAGTTCCTGTTATTGTATTTTAACACAAGGTGAAATGAGTGGAACAAGCAGCAGTTATTTGTCATCAGTGTGACTGTCACTTTTTTTTTCCTTACAAATTTGCCTTTTTTCCTCATAAATTGCCTCTTCTTATAGATCGAGGATTTTTCTTATAAATTGGGGAGTTTTTCTTTTAATTTGTGACTTTTTTTAAAATCCTAATTTATGGCTTTTTCCACTGCATAACTTGTGCCTTTTTTCCTCATAAATTTGCAGGGTTTTCCTTATAAATGTGCAATAGATTTCTTGTAAATGTGCAACACTTTTTCTTATGAAGTTGCAATAATTTTCTCATAAATTTCCAACATTTTTCAGATTTGCAACACTTTTTCTTGTAAATTTGCAACTTTTTTTCTTGTAAATTTGCAGCACTTCAGTTGTAAATTTGCAAAATTTTCTCATAAATTTGCAAAATGTTTTTGTAAATTTGCAACAATTTAGTTGTAAATTTGCCGTATTTTCTTGTAAATATGCAAAATTTTTCTTGTAAATGAGTGGCACTTTTGTCGTAAATGTGCAGCACTTTTTCTCCAAAATTTACTTTTTTCTCCAAAATTTGCAACATTTTAGCCATAAATTTGCAAAAAAAAATTTTCCAGTAAATTTGCAACATTTTTCTCATAAATTTGCGGTACTTTTGTCGTAAATGTGCGGCACTTTTGCTTTGTGAAGTTGCAACAGTTTTCTCATAAATTTGCAAAGTTTTATGTAAATGTGATACACTTGTTGTAAATCTGACACTTGTCATAAATTTCCAAATATTTTCCCCCCTTATTCTCACAATTAACAATTTTTTCCTTAGATTTCAAGCTTTTTTACTAATATTTTTTTTCTCAAAACTTTGCAACTTTTTCTCATAAATGACTTTTTTCCTTATAATTTGAGACTTTAAATTTTTTTTCTTGTTTGACTTTTCCTCATAATTTCAACACATTTTCTTGTAAATTGAGACTTCTCTTAAAGTGAGACCTTTGTTCGTATAAATTTGCAACTTTTTTCCATAAATACAGTGGGGCAAAAAAGTATTTAGTCAGCCACCAATTGTGCAAGTTCTCCCACTTAAAAGATGAGAGAGGTCTCCAATTTTCATAATAGGTATACCTCAACTATGAGAGACAAAAATGGAAAAAAAACCCCAGAAAATCACATTGAAGGATTTTTAATGAATTAATTGGTAAATTCCTCGGTAAAATAAGTATTTGGTCAATAACAAAAGTTCATCTCAATACTTTGTTATATACCCTTTGTTGGCAATGACAGAGGTCAAACGTTTTCTGTAAGTTTTCACAAGGTTTTCACACACTGTTGCTGGTATTTTGGCCCATTCCTCCATGCAGATCTCCTCTAGAGCAGTGATGTTTTGGGGCTGTCACTGGGCAACACAGACTTTCAACTCCCTCCAAAGATTTTCTATGGGGTTGAGATCTGGAGACTGGCTAGGCCACTCCAGGACCTTGAAATGCTTCTTAAGAAGCCACTCCTTTGTTGCCCGGGCAGTGTGTTTGGGATCATTGTCATGCTGAAAGACCCAGCCACGTTTCATCTTCAATGCCCTTGCTGATGGAAGGAGGTTTTCACTCAAAATCTTACGATACATGGCCCCATTCATTCTTTCCTTTACATGGATCAGTCGTCGTGGTCCCTTTGTAGAAAAATAGCCCCAAAGCATGGTGTTTCCACCCCCATGCTTCACAGTAGGTATGGTGTTCTTTCTCCTCCAAACACGACAAGTTGAGTTTTTACAATAAAGTTCTATTTTGGTTTCATCTGACCATATGACATTCTCCCAGTCCTCTTCTGGATCATCCAAATGCTCTCTAGCAAACTTCAGACGGGCCTGGACATGTACTGGCTTAAGCAGGGGGACACACCTGGCACTGCAGGATTTGAGTCCCTGGCCGCGTAGTGTGTTACTGATGGTAGCCTTTGCTACTTTGGTCCCAGCTCTCTGCAGGTCATTCACTAGGTCCCGCCGTGTGGTTCTGGGATTTTTGCTCACCGTTCTCTTGATCATTTTGACCCCACGGGGTGAGATCTTGCGTGGAGCCCCAGATGGAGGGAGATTATCAGTGGTCTTGTATGTCTTCCATTTTCTAATAATTGCTCCCACAGTTGATTTCTTCACACCAAGCTGCTTACGTATTGCAGATTCAGTCTTCCCAGCCTGGTGCAGGTCTACAATTTTGTTTCTGGTGTCCTTTGACAGCTCTTTGGTCTTGGCCATAGTGGAGTTTGGAGTCTGACTGTTTGAGGTTGTGGACAGGTGTCTTTTATACTGATAACGAGTTCAAACAGGTGCCATTAATACAGGTAACAAGTGGAGGACAGAGGAGCCTCTTAAAGAAGTTGTTACAGGTCTGTGAGAGCCAGAAATCTTGCTTGTTTGTAGGTGACCAAATACTTATTTTACCGAGGAATTTACCAGTTAATTCATTAAAAATCCTTCAATGTGATTTTCTGGATTTTTTTTTCTTCTCATTTTGTCTCTCATAGTTGAGGTATACCTATGATGAAAATTGGAGACCTCTCATCTTTTAATTGGGAGAACTTGCACAATTGGTGACTAAATACTTCCCCCCCCCCCCCCACTGTATGCAACATTAATAAACTTGCATTTCCAACTCTGTGTTTTTAAACTTGAGGATTTTTTCCCTTGTAAATTCAACAGTTTCCTCATGATTTTGCAACTTTTTTCCTCGTAAATCACTGATTTTTTTTTTTTTTTTTTTTTTTTTTTTTTGCAGGCAGAAATCTCTGATGTTTACACTGTGAGCTAATCACCCCCCACCCCACCCCCCTTTGCTGTGTTTCAGAAGCCGATCCACTTCTATCCGCCCTGCTGTAGGACGCTTGAAGCCCACCACCACTACAGCCGCCACTGTTTCTTCTCTGTCCCCTCCCACCCCGGTCACCTCCCACTCCCACGTCGCCCTCCAGCCGCCCACTCAGCCAGTGAGTAATCCCCCCCCCCACATACCCCCCGTTCCCCTTTGTCATGGCGCCCGTTGTTGCTGCTGCTGCGGAGGGCTCCCTCAGGAGAGAGCATGAGGGAGAACAGAAGGAGGCGTGAAGCTCACAAAGGGAGGAGAACAGCCGCCGCCGTTTATTCAGCTGGAGGAGAATGACCTTCCACCGGACAGCGGATGGGAACAGGCGGGGGTGAAACCTCATGATGTGGGGCCGCCATCACCTCCCCTACGCCAAACACAAACCAGAGCAACAGCCAACTTTGGGGATGTTTGCCACCTGCTGACCGGTGGTGAGGAAATGTACTGAAGCTGAGACAAAACTGTCAAAAGTCATATTTGAGTTTTTCTCTGTGTGGGATCTTTTCATCCGACCTTTTTGGTGTTTGTTTTTTTTTTTTTTTTTTGTCGCTCACACCTACCAAAAGTGCCTTTTTGTGACTTTTCCCCCTCCATCTGTCACCGTTGTCGCCACATTTACCACTTCACACAACACTACCATCAAACCCGACAATAATCGCCACCATCACCATGATCAGTATCAACTCCAAATGGCGCTACTTGTTCATGTTCCTGGGAATCCAGCTGGTCGTCATGGCGCTGCTGTCCAGGGAGGGCTACCAGAAGAGGGTCACCTACTTCATACGCATCTTCCGGAAGCCTGATGCCGCCACCTCCAGCTCCTCTGCCCGAAACCACTCTACTGCGGCCATCAGTGGAAGTGACGTGTACGCCAACCTGTCCCACCTGCCCAGGGGCCACAGCTACGCAGACAACATCCCCTACTGCCCCAAAACGTCCCCGCTGATAGGTGAGTGCTAATTTAAATTAGTCGTCCTTAAAAATGACAGAGGAACAGGAAACAAGAAATGTAATCAAGTAAAAGTAGTAATAACTTATGACGTTAATTACTCAAGTACAAGTAAGAGCAAGGCTTTTTCTATTAGGTTTAGATTTTCTCATTTGTTTTTTCTCATGATTTTGTGAAGTTTTTCTTGTAAAATTTGTTGGTTTTTTTGTGGGAATTTGTTCATGTAAATTTGCAGCTTTTTATCTGTAAATATGTAACTTATAAATTTTGCTTGAAAATGTGCAACTTCTGTCCCTATTGATTTGACTTGTAAATTTGACTTTTTTTCTCAAATTTTTTTTTTCTTTTGTTAATTTGTGACTTTTCTTGTAAATTTAACGTATTTTCTTCATAATTTGAGGCTTTTTTTCTTTTAATTTTCAAGCTTTTTTCCTCATCAATTTGTCTTTTTTTTCCTGGTAAGTTTGAGATATTTTCCTCTTAATTTGACGCTATCTTCAAATCAATTTGAGACTTTTCCATGTAAAATTGTGACCTTTTTCTTTCTCGTACATTTGCAGAACTTTTCCAATAAATTTGACTTTGCGTATCCGAGACTTTATTCACATCTTTGAGGTATTTCCTTTCAACTTCAATACCTTGTAAATTCATGTTTTTTTATTTTCTTTTTTAAATGGATTCTCTAACATTTACAAGGTTGATATTTTTTTTTTCTTTCATCAAACTGACCTTTTAAAGTAAAATTGTACTTTTTTCAGTAAGTTTGATACTTTCTCTTTGACATTTGCAGCCTTATACTCATGCCTTTACGCTTCTGTTACTGTTCTTTATCTTGCACAATGTCAGACAACTTAAAACTCATATTCCATGTTGTTTAATATTCTCCACTGGGCGTTGGTGTGGAGTATGAAACTGATACTTGATGATGTTTCAGTGAACAGTCGTCTCGCTTACACCTGACAAAGTTGTCTTCAGTATCTGATGCCGTCGGTGGCCACAAACCTGTTTGGTTTTTTAGGAACTGGTCCCGGCAGCATTGTTTCCAGTCGCTCGTCGATTCCAGGCAGGTGGAGGTGGAATTTTTGCACACCTGCTTCCTTGTTTTTGTTTCTTGTCTTGGATTCCTGCGGTTGAAAAATAAACCACATTTGGTCAAATTTGACCACTATTAAGTTTTCAGCCCTCCCCTAAATTTGCAGCTTTTTACTTGTAAATATGTAACTATCCATCCATCCATCCATCCATCTTCTTCCGCTTAATCCTTTTGGGGTCGCGGGGGGGCTGGAGCCTATCCCAGCATCTTTGGGCGAGAGGCATAGGGTCCACCCTGGACAGATCGCCAGTCCATCGCTTTCATTTCTTTAAAATTTGCAACTTTTAGCCCTATAAATATGAGACTTTTTCTCTTGAATTTGAGACTTTTTTCCTTGTGAATTTGAGACTTTTTTCCTTGTGAATTTGCAACTTTTGTCTTGTAAATTTGAGACTTTTGTCTCGTAAATTTGAGACTTTTGTTAATTTGAGACTTTTTTCACATAAATTTGAGACTTTTCCTCGTAAATGTGACTTTTCTTGTAAATTTGCAACTTTTGTCTCATTTCTCATAAACTTGACACTTTTTCCTCATAAATTTGAGACTTTTCCCACACAAGTGAGATTTTTTTTTCACGTAAATGTGAGACGTTTTTCCTCGTAAATTTGAGATTATTTTTCTTGTATATTTGCAACTTTTGTCTCGCAAATTTGAGAATTTTTCCTCGTAAATTTGAGGCTTTTAATAAATTGGAGACTTTTTCCTCATAAATTTGAGATTTTTTTTCCTTGTAAACTACAGACTTTTTTTCACATAAACTTGAGGCTTTTCCCACTCAAACATGAGACTTTTTTTATTCAGTGAGACTTTTTTTTTTAATAGAAACATGACTTTTTTTCTCATAAATTTGAGACCTTTTTTTTCCCATAAATTTGAGACTTTTTCTGGTAAACCTGAGACTTTTTTCATGTTTCTTGTTCTTTTTCCCCCTCAAATACATTTTGCAGCTCCCTGCACATGTTTTAACTTAAAATTGTTCAAAATGGCTTCTTCCAGTCCCTTTCGATCCTTTTCAGTAAACCTGGACGTTACCCAGGTGAACTGTAACATTGTTGTTCCTCCTCTTCTCCAATACTCACACAAAACTCTGAACTGGGAACGCTCCCTCTGCTGCTGAATATATTTGCACGTTGACGGGGGAATTAAAGCGGTAAATGGACCTTGCCTTCCCTCGGTCTGCTCCCAAGTTTCCACCCCTTTGTCACACATTACCTACGGTCTCAGCCGTGCGTCACGCTTATTCAGTAGCGCTGTGACGGACTGCCCGGCCCTCTCTGTCTCCGCATTCCAGCCTGTGATTTTAAACTATACACAATCACGAGGTGGTTGTTCTCTGTAGAGACAGCAGGAGGTGAACAGAAACTCTCTGAAGGTTCACTCACAGGTTTCTAGCGCTAAAACAGGCCAAATGGGTAGGGCTGGAGGTTTTATTAATTTAGAAAAAATGCATGGCATTGGTAGACAGTCTGCACTTTTAATTCAATGTCCAAAACCACATTAAAACATCAGGTAACAAACTAGCTGTCAGAGAATCTTCTCTCCCCTCTTTTCACTCATTTGAACTCCTTTTACTATTCATCACACGCCAAAAAAACCATGCAGGTTAGGGACACGGGGTGCTTGTGCACGCAGCGACCGGCAGCTGGTGGCTTGTCACCAGACTGCAAAACAAATCTACCTACGGGTACAAAATAAGTAATTAAAAAAAAAAAAAATCAGCTGTTTATTGCTGACTTCACACAAGTATCCGGTTGATGGTGTTTCATAATAAAAGCACATAACGGGAACAGCCATTGTGAAAACCGAATCGCTGTCGAGGGCTTTGATTGTTGATGACTCAGGAAGTGTTGAGCTGTGATATTCAGTTTATCAAAAACGGTAATTAACTTTTTTATGTTAAAGATAGACGGTATTGTACCGAGGGAAATTCAGATTCTCAGGAAAATTGCTGCTTATCAATTAATTGCTAATCGAATCAATTAAGAATTGATGGATTAATTGACCACTTGCATCCCTAATAATAATAATAATGCATGAGATTTGTATAGCGCTTTTCATAGACACCCAGAGAAGCATTACAATGGCTACATTATCCATCCACTCCACAGACAGTGGTAGCGGTAAGCTACTGCTGTAGCCACCACTGCTTTGACTGACAGGAACGTGGCTGCCAATCTGCACCAACGGCCTCGCCGTCCACTACCGAACATTTATCCACATTCATGCCCAGTGTCATGGACACTGAAGGCAAGGTGGGTAAAGTGTCTTGCCCAGGGACACAACGGCAGGAAGTCTGAGGAGACGTCCTGACCGCCGTGTTACAAAGAGATTTGGTGGAAGGGTGGCGTTGGGAGGACAGAATCTGATTTAACATCGTGGCAGCACAACATTAAAACCACATGATGTCACAGAAATCCTACAGAACACGCAAAAATATGGAGGAACCACAAATGGCAGAATATTGGTGTTTTAATGAAGGAAAAAAACGACTTTAGTGGCTAAATTATAAATGTCAAATTTTATACCATTTTTAAAAGTGCCATAAATGACCACAATCATCAAAGTCGCTATATGATCAAGTATTTACTGTCCACCCCAAATTTGAGGCTTTTTTCTCATAAATGGTGAGACTGGGGCGGCTGTGGCGCAGGTGTAGTGTGACCGACTACTGATCGAAGGGTTGGTGGTTGGATTCCCGCTCTCTCTGCGTCTGCATGTTGAAGTGTCCTTGAGCAAGACAGTGAACCCCCATTTGATCCTGGTGGGTCAGGCCGGCACCTTACATGGCAGCTCCGCCCCCATCAGTGTGTGAATGGGTAGATATCGGGACCTGTAAAGCACTTTAGTCATCCAGAGGTGGGGAAAAAAGAGCAAGACGGTGGTGTGAAAAAGTGTTTGGCCCCTTCCTGATTTCTCATTTTTTGTATGTTTGTCACACTTTTTCAGATCATCAAACAAATTTAAATATTAGACAAAGATAACACAAGGAAACACAAAATGCAGTTTTTAAATGAAGGTGTTTATTATTAAGGGGGGAAAAAAAAAATCCAAACCTACAGTTATGCCCAAAAATATTTGGACAGTGACACAAGTTTTATTTTAGCGGTTTACGAAAACATATTCAGGATACAATTATATAATCAATATGGGCTTAAAGTGCAGACTCTCAGCTGTAATTTGAGAGTATTCACATCCAAATTGGAGCAAGGGTTTAGGAATTACAGCTCTTTAATACGTAGCCGCCTCTTTTTCAAGGGACCAAAAGTAATTGGACAATTGACTCAGAAGGCTGCAAAAAAAAAAACAAAAAAAACAAGGCTGCATGGGCTCTTCCCTCGTTAACCTGTCATCAATTAAGCAGTTAAAAGGTCTGGAGTTGATTCCAGGTGTGGCGTTTGCATTTGGAAGCTGTTGCTGTGAACACACAACATACGGTCAATGGAGCTCTCAATGGAGGTGAAACAGACCATCCTGAGGCTGAAAAAAAGAAGAAGTCCATCAGAGAGATAGCAGAAATGTTAGGAGTGGCCAAATCAACAGTTCGGTACATTCTGAGAAAAAAAGAGTGCACTGGTGAGCTTGGGAACTCAAAAAGGCCTGGACGTCCACGGAAGACAACAGTGGTGGATGATCGCAGAATCCTTTCCATGGTGAAGAACAACCCCTTCACAACATCCACTCAAGTGAAGAACACTCTCCAGGAAGTAGGTGTATCAGTATCTAAGTCTACCATAAAGAGAAGACTTCATGAGAGTAAATACAAAGGATTCACCACAAGGTGCAAACCATTAATCAGCCTCAAAAATAGAAAGGCCAGAATTGACTTTGCCAAAAAACACCTGAAGAAGCCAGCCCAGTTCTGGAACAGCATTCTTTGGACAGATGAGACTAAGATCTGGCTGCACGGTGGCGCAGTGGTTTAGCACTGTGGCAGCACAGTTTTACCCTCGGCCGGGGGATCGTGGGGATCATGAGATCGTGGGTTCGATCCCAGCCCCTGACCAACAGTGAACTGTGTGGAGTTTGCATGTTCTCCCCGTGTTGCGCGGGTTTACTCCGGGATTTCTCCGGTTTCCTCCCGCACACCAAAAACATGTAGGTTTAGGGCGCTCGCGCACGCAGCGACCAGCAGCCAGTGGCTTGTCACCAGACTGCAAACCAAGTCTACCTACGGGTACAAATAAGTAACAAAAAAAAAAAAAAAAAATCAACCTGTACCAGAATGATGGGAAGAAGAAAGTTTGGAGAAGAATTGGAACAGCTCATGATCCAAAGCACACCACATCTTCTGTAAAACATGGTGGAAGCAGTGTGATGGCATGGGCATGCATGGCTTCCAATGGCACTGGGTCACTTGTGTTTATTGATGATGTGACGAAAGACAGAAGCAGCCGGATGAATTCTGAAGTGTATAAGGATATACTTTCTGCTCAGATTCAGCCAAATGCAGCAAAGTTGATTGGACGGCGCTTCACCAATGATCAAAAATATACTGCAAAATCAACCCAGGAGTTTTTTAAAGCAAAGAAGTGGAATATTCTGCAATAGCCGAGTCTATCACCAGATCTCAACCCAATCAAGCATGCATTTCACTTGCTCAAGACAAAACTTAAGGCAGAAAGACCCACAAACAAGCAACAACTGAAGACAGCTGCAGTAAAGGCCTGGCAAAGCATCACAAAGGAGGAAACCCAGCGTTTGGTGATGTCCATGGGTTCCAGACTTCAGGCAGTCATTGCCTGCAAAGGATTCTCAGCAAAATATTGAAAAGTAACATTTTTCTTGGGGTTATGTTTATTTGTCCAATTACTTTTGAGCCCCTGAAATGAGGAGCGTTTGTATAAAAATAGCTACAGTTCCTACATGTTTAATCATATATTTTTGTTCAACCCCTTGAATTAAACCTTAGAGTCTGCACTTCAATTCCGTTGTAGTTGTTTCATTACAGATCCAATGTGGTGGCATGCAGAGCCCAAATCATGAAGATTGTGTCACTGTCCAAATATTTCTGGGCCTAACTGTACATGGCCCTGTGTGGAAAAAGTGATTGCCCCCTAAACCTAATAACTGGTTGGGCCACCCTGAGCAGCAACAAAAGCAACCAATCGTTTGCAATAATGTGTTGGTTGTTGTAATTCAGCCACATTGGAGGGTTTTCGAGCATGAACCGCCTTTTTTTTTTTTTTTTGGTCATGCCACAGCATCTCAATCAGATTCAGGTCAGGACTTTGACTAGGCCATTCCAAAGTCTTCATTTTGTTTTTCTTAAGCCATTCAGAGGTGGACTTGCTGGTGTGTTTTGGACCATTGTCCTGCTGCAGAACCCAAGTGCGCTTCAACTTGAGGTCACGAACAGATGGCCGGACATTCTCCTTCAGGATTTTTTGGTAGACAGCAGAATTCATGGTTCCATTTACCACAGCAAGTCTTCCAGATCCTGAAGCAGCAAAACAGCCCCAGACCACCATACTACCACCACCATTTTTTTTTTAACTGTTGGTATGATGTTCCTCTTCTGAAATGCTGTTACTTTTACACACGATGTAATGGGGCACACACCTTCCAAAAAGTTGAACTTTTGTCTCGTCAATCCACAAAGACTTTTCCCAAAAGTCTTGGGGATCATCAAGGTATTTTCTGGCAAAACTGAGATGAGCCTTTGTTCTTTTTGCTCAGCAGTGGTTTTTGTCTTGGAACTCTGCCATGCAGGCCATTTTTTGCCCAGTCTCTTTCTTATGGTGGAGTCATGAACACTGACCTTAACTGAGGCAAGTGAGGCCTGCAGTTCTTTGGATGTGGTTGTGGAGTCTTTTGTGACCTCTTGGATGAGTCATCGCTGCACTCTTGGGGTAATTTTGGTCAGCTGACCACTCCTGGGAAGGTTCACCACTGTTCCATGTTTTCGCCATTTGTGGATAATGGCTCTCACTGTGGTTTGCTGGAGTCCCAAAGTTTTAGAAATGGATTTATAACCTTTTCCAGACTGATAGATCTCAATTACTTTGTTTTTCATTTGTTCCTGATTTTTTTTTTTTTTTTTTTTTTGATCACAGCATGATGTCTAGCTTTTGAGGAGCTTTTGGTCTACTTCACTTTGTCAGGCAGGTCCTATTTAAGTGATTTCTTGATTGAGAACAGATGTGGCAGTAATCAGGCCTGGGTGTGGCTAGAGAAATTGAGCTCAGCTTTCCAAAGATGTGATAAACCAGTTAATTTATGTTTTAATAGGGGGGCAATCACTTTTTCACACAGGGCCATGTCGGTTTGGATTTTTTTTTTCACCTTAATAATAAACACCTTCATTTAAAAACTGCATTTTGTGTTTACTTGTGTTATCTTTAATATTTAAATGTGTGATGATCTGAAACATTTAAGTGTGACGGACATACAAAAAAAGAGCAATCAGGAAGGGGGCAAACACTTTTTCACACCACTGTATAAGTGAATACCATTTACCATTTAAATTTTAGACTTTTTCTCGTAAATTTGAGACTTTCTTCATGTGAATGTGAGACTTTTTTCTCATAAATTTGACACTCTCCTAAATGTGAGACTTTTCCTGCAACAATTTGAGACTTTTTTTCTCCTAAATTTTAGATTTTTTTCACATAAATGTGACTCTCTTCACGTAAATTTTAGACGTTTTTTTCAGATAAACTTGAGACTTTTTTCTTGCAAATTTGAGACTTTTTTTCCCTCCTAAATTGTAGATTTTTTTCAGGTAAATTTGAGACTTTTTCATGTAAATGTGAGACTTTGGTCAGAAATGTTGGTACATAAACGCCTACAGTTCTTTGTCGTCTGGGTTTTCATTAGTGAGTCTCTCTCTGGAAAAATAAAACCATTTAAAACCTCAACCCCACATCCAAATGTGTCCTCCGCCCTCTCACCACATCATTTCCCTCCACTCCTCTTTAACGCCACTCTCACCAGGCGGGCCCATCCACGTCACCTTCAAATCAGGACTCACTCTGGCCGAGGTCCAGAGGAAGAACCCCCTGGTGGTCCGCGGGGGGCGCTACAGGCCGCCAGACTGCGAGGCCAGGCACCGCACGGCCATCATCATCCCCCACAGAAACAGGGAGCACCACCTGAAGTTCCTGCTCTACTACCTCCACCCGTTCCTGCAGAGGCAGCAGCTCAGCTACGGCATCTATGTCATCCACCAGGTACGTAAACTGGGGGCATTCGCAAATTGTTCACAAGGTACACGTGTACAAATGTACATTAGGTGCAAAATTTCAAGAATTAAGGTGCAAAAATATGGTAAGAGACACCAATTTGAAAATTATAATTTAATTACATAAACTAATTTAACCAACATCCTAATGAATGATACACATGTACAAGAAAAATGTTGAAAATTTACAAGGAATAAAGAAGATAAGATAAGATAAGCCTTTATTAGTCCCACAACGGGGAAATTCCAGGTTTGCAACAGCACAGGGATAGCAACACTCAGAGCAACAATCAGAAGGCAAGAAAAAAAACAAGCAAGCAAGAGCAGCTAATATACATATGTACATATTACTATAAAATATATATATACACACACACACAGACACACAGTGCAGAGCATTGTAGCTGGATGGAATAAATATGTAAATATATAAACACACACAGTGCGGAGCAGTGTAGCTAGATGGAATAAATATATAGATATATAAATATAAACACACCCAGTGCTGAGCATTGTAGCTAGATGGAATAAATATGTAAATATATAAACACACACAGTGCAGAGCATTGTTGCTAGGTGGGATGAAACAGCATAACCGTCTATTTAGTTATCCTACATGGTATGATTATGTGCCCATACATATTCTCACCCTCCATAGCGACCGGTAAGTTCCTAGTTGTATGCCGGAGGGGACCATTGTGTAAGTCTATTGCATCTTTTGCATTCAAAAAACCATTAGTTTGTTACGTCTTTTTGCTATCTCTGCGAGCAGCCCTGCTTAGGTTGTACAGTCTGACAGCCGTTGGTAGGAAGGACCTACGAAACCTCTCGGTTGTGCACCTGGGATGATGTAGTCTGCTGCTAAATGAGCTCCTCAGTGCATCCAGTATGTCCTGCATAGGGTGGAACTCGGACTCCAGCAGAGATGACAGTTTAGCCACCGTCCTTCTCTCTCCTATCTCCTCCATCGGATCAAGGCGTTGCCCCAGGACAGAGCTAGCTTTCTTAATCAGTTTGTTCAGTCTCTTCCTATCGGCTGCAGTAATGCCACTGCCCCAGCAGACCACTCCAAAAGTGATGGCTGATGCCACCACCGTGTCATAGAATGACTTCAGCAGCGCCCCTTGTACACCAAAAGACCTGAGTCTCCTCAGCAGGAACAGCCTGCGCTGTCCCTTCTTGTAGAGTGCGTCAGTATTGTGTGACCAGTCTAGTTTATTGTTCAGATGAATACCCAGGTACTTGTAGGATGTCACCATCTCGATGTCTGTTCCCTGTATATTTACTGGTGCTGTGAGGGGCTGCCCATGCCTGCGGCAGTCCACCACCAGCTCCTTAGTTTTCCTCGCATTGATCTGGAGGCAGTTCCGAAAGTTACAGTTTTGCAAAAAGTCAAATTTATGAGGAAATAAGTTACAAATTTCTAAGAAAAAAGCTGCTAATTTACAAGAGAAAAGTTGAAAATTTACACGAAAAAAGTTCAATTTTTGCAAAAAGTTAGTTTTACTAGGAAAAAAAAAATACAAATTGATGACCAAAAAGTTGCAAAATTGTGAGGGGGAAAAAAGTTCCAAATTCAAGCAAAGTTGTAGATTTACAAGGGGGAAAAAAAAATTACAAATTTAAAAGAAAACTTTGTAAATTTGGGGAATGTTGACTATTTGCAATAATGCAACAATGAGGGGGAAAAAAAAATACAATTTTACAAAAAGTCACAAATTTATTAGAAAAAAGTTGCAAATTTGCAACAAAAAAGTCATACCTTTGAGGAGAAAAGTTCACTTTACAAGGAAAAAGTGGCAAATTTACAAGGCAAAAAAAAGACAAATTTATGAGAAGAAATAAGCATTTTTTAAAAAGTTGCAAATATACAAGAAAAAGATTAAAGATTTGATAAATTTTCAAATTTTTGAGAAAAAATGTTCAACATTTACAATACAGTAAATAAAGTTAGTTTTGCAAAAAGTCAAATTTATGAGGAAATAAGTTGCAAATTTATAAGAAAAAAGCTGCTAATTTACAAGAAAAACGTAAAATTTTTGCAGTTACAATTTTGCTTAAAAAAAAAAAAATCACAAATTGACCAAAAAGTTGCAAAACTCTGAGGAAAAAAGTTTCAAATTTGAGACAAAAAATCACAAATTTGACAAAACATTTTGCAAAATGCAAAAAAGAGGGAGAAAATTAGTTTTGCAAAGTCACAAATTCATTGGAAAAAAATTGCAAATTTGCAACAAAAAAGTCGTACCTTTATGAGGAGAAAAGTTCAAAATTTACAAGGAAAAAGTTGCAAATTTATAAGAAGAAATTGGCATTTAAAAAATTTGCAAATGTACAAGAAAAAAAATTAAATTTCAAATTGTTGAAAAATTTTCAATTTTTTGAGGAAAAATGTTGAAAATTTGCAAAAAAAGATAAAGGTTGCAAATTTCTGACAAAAAGTTATAGATTTACAAGAGAAAACTTTAAAATTTATTAAAAAAAAGTGCAATTTTTTTAAAGAAAAAAATCAAATTTACATTTTTTTTCCCAAATTTACAATAGAAAAATCAGATTTATGAAAGAGGCTGCAAATTTTTGAGAGTAATTTTTTTGAAAAGCTGCAAATCAACAAGAAAAGAATCACAAATTGATGAGGACTAAAGTTGTAAATTTGAGAAAAAATTTACCAACAAAACCTAAGGTGTACTGCTGAGCTGATGGAAAACATGAACAGTGGGGGGAAACCGGTTCAGCGTAAATGAACTGTGCTTCCAAACGTGCTGCCTGTCCAGACGAAGCTGATGAATGGTCATCAGTTCTACGTCATGTGAGTCCTGTGCAGTGAAGCTCACATCTGGTTTATCAGCAGCAAAAACGTGATCAATCCAAACCTGGAAATCGGATGAACTTTCCCATTTCCAGTGTGTTGGTTTGACTGGGTGAAGAGCGCCCTCTAGTGCTGTGATGTGTGATGGTGAAGGTCAGTTGTAATACGGGCTTTGCGTAGTTTTTCCTCATAACTTAAGCTTTTTGCTTTAAAAACAATTGCAACTTTTTTAAACACAATTTGTTCAATTGTAACTTTTTCAAAGAAATAATTTTTTTTTTCCATGTAAATTTGTGACTTTGCTGTCTGGTAAACGTGGCCAAACGGCTGCTTAAAAACAGCTGATTGTCTCAGCGTCACGTGACCCTTGTGAGGAAGGCTGCGAGAAGCGGCCAAAATCTGTCAAGGTAAAAACAACCGCATTCACTGGCTGATAGAAAAGAAATTATTGCTATAAATTTGCATCTTTTTTTCCATCCTAAATTTAAAACATTTCCCTAAATTTGCATATTTTTTCTCATACATTTAACTTATTTGCTTTGAAAGAAAATTGCAGCTTTTTTAGACATAATTTATAAATTATTTCATAGTAAATTTGTAACGTTTTCAAAGTTTAACTTTTTTACTCATAAATTTGCATCTTTTAATCCTAGATTTAAAAAAAACATAAATTTGCATACATTTTTTCTCATAAATTTAACCTTTTTGCTTTACAAAATTGCAACTTTAACCAGTTTGTAAATGTTGAAGTTTTTCAAATTTAATTTTTTTCCTTGTAAATTTGCAACTTTTCCTAGCAAATCATGTTTCCCTAAATTTAAAACATTTCTCATAAAAATGTATATTTTATCATCATAAATTTAACCTTTTTGCTTTAAAAGAAAATTGCAGCTTTTTTAAACACAATTTCTAAATTATTTCATAGAAACTTGAAACTTTTTTAAAATTGACTTTCGCGTAAATTTGACTTTTTTCATCTAAATTTAAAACTTGCTCATAAATTTGCATATTTTTTTCATAAATTTAACCTTTTTGCTTTAAAAAATGGTAACTTCTTAGACACAATTTGTAAATTATTCTATAGTAAATTTGTAATTTTTTCAAAGAAATGTAACTTTTGCCTGTAAATTTTTTTTTACTTTTTTCCTTGTAAATTTCTGACTTTTTACTTAAAATGGCAACCTTTTTGAGTAAAGTTTGTAAATTATTCTATAGTAAATTTGTAACTTTTCAAAGAAATGTAGCTTTTATCCTCCTAAATTTAAAACTTTTCCCATAGCACGGTGCAGCACGGTGGGGCAGTGGTTAGCACTGTTGCCTTACAGCTAGAAGGTTCCTGGTTCGAATCCCCAGGCTGGCAGGGGTTGGAACCTTTCTGTGTGGAGTTTGCATGTTCTCCCTGTGCTGCGTGGGTTTACTCCGGGGGCTCCGGTTTCCTCCCACAATCCAAAGACATGCATGTTAGGTTAATTGGTTGTTCTAAATTGTCCCTAGATATGTTTCCTATAGGTCCTTAGAATAGAGGGTTAGTATTGGTGAAAGTGCTTTGAGTGGTCTTTGAGACTAGAAAAGCGCTATATAAGTGCAGGTTAGTTAGTTAGTCATAACTGTAATCTTTTTGCTTTAAAAAAATGCCAACTTCTTTAAATAAAATTTGTACGATTTGTCACTTTTTTGTTAATTTGCAGCTTTTTTCTCATAAGTTTTTCATTTTTGTAATTGCATTTTTTCTTACAAATTTGACAACTTTTTAAAATAAATTTCCAACTTTTATTGTTGCAAACTTGGACATTTTCTTCTTAATCTGACTTCTGGAACGCCGCCACGTTTTGATGGATGGATGGATTAACGTCTTTTCCGTGCAGGCGGGCAACTACACGTTCAACCGAGCCAAGCTGATGAACGTGGGGTTCCGGGAGGCCATGAGGGAGGAGGACTGGGACTGCCTGTTCTTCCACGACGTGGACCTGATCCCTGAGGACGACCGCAACACGTACATGTGCGACGCCAACCCCAAACATGCCGCCATCGCCATGGACAAGTTTGGCTACAAGTATGCCCGAACGTTGCTGTCTTTGCCTCGGTGCTCCCGTCTGTACTGGACAATTCTCACGTGTTTGTGTTTTTTCATTTCCTGTTTGGTGTCCAGGCTGCCGTATAAGATGTACTTTGGTGGCGTGTCGGCGTTGACGCCACTCCACTACCTGAAGATGAACGGCTTCCCAAACAACTATTGGGGCTGGGGGGGAGAGGACGATGACATCGGAGTCAGGTTGGTTACTCGATTCTCTGTTTCTTGAAAACTCTTTTCTTAATAAACCAGTTTTCTCTCTCCACTCTGACGCTCCTCCTCCTCCTTCAGAGTGTCTCTGGCTGGGATGTACATCTCCCGTCCATCTCTGAAGGTCGGCCGCTACAAGATGATCAAACACAAACTGGACAAAGGAAACGACGTCAACCCCAAGAGGTACGTACAGTAGAGGAAATCCACAAGAAAAAAAAAAAGCTGCCACCAAGGTGTGTGGTTGGGATTAAGGAGATCCTCGAAGTGTTCCTTCCACCGCCCGGCGACATCCCTGCTCGAGGTCAGCAGCTCTCCGTCTGCACCACACACGGTGTGGACAGACGGGGAGCTGCGTCCCCCTTCTGAGTCGCCGGACGGTTGCCAGAATCTGTTGAAGGCTGACTGAAAGTCTTTCTCTGTGGCTTCACCGAACTCCTCGCACACCCAAGTTTTAGCGTCAGCAAGTGCTTGAGCTGCACTCTGCTTGACTTGCTGGTACGCCTCCACTGTCAGTTTGCAAGAAAAAATGTGGCTAATTTGAAGAATTCCGAGAGTTGTCAAGAAAAAACACGCACATTTATGAAAAAAAATAGGAGCAAATTTGCATGAAATTTTTTCACGAATTTGCCATGTATTTTTTTTTCTTGAAAATTTGCCAGAAAAACTGCAATTTTACAAGAAATAGTCAAAAATTTACAAGAAAAAACTTAACAAATTTATGAGACAAAAAGTCTGAAAATTATGAGAAAAAAGTTGCAAATTTGTGCAAAAAAATGCAAATTTACAAATAAAAAGTCCAAAATTTATTTGTGACAAAAAACATGCAGTTACAAAAAAAAATGCAAATTTAAAGATAAAAAGTCACATATTTACAAGAAAAAAGTAAGATTTATAAGAAAAAAAAGATACAAATTTATGAGACCGTCAAAAAATTGAGGGAAAAGTCACAAATTTGTGATATAAAAGGTTACAAAAAAATTCAATGTACAAATAAAAAGCTGACAATTTACAAGAAAAAAAAGTTGCAGATTTGAAGAAAACAGTTGCAGTTCTGCTTCCGGGCCACCAAGGGATGGCAGCATAGAGCATGGTCTCCCAACCAAAAACAAGAAATTACTTCAAAAAAGTCAAATTAAAACCGACAAAAGTAGTCCAAATGCCTACAAAGGAGAGGAGATGCCTCCGAAAGGGAGAAATAAATCAACCACTGTAGCGACATCCACAGAAACGGATGTGTCGCAAGATCAAGAAGCTAATGCTAACTCCACCGCTGCTAACCAGGGAGAAAATGACGCAAATGGGGACGAAGGAGAGGTGACTAACAGCACAATACTCAAAGAACTGCGTGAATACAGACAAGAGATCATGAGAGAATTTGCCAAGACAAACTCAAGACTGGATGAAGCGGAGAAAAGAATTGTGGGGAACGAGGAAAGGCTGCAAGACATAGAAGGAGTGGTTGCAGGAATGCTAAAACTGCAAGAACAGCTTCAGAAGAAATTAATGGATCAGGAATGCAGGTCGAGAAGAGAAAACTTCAGGATTTATGGAATTCCCGAACAAAAAGAAATGGACCAAAAGACAATGATTACATTCATAGAGAAAGTGCTTAGAGATAACCTCGGCGTCCCTGATACTGTAAACCTGAACACAGAGAGGGCGCACCGAGCACTCGCCCCTCAGCCCCCACCTGGAGCCAAGCTGAGATCCATCCTTGTCAAATTCCAGAGCTTTAGCACGAAAGAAGTAGTAATCCGTTTGGCATGGCAGAAGAAAGGCTTTACTCTGGATGGCCAGAAGATAAACTTGGATCATGATTATACTCCAGTAATTTTACACAGACGGAAAGCGTATGCCGAGGCGCGACGAGTCCTGAAAGAAAACAAAATACGATTTCAGACTCTCTATCCAGCTCGCCTAAGAGTTCACTGTGAAGAAGGGCAGAGAACGTATGACACAGCGGAAGAGGCGACAGCGGACATGGTGAGCCGTGGCCTGCCGGTGAAAGTGATTGAGCAGCCAGCAACGATGTGGGAGAGGATTCAGTGAGGAGCCTGGCAGCCAGCGCGGACCAAACGGACCACCGCGGCCGGGAACACGCAGAGCTTCAAGCAAAAGCTGCAAGCATTTAGACGCACAGCAACGGAGGATACAGGTTGATTTGGTCTTTTTTGATTAAAGATAAGAAATAAATGAGAAAGATCTCTAAGAAAAGAACTATGAAAATTTGGTCGGAGGAAGGGACAACGAGGGGACACTGAACTGTTTATATGGCTGACATCATAGGGGAGGGCCCTCTGACATGCTGGAGGTGTAGAGGTTATCCCTCAAACCAGCACCGGGTCAATAAATTGACCTTAGGGTTGGAAGTTAGTTTTAGAATCTGTTCAATGTTCATAAAGTTTGTTTTTATTATTCACTGCGTTATTCTTTTTCCAAGGGAGTGCTTACAGGGAACTGAGGTTAAATGTAAATATTTGAATGCAAGGAGAACCGGTTGAAATTGTTTCTTTCAATGTAAATGGAGTTCTGAATCCTATAAAGAGGAGTAAGATTTTGACAAAACTAGAACAAGAAAAGGCACAGATGGCCTTCCTTCAAGAAACCCATTTGAGTCAATCTGAACATGCAAAATTAAAAAGGCAGGGCTTTAAATTTGTTTTCTCCTCTTCTTATAAAGCTGGGCACCGACGAGAGGTTGCTATACTTATTTCAAATTGACTAAATTATGATCATATATCAGAAGTACAAGATTACTAACTAACTAACTAACCTGCACTTGTATAGCGCTTTTCTAATCACAAAGACCACTCAAAGCGCTTTCACTAATACTAACTCTCTGTACTAAGGGCCTATAGGAAATGGATATCTAGGGAGAATTTAGAACAACCAGTTAACCTAACATGCATGTCTTTGGATGAGGAGGGAAGATTGATCAAAATTACTGGTAAAATAGAGGGACATGAAATAACGCCCATAAACATTTATATTCCACCTGGAAGTGATTGGACTCTCTATAGACACATATTTGAGTTAATGATGACTTCTCAGGGAGTGGTAATCTGTGGAGGAGACTTCAATATTAGATTAAATCCAAAATTAGATGTATCAAGTACAACCAATGCAGAAAATGCACCAATTAAAAAGGTAAATTCATTGATGAAAGAAATGGGAATCATTGATGTTTGGAGAGAATTACATCCTAAAAGTAGAGACTATACACACTATTCTTGCCCGCACAGTGTTTATTCAAGAATAGACTATTTTTTCGTGTTCAATAATGATTCTTTCAGAGTAAGAGATTGCAAAATTAAGACAATTGATCTCTTGGATCATAGTCCCATTTCATTGTCTGTTATTTTAGAAAAGAAGGTCAGAAAAGTGCTGTGGAAGTTCAACTCAAATATATTAAATGATTCCGAATTAAGACAAAAATTAAAGGATGACATTAAGAACTATCTTGAGTTGAACGACACAGGCGAAGTGTCACAGATAATTTTGTGGGACGCTCTGAAAGCTATAATGAGAGGAAAGATCATTTCAATGACGTCTCACTTGAAAAAATTAAAGGGGCAAAAATTAGCTGATCTCCAAGGAAAATTAAAACGATTGCAACAGTTGGACAGTAATAAGAGTAATTCAAAAGTACAAGAGGAAATAAAAAAAGATTAAAAGTGAAATTGATAACATCTATACGCAGGACACCCAGAAAAAAATTGTTTTTTTGAAGCAAAAATACTATGAAAGTGGGAGTAAATCAACTAAACTACTAGCATATAAATTATGCAAACAGAGAGCAGAAAACACAGTTTATAGAATAAAACACCCCCAAACGAAGAGGGTTGAAAACAAACTGGAAAAAATACAGGAAAGTTTTGAATTATTTTATAAAGATTTGTATTCCCAACTTCAAACTTCTAACAAGATACAAATAGAAGATTTTTTTTAAAAGCATTGAACTTACCAACAATGACAAATACACAGAATGAAAAATTAGTCCAACCAATAACAACCAAAGAACTAAATCTGGCCATTTCCAAATTAAAAGTGGGGAAGTCCCCAGGCTCCAACGGTTACACTACAGAGTGGTATAAATGTTTTACAGAAGAATTGTCCCCTATACTATTAAAAACCGTTAATTGGATTATACAAAATGGTGAAATCCCTCCATCTTGGAAAGATGCAGTCATTTCTGTCATACCCAAGGATGGTAAGGACAGACAGGATTGCAGTAGCTACCGTCCCATTAGTGTCCTTAACTTGGATTATAAATTATTCACAGCAATAGTGGCTCGAAGACTTGAAAAATTCCTACCTGATTTGATACATTTAGACCAGTGTGGATTTATCCAGCAAAGACGGACCTTAGATAATATAAGACGCTCCTTACATGTGATGGGACAAATAAATAAGAAAAAGACTAAGGCCATTATTGTAGGATTAGATGCCGAAAAGGCGTTCGACTCAGTCAGATAGTTATTCCTCTATAAAGTATTGGCCAAATTCGGTTTTAATGAAAATTTTATCACATTAATACAATTCCTTTATGATAAGCCAAGGACTCGTGTAAAGATCAACGGAGATCTTTCTGACTCCTTCCTCCTGGAACGAGGAACGAGGCAGGGATGCCCGATTTCACCCCTTCTTTTTGCCCTTTATATTGAGCCCCTTGGCCAATTGATAAGACAGACTGGGGAGATTAAGGGGATTACAGTAGCTGGGAATGAACAAAAAGTTGCAATGTTTGCAGATGATGTACTTGTTTTTTTGGAGGAGCCTGAAGAATCTTTTATGAAGTTGATGTCTGTATTAAACAGCTTCGGGAAGTTATCCGGTTACAAATTAAATATATCTAAAACTCAGGTGATGACCCTGAATTATAAAGTTTCAAAATCTCTTAAGGAAAAATATAATCTTGACTGGGATGCTGTCTCCCTAAAATATTTAGGCATAATTCTCACTAAAGACATTTCTAGACTGTTTCAGGCAAATTATGACCCACTATCATTAGCAATAAATTCAGACATAAATAGATGGAATCTTGTACCCTTTCTCAATTTAAACTCAAGGATTATTGCAGTGAAAATGAATATACCGTATTTTCCGGACTATATAGCGCACCTAAATATAGGCCGCCCCCACTAAAATTTAAAAGAAATGCGTATTTTGTCACACATAAGCCGCACCAGACTATAAGCCGCCGATATCCAGGCTGAGAAATAAGATATTTACATAGAAAGATTTTGTACCATAAGTGTTTATTCATATACCTGAACTGATTTTTTTTTCCGAACAGTGCACCGTCACTTTTTCTTCCTGCGCACTGTTACAGCAACTATGGTATTAAAGTCGCTTTATTCTCCCGTGCACTGAAACCACAAGTCACTATTCATCTTCCTCCTGAGCATTGAAACTACTGAACACCAAACCACTGTCACTTCATTTCTCCTGTGCACTGAAGCCACTGAAGTCGCCCTCTTCAGTGTCGGAGTTGAGCAGCCTCAGATAATCTTCGTCACATACCTTTTCAGTCTCCGTTTTGGTGTTGCTCCAGTCACTCTCATCTCGAGGCAAAGTTACCTCTGAAGTTGTGCTGCTCTCCCCAGTCTCTCTGTCGGTGTGTTTTCCATTATGAGGGGGTGAGGGTGTAAAAATATTACCGTATTTTGCTGTTGTGCGTCTTGGGTTGCATGTGCTAAGATTAAAAACTGGCGCTTTCTTGTTTGCACTGACTCCCGCTGCCTGTCTTGTTTTTGCACTTCCTGCTAGAGCGCCCCCTGAGGGCTGAAGAAAAATTCATAGAAAAGCCGCATCTCTGTATAAGCCTCATGGTTCAAAGTGTGGGGAAAAAGTAGCGGCTTATGGTCCGGAAAATACGGTAGTTCCCCGATTGCTGTATTTGTTCAGAACGTTACCTATTGAAGTGAGTGACAATCAATTGAAGGAATGGGACAAATGGATTTCACGCTTTATATGGCAGGGGAAGAAACCAAGAATACGCTATACTGTTTTACAATTAAGGAAAGAAAAGGGTGGAGCAATGCTTTCTTGTTTAAAATACTATTATTATGCTTCTCAAGTTATTCCTCTATTATATTGGTGTAACCCAGGCTTCCAAGCCAATTGGAAGATAATAGAATCCAACATATCACCTATATTCCCCTTACAAGCTGCAACTTCAGATTAAAGACTAGCTGACCAATTACAGGGTCTAAACCCTTGGATTGAACACACATTTAAGGTTTGGCATAAAGCCGTGAAAACCTGTGAAAAAGGAAACATGCTAAGAAATTTCAGATGGTGTGCCTATGACACAGATTTTCAACCCAACAAAAGTGATAAGATTTCAAACTTGGACAAAAAAAGGGCTAACAACGTACCTCACCTTTACAAGCAAAGGAACACTACAGAATTTCCAGTCCCTACAAACCAAATTTGGTCTTGAGCAAGTAGACTTCTTCAGGTACCTCCACATACGTGATTATTTTACCAAGCATAGCAAATCTCTAAACCCATCTTCAACAGAGTCACACTTTTTTTTAAAATTTTAAAGTCAGCTTATGACACTTTGATGAAAAAGGCAATTTCTAAGTTATATAATGGGATGCTAAATGCAAGGAACGATGATACGCTACACATTAAGAATAAGAGGGAACATGAAGTGGGAATGGGCATTTCTGATGAGAATTGGGAAAAAATTTGTATCTTTCAATGGTCCTCCACAAACTCATTGGTATGGAGAGAACACTGTTGGAAAAATGTGATAAGATTTTTTAAGACTCCTCACCAAAGTAAATATAGAAATATAAATAATGAGTGTTGGAGAAGGTTGAAGCAAATCATTTTCATATATTCTGGGAATATGTCGACGTTACAGATCACTGAAGGCCAAAACCACCCGTCACAGGAACAGTTTCTTTCCTCAAGCCATCACTCTGATGAACTCCTAACATTCACCTAGTCCTACCTGTTGCTGTACTCATGACTTTTCATTCATTCTTACATTTTACATAACTCTCACACTGCATTTGACTCCATTCACATTATATCACTGAATCTGAGTTCACATTGAAATACTGTATGACTGTATATTTGTTCATATATTTTTGCAAAGTGGGGATAGTCTGAGTAAATAACTGCACATATTCCTGTATATATTTGCATCCTTTTATAGAAACGTGGCAGACTGTAATTTACTGTACATACTCTGTGTCATTGAAATCTTATTTAAATCTTACACCTGAACAATGAGAGCAAGTTTTAGCCAAAGTCAAATTCCTTGTATGTGTTGTGCATACTTGGCCAATAAAGCTGATTCTGATTCTGGAATGTCCGGTTTTGCATCAATATTGGTCTGGAATTCATAAAGCTTTAAATGATATCTTCAAGGTAAACACTACAAACGACTTTTTAAATTTATATATGGGTCTTATTCTAACTCTGGACAGAAGAGGGGGACATAAAATAGCAGCCAGTAAGAAATCAATTACTAGAAAATGGTTAAACTCAGCCCCACCCACACTCGGTGATTGGTTTGGAATAATTTTGGAAATCTTCAAAATGGAAAAATTGACATATTTGTTAAGAATTCAAAGGGAAAAATTTTATTCAATTTGGAATAAGTGGATTCATTTTGTATCCCCTATTCGGAATGATTTTGTATGACTCCAGATGTAAACACCCTCGTTGAATCACCTTACTAAGACTGAAATTTTGTTTATTTATTCTTCCATATGAGAAGAAGGAATGACTGTAAGCCCCCAGTTCAGTTTGTTGGGGTTTTTTTTTTATTTTTTGGGGTTTTTTTAATTTTTCTTTTGTTCCTATAAAACAAATAAGAGAAGGACTATGATGCAAATGTCTGAATGCTATATTTGTAAAAATGGCATCCTTTTCTAATAAAAACATAAATGAGAAATAAAAGAAGAAAACAGTTGCAAATTGACAAGAAAAAAACATGCACTTTTATGAAAAAAGTTAAAAATTTACATGAAATTTTTCACAAATTTGCCATAAAATGTTGCAGATTTATTCCAAAAATTTCAGAGGAAAAAAGTTACAAATTTGATTTTTAATTTTTTAATTTTTTTTTTAAATTTCCAAACTTTTCCTTGTAAATTTTTGACATTTTCTGATAAGTTGCCAGTTGTGTTGGTGGTTGGGTTTTACTTGTTCAGCCTCGTTCCCTGGCAGCATCGATCCTGGGGAAGTCCAGATTTAATGAGAACTGGACCGATGATCCAAACATGGCGATTCCACTAAACAACTGGACGGGGTCAACTGTGATTTGGTCACTGACATTTTGCCGTTTTAAATGTGATCAGCTAGTTTGGGGGTTTACAACCTGCAGCTCTGGGGCCACATGTGGCTCTTTTGCCCATAGATTGTTGTTCCTTGAGGTCTGGGGGGGGGGGGGGGGATTCACAGTGGACCAACACCAGCAGATGACATGGTTCCTCAAATCATCACTGACTGGAAACTTCACACTAAACCTCAAGCGACTTAGATTCTGTGCCTCTCCACTCTTTTTCCAGACTCTGAGACTTTGATTTCCAAATGAAATGCAAAATTTCCTTTTATCTGAACAGAGATCATCTGCTGGTGTTGGTCCACTTTGTTTTATCAACACAAAAGTCAGCGCAGTCTTCCACTTTCTGACATGAGTGGCAAAAACCATTGAACTTTTCCATGATATTCTAATTTTTTGAGATGTACCCGTATGTCAGTGGTGGAAAACCTGTGGCTCTTCTCTCTCTTTAACTGGATCCTGTGCAGCTCTTTTTTTTTTTTTTTTTTTTTTTTTCAAATTAATTCAGGAAAGCGAGTCTGGAGCACACCGTCCAACTTACAGCCTTTATTGGTACCTTTTGTTTAAACTATATTTTTTTTTTCTTAGCATGGCGTGGCCTGTTGCTACACAGAAATGTTACCAGCAGAAACTGTGAAAATGGCTGAAAATTTATGAAAAAACATTTTTGAAATTTAAAGGAAACCTGTACTGGTCATTGTAACAACATTAATCCTGCTTTAGGTATTACTTATAATCCAAAAATGCATTTATTCAGTAAAAATAATCCCTTAGTCAGTATACAGAATAATTTTATCCCATGAAAACCGCTCGGTCAAAACCAATGGGGAGCAGCCATCACCGGCTGGAAGTAACGTACACTTGTTGTTTCTGGCTTTACCATGGACAAGTAAACACACATTAGGTTAATTGGCTTCAAAACTGGGGATTCTAAACTGTCCTTAGGTATGACTGTGAGAGTGAATGATTGTCTGTCTCTCTGTGTTGGCCCTGCGATGGACTGGTGATCTGTCCAGGGTGTACCCTGCCTCTCGCCCAAAGATGCTGGGTTAGGCTCCAGCCCCCCCGCGACCCGAAAAGGATTAAGCGGAAGAAGATGAATGAATGAGTAAACACATTCAGCAGATGCTGAGTGGGTCGAGATCCGAGTTGAAAACGGCACAAAATCTGCACAGATATATACTGCACAAACGTCCTTGGAAATGGCTTTCTTTGACAGCATGATCCACAGTTACCTCCAGGGACCAGCAGCTGAAGGGGACTTGACGAACAGGCAAGTTCCCAGTCAAGTAACTTCAGAACACACTGAAGAAATCTTGATAGACTAGAATTTTATTTCATTAAATTATATGCTGCTTCATGTCTGGAGACATGGAGTCTGAATGGGCCGTGTTCTCCACCTCCATTGTTGAAGCAGTGGCCCAGAGCTGCAGCCGCAAGGTGGTCAGTGGAGGGGGGTCATTAAGCTAAAGGAGGAGTCCTATCAAGCTTGATTGGCTTGTGGGACTCCCGAAGCAGCTGAGGTGCATCGGCAGGCCAACCATAGTGCAGCTCAGGTGGTTGCTGAAGCAAAAACTCGGATATGGGAGGAGTTCGTGAGGCCATGGAACAAGACTTTTGGTCGGCCTCGAAGAGATTCTGGCAAACTGTCCGGCGGCTCAGGAGGGGGAAGTAGCTCCCTGTCCACACTGTGTATGGTGTGGATGGGGCACTGCTGACTTTGAATGGGAATATCGTCAGGTGGTGGAAGGAATACTTCAAGGATCTCTTCAATCCCACTGACACACCTTCCACAGAAGAAGCAGGGCTTGTGGATGAGGGGATGACTCGCTTATCACAGGGGCTGAGGTTGCCAAGGTGGTTAAAAATCTCCTGGTGGCCAGGCCCCGGGGGTGGACGAGATTCGCCCTGAGTACCTCAAGGCCCTGGATGTTGTTGGGCTGTCATGGTTGACACGCCTCTGCAACACTGCGTGGAGGTTGGGGACAGTGCCTTTGGCATGGCAAACCAGGGTAGTGGTTCCTCTCATCAAGAAAGGGGACTGGAGGGTGTGCTCCAACTTTAGAGGGATCACACTCCTCAGCCTCCTTGGGAAGGTCTATGCCAAAGTACTGGAGAGGAGAGTCCAGCTGATGGTTGAACCTTGGATTCAGGAGGAGCAGTGTGGTTTTCATCCTGGTTGTGGCATATTGGACCAGCTCTTTACCCTCTTGAGAATTTTCGAGGGTTCATGGGAGTTTGCCCAACCAGTTTACATGTGGTTTGTGGACTTGGAGAAGGCGTTCGACCGCATTCCTCGTGGTTTTTTTGTGGGGGGTGCTTCGGGAGTATGGGGTATCGGGCTTGTTACGAGCTATTCGGTCTCTGTACGACCGTTGTGAGAGTTTGGTTTGTATTGCCAACACTTGGTTGGACTCATTCCCAGTGAGAGTTGGACTCCGCCAGGGTTGCCCTTTGTCACCGATCCTGTTCATAATTTTTATGGACAGGATTTCTAGGCGCAGCCAGGGAATGGAGGGTGTCATGCTTGGTGACCACAGGATCTCATCTCTATTGTTTGCAGATGATATTGTCCTGTTGGCTTCATCCAGCAGTGACCTACAGTTCTTGCTGGGACAGTTTGCCACTGAGTGTGAAGTGGCTGGGATGAGAATCAGTACCTCTAAGTCCGAGTCCATGGTCCTCAGCCATAAAAAGGTGGATTGTCCTCTCTGGGTTGGGGACAGGCTCCTGCCCCAAGTGGAGGAGTTTAAGTATCTCGGGGTCTTATTCACGAGTGAGGGGAGAATGGAACGAGAGATTGACAGATTGATCGGAGCAGCATCTGCAGTGATGCAGACGTTGTACCGGTCTGGTGTGGTGAAGAGGGAGCTGAGCTCTAAGGCAAAGCTGTCAATTTACCAGTCAATCTACATTCCTACTCTCACCTATGGTCACGAGCTTTGGGTAATGACCGAAAGAACGAGATCGTGGATACAAGTGGCTGAAATGAGCTTTCTCCGTAGGATTGCTGGACTCACCCTCAGAGATGGGGTGAGGAGCTCAGTCATGCAGGAGAGGCTCAGAGTAGAACCGCTGCTCCTCCACATTGAAAGGAGTCAGCTGAGGTGGTATGGGCATCTGATTAGGATGCCTCCTGGACGCCTCCCACTAGAAGTGTTTCGGGCACGTCCCTCTGGGAGGAGACCCCGGAGCAGATCCAGGACTCACTGGAGAGACTTTGTCTCCCAGCTGGTCTGGGAATGCCTTGGTATCAATTCAATTCAACTTTATTTATATAGCGCCATTTCACAACAACAGTCATCTCATAGCACTTTCAACTGTAGGGGAAACCCCCACAGTTGCAGAAAATCTCCAGCAACCAGGCGATCCCCTGTGAGCTAGCACTTGGCGACGGTGGAGAGGAAAAACTCCCTTTTATCAGGAAGAAACCTCCAGCAGAACCAGGCTCAGGGAGGGGCAGTCACCTCCTCTCTGAAGAACAGGAGCAGGTGGCTGGGGAGAGGGAAGTCTGAGCTTCTCTGCTTGAGCCTCTGCCTCCGTGACCAGGACCTCCGGAAAAGTGGTAGAAGATGGATGGATAAATTATATGCGGATAGATTGGCTTGTACATGGTTGTAAAAAATTACATCAAATTCTGATGTTAAAACTTTGACTGCTATACTGCAGCCCAGTCAGTCGAACAAAGCAACAACTGTACGTCGCTACCGTGCTGAAACTGGCCATGGAGGAGACGAGATGTCCCTGACCACGACTGACTGACAGACCAGGGACTTGACACTCGCGCGTATTTGAGAAGGAGTCATGACCAAAATTACTGGACGGAACCACTGGTATCATATTTTATGACTGGCGCCTAGCGGCTGCCCCGGCCTTGGATGCGCTCTGCAGAGCGTGCCCAAATGCCAAGTCACGTTTCGTTACCTTGTATTCATACATGTGTAATGACAGTAAAGTTGAATCTCATCTCATCTCATTTGATCCTTTGAAGCTACTGGTTTAGCTATTTTAGCTATTGATTTAATTTACTACAGGTACCCTTTAAGGAAAATGTTGCAGTTTTATCAGGAGGAAACCCCACAATTTATCCAGAAAAAGTCACAAATTTACCCCTAAAAAGCTGCTTTTTTTTTTTTTTTTTGTTTTAGAAAACTGTTTCAGATTTATACAGAAAAGGTAGAATTTTTACCTGAAATGAGTAACAATCCAAAAAAGCAGAAAATTATGCCAAAAATTTGAAAATTTATGTGAAAGAAAAGCTTATAACTTGATTGGGGGAAAAATGTCACAAATTTACATTAAAAAAGTCTGCAATTTTACTCAAAAAAAAAAAAGATTTTGAATTTGCAAATAAAAATATGCTAAATTTAAAAAAAGCAGAACACGATGATGCCTAAAATATAACAAATTTAAAAAAGCTGTTTAATGAGGGAAAACACAAACACAGTTTTGCAATAAAGAATTTTTATTTTATTTTTTTTGCAAATAATCCAAAAATTACCAGAAAAAGTAACAATTTTGTGAGTGGGGAAAAAATTTACTATAAAAAACTGCAAATTTATGAGTAAAAACTCTTTATTCTGATGCTGTCAAACCAGATTGTGGTTATAATCCTGCTGTTTTACAGCAATTTTCAGGCCCAGATGTTTTGGTTTTTTTTCCCCTTCATGCAGTTTTTTTCCTCATCATTGTTTCAGGTTCAACATGCTGGCCAAGACGCGTCAGACATGGCGGAGAGACGGGATGAGCACGGTGGACTATGAGATCGTCTCGCGGGAGTACCTGCCCCTCTACACCAACATCACCGTCAACATCGGCACAGAGGACGGCCTCCACCCCCGCCGCGGCGCCTCCTAAAGCTGCCGCCAAGCCAGCCGCCGACGACACTGTGGCACCCAAAGACGGCTGATCAAAGAAGTAGCCTGGCCGGGATAATCCGGTCCAAACATGCTGTAGCTGAAGTGTAGGGTGTTGTATCAAAACTGGGAAATAACTGTGAATCCTTCTCCATCTGTGGTCATTGTTCCACTGCTGGGAGATGACGAGGAGGAGGAGAAACGTTTGACTCTGTGAGTTCATGTACGTGCGGCGCCACCACCGCGGTGGCTCTGCACACCACCAGAGGCCTTAGTCTGTTCTTCTTTTCACTCATACCTTACTGGGAGCGCTGCTTTAGATCTGAACTGGTTTCATCTCAGTGACGGAGAATGACTCGTGCACGTGTCAGTTGGATAAATACACACACACTTGGAAAATCTACTACAAGAATAAAGTTAGAAACTTGTGAAGAAAAAATTGCAGATTTACCAGAAAAACATGCAATATTAGAAAGAAAAAAGGCTGCAAGTTTACAAGGAAAAAGTCAGAAATTTCAGAGGGGAAAAACTCACAAATTTGTGGAAGAAAAACATGGAAAGTTGCAGAAAATTATTGCACATTGTCAAATAAAAAGTCACAAATTTATTAGGAAAAAGTTGCAAATTTACAAGAAAAGTCGCAAATTTATGAGACAAAGTCGGAAAATTGAAGAAAAACTCATAAATTTGTGACAAACGTGCAAAGTTACAAAAAATTATTGCAAATTTGCAAATGAGTCACCAATTTAGAAATAAAAGGTTACAAATTTACGAGACAAAAAGTCAGAAAATTATGAGGAAAAAGTTGCAAATTTGTGACAAAAATGCAAAATTGCCCAAAAAAATTGCACATCTACAAATAAAAAGTCACAAATTTATGAGGAAAAAGTTGCAAATTTACAAAGAAAATGCAAATCTGCCAGGTGAAAACGATCCCAAATTTATTCTGAAAGGCAGAAAGAGTACAAAAAGGGGGGGAAAATTTCTATAAAAACGTTTTAAATTTACAGGAAGGAAAATGCAAATTTCTATGTGGAAAATTATAACTTCATATTTCAGTTATCTACGAAAATGGGGCAGAAATCACAGAAATAAAAAGCCAGTCAGGACGGAGTGAAGCGGCAGCCGTTTATGCACCTTTATATTTCCACGTGAATTTAGTTTGATGCTACACAAAGTTTCATCTTTGGACAGAAATCTCAAACGTGAGATTCTCTCGTCTCTGAAGGCATATTTCAAAAATAGACTTTTGCTTTTAGGAGAATGTTGATTTTTATTTTTTACATATCAGAATATGTTTTGGTTTTGGAATATTTTTTGTATTTTTGTCTTGGGTCTGTATATATAATATACAGTTGTAAAAAAATTGGGACACCCTGTTATGAGCCTGTGTGTTTTTTTTTTTTTTTTTTTAGCATATTTGGACATATGGATATTTAATATCAATGTTAAAAATACTGAGAGATTTGTGTAATACAACTAAATTAAAAATGAATTAGACTTTTTTCAAATTTTCTGTTACAATGGCTAAAATAAATTTTCAAAAATGCAAACACAAGGTTCGACATAGATACGTGGACATTTCTTAATAAAGAACTGAATGTTTAAAGGGGTGTCCAAATTTTTTCAAGACTGTATATATATTTTTTCTTTTTAATTCTCATTGACCTTTTGCACAATGTAGAGTTATGTATGTCCACTTTCCGCACGACCCGTCAAAGGCAAACAGCTTTACATTGTCTCACTACTTAGTGGTTTCTCATTAATAAACCAATTTATGCACTTTATTATGTCATTGTATATATTAGAAATGGTGTTTTGACAGTTTGTTTTTTTTTAACAAAAGATGGATGGGGGTATTCACCAATTTAGCATGAGGTACAAGCACATAAATGTAAATTAGATACAAAGTTGCAAGAATAAAGGTGATAAAATGTGCCAATTTGAAGATTTTAAAAGTTGCAAATTACAATTTAATTACACAGAATAAAAAATTTAACCAGAATCCAGTTGAGCGCTGCAAAGTTACGAGGGAAAAAAAAAAAGGTGATAATTTACATGGGAAGCAAATATGGAAATTCTTTGAGGAAAAATTTATGAGGGGAAAAAGAAAAATTTACAGGAAAAAAAATAAAGAAAATTTACAGGGAAAAAAGTTGTAAATTTGAGGAAAAAGTTAAAAACTTACAAGAAAAAAGTTGTAAATTTATGAGAAAAGTCACAAATTTTAAAGAATGTTGCAAATCTGCGAGAAAAAAAGTTGAAAATTTACAGGGAAAAAGTTAGAAATTCACAAGAAAAAAAAACTGAAAATTCACGAGAAGCAAGTTTCAAAATTAGTTGGTTAGAACAGGTCACCCTCAGTGTGATCTGTCAAAATGACAGACAGCCTTCAGGTTTTTCTGTCAGTTTCAGTTCAGGCAGCCTCTGGGTAAGAGGCAAACAATACAACAGCTATGCTAAGCTATGCTAATCAGGCTAATTGAAAGTAGCTAAATTGAGTTATTAGCGGGAGTCGCTGTGTGGCGAGCAAATCTAACGATGTTTGTCTGTGACGGGCGGCGTGGAAAACAGAAGTAGGTCAGTCTGCGTTGTTGAAGAGGTCCGTTTCCTGTCTTCAGCTGTGCCTTTATACATGATCAGATTATCACCGCACACGCCCCGATACTGCAAGTCCTTGGCTATGGAGGACAAAAAACGACAAGATTATAGATAAATGAATTAATGCAGATGTTTGAGGGGAAAAATGACCATAAAATACATGATCAGTTTACAGAGGACCACAAACACTTAAATAAAATGGCTGAAAGGATTCAGTTGTGATATAGTCACTAAAACCATATTTTGCTCATTTCTACATTTCCATATTTCAGATTTTATTTTCATAAATATCTTATTGCCATATCAAAAATATTATTATTATTATTTTTTGTAATTTTTTTATATAAATAAAAATACTGAAAGCCAGAATGGGCAAAAATAAAACAAGAAAAGGCTTGAAATACTCCTTTCCATCTATTTAATATAGAATGAAGGTTTATCTTTTTAAATTGAATAGCAAAAAATTAATTATTTTTATGGCATTCTAATGAATTGAACTGCACCTGTAATAGGAGGGAAACAAATCTATATTACTATAAATGTTCTGCAAATTACTTTTACATTTGGAAAAAATTAGAATTTATAAGAAAAAAATTTCACCTTCATGTGGAAAAAGTCAATTTATTTGGGGAAATGAGTACGTATAAATTTACATGGAAAAACTGTTGCATATCTCTGAGAAATGCTGTCAATTTAAGAGTGAAAAATATTTTTATACAAATTTTTTTTTTTTAATTTACAAGATAAAATCTCAAAGCTCAAATTTTCTTCAAAAAAATGTCAAATTTACTCACAGTAACTTCCAAATTTATATAGGAAAAAAGTACAAAATTTGCCTGGGAAAAAATGTTTCCAAATCTATGAGAAAGATCCACATATAATGTCAAAATAATCTGAATAAAACCAGAATAAAATTATAAGTTGGGGGGAAAAAGCACAAAATGTGCTGCAACTATCAGACAAATTAGTAAATTTATTGCAGAAGTTAAGTATAAAAGTTGTGAATAGAGCTGCAAATTTGGGTGAAATCCTTTTCATTACAAAATTTAATAGCTTTTTTTTTTTTTTTTGCTCAAGAAAAAATCTCAAAACTCAGTTACTTGAAAAAACTTGCAAATTTACCCCAAATAAATTCCAAATTTATATGGGGAAGAAAGTTGAAAGTTTACATGAAAGATGGTTGCAAATCTACAAGAAAAGCTGTAAACTGGAGAGAATTTTTTTTTTTTTAAAAGAAATATATATTTTTCTGTTAAAAATCTGCAAAATATCAGGGCTGCACACAGATGAAAATATATGGACTAAATGGTGAAAAACGAAGCGAGGTTTCCATGTGGAAATGTAGAAATGGGCCAAATGAGGAACTGTGGAGGCGTTTGTGACTAGAGCAGCCATAGACGTGCGTGTGAACGCTGGCTGCAGTGGCGACTGTGTCCAGCTCTGTTGTAATAAGTCAGCGTGCCGTTTCACCCTGGTGGCTCCGTGCACATTTATGTTGCCTATTTCGGACGGAAACCAAAGAGTGGCGGCTGACGGAGCGCCCGGCCGCGCAGAAGAGCCGCCCTGGGTTTGTGTGCTCAGGAGGAGTATTTCTGCTTGATGATTTATTTTTTTAGCGTTCATAATGGCCTCCTTTGGCAGCAGGGTCACGTCTGCGTGTCGGAGAATAACCGGCGCGCACGTGAGAACTGTGACGACGGGATGGACAGGACTTTGTTTGGTTCTGCTGGTTGTTCTGCTCAGTCCCAGTGGCCTTAAATAAAAAAACTGATCATTCACAATTAACGTGCCCCGTCTGATTAATTTGATCTGAAGCCTTGATGAGCAGGTGAGTGGAACTGTTGAATGTGTTTTATGATGTGTTTAGTTTTGGTCCAGAAAGGAAACTTTGAATTGTTGTTTATTTCCCTGTTGTGGTCAGAAATGTCGCGGTTTCTGCTGTGGTGCCGGAGTTCCAGAAGTGACGAGTCACCTCTGCAGCTTTACGCGTTCTAAAGGCTGCTGCTTCATTCATCAAAGCAGACATGAAATCGTCCTTCTGTTCAGGATCAGGCAATGTGTGGAGATGCACTTCACTTCCTGTTTCTGCTTTTTTGTTCTCACTTTTCTTTCATTTTCCTTTTTTGTCCTTTTCCCCTTTTTTCTTTGTTCTTTCATCTTTTTTCCTTTCCCCTCTTTTTTTTTTTTCCCCCCCTTCATTTCCTCCGCCAAGGAGGTCATGTAATCAGGGTGGTCCGTCCGTCTGTCCTTAAACTACTGACTGGATCTTGAAGACATTTTCACCAGCGGTGGCCCCGGAGCCACGGATGAACCCGTTCAACTTTGGTGGTGATCTGAGAGTGCATCCCTCCACCAAGGACCTTTTGTGCAACAGGACTGCACAGAAACGACCGGCTGGCTGCGGATGGCGTTTTCACCACAGGTGCTTCTCAGCCTGCAGAGGAAGTCGTTCACATTCTGGTGGCGATCCGAGAGCGCATACCTCCACCAAGGCTCTTGTCACAGTATGTTGGCAAGAATCCTCCAAAACGAACCCATGACATTTTGGAGGTGATCCGTGAGGGACGGAAGGAGCCTTGGCAGAGGTATGCGCTCTCTTGAGTGCTTTGAGGTTTTTTTCTTTTGTTCTTTTCTTTCTCCTGTTTTTCATTTTTTCTTCTCTGTATCCTCTTTTCTTTCTTTTTTTGTTCTTTCTTGTTTCCTCTTTTTCTTTTCTCATATTTTCTGTTTTTTTTCATCTTTTCCTTTTCCCCATTATAGGATTAATAAAGGTTTATCTTTTTCTTTTCCTTCCTTTTTTGTTTTCTTTGCCTTTTTTCCAGTTTTTTCCTTTTCCCTCTTATTTCTTTTATCCTTTCTCTCTTTTTTGTCCATTTTTTTTCTGTTTTGTACCTTTACCTTTTTTCTGTTTTTTTTCTTATTCTGTTTCTCCTCTTTGTTCCTTTCTTAGTTTCCTTTTCCTTTTTTCTTGTCTTTTTTCTTTTTCCCACTGTTTTTTTTTTCCACGTTTATCCTCTTTTCTTTGTCCTTTTCCCTTTTTCCCATATTTCCTTTCCCCCCCAGTCCACTTCCTGTGAAGTGGGCTTTCAGTCGCTGATCTGGATTCTGTCCTTTTACAGAATGAAGGAGTGGATGTGAGCGGAGTGCAACAGATGCACGTTTGCAGCCGATCTTCCCCGTCTAAAGCCTCCGTTACACCTGACACTCCAGCCTTCGTGGATGGCGGTGTGCACTGAAAATGACGTCACGATCAGTGGCGTTCTGCTGGTTGAGAACTTCTCCAGTTTTGTAACTTGGCGTGAACAGCGCAGCCGGCTTGTTAAAACAAATGGGGGGAAGAAGATGTTTTTGTTTTTTCTAACATGTAGGGCGCAGATTCATTATCTGATGTTTACACATTTATTTTGGCACAGATGTTTCTGTCTTCTATCCACCTTATTCCTGAGGGCGCCACTGTAGGAACAATTATGGCGCAACTTCCGGTTTCAGCTAAAGTCATGTTAAATCAGTCAGCAAGAGTGGAGTAATGGGGCATTTAAAATGGCGTTTTAAAAAAGTGATTCAAATTCATTTTAATGAATAGTCCGCATACCTGTTTTGCAGTCAAGCGGCAGCTAATTTCAGCACTTGTAGTTTTTACATTGTTGAATGTTTTTGCGTAGTTCTGGTACTTGCTGCTGTTGGCGGCGTGAGGCTCCTAAACCTCAGCTGAGTCTGTGGCTTCAACAGCAACGCGTAGATCATGCACTGAAAACGAAAAAGGACTGTTGGTGTGATCAGTGGTGCAGACACAGCAGCGCCAGGAATGTTTTCACTTGTATGAATGTCACGGAGCTGACGTTTATGCCACCAGATGCAAGGCTGCATGAAGTAAAATAATAAATAAAAAATAGTAACAGTTTGCTTCTTAAAGCTGAACGATTTAAGAAAGATATCAAATAGTTTTTTGGGTTTTTTTCTGCATTTGTTGCACTGCCTTGGAACAATATGGACTTGATATTAGCAGCTTCACGTGCATTAATTTTTAAATTATCACAAAATATACAGTAGATCAATAAAATTTTGAACAATTGTCAGAAAAGGTCTGTACGTGTTAAATCAAATAAGCATTCATAGCATGACTGCGGCATGAGCATTTTAATTTCGGGGTAAAACGAACAGCTGCAGCCGTCTGTTTTAGCCCGACATTAAAACACCAAAGCACAGTGTTGTGGTTCTTTGTGGCTCTGACTAGATTCTACATCTGCTCTGAGGTAAATCTGATCATGTCCAACACATTTTAACAAAACGCAACCGACTTTATTGTGGTGAAGACATTGATCTATCTCTTGTTTGCAGCGTTGGCATCTTAGCAGCAGTGCTAGCAAACGGAGCTACAGTCTGCGAGGCCACTTTTTAAGGTCAGCTTCTCATCCCCCTATAGCCGTGGGAAGTGGTATGATTATGTTACGGTTTTTGAGGTGTAAAAGGCCACGTTCCTGCATTTCTGATGCCAAAGTCATTGTTTTTTAACTGGGAAAGGTGTCCTGTTTCTGTGACAGCCACACATTCTAAACTAGCACTGGAAGTTGTGCCCATAATTCATGCAAGGCATCATGGGGGCTAGGAGTAAGGTGGATCCACTGAAATCATATGTTTTTAAATGAAACAAAAATGTCAATATCTGTATGATAAATGTACGTGGTTTTAATACGTGCAGGGGTTCAGCATGACATCATGGTTGGCTCGTGCAGCGGCCTGTATGTGTGTCGGGTATAAATGAGGCTTAACGGTGCTTTCACACCTACCAAGTTTGGTCCACGTGTTCAGACTTTTCAGTTTGACCTGGACTAAAAGTGTGAAACCCTCAAGTTGATTCCCTTCCATGGAATGTCAACTGTTCAGTATGTTTGGCAGTTCTGAACCCTCAGCGCACACCCACACATGCAGGTTTCACTGTGAATAACACCACCACAGGCGCAGTGCTCCGAGGGTTAATGACCTCAGAAGTGAAAGCTGCTGAAATGAATGTGTCCAGACATGACAGAAGCACAGGGAAGTTCAGCAGTGACTCCATGACCTCGTTCTTTAGAGTGAAATCATTTAATAAACAATAAAAGCGTGTACAGCAGTATAAACAGTGAGGTGTTGATCCATGAATCCAAAGTTATTGATGATCAGTCCCCGACCCACTCATCTGTAGGAGATAGAAACAGCAGTCACTCTTTTCCACTCTCACTTTACAAAACTCATCAAGAAAATGGCAGAGGTCGGCATTTTTTCACAACTAAAGGAACTGTATGAAACATTTGGAAATGAGTTTTAGTGACACCCTGTGGTCAGGTTATGAACTGCGGCCCCGGCTGGCTTTGTTAAAGGGGGCGTGGTGAAATTGTGATGTTTTGGGGTTTTTTTTCCATTGCTTTTGCACATGACTTCAGGTATCTGAGATGGTGAGAAACAAGAAAACACAACTCCGTCACATCTGTCACTCAGTGAGCTGATTAGCTTTAGCTCCAGCAGTGAGGTAATACATCACTTCATCGTTATCTTCAGCTAATTTAATGATTGTGGGGGTTAGTCACCAATTTAGCTTAAGGTACAAATGTATAAATATAAATTAGATACAAATTTAAAAGAATCAGTGTGCAAAGACATGATTTAAGAAATGCCTATTAAATAAAAACTAAAAAAAGGCACAAATTAGTTTATTTACACAGAATAAAAATTTAACCATTATCCAGATGAGCAGTTGCAAATTTACAAGAAAAAAAAAAGCAAATTTATGAGGAAAAAAGTTGCAAATTTGCAGGAAATGACTGCAAATTTAAAAGAAAAAAATTGAGGGGGGAAAAAATCATAAATTTGAGAAAAAAAAAGATGCATATTCATGGGAAAAAGTTAAATTTATGAGAAATCATAAATCTACAATTAAAAAGCTGAAGATTTATAAAATTTCTTCCATTTCTGCTTAGAATTGGTTATTTGGTCATTTTATCCTGTTATGTAACATGATACAGAAAATGTTTTATTCTAGCTCTTTGATAAACTTTTTCTTGCTAATGCATCCTTTTTGTTAGAAAACCTTTTTCCTCATCAAATTTTCAGTGCTAACATTTGATTTTATCCCACAAACACTACAGTAAAATCTTCCATTTTAATCCTAATTTTATGAGTATATTTTTTTTTAAAGGTCGAATTGGTTTATGGTGGGATTTGTTTTGAACACAAATGCTAATGTTTCACACCCAGTGTTTTATCTGAGTGTGTGAAACTAAAGGTGGAACACCACCAATGTAAAACCAACCCCAGTTTCTCACCTGTCCGCAGGTATTCTTCGGCTACAACCCCCCCCACCCCCCCGGTCATTTTCAAATCCAACAAATGGCCAATCCCAGCAGCAGCAGTGAGTCAAACCGACCAATCCCTGAGGCCTGAGGAAGGTCACACAGAGGTCACAGTAGAACAAATGAACACGTTTTTCTGTGCAGGTTTAAAAAGCAGTGTTTGTCACTAACATTGCTCTTTATGCTGATATTATTTAAAAAGTTTTTTTTGGTGTAGCCATTCTTTACCAATCCATCTTTAAATGCAGTTTAAAAAAATGAAAAACTCACCTTGTTACCCGCTTTTGCCACGTTGTTTTCCATCTTATTGTTGTCCACCTCCTTTTCGACCATGGTTTTCGGCTCATTTTTTGCTGTGCTGTCCACCATGTTTGGCTGAGTAACGGTCACTAAAGACACAAAAAGTACTGCAGTTATAATCACTAATACTGCAGGCACTACTCACACCAGGTGTACTTGTAATTTTACAAGAAAAGTCACATTTAGGAGGCGAAAACTGCAAATCCATCAGAAATATACAGTGGCCCCCAGAGCTCAAAACGCCTGCAAATACAGTGGGCCTGAGAGGTAAACCGTGATGAGAAACAACGCACAACAGCGAAGTAGAAATGGTGACGACATTAAGCCAAACCAGAAAAAGGTGGGTACCTGCTACTGTCAAGGTTGTCACTGATTGGACGGACACACTGTCCATCTTTTAAGCATTTTTTTTTTCCCTGTAAATTTTAAATTTTTTTCTCCTACATCTGCAACTTTAAAAAAATAAAGGGTTTTTTTCAAATTTGTTTTGTTTGTGGAGTGTGTAAATGAAGAGACAGATTCATTTCAGACAATTTATTACACACAACTCACGAGCAAAGAACAGACTGAACATTTAAGCAGAAACTCTCTCATTTGCATCACACTGCATTCAACCCCCTTCATCCTTGACTCCTTCCTGCTATCTCACCAGGAACCTCCTGCTCTTTGTTCTCCCATGCTTATCCACTGTCTCCTGAGATGCTAGATAATCTGGCTCCCCCAAGGTGCTAAACTACCCCCCCCCCCAGCATCTTAGAACAATAGAATATCAGTCCACATGCTGCTTGGGCTTCCATCTCCTCCCATATCTGCTGTAACTGGGGTTTACCGCCTCCGTGGCGCTGCTGTGCCGGTGGGGGGCTGCTGGGAGTGTGTCTGACTGCGGGTGGGCTGTGGCTGGGGGGGGGCCACTTCGGTCTGTCTGTGTGGCTGCTCTGGTGAATCGTTTCCCTGGGGAGCTCTCCGTGGGGGTCTTCCGCGCCGAGGGGCCCTAGCCAACAGCACTTGCTCGTCCGCCACAATGAAAGCGGGTTTGAGTCTGTCTATGCCAGTTTTTCCCTCCTACCCCCTAAGTCTAGCAAAAAATGCTTATCCCCTGTTTCCAGCACTCTGAACGGTCCATCATAGGGTGGGCGCAATGGAGGGCAGTGGGCGTCGTATCTGACAAACACGAACTCCACGCTCTTTAAAGTTTTAGGCACGAAAACACGCAGAAAACTGTGGTGGGCAGGGCCCGGCAGCGTGCCTGTGATTGCGCTACGCTGCAAAAGCTGAGACGGGGAGCTGCCCGGCACGGGATTTTCTGGCAGAAATTCTCCGGGCAGCTGTAGTGACTGCGCAAAAACGAGCTCTGCTGGGGAAGCTTGCAGATTTTCTTTTGGCGCGGAGTGCAACCCCAACAAAACCCACGGCAGCCTGTCTACCCAATTTGCATCAGTCAGTGAAGCAGAGTGCTGCTTTCAGTGATCTATGAAAACGCTCGCATAACCCATTGGCCTGTGGGTTGTACGCGGTTGTGCGGTGAATTGTAACACCCAGGCTGCGGGCCATCGCGGACCAGAGTTCGGAAACAACTTGAGGGCCCCTGTCGGACGTAATGTCCGACGGGACTCTAAAACGCGCCGCCCATGCTGTTAAAAAAGCGCGCGCTACGTCTGCGGACGTGGTTGCCGCCAGCCGGACCGCTTCTGGCCAGCGCGTTTTGCGGTCCACCATTGTCAGGAGGTGCGTGCACCCCTGTGATGGCGGGAGGGGGCCCACGAGGTCCACGTGAACATGGTCGAACCTCTTAGCCGGAATAGCGAAACGGCTCCAAGGGAGCCTTCGTGTGTCTGTGTACCTTGGCTCGTTGGCACGCCACGCAGGCTGCAGCCCACTCTTTCACTTGTTTGCATAGGCTCGGCCACACAAACTTCTCTCCCACCATTTTGACCGACGCGCGCACTCCTGGGTGCGCCAGAGTGTGAACCGACTCAAACACGCGTCGGCACCACGCGGCCGGGACCACCAGACGGGGGCGACCCGTGGAGACATCGCAGATTGGGGGGGGCCACCATCTTGCAGCACCCTGCTCTCCAGCCTTAACCCTGTTGGTCCAGACTGGAGCGCACGTACGTCTGCATCGCTAATCTGCTCTGCAGCCATGGCTGTGTAATCTATCCCCACGCAGACCGGGGCCACCACGGCGCACGAGAGGCAGTCCGCCACCACATTCAGTTTACCAGACACATGCTGAATATCGGTAGTAAACTCTGAGATCGCGGCTAGCTGTCTCTGCTGCCGGCCCGACCACGGTTCTAAAACCTTGGCCATCGCGAATGTTAGCGACTTGTGGTCCACGAACGCGGTGAAGCTGTGCCCTTCCAGCCAGAACTGGAAGTGGCGCATGGCCAGGTGGAGAGCCAGCAACTTCTCTGTCGAACGCGCTGTATTTACGTTTTTTGTCGCGCAAAGTTCTGCTGAAAAAGGCGAGCGGCTGCCAAGCCCCAGTGACGCGCTGCTCCACGACAGCCCCTATGGCCACGTCTGAAGCGTCGGTGGTGAGCGCTATGCGGGCTGTCGGGTCCGGATGCGCCAGCAGTGCGGCGTTTGCCAGGGCTGCTTTAACTTCCGAGAACGCCCGCTCTCGCTCCGGGGTCCATTCGACCCTATCCGCGGGTTTCTGTTTCTTGAGCGCGGCGTACAATGGTTGCATGAGCTGCGCCGCGCGGGGAAGGAAACGGTTATAAAAGTTCACCATTCCCAAAAATTCCTGCAGCGCCCTGACCGTCTGAGGCCGGGGAAAATCCGCCACGGCGCGCACTTTGTCGGGCAGCGGATCGCTCCTTCTGGAGAGACGCAGTGCCCCAAAAAATCAATCTCCGTCACGCCGAACTGGCATTTCACTGGGTTGATTATTAACCCGTGCTCCTCCAACCTCCAGAAAACCGTCGTGAGGTGGATTTCGTGTTCGTCTTCGGACGCACTGGCTACTAGGATATCGTCCAGGTAGACTAACACGAACGGGAGATCGCGCAGCACTGCATCCATCATGCGCTGGAACGTCTGTGCCGCTTCTTTTAACCCGAATGGCATGCGCAGGAACTCGAATAGACCGAACGGAGTTATTACTGCTGTTTTGGGTATGTCCTCAGCGCGCACTGGGAATTGGTGGTAATCGCGGACAAGGTCTATTTTGGAAAAAATGCGTGCTCTGGCAAGGTGAACGGAAAAATCCTGTATGTGAGGAATTTGGTAGCGGTCGTGCGCTGTGGCGTTGTTCAACCTGCGGAAATCCCCGCACGGTCGCCACAATCCCTCAGCCTTAGGGACCATGTGTAGCGGGGATGCCCATGGGCTGTTCGAGCGCCCGATGATGCCCAACCTTTCCAGGTTGGCGAACTCCTCGCGCGCTATGGCCAGCGTAGCTTCGTCCAAGCACCGAGGTCTTGCAAAAACAGGCGGCCCGGTGGTGGTGATAAAGTGCTCCACCCCGTGTTTAGCGATGGCCACGGAAAATGTCGGGACCGTGAGTGCTGGGAACTGAGTGAGCAGTGTGTGGAACTTACCGCCTGTAGCTGTGACATTGGCTTGTGCTGTTGGCTGGGTCACTTGAGCTATACAGGGGAGAGAGTCAAAGGACAGTGCATTAACCAGGCGCCTGTTAGCAACATCAACCAGTAAAGCATGTGCACACAGAAAATCAGCCCCCAGTATATGGTAATTCAGTGCTGCTACGACAAAAGTCCACTCATATGTACGGCCGTGTAGAGATGAGAGCAGAGTCCTCTCACCAAAGGTCTTATTATCCGAGCCGTTTGCTGCCAACATCTCGGGGCCGCTAGGTCCCGCCAGCCGGTCAGCGTAGGTCGGCAGGATGAAGCTCTTCTGGGCTCCAGTGTCCACGAGGAAACGCCTCCCCGAGCGTGCATCCGTCAAGTAGAGCAGCTTGTTCTCTTCACCGAGGGTCGCAGCTTCTACCGACCCCCGGCCTTGGCGTTTCCTGAGCGCTTGAATTGGCACGGTGGCGCACATCTGCGTGCCTTCTCTCCGAAGTGGCGGTGGTAGAAGCAGAGCGTGTCTCTCTGGCGCTCCTTGGCCCCTGCTGCTGCTACCGTCGGTGGCTCCTCGCCGCCTCTTGTTGTCTCGCTGGGCTCCGCCGCTGCCGCGTTGACTGTGATCGCCCTGGTGGTGATGATGATCCGGTCTGCCTCCTGGGCTAGCGCGCGGCCAGCAACGGCGAATTGGCCAGAGCTGCTCTCGCCACTGTCGGAAGGTTCCGGAGGAAGAGGTGGGCAAACAGAAAGTGCCCGTCGTCCGTGCCCATTAACGCCAGCATCTTCTCCATCAGGTCTACGGCCGAACAGTCTCCTAACTCGGTCCGCGTCAGGAGCCTCTCCGCTCTCTCACAGTCCAAGAGCGTGTAGCGCTGGATGAGCGCGGCCTTGAGCGCCTCATATTTGTTGCTGGCTGGTGGCTGATCGAGCAAGCTCGCTACCTGCTGAGCTGCGTGGGCATCGAGCACTGCGACCACATGGTAGAATCTGGTGTCATCTGCCGTTACTCCCCGGAGGGCGAACTGGGCCTCTGTGAGGTGGAACCAAGAGCGCGGGTTGTGCTGCCAGAAATCCGGTAGCTTGACTGAAACCGCACACGTGTGGCTGGAGGTTCCAGTCTGGGCTGTCTGTGGGATGGCTGCCGCCTTGCTGTAGCTTCCTGACCGGGCCGGCTCCGGGGATCTTGCCTCATGTTCCATAATACGTCTTGGGTCACCAGTGTGGAGTGTGTAAATGAAGAGACAGATTCATTTCAGAAGATTTATTGCACACTCACAACTCACGAGCAAAGAACAGACTGAACATTTAAGCAGAAACTCTCCTCTTAAGTTTCATGGCATTTACATCACACTGCATTCAACATCCTTCATCCCTGACTCCTTCCTGCTATCTCACCAGGAACCTCCTGCTCTTTGTTCTCCCATGCTTATCCACTGTCTCCTGTCTGAGATGCTAGATAATCTGGCTCCCAAGGTGCTAAATGTTCATAAATTTGCAGCTTTTTTCCTGACAGTTTTGTTACTTTCATTGCTTAGTTTTCTGGCACCATGCCAGATTCCCCCCCCCCCCCCCCGGGGCTGCAGGGAAATTTACTTCCTATTTCTGTATGCAGAAACACTTTGTCCAGTCTGTCTGCAATGGTGGATGAATAATGCCCAAAATAAACAGTCGGTTCTGCATAGTTTGCAGTTCTTTTAAGAAATTTAGAGTTGTGGGTGACCCCCACAGCCTACGGACAAGCAGAGCGCTCAGCTGGAGCAATTAGAACAGTGAGATGTATGGACTGATATCAATAGGCAGCCTCTCTTTGTCTAATCCCGGCGCAAGTAATCTTGCTATTGATATGTGTGACTCTAATGCAAATGTCCATGCTTTACTGCTGTGCATGTATTGTCTGTAGCTGGGTATATACACTACCGTTCAAAAGTTTGGGGTCACTTAGAAATTTCCTTATTTTTGAAAGAAAAGCACTGTTTTTTTCATTGAAGATAATTTTAAACTAATCAGAAATACACTCTAATATCTAATATACATTGCTAATGTGGTAAATGACTATTCTAGCTGCAAATGTCTGGTTTTTGGTGCAATATCTACATAGGTGTATAGAGGCCCATTTCCAGCAACTATCACTCCAGTGTTCTAACGGTACAATGCGTTTGCTCATTGCGTCAGAAGGCTAATGGATGATTAGAAAACCCTTGTGCAATCATGTTAGCACAGCTGAAAACAGTTTAGCTGGTTAGAGAAGCTATAAAACTGACCTTCCTTTGAGCAGGTTGAGTATCTGGAAAAAAATATTATTTCAAATACAAATCATTATTTCTAACCTTGTCAATGTCTTGACTATATTTTCTATTCATTTTACAACTGATGGTGGTAAATAAGTGTGACTTTTCATGGAAAACACAAAATAATTGTCTGGGTGACCCCAAACTTTTGAACGGTAGTGTAAGTCAACTGCATATCGCTTGCTCTCTCTCTTTTTGATCACACGCATTGCCTGTTTGCTGACTAGAGACACAGGGCTCGCTCCAGTGCGCTCTCACAGCGCAGGGGCGAGCGTCGTGATGGAGGATGAATAAAACACCCTTTTAAACTTCAGTTCGCTGTGTCTGCCTGCACTTATTCCGTGCCTCCACATCTTGGGTTCCCTTATCTCATCCGCCACACTGGTGACCCCGGAGAAAAAAACACCGACGACGAACAAACGCAGCCCCCGATGGTGACTCCGATGACGAACGAACACAGCTGCCTGACGCGAATGGACTGCCCTCCCTTCTGCCACGCGGGAGACCTCGACGCAGAGCCAACAGCAGGCGAACTCTCCGGAGATCATCCACAACCGGGAAAGCTGCAGAAAGCGTCATGGTGCGACCCTCGCCTCAGACCAGAACGCACCATGACCCGGCACGAGCGAACGACAGCAACAGCCAAGACAGGGAGGACCATCGGCACCGACGTCCCGGGCCGGCACTTGCTACCCCCTCCCTCCACCTCCGCCTGCACAGAGCTTTTCCCGCAGCTCGCTACCAAAGCCGGACGATCGAGGCCTCAGCCCCCTGCTGAGCCCTCTGGGGGGGAGTGGTGTGGGCGACCCCCACAGCCTACGGACAAGCAGAGCGCTCAGCTGGAGCAATTAGCAGAACAGTGAAATGTATGGACTGATATCAATAGGCAGCCTCTCTTTGTCTAATCCCGGCGCCAGTAATCTTGCTATTGATATGTGTGACTCTAATGCAGATGTCCATGCTTTACTGCTGTGCATGTATTGTCTGTAGCTGGGTATACAGTGATCCCTCGCTACTTCGCGCTTCACCTTTCGCGCCCTCAGTGCATCGCGGATTTTTCAAAAATATTCATCAAAAATTCAAAATTGAGAAATAATGGGCGGGCGCTAGCAGAAGGCAGGGAGACTACATTAGACCATCAGGTGTCAACACGGAGAGCCGCACAACTCTCTGTTCGCTGTTGTCGTGTTGGCTCGGCTCTGAAATCTCGCAAGCTGATTGGCCGAGACGTTTCACCCCGCAAGCTGATTGGCCGAGACGTTTCACCCACCACCTCTCCCTGCCGAGCACCCATGAAGGGAAGGAAGACCGCATTCATTGCTTTTTATCGCTCGTGTTACTTAGTCTTGCCGCGTGGAACTTTTTGCTGTTCTCTTGTGCCATTTTGTGCGAAATAGTCTTCCCGTCGAGCCACTACGCCGCCTCCTGCAGCTTCAGCTCTATCGGAAGATGCCCTCGATGAACCTGCGCCTCCAGCACCTCACGATGAGGCGTCACCTGAGGAGCAGTAAAGCTCTCATTAACCTGTGCAGTAAATCATTTTCATCTTGAGTTACATATCTTGTTATAAGAATAAGAGTTCTAAAAACATATTTATGTACACGTACACACACACACACACGGATCATATGAGAGAGAGAGAGTGAGAGAATGAACGTACGTATTATTTATGGATGACGTCATTAGGGGTGACGCTACTTCGCGGTTTTTCACTTTTCGCGGTTGGTTCTGGAACCCATTAACCGCGATAAGTGAGGGATCACTGTATAAGTGAACTGCATATTGCTTGCTCTCTCTCTTTTTGATCACACGCATTGCCTGTTTGCTGACTAGAGACACAAGGCTCGCTCCAGTGCGCTCTCACAGCGCAGGGGCGAGCCTCGTGATGGAGGATGAATAAAACACCCTTTTAAACTTCAGTTCGCCGTGTCTGCCTGCACTTATTCCGTGCCTCCACATCTTGGGTTCCCTTATCTCATCCGCCACAGAGTAATGAATATAGTATTTGTGATGGTGGAATGTATTGAGTTTGCACGTTCCACTGATCTCTATCCACCTTGTTCCTGGGGTGCTACTGTAGGAACCATTATGGGGGGAACTTCCGGTTTCGACTCAAGTAGTATTAAATCAGTCATCAAGAATGGAGTAGTGGGGCATTTAAATAGCGTTTTAAAGTTTTTCAAATTCATTTAATGTATGCTAAAACGCTCTTGTTTTGTTTTTCTTTTGAATTCTTGGATGGAATATGGGTGGGCTATATAAGCTGCGGCTTCAGCCATCACCCATTTCGGATAACTTATGTTGAACTGTATAATCAGAGGAGTTATTGTCTAATTTGACCTTGTTGGATTTTCTTCCCCCCTTTGTTATATTATTCTGTTTCTTTTTTTAATCTTTACTTTTAATCTATCCAAAATAAAGATTCATTCATTGTCATTGTATAGTCCACAAACAGTGGTGTGAAAGTGTTTGCCCCCTTCCTGTTTTGTCATTTTTTTGGATGTTTGTCACGCTTAAATGTTTCAGATCAGCAAACAAAATATTAGACAAAGATAACACAAGTAAACACAAAATGCAGTTTTTAAATGAAGGTGTTTATTATTAAGGAAAAAAAAAATCCAAACCTACATGGTCGTGTATGGAAAAAAGTGATTGCCCCCTAAACTTAATAACTGGTTGGGCCACCCTTAGCAGTAACAACTGCAATCAAGTGTTTGCGCTAACTGGCAATGAGTCTTTTGCAGTGCTGTGGAGGAATTTTTCATCTTGGCAGAATTGTTGTAATTCAGCCACATTGGAGGGTTTTTGAGCATGAACCGCCTTTTTAAGGTCATGCCACAAGCATCTCAGTTGGGTTGAGGTCAGGACTTTGACTAGACCATTCCAAAGTCTTCATTTTGTTTTTCTTAAGCCCTTCAGAGGTGGACTTGCTGGTGTGTTTTGGATCATTGTCCTGCTGCAGAACCCAAGTGCGCTTCAGCTTGAGGTCATGAACAGATGGCTGGACATTCTCCTTCAGGATTTTTTGGTAGACAGCAGAATTCATGGTTCCATTTACCACAGCAAATCTTCCAGGTCCTGAAGCAGCAAAACAGCCCCAGACCATCACACTACCACCAGCACATTTTACTGTTGGTGTGATGTTCCTGTTCTGAAATGCTGTTACTTTTACACCGGATGTAATGAGACGCGCACCTTCCAAAAAGTTCAACTTTTGTCTTGTCAGTCCACAGAGTATTTTCCCCTAAGTGTTGGTGATCACCAAGATGTTTTCTGGCAAAGCTGAGACGAGCCTTTGTTCTTTTTGCTCAGCAGTGGTTTTCGTCTTGGAACTCTGCCATGCAGGCCATTTTTGCCCAGTCTCTTTCTTATGGTGGAGTCATGAACACTGACCTTAACTGAGGCCTGCAGTTCTTTGGATGTTGTTGTGGGGTCTTTTGTGACATCTTGGATGAGTTGTCACTGTGCTCTTGGGGTAATTTTGGTCAGCCGGCCACTCCTGGGAAGGTTCACCACTGTCCCATGTTTTTCGTCATTTTTGGATAATGGCTCTCTCACTGTGGTTTGCTGGAGTCTCAAAGCTTTAGAAATGGCTTTATAACCTTTTCCAGACTGATAGATCTCAATTACTGTACTTTGTTTCTCATTTGTTCCTGAATTTCTTTTGATTGCAGCATGATGTCTAGCTTTTGTAGCATTGAACTTGAGTTCCAATCTTTAAAATCATTGTTTGCTGAAGAAAAAATTGTTTCAACTCAATAGTCTGGTCATGAGCTGCTTCTGTCATCCAAGATCCAGAGCTGTAACACCATCCATCGGCCATAAAGTGGAAGTTAACCCCTTCTCCAGGACTTAATCATTCTCCCTTTTCTGCTCTTTGGAAAAGGAATGTTTCAAATCGACAGATTCTCCAGTAAACAACCAGAGTTTCACAGTGCCATCTGGTGGACAAATCAGGAATATTTAATTTTTTTCTCTTTGCAGTGGAATGTATGCATTATAGACAAATAAATTGATTCTTATTCTTTCTCTCAAGACAGTATCTGCTACTGAAGACATGGTTGAACTCTTGGGATGGACAACGTGGTTTCAAATGCATTTTAGATTAGATTAGATTCAACTTTATTGTCATTACACATGTATGAATACAAGGTAACGAAACACAGTAATTTGACTTGGCATTTGGGCACGCTCTGTCACAGCGCATCCAAGGCCAGGGCAGCCACTACAGCCGCCAGTCATAGTGGGGGTAAAGAAGGAAAGGGGGGGCGGGGGTAGGGGATGACACAGTAGGCGAGAGAAAAAAACATGTTCATCAGAATAGCGCTCGGTGAGCGGGATTATGATTACAAGAAAAAAAAAAAAACAATGCACATTTAGCAGTCAACAATACACACGTTGACAAGAGCAATGAGAGAACAGTGTTTGTATATTTATCATATATGATCAGTGTGAGTGCAGTGTTGAATGTGGAAGGCTGGTGAACAGCAAACATCCTTTCCTTAGCAACGCTAGATGTTATGTCTTAGTGTCTGAAGCTCAGTTAGTTGGATATTAGTTGCTTTATTTTCAGGAAGAAATTAATTTTTGCATGCTTACTATCACAAATTAATTACAGTTACAGTGTAGAGACATTGTATGTTCCCTTATTATTGAATAGAATATCTTAGTAACTAAAGTTTAAGGAATTTATGCTTTATTCAGCAACATGTGTCTTAATGGGTCTCACTTCTCATATCTAATGTCGCTCCCCCTTTCTCTGCTCTTTGAGAGACCATAGCTGCACTTCAGGTTCAGGTTACTTTATTTGTACCCGTAGGTAGATATGTTTTGCAGTCAGGTGACATCCATATTTACAAACCACACTTACATTCAACATGAACCCAAACACAGGCACACATGAAGCTGACTATAAACATGTTTAAAATACTCAAGGCTCCATCAATCAGGACATAAGACAAAGAGATGAGAGAAAAAACAGATAAGAGAGAAGGGTCATATTAAAAAGTTAGACTAGTCAAAGAGGTTAAAAGGTGTATTATTAGTAAATAATAATCCCAGCACTTTTACAGTGCTGAGACTAAGTCACTGTTTTTTGCCATTAAAATAACTAACCTACAGCGACCGGCGCTCGTGAGGGACACCCACGGGCTGAATTTCCACCTTAATAAGAAAACTGCTGGAATACCCCTTTAATCGGGTAGAGCTGCTGCTCCTACCCAAAGCGATTGCTAAGCTAACGCTAACACTAGTTAGCTTAACGCTGGCCCAGTTGTGCCACCTAACTCCAACACGAAGCAACTCAGCCCCCAGTGAGGACTTACCGGAGGAACTAACCGAGGCGGCAGCTGAGCGCGAGCCGGATCGGAGCTCGGGCGCGGCGTTGCTGAGAGACGGGGGCCACCTGGACCCAGCCAAACAATAGCCAAACAATAGCCTGAGCTCCTGAGTCGAAGCCCAGTTGCGAGGCCCAGCGGAGGAACAACCAGACTGACAGCGGTTGGTGACGGGGCCTAGCAAAGGTACCACCCAGGCAGGCGGCGGTGATCAGCGGAGCTCGGCTGCACCGGCGGTGTGCGGCGTGGCTTGGCGGAGGAGCTGTACGGGAGCTCGGTTGCGGCAGCGAACCCTCACCCTGAGTTGGAGCCCAGTTGCGAGGCCCAGCGGAGGAACAACCAGACTGACGGCGGTTGGTGACGGGGCCTAGCGAAGGTACAACCCAGGCAGGCGGCGGTGATCAGCAGCGGTGATCAGCGGAGCTTGGCTGCACCAGCGGTGTGCGGCGTGACCACCCAGGCAGACGGCGGCAGGCGGCGGTGATCTGCGGCGGTGATCAGCGGAGCTCGGCTACACCTGCGGTGTGCGGCGTGAACAGCAGCGGCGGGGCTAGCTGAGGCTTTTTTTTTTTTTTTTCTACTATCCACAGGTCAGTAAAATGCCACCAAAGAAAGACAAAATGGAAGAGATCAAAAAATCTCTGAACTTTGTGTCAGAAGAATTGGCCGAATTGACTAGACAGCAGGCCAAAATAATAGGCCTAATAGAAGATGTACAAGCCCTACAATTAATAATTCAAGAAAAAGACAAAAAAATTAAGGGCCTGGAGCAACGTGTTGAGGATCTTGAACAAGGTTCTCATATGGATGACCTAGTTATAAGTGGACTAGACATCAGATATCAGTCATACGCCCATGCCATAACAGGACTGAGTGGTGAGAATGCTCCCATGAGTGAATCGATCTCCCTAGAAAATCAGGTGCTTCAGTTCCTTAATAATAGCGATATTAAGGTAGAAGCTAATGCAATTTCAGCCTGTTATGCTTTACCGAAGAAAGATAAAGCAAAGAAATCAATTGTGATGCGCTTTGTGAACAGAAGGGTAAAGAATGACATACTGAGGCAGGCCAGAAAGCTACGGGGAACACAAGTTTACCTAAATGAACACCTGACAAAAACAAACGCTGAAATAGCACGGCAGGCACGGATGCTGAAAAGACAAAATAAGATACAAGCAACATGGACAAGAAATTGTAGAATTTGGATTAAACTAAATGGATCACCTGAGCAAGCAAAGAGTATAATGATCAGAGATGCTACTGACTTAGAGAAATACAGATGAACACTGATTAAGAAAATTATGAGTCAATGATAATCCATATTCACACACACGGTAAGAATAGTTCTTTTGATACACCATGCCAAAGTACTTTAAAAAAAAAAAATAAGCAAAATAAACAAAAACTTATGACCGACTCGAGTAGACATCAATTATCCCCAGTTGGAGGAAGTCATTTGACACAGAGTGAGGAAATTCAAACTCTGAAAATATGCCATTATGCTGAACATAAACCACAAGAGATGGAGAATGATATTGATCCTGATAACCACTTTTTCAATAATATTCATAACCATTGTGAATATTACACTGAAAAGCAATTCAACAAGTGCAATTAGATGGTAAACTGTCAATAATACACTTTAACAGCAGAAGTCTTAACAAAAACTTTCCACAGATTCAGGACTATTTAAAACAGCTAGACAGAAAATTTACAGCCATTGCAGTCTCTGAAACTTGGCTTAATGAAGAGCAGGCTCCCCTGATGGCAATAGAGGGATATCAGATGTTTCATATTAACAGATCTCAAAAAAAGGGTGGTGGTGTTGCACTGTATATTGATGACCTGTATAGGTGTAAGCTTGTAATTGGAATGTCCTTTGCACTACCAGGGATCTTGGAATGTGTCACTGTTGAGATTGACCAAGATAAAACAAAAAATCTAATCATAAGTTGTATACTGTATATAGAACGCCGGGAACTTGCATTGAGACATTCAGAGATAAATTAGTCGAGCTGTACAATAATATTACTAGTAAGAAAATGGTAGCAATTTGTGGAGATTTCAATATTGATTTACTGAATCCACATCAACAAAATGTAGTTACAGAGTTCATGAACTCTATGTACAGCATGAGTCTATATCCCACAATAACACATCCCAGTAGAATCACAGTTCACACTGCTACACTTATTGACAACCTGCTTGTCAATGTTATTGATAAGAAAATAGAAAGTGGATTATTGATAAATGATATAAGTGACCACTTGCCAACCTTTGCACTTATCCATGGCCACACGGGGGCCAACACAGAAAAAATTTCAAAATCGTTCAGATACAAATCACCAAATGCAATCAGTTCTTTTAAAGAGGACTTGCTGAAGCAAGACTGGACAGAAGTCTATGTATCAGATGTAAATGAAGCCTATGACACATTTATAAACATTATAACCACTCTTTATGAAAAAAAACTGCTCATTAGTAAAAAAAAAAAAAAAGCTTAAACCTAAATTTGCTGATAAGCCATAGTTAACCAAAGGACTACAAAAGGCGTGTAAAAAGAAAAATTCATTATATAAAGCTTTCCTAAAGAAAAGGACAAAAGAAGCAGAGCAGCGGTATAAAACATACAAAAATAAGTTAACATATATAATAAGATGTAGTAAAAGAGACTATTACAGTAAAGAACTGGAGACAAACAAAGACAATATTAAAAATACATGGACAATACTCAACAGTATCCTTGGAAATAAAAGCAGAAATACAAGCAACCCAACCAATATTCCAAAAAATAATAAAACGACTCAGAGTGTGAATATAGCTTCACCTGCAGATGAATTTAATAATTTTTTTGTTAACATTGGACCTAATTTGGCTCGAGTAATACCCACTACAATGTCTACAGGTGATACGATATGCAATAACACTGCTGTAAAAGACTCCATCTTCATAAAGAACACAGACGAAAGAGAGGTCATTGAAATTGTTAAATCGTTCAAAAGTAAAACATCTATGGACTGTGATGGTATTGACATGCTCTTAGTCAAAACTGTTATTGAATGCCTAGTAAAACCACTGACGTATATCTGTAACCTGTCTCTCCAAACAGGTATATTTCCCAATGCAATGAAAATAGCTAAAGTAATTCCGATATACAAGACGGGCGACAGAGGGGAACTCTCAAACTATAGACCAATTTCACTATTACCGCAATTTTCCAAAATACTTGAAAAAATATTCTATGAGAGAATTGACAACTTCCTACTGAAGAATAATTTATTGTGTAAGCAGCAATATGGGTTCAGACACAAGAGGACAACTGCATATGCCCTAATGGAATTTACAGAAAAAATATCAACAGCCATTGAAAATAAAGAGTATTCAGTTGGAGTATTCCTGGATCTTAAAAAAGCATTTGATACAGTAGATCATAATTTATTATTAAAGAAACTACAAAATTGTGGTATTAGAGGGGTAGCACTGTCCTGGTTAAGTAGTTACCTAAAGAATAGATATCAGTATGTATGTGTTAGCAACAAAAACTCACAGTTACTGAAGGTTACCTGTGGAGTTCCACAGGGTTCAGTTTTGGGACCATTATTATTCAATATGTATATAAATGATATATGTAAAGTTTCAGAAAAAATGGACCTAATATTGTTTGCCGATGACACTAATCTATTATGCAGTGGAAACAATTTGGAACAACTTCTGGATACACTCGGAAAGGAATTAGGAAAGCTTAAACTGTGGTTTGATTCAAACAAATTGACGCTCAATTTAAGTAAGACAAAATTTATAGTCTTTAACAACCATCACAACAACCCAGTACCTAAACTCAGTGTGAATGGCGTGGAGATTGAAAGGGTATCTGAAACTAAATTTCTTGGAGTAATAATTGATAATAAACTGTGTTGGAAGTTGCATAATAATTATATTAAAGGTAAAGTATCCAAATCAATTGCAATATTACACAGAGTGAAATATTTGCTGAATCAACCCACACTATACACCTTGTATCATTCATTAATACTCCCATACATGACATATTGTAATGAAGTATGGGGAAATGCATATAAAACAAACATATATCCACTCTTTATGCTTCAAAAGAGAGCTATTAGAATAATAAACAAAGCAGCTTACAGGGAACCAACAAACCCACTATTTCTTAAACAAAAAACTCTCAAGTTGGAAGATCTGGCTGACTTTAAAACCGCAATAATAATGTTCAAAGTGAAGAATTTATCACTGCCCGCAAATATCCAAAAGTTGTTCCAAACAAGGGAGAAACGATATCACTTCAGAGGAACATGTATATTTCAAAAGCCTACAGTGAGAACAACCACCAAGCAACACTATATTTCAGTGCAAGGAGTCAGATTATGGAACGATTTTGGACCTGAATTAAAATCATGTACAACGCTTGGACAATTTAAACAAAAACTAAAGGAAGAAATTTTGTCTTGTCAGCCTCCGTCGGTCTATGATGACCATGGAAGAGAATCCTAAACGTCTACTCTGCTGGAACAGCACCGCCTGTGGCTGAACAGGCCGATGCGCGAATGACAGTCCCTGTCACACAGGTCACACTTGTGGGTGGTCTCCGTGCTGCTGGGTCTGTGGCGGTTCTTCCTGCGGGTCCTTTTTTCATCTGCTGCAGCAGTCGGTCTCTCTTCACCCGCCTTGAGCTGTCTGGTCAGGGTGCCTCTCCATTTGGAGCGGTCCGTTGCAAGGTCCTCCCAGCGCTCTGTGTTGATATCCAGGGCCTTCATGTCTCTCTTGCAGACGTCTCTAAAGCGCAGCTGTGGGCGGCCAACGTCTCTCCTGCCAGTTGCCAGTTCTCCATAGAGGACGTCTTTGGGGATTCTGCCATCCTCCATACGGTGAACGTGGCCTAGCCAGCGGAGCCTGCGCTGCCTGAGTAGAGTGAACATGGAGGGAAGGCCGGCGCGGGACAGAACTTCTGTGTTGGGCACTTTGTCCTGCCAGGATATGTCCAGGATGTGGCGAATGCAGCGCAAGTGGAAGGAGTTCAGTCTCTTTTCCTGCCGGGCGTATGTTGTCCACGTCTCACTCCCATAGAGCAGTGTGCTGATGACGCAGGCATTGTACACTGCCATCTTCGTCTTGACAGAGAGTTTGGGATTCTCCCACACTCGTGTGGTGAGGCGAGCGAGTGTGAAGGCTGATTTTCCAATCCTCTTGTTGATGTCTGTATCAAGGGAGAGGTTGTTGCTGATCGTGGACCCCAGGTACGTGAACTGATTCACGACCTCCAGCTTGTAGTCATCAATGGTGATGGTTGGTGGTGCTTCCGTGCCTTGCGCCAAGACGTTAGTCTTCTTCAGGCTGATGGTAAGCCCGAAGTCCTTGCATGCCTGGGAGAAGCGGTCCATCAGGGTCTGAAGCTCCTGCTGTGTGTGGGTTGCGACTGCAGCGTCGTCTGCGAACAGCATGTCTCTGATTAGAGCCTCGCGTACTTTGGTTCTGGCTTTCAGGCGGGCGAGGTTGAAAAGCCTGCCGTCAGATCTTGTGTGCAAGTAGATTCCCTCTGTTGCTGCGCTGAAGGCATGCCTCAGGAGCATAGCAAAGAAAATCCCAAAGAGGGTTGGCGCAAGTACACAGCCCTGTTTCACTCCGCTGCATATGTTGAATGGCTCTGAGACGTTGCCATCGTGCTGCACTATCCCCTGCATGTTGATGTGAAACGATTCGATGAGGCTTTGCAACTTTGGTGGGCATCCTATCTTTGGCAGGATCTTGAAAAGGCCCTCTCTGCTGACCAGATCGAACGCTTTGGTGAGGTTGATGAAGGCGACGTACAGAGGCATGTTCTGTTCTCTGCATTTCTCCTGGAGTTGGCGGATGGAGAATATCATGTCTACCGTCGATCGCTCAGCGCGGAAGCCACACTGAGACTCGGGGTAGACACGTTCGGCAAGCTTCTGTAGACGAACGAGAACAACTTGTGCGTAGACTTTGCCAACAACGCTGAGGAGGGAAATGCCCCTGTAGTTGTTGCAGTCGCTTCTCTCCCCTTTGTTTTTGTAGAGGGTGATGATCTTGGCGTCCCTCATGTCCTGTGGTATGGCACCTTCCTTCCAGCACTGGCAGAGGACGTCATGCAATGGCAGCAGTAGGGCGGTCTTGCAGTGCTTGATCAGGTCAGGGGGTATGCCGTCGTTGCCGGGTGCCTTGCCAGCGGCCAAGCTATCGATGGCCTTACTGAGTTCGTCGATGGTTGGCTCAGCGTCAAGTTCGTCCATGCACGGCAGGCAGTCGATGGCATCAAGGGCTGACGGTGTCACGGTGTTCTGTCTAGAGTAGAGATCGGAGTAGTGTTCCACCCATCTCTCCATCTGCTTGTTCTTCTCTGTGATCATCTCCCCAGTGGAAGATTTGAGGGGGGCCGTCTTGCTCTGAGCCGGACCAAGTGCTTTCTTGATGCCATCGTACATACCACGGATGTTCCCTGTTATGGCAGCGGTTTGAATGTCTTGGCTGAGCTGAGTCCAGTACTCGTTGGCACAGCGCCGAGCAGTCTGCTGAACTTTGCTTCTCGCAGCCCTGAGAATCTGGAGATTCTTCTCGTTTGGGTATTTCTTGTACTCAGCAAGTGCTGAGCGCTTGGCTTCAATGACGGGGGTCATCTCGGTCAACTTGGCATCAAACCAGTCCTGTGACTTCGAGGTCTTCCTCCCAAAGGTAGCCAAGGCTGTGCGGTAGATGGTGTTTCGCAGCTCTTCCCACTTCTGCTTTGCAGATTCTCCTCCTTGTGGTACACCAAGTTCCTTCTCAAAGGTGGAGGCAAACTGCTCAACAAGTTCTGGCTGGGCCATCTTGCTGGTGTCAATCCGTGCCTTTCCAGGTTGTCTAGCACGATGGAATTTCTTCAGCTGCAGCTTGACCTTGCAACACACCAATGAATGGTCTGTGTCGCAATCTGCACTCTGGAACGAACGGGTGATTAGCACGTTCTTCAGTGAGGTGCGCCTGGTCAGGATCAAGTCTAGCTGGTGCCAGTGCTTTGAGCGCGGATGTTGCCAGGAAACCTTGTGTTGGGGCTTGGTCTTGAAGAACGAGTTTGTGATGCACAGATCGTGATATGTGCAGAACTCGAGCAGCCGCTGTCCGTTGTCGTTCATTCTGCCCACGCCAAAAGGTCCAAGACAGGAGGGCCAGGAGTCGTGGTCAGCACCCACTCTGGCATTGAAGTCTCCAAGGAGAATGAGTTGTTCAGAGTTGGGGATGATCCTGACAGTTGTTGCGAGATTCTCGTAAAACTCGTCTTTTGCCTCTGGTGTGGCTGTCTGTGTTGGGGCATACACACTGACGAGGGTGACTGGGCCTTCAGTGGTGTTCAGGCGGAGGGTGAGGAGTCGTGCAGAGCCAGTGCTGCCCGGTTCCACCATCTTCAGCAAAGTGTTCTTCACTGCAAAGCCCACTCCGTGTTCCCTGTGTTCGTCACGTACCAAACCCACTATTTCTTAAACAAAAAACTCTCAAGTTGGAAGATCTGGCTGACTTTAAAACCGCAATAATAATGTTCAAAGTGAAGAATTTATCACTGCCCGCAAATATCCAAAAGTTGTTCCAAACAAGGGAGAAACGATATCACTTCAGAGGAACATGTATATTTCAAAAGCCTACAGTGAGAACAACCACCAAGCAACACTATATTTCAGTGCAAGGAGTCAGATTATGGAACGATTTTGGACCTGAATTAAAATCATGTACAACGCTTGGACAATTTAAACAAAAACTAAAGGAAGAAATACTCCAAACATATTTACAAGACGACATGTAAACTCACATAAGGATTGACATATCCAGCCTGTGTACAGAATCACATTGTCATTAAACCCCCCATTGACAATACCTCTCCCCCAGGCCTCTTCTTCCTCCACCTGACCCCAGGAGGTCAGGAAGTCCTTTCAGAGTCATTGCTAAAGGTACCCACCTCCTACTGTTATCCCCAGGAGGTCCAGACTTATTGTTCCTTCTAAGACGTGAGGTTACAAAATACATATGCAGTCTTAAGCATCTCAATCACTGTGCTATACATATGCAGTCAAAATATGTGTGCCACATAACCCCCCCCAAACGTTGAAGATGAAACAATACAACATAGTCCACACAACATGATAAAACCACGACATCAGTCCATATGCTGTCTGGGTTTCAACCGTCTTCCAAACTTGCTGTAGGCGGGCTTCGCAGCTCCTGCGGTGCCATCTTGCAGTGAATCTGCTATCTGAGGATGAGAACTGTTAGTTGATCCCTGCGGGGGCTCTGGGGCATGCTCCCTGGGGGGGTCTGACGCATCGAGGAGCCCTCGCCACTCTCACAGTCTCGTCGGCCATCACAAAAGCAGGCTTTAGTCTGTCTATACTAATTATTTCCCTCCTGTCCCCCAAATCTAGCACAAAATGCTTATCACCTGTTTCCAGCACTCTATATGGGCCATCGTAGGGTGGACGCAGGACTGGGCGCTGAGCCTCGTGCCTGACAAAAACAAACTCGGCATTTTTTAAAGATTTGGGCACAAAAACACGTGGAAAGGTGTGGTGAACGGGGCCCGGAAGCATGTCCGCTCCCGTGTTGATCAGTGACCACTGAGCAGGGGAACGCCCTGGTGCCGGATTATCTGGCAGAAACTCTCCTGGCAGCCGGAGAGGCTGCGCAAAAACTAACTCCGCTGGGGAGGCTTTTAAGTCCTCTTTAGGTGCAGAACGCAACCCTAATAAAACCCATGGTAGTCTGTTTACCCAATTTGCATCCGTAAGCGACGCTCTGAGGGCTGCCTTCAATGATCTATGAAAACGCTCGCATAAACCATTAGCCTGGGGGTGGTAAGCGGTAGTGTGGTGAATTGTCACACCTAAGCTGTGGGCCATCGCTGACCAAAGCTCAGACACAAATTGAGGTCCCCTGTCGGACATAATATCCGACGGAACCCCGAAACGCGCTATCCAAGCTGTTAAAAACGCGCGGGCCACCTCTGCAGCTGTGGTTGATGCCAGTGGGACCACTTCCGGCCAACGCGTGGTTCGATCCACCATTGTCAAAAGATGTGTGTACCCCTGCGACGACGGTAGGGGGCCTATGAGGTCAACATGCACATGATCAAACCTCTTGGCCGGGATGTGAAACGGCTCTAAGGGGGCTTTTGTGTGCTTGTGTATTTTGGCCCGCTGGCAAGCCATACAGGCTCGTGCCCACTCTTTAACGTGCTTGCGCAGGCCCGGCCAAACAAACTTTTCTGCTACCATTTTCACAGACGCGCGCACCCCTGGGTGCGCCAGGGAGTGAATCGAGTCAAAAACGCGGCGGCGCCATGCGGCCGGCACTACTGGACGCGGTTGTCCAGTGGAGACATTGCAGATTAGGGGGGGCCATACCATTTTGCAGCCTCCTGTTCTCCAGCCTTAACCCTGTTGGTCCAGACTGGAGCACGCACACGTCCGCATCGCTACCCTGATCCGCTGCCATGGCTGCGTAGTCTATTCCCACGTTAACTGGGGCCGGGTGCGCTTCCGCGCTGCTATTTTGCTCTGCGGCTGCGGTAGTATAATCTACCTCTGTGCGGACTGGTGCGGTTACCGCGCGAGACAGGCAGTCTGCCACTACATTGAGTTTACCCGCTACGTGTTGAATATCAGTAGTAAACTCCGAAATTGCAGCCAGCTGCCTCTGCTGCTGGCCCGACCATGGTTCTGAAATTTTGGCCATCGCAAAAGTGAGCGGTTTGTGGTCGACAAACGCAGTGAAGCGCCCACCTTCTAGCCAGAATTGGAAGTGGCGAATGGCTAAGTGGAGCGCTAACAGCTCCCTGTCAAATGCGCTGTATTTTCGCTCGGCCTCGCGCAAGGACCTGCTGGAAAAGGCCAGCGGCTGCCAAACCCCGGCAACGTGCTGCTCCACTACCGCCCATATGGCCACGTCTGACGCATCCGTGGTGAGTGCTATGCTGGCCGTTGGGTCTGGATGAGCCAACAACGCAGCGTCTGCAAGGGCTTTTTTTACCTCTGCGAATGCGCGCTCCCGCTCCGGGGACCACTCGATTGCATTGGAGGGTTTTTGCTTTTTAAGCGCGGCATATAATGGTTGCATGAGCTGCGCTGCGTGGGGGAGGAAACGGTTATAAAAATTCACCATTCCCAAAAACTCCTGTAGTGCTTTGACCATTTGTGGCTGGGGAAAATCTGCCACTGCGCGCACTTTGTCCGGTAGCGGAACTGTCCCCTCTGGGGAGACGCGGTGCCCCAAAAAGTCGATCTGCGCCACCCCGAACTGGCACTTAGCTGGGTTGATTATTAACCCGTGCTCTCCCAACCTCCGGAAAACTTCCGTGAGGTGCTTTTCGTGTTCCATTTCGGACGCACTGGCTACCAAAATGTCGTCCAGGTAGACGAACACAAAAGGGAGATCGCGCAACACCGCATCCATCATGCGCTGGAAGGTTTGCGGGGCGCCTTTAAGCCCAAACGGCATGCGTAAAAACTCAAAAAGTCCAAACAGAGTTATCACCGCTGTTTTGGGGATGTCCTCAGCGTGCACTGGGACTTGATGATAACCGCGGACCAAGTCTATTTTAGAAAAAATGCACGCCCCCGCCAGATGCACCGAAAAATCCTGAATATGTGGGATTGGGTAGCGGTCATGCGCTGTGGCGTTGTTTAACCTGCAGAAATCACCGCAAGGTCTCCACGAGCCATCAGCTTTAGGGACCATATGCAGTGGGGAGGCCCATGGGCTCTTTGAACGCCGAATGATGTCCAACCTTTCCAGGTTGGCGAACTCCTCGCGCGCTATGGACAGTTTAGCTGCATCCAAGCGCTGGGCTTTCGCAAAGATGGGGGGGCCAGTGGTAGTGATAAAGTGCTCCACCCCGTGTTTCGCAACTGTTGCCAAAAAAGTGGGAACTGTGAGTGCTGGAAACTGAGTGAGGAGTGTGTGAAACTTACCGCCTGCTGTGGCGACGTTGGTCTGTGCTGGTGGCGGGGACACTCAAGCTGCACAAGGAATGGAGTAAAAGGAGAGTGCATTAACTAGGTGTCTATTGGAAAGATCAACTAACAACCCATGTGAGCACACAAAATCAGCACCTAACATGTTGCAACTCACCGCCGCTATAATAAAAGTCCATTCATATGTGCGGCCATGCAAGGACAGAAGCAGAGTCCTTTCACCGAAGGTCTTAATGCTCGAGCCATTCGCCGCTGTCGCTTCGTCACCACGGGGGCCTGCAGCCGGTCAGCGTAGGTTGGGGTGATGAAACTCACTTGGGCGCCCGTGTCCACGAGGAAGTGCCTCCCAGAGCGCGCATCCGTCAGGTAGAGCAGCTTGTTCAGTTCGCCGAGTGCCGCCGCTGCTAGTGACTCCCGGTCCTGGCGTTTCCCAAGCTCTTGAACTGGCACGGTGGTACACACTTGCGTGCCCTCTCTGCAAAACGACGATGGTAAAAGCAGAAGTCGTCTCCTCCGCTGCGTCGGGACTTCGCTGCCGCCATTGTTGGTGGGATCGCCTCCGTCGCCTCTGGCCCCCCGCTGCTCCCGGTCACCGCGCCGAGATCTGCCGCTGCTGCGGTGGCCGTGTGCTCCTCGCTAGAGTTGAGGATCTGCTGCGCCTCCTGGGCCAGCGCGCGGAAGTCCCGCTGGGTCACAAAATGAGAGCCTGCCAGGGTCGCCCTCGTCTGCGATGGTAGGGTTCTCAGGAAGATCTGCGTGAAGAGGAAATCGTCGTTGTCTGAGCCTCTCAACTGCATCATGTCTTCCATCAGGTCGACAGGCGTGCGTCCTCCCAAGTTGTGCAGAGCTAGGAGCTTCCTAGCTCTCTCCTCGGCTGACGGCGTGAAACGCTGGATGAGGGCAGCTTTCAACCCGCTGTATTTGTCGCCAGTGGGCGGGTGCTGCACCAGGCTCCGCATGTGTCGGGCTGTGCGGTTGTCGAGTTTGGCGATGACGTGGTAGAATTTTGTGTCATCTGCTGTTATTCCCCCGAGTGCGAACTGGGCTTCGGCCAGGAGGAACCACGAGTCTGGGTTGTCCTGCCAGAACTCTGGTAGCTTGACTGAGACCGCGCTTGCTCCAGCGGTCCCTGGCGAGTCTGGCTCGGGGGAACTGTCTCTGGTCATTGTACGTCTTCAGGTCACCAATGTGGAGAGCGTGAAATGACGAGGCTGAATTTATTTCTCAGTTCAGGTTTATTAATCATCTCACATCTCCAAACATCTCTCAAACAGGAAAAGAGAACGAACTACCCCAATCCCCCACTTTTATACCTGGGACATCAAAGTACAGAATCACATTGTCATTAAACCCCCCCCATTGACAATACCTCTCCCCCAGGCCTCTTCGTCCTCCACCTGACCCCAGGAGGTCAGGAAGTCCTTTCAGAGTCATTGCTAAAGGTACCTCCACCTCCTACTGTTATCCCCAGGAGGTCCAGACTTATTGTTCCTTCTAAGACGTGAGGTTACAAAATACATATGCAGTCTTAAGCATCTCAATCACTGTGCTATACATATGCAGCCAAAATATGTGTGCCACAATCTAAGCATACTGAACTTGAAGAAAATAAATTTAGCCTGGGTGTTTTTTTGGATACAAATGCTTGCAAATAACACACAGCTTCAGATCCGGGCTGGAAAATGAAACAGAAATGTAGAACCAAGTGTTATCCAGCGGAGGTCCAAATTTTGTAACAATACCACAAAAAATGAATATATTACACAGCTTTTTCCTCAGGTAGTTCCCAGGCATTTTTGAACTGTGCCAAATTGTGCCAAATGGCACAGTTTGGAAAAACGTCTGTAACTTTTGAATGATTCAATATAGAAGCTTCATCTCTGGCTCTAATGAAAGGTGACACTCAGGGCTGTGTGTGTGTGTGGGGGGTTGTTTATTCATTCATTCATGAATGAATGAACAAACAAGCCCCCACACACAAAGAAGCATGCCACGTAAAAAATGTGTGGCTTTTTTTTTTTTTTACAAGAAAAAATAACCTACAGTACACTAAAAATTGTTCTAAAATATTTGTAATGTAGAAGATAACAACTCCCACCACCACCCCACTACAGAGGACGGACATCGGCCATCGCTACATGACGGAATAGTCATGTGGCGATGTGGCGATGTGGCGCCGTGGCTTCCCCCCCTTGCTACAGAAGAGTAGCGGGGGGGGGGGGCGGCGTTCACAGTCCGGACGCGGCGCACAAACCGTGTACCGCGGCGCACGGACTTCGGACTTCGTGCGCCGCACAGTTGTAATTTACTGATCGTTCAAAAGTCATTTTTGATTACAATTTTCAGGGATAAAGAATAATTTAGCTTATAACCCTTACCTCTTCACAGCAGCAACGTAGCTGGCGAACTTCTTCCTCATTGTCAGACGAACGCGACGCTGGTCCGCTTGGAACCCGCTCGTGGTTCTGGTCTCGCGACCCGGTCAAAACATAATTCCATTATTGTGGTTTTATGCTTCCATGATTGCGGTTTTGGAGAACGATTTTTCAAAACAAATAACAGTATTAATTCAAAAAGACTGGTGAACGCGTGTGTGTCACCCAGCCTTCGTCGTCGGCCTCCGTCGGTCTATGATGACCATGGAAGAGAATCCTAAACGTCTACTCTGCTGGAATAAAAAAAAAAAAAAAAAAGCACCGCCTTTGGCTGAACAGGCCAATGCGCGAATGGCAGTCCCTGTCACACAGGTTGCACTTGTGGGTGGTCTCCGTGCTGCTGGGTCTGTGGCAGTTCTTCCTGCGGGTCCTTTTTTCATCTGCTGCAGCAGTCTGTCTTCACCCAGCCTTACACAAAACAGCTTGCGAACTTCTGTACTTCAATTGGCTCGCTGCATTCACAGCATTGGTAGGCGGGTCCTTCTTGCTAGGTTTTCAGTCATTGGTTCTTCAAGGTTTCAGAAACCCAATTCAAGGCTCTTATTAGTCGAATGAGAGGTCAATCATATCTGATCTGTTCGCGGCTGTGTCTGTAGTGGAAGAACGGAAATGCAGCTTTTTTTTTCAGTGCGCGCTTGGACGCAGCGCCCTCGTGCGTCCTAGAGCGCACGAGGGCGCTCTCGTGCACTCTAGGACGCAGAGACGTGCCGGTCCACGGTACACCGGAGTGCAAGGGGTTAAAAAATCCAGAATCCAACCCACCAGATTATTGCTCAAATCAATTTGTTGCAGGAGCCTTTCAACTAAAATATGAGGTTGGATTGTATTAAAGGCAGAAGAAAAGTCCACAAATAAAAGCCTGGCATGTGTCCCATTAAAATCCAGATGTTTAAAAAGCATGTTAAATAGAGTGACAGTGGCATCCTCCACTCCTCTGTGAGGCCTATAGGCAAACTACAGAGGATCCAATGCATGCTCAGTCTGCTTTAGAACCTCAAATCTGACCAGTTTTTCAAAAAATTTTCATTAAAATCGAAGTCAGAGCAACTGGTCTAAAGTCGTTTACCATTTTAGGACAGCTGGATTTTGGAACGGGGACAACCACGGCATCTTTCCAGCTCTTAGGCACATGTTATTGAAAATGTAGTGAAATGTCAAACAGTCCTTGGACAGGGGTAATGTGGTAGGAGCTGTTTTTCTAGATCTCAAAAAGGCTTTCGATACTGTAAACCACAGTTTGCTTTTATCCAAAATGGTATCTTTTAACTTCTCTCCAGACACATTAGACTGGTTTGCATCTTATCTCCAGAATAGAGAACAGTGTGTAAAAGTTCACCAGGATAAATCCTCACTTTTAAATAACCGTATGGGTATCCCACAAGGGTCCATTCTTGGTCCTTTACTTTTCAGCATTTTTATTAATGACTTGCCACTACACTGCTCTGCTGCAACATGCCAACTTTATGCAGATGATGCAGTTATTTACACAGCTGCCAAGACTCCAGCACAGGCTGCAGATGTACTGTCTACAAGTATGGTTGATGTCCAAGAGTGGCTCCTCCAGAACCATCTATTGCTGAACCTTCAGAAAACAGTTTCAATGTGCTTTTCAATCAAAAAATATAACCTGCAATCTTTTAAAGTTAATATACATGATCATGACATCAGTTTAGTTACAGAATTCAAATACCTTGGCGTTGTTCTAGATCCTCAACTCAAATTTAATCTTCATATAAAGAAAATCTCAAAAACAGTAAAAAAAAAAAAAAATCTGAACTGCTTTAAATTAATTAGATATTACATACCTTACGAACCTGCTGTACTGTATATGCATTCTATGGTTTTTTCTCATATATCATACTGTTTGACAGTCTGGGCTCAAGCAGCCCCTTCCACATTCATTATATAATCAAACCCTAAAAATCTTGGACAAAAAGCCCATTAGGTGGCATCACTGTAATATTTTAAAAAAATACAACCTATTGAGTTTTGAGAGTTTCATTGACCTCTGTTTACTGAAATTAACTTTCAAATGTTTCCATAAATCAGCACCTGAGCCACTTGCTGGTTTCATCCAAAGACAGGACAGCAGCAGAGCCACCAGGAGTTCTGTTAACAATAACTGTAAAATATTCCACCGCAGAACCACATTTGGACAACAGCTTTCTCTATAAAGGGCAGTCACATCTGGAACACAATGGCAAATGAAATTAAAATAATAACGGACTTTAAAACATTCACTAAAAAGGTTAAAAACTGGCTGAAAAATAAACAAGAATGTTCCCATTTATGAAATGATTGTCTGCAGGGTGAGAGTGAATGAAGGGTAGGAATGAATGTGTTTGTTTATAGTGAGTGACGAAGGGAGGGAGGCCTGAAATAGGCAAATGTGAGTCAGGTTGTTATATTTGTGTATTTATAATATTTATAATTGTGTATTTATAATGTATTTGTTTTTTGCATTGATGTATGTGGTTATTGTGTATTCCTTTTTTTTTTTTTTTTTTAACTTGTTTCTCCTTTCTAAAGCCCATCCAGGGACAAGAGTTGCAAATTAGCTAATAGCTATACACTCTGTGCAACACATCAGATTGATTGTCATTGATTAATTGTCTATGTTTATTGCACTGTCCCTGTCAAATAAACAAATCTATCTATAAATACAGGACTCAATTCATGTGCACAGGACTTTACCAATCACCCACATATATTATCAGGGCCCTGACTTTTGTTCACTTTTACAGCACAGAACTCCCTTTTAATATCCTGCACCTCAATATTAAAGTGCTGATTGTCTTTGAGTTTCTGTTTCAAATCTTGGGTTTCTGTGCTAAAATCAAAGGAATCAAAACAACCATCAAAACAAGAGCATTAGCCAGCTCTGTCTGAATTAAAACCATCTTAAAACACACGATTACTGCGCTCTGTGCTCTGAAGGCCTGCAATAGTTTTCATACTGGCCCAGGCTGAACCATGTTTCTTTGTTGCCATCTTACTTTCCAATTCTGATTTATAATTCTGTTTTGCTCTTAAAATTTCGGACTTCAGCTCTTTTGTGGCAACCTGCAGCTCAGAAACAGACCCCTGTTTAAAGGCAAGTGCTTTCCTCTGTAAGCAGGATTTAACTGATTTTGTAACCCATGGCTTGTTGTTAGGATATATTTTGACACGTTTACGTGGAACGATCGTATTTTTACAGAAAGCCATGTATGAGCATGTGACATCCACTAAAGAGTCCAAATCATCCCCGCAGGACAGTGTGAAAACCTCCCAGTCCGTACAGTTGAAGCATTCCTGGAGGCAGTGCACTGAATCCTCTGTCCACACATCTATGTTTCTGGTCTTCACCTTGCCTCTTCTGAGAGCAGTTTTATATGTGGGCAGCAAATGTACACAGTTGTGATCTGAGGATCCTAAAGGAGGAAGGGGAAGAGATTTAAAGGCCCTCTCAATGGATCCATAGCACAGGTCCAATGTCTTTTTTCGCCTGGTTGGGCAGGAGACATACTGATAAAAGTTTTTAACCCCTTGACGCCTGAATTTATTTCCAAATGTGAACAATTTTTTTTTTTTCATTATTGAAAATCGTTTTTTTGTTTGTTTCTTTTTTTTGGATTGATGCGAATTCGCGACAATAGGCGTCAAGGGGTTTTAATCAGAATCAGAATCAGAATCAGCTTTATTGGCCAAGTATGCACAACACATACAAGGAATTTGACTTTGGCTAAAAAACTTGCTCTCATTGTTCAGGTGGAGGATTTAAATAAGGATTCAATGACAACAGTATGTACAGTAAATTACAGTCTGTCCACGTTTCTATAAAAGGATGCAAATATATACAGGAATATATGCAGTTATTTACTCAGACTAACCACACTTTGCAGAAATATATGACAAAATATACAGTCACACAGTATTTCAATGTGAACTCAGATTCAGTGATATAATGTGAATGAAGTAAAAAGCAGTGTGAGAGTTATGTGCAATGTAATAATGGATGAAAAGTCATGAGTACAGCAACAGGTAGGACTAGGTGAATGTTAGGAGTTCATCAGAGTGATGGCTTGAGAAAAGAAACTGTTCCTGTGACGGGTGGTTTTGACCTTCAGTGATCTGTAACGACGACCAGAAGATAGAAGTTCAAACAGTTTGTGGCCGGGGTGTGATGGGTCAGCACAGATGTTTCCCGCCCATTTCCTGGTTATGGACCGATATAAGTTCTCAATGGAGGGTAGGTCAGTACCAATGATCCTCTCCGCAGACTTAATGATCCGCTGCAGTCTGGTCTTGTCCTGTTTAGTGGCAGATCCAAACCAGACAGTGATGGAAAAGCAGAGGACAGATTGGATGATGGCGGTGTAGAAGACAACCAGCAGCTTCTGAGGCAAATCAAACTTCTTGAGCTGACGCAGAAAAAACAACCTCTGCTGGGCCTTTTTCCGGACAGTGTCTATATGGGAGGACCACTTCAGGTTCCGGGAGATTGTGGTACCCAGAAACTTGAAGGAGTCCACAGTGGACACTGTGCTGTTGAGGATGGTGAGTGGGGGGAATGAAGGGGGGTGTCGCCTGAAATCCACAGTCATCTCCACCGTTTTGGCTGGGTTAAGTTCAAGATGGTTCTGGCTGCACCAGAGGATCAGCTGCTCCACCTCCCGCCTGTATGCAGACTCATCATCATCCCGGATCAAACCGATGACTGTGGTGTCGTCCGCAAACTTCAGGAGCTTCACCGAAGGGTCCTCTGAGGTGCAGTCATTGGAGTAGAGGGAGAAGAGCAGTGGGGAAAGGACACATCCTTGGGGGGCGCCAGTACTAATTTTTCGGGAGCTGGATGTAAATCTCCCTAGCTTCACCTGTTGCCACCTGTCAGTCAGAAAGCTGGAGATCCACTGGCAGGTGGAGGGGGGCACCTTGAGCTGGAGGAGTTTCTGATGAAGAATGCCTGGGATGATGGTGTTGAACGCTGAGCTGAAGTCGACAAACAGGATCCTGGCGTACGTCCCTGGGGAGTCGAGGTGTTGCAGGATGTAATGTAGTCCCATATTCACTGCATCATCCACTGACCTGTTTGACCGGTAGGCAAACTGCAGTGGGTCCATCAGGGGGCCTGTGATGACCTTCAGGTGGTTCAGCACCAATCTCTCCAAGGATTTCATGACCACAGAGGTCAGGGCAACAGGTCTGTAGTCGTTTAATCCTGTAACAGAGGGTTTCTTGGGAACCGGAATGATGATGGAGCGTTTGAAGCAGGAAGGCACTTCACGCAGCTCCAGTGATCTGTTAAAGATCCGGGTGAAGATGGGGGCCAACTCATTGGAGCAGACTCTCAGGCAGGACGGAGACACACCATCAGGTCCTGCAGCCTTCTTGATCTTTTGTCTCTGAAAGACCCGGCGCACCTCCTCTTCACAGATCGTTAGTGCTGGTGGGAGGTCAGAGTGGAGGAGGGATGGAGTTCCTGGGGCTGCAGATAATCCTTTTGTGTGGGTGGGAGGTGAGAACTGTAGGTTCTTTTCAAACCTGCAGTAAAAGCTGTTTAGGTCGTTAGCCAGCTGGAGGTTTTCCACAGGGTGGGGGGATGGTCTCCTGTAGTTGGTGATATTCTGCAGGCCTCTCCAGACAGAAGCAGAGTTGTTGGCTGAGAAGTTTTTTTGTAACTTAACACTGTAGCTCCTCTTAGCAAGCCTGATCTCCTTCGTCAGCATGTTTCTGGCCCGCTTGTACAGAGTCCAGTCACCAGTCCTGTAGGCCTCCTCCTTGGTCTGACGTAGCTGCTTCAGTTTAGGAATGAACCAGGGTTTATTGTTGTTGTATGTGCAGAAGGTCTTGGTCTGCACACACATGTCCTCGCAGAAACAGATGTATGACGTCACAGTGTCAGTGAGTTCATTTAGGTTAATGGCTGCAGCTTCAAAAACACTCCAATCTGTGCAGTCAAAGCAGGCTTGTAACTTCAGCTTTGACTCCTCAGTCCATTTCTTCACAGTCCTTACAACAGACTTGGAAGTTTTTAGTTTCTGTCTGTATGTTGGAATAAGATGGAGCAGACAGTGGTCAGAAAAACCCAGAGCTGTACGGGGGACGGCATGATAGGCATTTCTTAAAACTGTGTAACAGTGGTCGAGTGTATTTGTGTCCCTGGTGGGACATTTAATATGCTGTCTGTATTTAGGAAGCTCATTTGTGAGATTAGCTCTATTGAAATCACCCAGAATGATAAGCAGAGAGTCTGGATGTTTTTCCTCCACGTCTGCTATCTGGTCAGCGAGGTGCTGCAGGGCCTCTGTTGTAGAAGCAGCAGGCGGGATATAAATTCCGACCAGAATAAATGAGGAATTTATATCCCGCCTGCTTTAAGTGTCTTCTTTAAAGAAACATGGTTAAAATCCCCAAGAATAAAGTTTGGAGCCTCCCCAGAGGCTCCACACAGGGCCTCCCAGAGGCCCTGAATGTACACAGGGTGAATGTGTACATTCACCCTGTGTACATTTGGGTGAATGTACACAGTCATTATGAAAAGTTGGGGGAACTCGCGGGGCAGATAAAAGGGGCGTAGCGATACGGACAGAAGCTCCACATCGGGTGTACAGATGCGCTCTCTGACCGTGACAGATGTACAGTACTGTTTATTAATGTATAAACATATGCCGCCCCCCTAACGTTTCCCCGTTACCTCTTCCTGCCGATCAGAGCAAAGTGGGGCTCCAAAGCCGTCAATACACAGGTCTGCGTCCCGGTCATGTGCTGTAAGCCACGTCTCCATGTAAGCCATGACACAGCAGTTCTTGAAGTCCTTCTGATGTTGTACATTCCCTTGAATTTCATCCACTTTATTTCTTAGGGATTGTACATTTCCCATAATAATGGAAGGAAGAGGAATGCGGTTAAGGTGACACCTCCTCAGATTTAATTTTATGCCTCCACGCTTTCCGCGTTTCCTCCTCTTGTCTCTCTTTTCATCGCTGTGTCCGTGAAAATCTCCTAAAATAAAGTGTGGCAGTTGCGGCACAGACTTAAACACAGATGCTGCATTATCCGTGTTTAAATGCAGTAACATGTCTCTGGAATACTGTATTCTTCCCGGCATGATCGCGATTGCGCTTACCTCAGAGACAAAGAGCCGGTAGGAAAAAAACAACAGTGCAAAAACAAGGAGGAAATCCATACTGATAGAACCAGGGAGCTCTTTGTTATATAGTCCACAAACATTCAAGGACAAAAACGACACAGAGAATTTAGTTAAAACACATTAAAGTGCATAAAAACAGAGACACACACGTCCAACTTTTTTCACCAGCTTCCGGTCGCTGAGTGCGCATGCGCCCACACACTTTAACTGACCAATAGAGTTCCAAGCTTCACTGCATCTCCTTTTTAGTCAGTTTATGAGTTCTGCCAAACAAAGAAGCTCAGATGTAATTGGTTCAGCCCAGCTGTCATGAAGTTTAGAACCATCCTGCCACATCTGAGAAAAACTTGCTTTTTGTTTTCCTTTGTTCAGTTTTGGGGTGTTGGTCAAGCTGTAAGGAGAAGACGTCTCTGCTCTCCCTTTTTTTTTTTTTTTTCCTATCCTCAAGTAGGCCCAGACCCTCCCATACTCTGCGAAAATTCCTTTTCTTTTCTTTAAAGTTCACTTTTTTCTTATTTTAATCTTTTTCTTTAAACTACTGTACAAGAAGATTTTGTTTGATTTTTTTTTCTAAGCTTAAACCAACTCATTTAGACCACCAGGATCGGAAGAAATGGATTTGTGATGCGTTTTTGCCTCAGTTTGAATTTCTGATGGGACTTTATAACAATAAATTAAATTACCCTTTATTGTCATTCAACTGTACAACCAATCATGTACAGTAGAACGAGATTGTGTTTTACCCATCTACTGTGTTAATCACACACACCCCAAGTGTAGAATCAGAGGGCCGCTGCCATGCAAGGTGCCGCCACAAATTTTCCTCCTCCATTCCATTATTGCTGAGCACCAAGCTGGATGGCAGGAAGTTCCACTTTTGTATGGTCTTCGGCATGACCCGGTGGGGATTTGAACCCCTGCCTCCTGGGTGTGGGGCGGATGCTCTACCAACTGAGCCACCACTCCAGTGAAACCGATTCCTTCTTCAGTGCATAATAGAAGACCTTGCCCAGCTTGCTGAAGAACAGCCCACTTGCAATCTCAGGAGCACAGCCTTGTAGGAGAATCTGTTTATCAGCCTCTCTATCAACAGAATCCACGGACATCCAGCTGAATCAAGGTTGGCCTGTGGGGGCCCTGCTGCCACCAGGGATGCAATGACTGTGGCTGACAGTCTGTTGTTTATTACCTCCGCCAAGAGGAGGAGGTTATGTGATCATCAGCGTTGGTTTGTCTGTTTGTCTGTTTGTTAGCAAGATAACTCAAAAAGTTATGGACGGATTTTCATGAAATTTTCACAGATTGTCAGAAATGGGGTATCCTACAGATGGTTAGATTTTGGTGGTGATCAGAAAACCGCCATTATGGAAAATGCCATTTTCGTCAATAACTACTGAACCACTAATCCTATCATTGTCAATCCAATTGCTAGTCATATGTTTTCATGGTCAAGGAATCTGAAAACGTACACACAAACACTGTATGGGGGGAACTGTGGCCGCCGTTACGGAAAATGCCATTTTCATGAATAACTACTGAACTGTAGCGCCCATAATGGTAACATTATGTAGCTCACATATTTCACTGCAGAGACCCAAGAATAGAAGGACTTTAAGCTTGCGGTGTGTATTGACATCATGCCTCAGATGGACAATGAGTCTGGACCACCTGCAGACTTGGGAGGAAGTCAGAGGATCTGGAGCGAGAGCCTGAAAGGACTGTCTGACCTCCTGGGGTCAGACAGAAGGGCAAAGAGGACTTTGGAGTGATTAAGTGTAAATAGAAGGATGTGACTTGATTGTGTGATTCTGTGTTTGATGTGTGGGTATAAATCTATGTGGGTTTACCACAGCTCTTGCTCTTTTTTCCTGACAGAGAGAGAGAGAGCTGGGGACTTTGGATAATTTCTCAGTATGGTTTATTCATCTCGTCTCATCATTTCATGATCCCCACTGAACCACTAATCCTGTGGCACATATACTGAGTTCATATTTCCCACAAATGTATGGCTGTATGTGTATTGGGGGCTTCACGTCTCGCGGGACAAAGAAGGTCTTGGTCTGCAGAGATTTACAGGAGATGACGAGGAGGTGTGAGTTTTGGCCTTTGTCTCAGAGAGGATGCCCCAGGAGGATTCCTGGAACATCGAGGGATAGGAGACGGACATCAAAGAGTTGCATTGTGACTGGGAATTAAATGCCATGTGATTGTATGTTTGCTAAAGCACCATGTGACTTAGGCAATATAAGAGTATGGTATTTCTTTGCTCGGTCTCTTTTTGTGTTGAGAGATTGCTAGAGATGTTCTCTGAATAAAGCGGAACCTGAGAAATAAACTCAGTCTCATCCTTGAATGCATTCTCTACACTGGTGACCCGACGACAAATTATGGCCGGGGACGATCTTCCCGCACCGGACTCATCAAGAGCCAGCCAGGCTAACGCAGCGACCGCAGTCCAGCTGCCTGATTTCTGGCAGCATAGCCCGCGCTCTTGGTTCAACACGGTCGAGGCGCAGTTCCATCTCCGGGGAATTTCGGCAGATGCAACGAAGTTCTACCATGTAGTCGCAAAGCTGGACAGCCTCACAGCCCAGCGGGTGGAGAGCCTGACTAACCACCCACCAGACGACGACAAGTACAGTGCGTTGAAAGCCGTTCTCATCCGTGCTTTCACCCCCTCGCTGGGAGAGCGAGCAGAGAGGCTCCTGGTGTTGACTGAAGGCAAGGCAGACAGACCTGCGGACCTGATGGCGAGGATGCTGAGCCTGAGAGGCGATGATGATGACGGCTTTATCTTCGCCCATCTTTTCCTCAGAACACTACCGTCAGCGGTGAGAGTCACCCTGGCCGGTTCACAGCTGCTGACCAACCGAGATTACCACGAGCTACCAGGAGGCACAGCGACTCGTCGACGCCCATAGATGCCACACGGCCATGACGGCGGCAGTGGAGCTGAGCGCAACGCCCAGAGACGGCAGGGGGCCAGAGGCTGCAGCACCGGATTCGCTGACGTCAGCAGCGGCGGAGGCCAGGAGACACGGAGCGGGCGACGTCCTCTGCTTTTATCACCGACGTTTCGCCGAGAGGGCACGCAGGTGCATTCCACTGTGCCAGTTCATGCGCTCGGGAAACGCCAAGACCGGGAGCCGGTAGCAGCCGCGGCTCTCGGCGCGAAGAACAGGCTGCTCTACCTTACGGACGAGAAATCAGGGAGACGGTTCCTGGTGGACACAGGCTCCCAGCTGAGTTTCATCACGCCTTCCTATGCTGACCGGCTGGCGCCTTCCAGCGGACCCCTGGTGTTGGCGGCGAACCGCTCGACGATCAAGACCTTCGGGGAGAAGATCCTCCCCCTGTCTTTTCACGGTCGGACATTCGAGTGGACTTTCGTCGTAGCAGCAGTCAGTCATAACATGTTAGGCGCTGATTTTTTGTGCTCGAATGGTTTATTGGTTGATCTTGCTAATAGATGTCTTGTTAATGCACTGTCTTTCCACTCTATTTCCTGTACAGCCCGGGTGGTCCCGCCTACTGCACAGCCCAACGTCACAGCTGCGGGTGGTAAGTTCCAAGCACTACTCACTCAGTTTCCAACACTCACAGTCCCAACGTTTTTGGTGTCAGTGGCTAAACATGGGGTGGAACATTTTATAACTACCACTGGACCCCCGTTTTTGCAAAAGCTCGGCATTTGGACTCAGCTAAACTGGCCATAGCGCGCGAGGAATTTGCCAACCTGGAAAAGCTGGGCATCATTAGACGCTCTCACAGCTCCTGGCCTTCACCGCTGCATATGGTCCCCAAGGCTGATGGCTCGTGGCGGCCTTGCGGTGATTTCCGCAGGTTGAATAACGCTTCAGCACACGACCGCTACCCGATCCCGCACATCCAGGATTTTTCGGTGCATTTAGCGGGGATGCGCATTTTTTCTAAAATAGATTTGGTGCACGGGTACCATCAAGTCCCAGTCCGTGCTCAGGACATACCCAAAACAGCGGTTATAACTCCTTTTGGGCTTTTTGAGTTTTTGCTTATGCCGTTTGGGCTCAAGGGGGCTGCGCAGACTTTCCAGCGCATGATGGATGCAGTTTTACGCGGCCTCCCTTTCGTGTTCGTCTACTTGGATGATATTTTGGTAGCCAGCACGTCCGAAGACGAACATGAAAGCCACCTCACAGCGGTTTTTCAAAGGCTGGCAGAGCACGGGTTAATAATTAACCCAGCGAAGTGCCAGTTTGGGGTGGCGCAAATCGATTTTTTGGGGCACCGCGTTTCACCATAAGGAATGGTCCCGCTGCCCAACAAAGTACGCGCAATAACAGATTTTCCCCAACCTCAGACGGTCAAAGCGTTGCAGGAATTTCTGGGAATGGTTAATTTTTTATAACAGTTTCCTCCCAAGCGCAGCGCAGCTCATGCAACCATTGTACGCGGCACTTAAAAAACAAAAACCTGCGAATAAGATCGAATGGTCCCCGGAGCGGGAGCGCGCATTCTCCCAGGTCAAATCAGCCCTGGCGAACGCCGTTTTGTTGGCACACCCGGTGCCAACGGCCCGCATGGGGCTTACCACGGACGCTTCCGATTTAGCGGTGGGGGCGGTCGTTGAACAGTTTGTGGCAGGGAGCTGGCAGCCGGTCTCATTTTTCAGTAAAATCTTGCGCGATAACGAGCGGAAATACAGCGTGTTTGACAGGGAGCTGTTGGCCCTGCATTTGGCCATCCGCCATTTCCAGTTCTGGCTGGAGGGGCGCCGTTTCACCGCGTTTGTGGACCACAAGCCGCTAACGTTCGCGATGGCCAAGATTTCAGAGCCTTGGTCAGGCCGGCAGCAAAGACAGCTGGCCGCGATATCGGAGTTCACCACTGATATTCAGCATGTCGCGGGCAAACATAATGTAATGGCAGACTGTCTTTCGCACGCGGTAGCAGCATCAGGCCCCGTGGGGGCAGACTCGGCAGCCGTGGCTGCGGGCCAGGTTTGTGGGGCGGAAGCGCTCGCAGCCCCGGTCCGGGTAGGTTTGGATTACGCAGCCATGGCCGCGGAGCAGGCTAGCGACGCGGATGTGCGCGCGCTCCAGTCTGGACCAACAGGGTTAAGGCTGGAGCACAGGGTGTAGCAGATAGGTATGCCCTCTCTAATCTGCGATGTCTCCCCGTGGTTCCTGCTGCGTGGCGCCACCGCGTTTTTGACTCAATGCATTCCCTGGCGCACCCGGGGGTGCGCGCGTCGATTAAAATGGTGGGGGAGAAATTTGTTTGGCTGGGGTTGCATAAACAGGTCAAGGAATGGGCAGCAGCCTGCGTGGCGTGTCAGCGAGCCAAGATACATAAGCACACTAGAGCCGCTTTGGAGCCTTTTCACATCCCGGCTAAGCGTTTTGATCATGTGCATGTTGACTTGGTGGGCCCCCTTCCGTTGTCGCAGGGGTGTACACACCTTTTGACGATGGTGGATCGCACCACGCGTTGGCCAGAAGTGGTTCCTCTGGCGTCAACTGCAGTAGCAGACGTTGCACGTGCGTTTTTAACAGCTTGGGTTGTGCGTTTTGGAGTTCCGTCGGACATAACGTTCGACAGAGGTCCCCAATTTGTTTCCGAACTCTGGTCATCGATGGCCCACAGCCTAGGGGTGAAGATTCATCGCACTACCGCGTATAACCCCCAGGCTAATGGTTTGTGCAAACGCTTTCATAGGTCATTGAAAGCAGCCCTCAGAGCGTCTCTTACGGATACAAATTGGGTGGACAAACTTCCATGGGTTTTATTGGGGTTGCGTTCTGCACCTAAGGAGGATTTGCAGGCTTCTCCGGCTGAATTAGTTTTTGCACAACCCCTCCGTTTGCCAGGGGAATTTCTTCCCGACAACCCCGCGTCAAATTGCCCCCCCGCTCAGCTGTTGCAGAGCGGCACAGGATCAAATAGCCTTCCTGGCCCAGTTCATTACAGTTTTCCGCGCGTTTTTGTGCCAAAGGCTTTAAAAAATGCGGAGTTTGTTTTTGTTAGACATGATGCCCAGCACCCAGGTTTGCGACCGCCTTACGACGGGCCTTTCAGAGTGTTGGAAACAGGAGAGAAACATTTTTTGCTTGATTTAGGAAGCAGAAATGAGTTGATCTGCATTAACAGACTCAAACCCGCTTTTGTTCTGGCTGATGAACACGTGCAGTTGGCTAGGGCCCCCCACCGTGGCAGGCCGCCGAGAAGGCATTCTTCACAGCCCTCACAGAGATGTGCTAATGATTCTGATTCACAGATGCACCAAGTCGGGGCAGGAGGAACAAAGCCGGCTTACAGCAGATATGGAAGGAGGTTAAAACCCAAGCAATTGGTGGACTGATTTGTGATATGCAGTGATGTTTTTTTTTGTCATGCATCTGTGGTTATGTTCTGTCCCTTAATAGACGTTTGGGGGTGGGGGTTATGTGGCACATATATTGAGTTCATATTTCCCACAAATGTATGGCTGTATGTGTATTGGGGGCTTCACGTCTCGCGGGACAAAGAAGGTCTGGGTCTGCAGAGGTCTACAGGAGATGACGAGGAGGTGCGAGTTTTGGCCTTTGTCTCAGAGAGGATGCCCCAAGAGGATTCCCGGAACATCGAGGGATAGGAGACGGACATCAAAGAGTTGCATTGTGACTGGGAATTAAATGCCATGTGATTGTATGTTTGCTAAAGCACCATGTGACTTAGGCAGTATAAGAGTGTGGTATTTCTTTGCTCTTTCTCTTTTTGTGTTGAGAGATTGCTAGAGATGTGTTCTCTGAATAAAGCTGAACCTGAGAAATAAACTCAGTCTCATCCTTGAATGCATTCTCTACAGTCCTATCATTGTCAATCCAATTGATAGTCATATGTTTTCATGGTCAAGGAATCTGAAAACGTACACACAAACACTGTATGGGGGGAACTGTGGTGCTTGGCGGAGGTCTGCGCTCTCCGAGTGCTTTTCTAGTTTAAACTTAATTCTTCAGAATATTCCTGAATCCCCATCAGAATTTTAAAATGCATTTTGTCCTTTAATTTACATTCTTTTCAGAGTAACACCAATTTTCCATTTTTATAAATGGTTAATCATCACTTTCTTCATAAAATTGCATCCACTTTTCTTAACCAATGCTATTTTATGGTTTTCCAATTTCCAGTATACTGACAAATTAACTACGCTTTATTTGGTTCCAGAAATGTTTGATTCACAGGTTACACTCAGTAACTCAATAACAGTCTATGATGCTCATAACGTTGAATTCTCTGTTTTAAAGTTATCCATATTTGTTAACCTATTCTGACATTTCTTATTAAACCATTGAAAGACATGGGAGTTGCTGTTTGATTTCATGTCCATCTTCTTGATTATCAGCAGACAAGAACTCACAAGGGCTGTTTTTTTTTTTTTTTTTTTTTTTTTTAAGACTGATTCATTATTGGTACAAATTAAGAATTATTAATAAAATTGTCTATTTTCTGGACTGGTGCCCTACGAGGATATGTTTGTGAAAGGAAAGGAAATTTTCATCCCTACTCAGATTCATATTTATATTAATTCTTGTACCAACAATAAAACACCTATAAAACCCATAAATCTGCTACACTTTTGAGGATCTTTTGGCCTACTTCAGTTTGTCAGGTAGGTCCCATTTAAGTGATTTCTTGATTGAGAAGAGGTGTGGCAGTAATCAGGCCTGGGTGTGGCTAGAGAAATTGAACTCAGATTTTCAAAGATGTGATAAACCAGTTAATTTATGTTTTAAAGGGTGGGGGGAGGCAGCAATCACTTTTTCACACAGGGCTATGCAGGTTTGGATTTTTTTAACCTTGATAATAAACGCCATTTAAAAACTGCATTTTGTGTTTACTTGTTATCTTTGTCTAATATTTAAATTTGTTTGTTGATCCAAAACATTTAAGTGTGACAAACGTACAAAAAAATGAGAAATCAGAAAGGGGGCAAACACTTTTTCACACCACATACGTGTTTTGCACTCAAGTGGCAGCTAATTTCAGCACTTCTAGTTTCTGTATTTTTTGAATGTTTTGGCATAGTTCTGGTACTTGTTGCTGATGTTCATGGTTGTGCCATAGACTGTATACATGGAGGCTTCTCACCGGTGATGTGTTGATCATGCACTGAAAACAAAAAAGGACTGTTGGTGTGATCGGTGGTACAGACACAAGAGCACACCAGTTATGTTTTCACTTGTATGAATGTCACAGACCTGACATTTATGTGTTATGTATGTCACCAGAATGAAGGCTGCATGAAGTAAAATAATAAATAAAAAATAGTAACAGTTTGCTTTCTAAGGCTTAACGATTTAAGAAAGATATCAAATAGTTTTGGGGTTTTTTTGTATTTGTTGCACTGCCTTGGAACGATATGGACTAGCAGCTTCAGCATGCATTAATTTTTAAATGATCACAAACTATAGAGGGCAGCGCTGTGGCGGAGTGGTTAGAACTGCAGCAGCACAGCAACTCACCCTTGGCCGGGGGATCCTGGGTTCAATTCCAGCCCCCGACCAGCAGTGATCTGTGTAGAGTTTGCATGTTCTCCCCGTGTCTGCGTGGGTTTACTCCGGGATTTCTCCGGTTTCTTCCAACATGCCAAAAACATGCAAGTTAGGTTAATTGGCATCAAAACTGGGGATTCTAAATTGTCCTTAGGTATGACTGTGAGAGTAAATGGTTGTCTGTCTTTCTGTGTTGGCCCTGCAATGGATTGGTGATCTGTCCAGGGTGGACCCTGCCTCTCGCCCAAAGATGCTGGGATAGGCTCCAGCCCCCCGCAACCCAAAAAGGATTAAGTGGAAGAAGATGAATGGATGGACAAAATATAGATCAATAAAATTGTGAACAACTGTCAGAAAAGTTCTGTACGTGTTAAGTTAAATAACAAGCATTCGGGGCATGACAGCAGCATGAGCGTTTTAATGTCGGGGTAAAATGAACGGCTGCAGCTGTCTGTATATATTCCGACATTAAAACACCCAAGCGTGGTGTTGTGGTTCTTTGTGGCTCTGAATAGATTCTACGTCTGCTCTAAGGTAAATCTGATTATGTCCAGCATCTTTTAACAAAATGCATCTGACTTTCTTGCAGTGGAGACATTGATATATCTCAGAGCTTTTATTTGTTTACAGCGTTGGCATATTAGCAGCGGCGCTAACAAACGGAGCTACTGTCTACCAGGCCACTTTTTAAGGTCATCTTCTCATCCCTCCATAGTCGTGGGATGTGCTATGATTGTATTATTGTTTTTGAGGTGCAAAAGGCAGTGTTCCCCCATTTTTGATGCCGAAGTCATTTTTTTTTTTTTTTAACAAGGAAAAGTGTCCCGTTTCACTGACAACCACACCTTCTAAACTAGTACCAGAAGTTGCGCCCATAATTCACGCAATAAGGTGGATAGAAATCCTGGATACTCACTCCCCATTAGAAAGGACAGAGCCAAGTGAAGCCACCTGGTGGCCATATTAGGGAGGGAATCGAGTTGACATGTTTAGTGGCCAATAAGTGGCACTGTTTACTACTAAACCCATTCATTCTCCATTCACTTGTTGAGTGTTTTGGGTGTACTAATATGGTAGCAAGGTGGCTTCACTTCTGGCAGCCAGTGATCTGTCCAGTTTTTCTATAGAGATCTGTGGCAATTGGATAGCTACAGTGAGAGTGAGTGACTGGAAACGAGTGTTTCATCCTTCGGCATACGCAAAACTTTTCATACATTCTGTAGGATGGAGGGTAAGTTTTTGAAGCCTGGGGAGATGTCCTAATTGACAAAGGACTTAAAAAAATAGCACTGGCCGTGGATCGAAGAAATGGGCAGAGATGGCAAACCTTTTGGTAGCTGGTGTAAGAAAACAGAACCAGGAGCAGTGGCGCAGTAGTTAGCACTGCGGCAGCACAGCAACTCACCCTTGGCCATGGGATCCCTGGTTCGATCCCAGCCCCTGACCAACAGTGATCTGTGTGGAGTTTGCATATTCTCCCCGTGTCTGCGTGGGTTTACTCTGGGAGTTCTCCGGTTTCCTCCCACAGGCCAAAAACATGCAGGTTAGGTTAATTGGAGACTCTAAAAGTGGCCCTAGGTGTGAATGTGTGTATGTGAATGTTAAAGGGATAGCGCCGTACCGTGGCTGCTTCATCCATCCAGGTGGATGCCCTCAATTTCCCCTCTGGGGATCAATAAAATATACAAAATCAAATAACTTGACAGCAACAGCATCTTAAATGTTAGATGTTTGCACCATATTAGAGTGAGATGGAGTATTATTGCCACCTACTGACCTTCCTTGGTATTGCTGTTTCAAACAGTCGACAATAATCTAGTCTGAATATATCATTGGGTATTGCAGATATATTACTAGCTAGTTTCAAGGAAAATCATTTTCATATACAATGTGTGTATGTGCTACACACACACACACACACACACACACACACACACACACACAGTGGAAATAAAAAGTCTACACATCCCTGTTCAAATGCCAGGTTTTTGTGATGTAAAAAAAATGAGACCAAGATAAATAATTTCTAAACTTTTTCCACCATTAAGGTGACCTCTAACCTGTACAACCCAATTGAAAAACAAACTGAAATCTTTTAAGAGGAAAAATAAAAATCTTAAAATAACCTGGTTGCATAAATATGCACACCCTGTTATAACTGGGGATGTGGCTGTGTTCAGAATTAACCAGTCACATTCAAACCCACGTTAACCCTCTAATTGCCCTAGGCACTGTGTGGCGCCTGGGGAAACGCAAGGCAACTCAAGGCCCCCCAGTGGTCAAGAGTGGTAAAAAATTTTTGTCAAAATAGTTCAGATTTCCAAGGCTATAACGTGAAAGTTACAAGAGATATGGCTTACCGTCAATTAGAAAGATGTATTCAGAGAGAGCAGACGCTTTTCTCCCTCCTCTCCCTCCTAATCCTCTCCCTTCTGATCCCAGCTTGCAATGTTGCGTTTTTGTCTGTGTTTAGTCGCTCTTCTTCTGCTGAATCTTAATCTAAATGGAAATTATGGATCTGGAAAGCGGCTTAAATGTGATTGTCACCACTTTAAAAGAAGATTGGGTCAGGGGGGACCCAAGGGGAAGACTCATGGACATTGAGAACTCATGCATCTGTATGATTCGACTGGAGATGCAGAAGACATCTGTTGGCTATGATCACAGGACTTCTACTTTGGCTTTTGGAGTTTCATGATGTTTCAGAAATTGAGGAAGGTGGAGAGCTGTTCAAATGCGGACCCAGGCAAGTTCCTTCACCAAATTCGACCAGTTGGGGAGTGCACGAGGCGGCATGGTGAACTGAATGGTAATTGATTCAGATGGTGGAATACATCTCGAGTCGCTAGTAGGGAATGTTTTTTTAAGCCTGTACATGGAAATTATGAAGCACAGAATTGCATGAGAGAGGAAAATTCTATTCTCTGAGTGCACTGTGCAGATTTAACCTTGTTTTTTTTTGGTGCCCTGTTTACATTCCTCCTCGATGAAGATAAGGTGGTAGAGGCGGCTCTGCTTACCCAAACAATCGACAAACAATTGCTGGTGTTTCAGCAGACTGAACTCTTCAAGGACAGTGTTACCATGTGTCTTCAAACTCTGCCATCTGCAAGCACGAGAGAGAGAGACTCTGGACTTGCTTATAGAGCACATAATTTAACATCCATCCACTGCCAGGAGGCGACCTCTGCTGTTCACTAGCAACTGACACACCCACACTACACACTGCATACAACATCACATGACTGATACATACACTGACACATATACACACACACTGTCTCTCTCAACTTTTGTTTTTGTGTGATCTATTGTCTGCTAATTGTGCATTGGAGAGTTTTTTTCTATGTAATCACAATTTTGGTCATAAAATGAGCTTTATTTTGATTAACAATGCTTTTTTCTCTCTGCCCATTGTGTCACTTCACTTTCCCCTCATTCCCTTCTTTACCCTCTACTGCTGACAGGCGCCTCCATGGCTGCCGCGTCATTGAGATGCGCTTATTCAGCGCGCCCAATGTCAAGTCAAATTCCTCGTATGTTTATGTTTTTTATGTAAACATGCTTGGCAATAAAGCTTTCTGATTCTGATATGATTCAAAGTTTCAGATAGGAATAAATTTACACATCTAATTTGCATAATGTCGTGGCAGCTATATAAATTACATAACTCAGCCAAAAGTGGACTTTGGACACATTTACATAAAGAATGGTGCGGGTTTTTTTTTTTACACCGATCTGTCTACAGGGGTATGCTTTTATCTGTTCTTCAAATTATATGAACCAGAAAATTAATAAAATGTAAAAAACAAAAACAAAAAACATACTGTATATTTCTCTTACCTGTTGCAGGTGGGGGGGGGGGCGCTCTCTCACCCATGTGAGCGGTCCACTTTCGTCCATCATGGCTGATGTTTTGCATTTACTTAGTAATTTACACCCGCTTACACATCTATAAACCCTTATGATTATCCCACGTGAATTTAATTTGTATTACACGGCTGTTTTTTCTGTTTGGTGCATTTTTCCTGTGGGAATCCAGCCGCTCGTGGGCGCCGCCATCTTGATGATAGGCGCTCAGTTTTTTGTCGATCGTGGCCGATGTTTCGCATTTACTTAGCAATTTACACACGCTTCCACATCTACAAACTCATGATTATCCCACGTGAATTTCATTTGTATTACGCTGCTATTTTTCCCGTTTCATGCAGTTTCAGTCATCATTGCTGCCACGATGACCAAACATGGCAGCATCCTCATTGGTATGTGAGCTCAAAGCAGATAAAGGAAGAGTAATAATGAGGATTTCTTCTTCTTTGCTATATTCCATGTCAGCCATGATTCCTTTGGCACGTGTCTGCCACCTTCTAAACTGTCAGATCAATACAGATTAGGTTCAGGTTCAGGTTACTTTATTTGTACCCGTAGGCAGATTTGTTTTGCAGTCAGGCGACATCCATATTTACAAACCACAATTACATTCAACATAAACACAAACACAGGCACACATGAAGCTGACTATAAACATGATAAAAATACTCAAGGCTCCATCAATCAGGATATAAGACAAGAAGATGAGAGAAAAACCAGATGTTGTAAGATGTGTCTGGTTCATTTGTTTAGATAGGGCAGCTCAGTGCGTGAACGTGAGTGAGTGAGTGAGTGCGTGCGCACAGCCGAGGCGCGCCCCCGCGTGTGTGAAATGGCCCCGAGAAATGAATGGTGTGTGTGATTTGTGCGGATGAGTAGAGAGAGAGAGAGGCGACCGGAGCAGGTAAAAATTGCTGCTATTAACAGTGCAGTGTGTGAATAAAGCCCCAACGCTTCGGCAAAACGGCCTGTGCTTCTGTGTACCACCATGCCATTTTTAACAAATGTGAGGTTTACTCGGGAGTTGACCCCGGAGGAAGAGCTGCCTCCAGCCCTGGAGAAGACAGATCTCCCCTGCGTCCCCCAACCACGGTTAGGAGACGAAAGGCAGGAAAGGTTAACACTGGTGACCACGAAGGGACTCTCACGTTGTTAAGAGGGTGGTGAGTACTGAAAGCAAAGGACAACAATAACTGGGCCGAGTGACTGTGATAGCAGCTAGCTAATGCGACATGGCGGCCGCTCGCTATCCCGCCGATATTCACATACAAGAAACGAGCTACTCAAACCCGTTCATGTTGCTAAGTAATAATCAGGAATACAGACAAGGTACTGTGGAAGCTCATGAATGTCAGGCTGAGACGAAGTGTGGACATTATAACCCATTTTTGTGTGATGAAAGCTGCGCAAACACACTTGTTAATGGAGAAGATTTGTTCGCGCCATTCGGCAGCCCTGCTCAGTTTGCCCCCACAAATCCCTTTTTCAGAGCCGACAATCAAAGTCACGCCCCCGTGGGAGGCCTAGACATTTACGTGCCCCCGAATCCTGCTTCAAACGCATCGTTAAAGTTATATTATGCAGATACAAACCCCCTTGCCACTACTCCCATGAGAAGTTTTGTACACAGCACACCGGCTACTTCCAAGCCAAAAGCAGGTGCGCTCCCCATGTCTACTCCTTACATCAATTCAGAGGAGACTGATAAACAGGGGCATTCACCACTGAGCCATTCCTGTCACTCACATACACATAAGAGCCGCTCTGCGCCCCATCAGCCTCTTACATCAGACAGTGATGAGGACTATGATCCCAAAGAGAGAGTCCCCACTCTACGTCCAGGCCAGTACGACGGCAGCACACCATGGAGAGGGTTCCTGCACATATTTGAGAGCTGCGCAGAGGCAAATCACTGGTCAGAAAAGACAATGGCCATCCAGCTGAAATTCTGCCTTGTTGGAGCTGCAGGCGCCATCATCCACAGAAACCCTCGTTCATCCAAATGGGACTACCGCCGCCTGCTGGAGGAACTCAAAACTGCATACGGCCCTTCCTCATATCACTCAGCGGCTGTGGCAGTGGAGCTGAGGCAAAGAGTACGCAAATTTGGTGAGGCCCTTCATGTGTTCAGAAATGACATTTATGGGAAAGTAGCTGTAGCTTATGGAAATTGGTCAGAGGCCGAGCAAGCTGCTATAGCTGTTGAAGTTTTCACAAATGGCCTGGGCGATGCAGAGCTAATCCAAAAACTGTTAGAAGTAACGTCCAGCCACACTAGCCAGAGCTTATGAGATAGCCCATCGCCATGAAACCACAAAGAGAGCTGCGTCCTATATCACCAGCGTCATGCAGCCAGGGGCCCGTAACCTCACTGAACGCAGGCCCCGGGCTGCTATTGTCAGAGAAAGAGACAAGAATGAGACTGTAACTGCCACTACACCTGCAGCTAGCTCCTCACCCAATCGCTTTGCCCCACACATGTCTGCAAAAACACCAGGGCAACACAAGAACTTTAAAAAGGGTGACATTCGCTGCCATAACTGTAAGGGCTGGGGTCACAAACAGAGCCAGTGTTCATCCCCCCAAAGAAATGCAAAGACTTTCATTCCAAGCACTCCCCAGGGAAGCCCACAGGCCACTGTGCTCCACTTTAAAGGCCAGAGTCGTGACATGAGCATCCACATGCGCATATATGAGCTGGAGGTGTGCGCAGTCTTGGACAGCGGGGCGCGGAGGAATGTGCTGCCCCTTCACCATTACAATGCCATGCACCGAGACATGAGACCCCCACTACGGTCATCCATCGTAGAGACTCTGCTCGGGGTGGGACCAGGAGACATGCTCGTGCGTGGTGAGGCCAAAATACCTGTCAGTATTAACAACTGGCAAGTTGAAGTGGACTTCCTCGTGGCAGACATAACTGGCAATGAAGTACTGCTGGGCCACCCATTCCTCACCCAAGCCAAGGCCCGCCTTGATTTTGGTAAGTGCCGCATAGTGCTGTTTGGAGAAGAAGTGCCATACTTTCACCCAGAGGCTGTCCCAAAGTCGCATGCTGTGAGAGTAGCCAAAACTGTCGTGGTTGAACCTGGACAAGAGTACCTAGTCAAGGGCACTGTGCCTTGTGGCAAAGCAGCTCAAAGAGACATGATGCTCAGCCCCACAAAAGGCTTTGTTGAGAAGCACAAAATACTCATTGCCAGGGTCCTAGTCAATGCTCAGCCCACTAATGTTGTTCCACTACGCCTCTTTAACCCTGGCAACAAGGCCGTCACTATTAAAGAAGGTGCCATTGCAGGCCTCCTCCAGCCAGCTGAAGCTCTTCCCCCGCCCAGTGCCTCCACAGCGGCAGACTTCCCAGCTAGCTCCCCTGAGGTCCCAGACCACCTCCAGGAGCTCTATGCCCAGAGTTCCACCGAGCTTAATGACAATGAAAAACTTGAACTGTCTAACCGGTTGTGTGCCTATGAAAATGTGTTTTCCAGAGGGCCTGGTGACCTGGGACGGACCAGTCTTGTGCAGCACGACATCATAACCCGGCCTGGAGCTCCCGTGAAGCAGCCCCCTCGTCGCATGGCTGGGGAAAAGCAGCAACACGCAGACCAGCAGATCCGTGAGAGCCTCCAGAACGGCCTCGCCACCCGCAGCCACAGCAGTTGGGCCTCACCGATTGTTATGGTACATAAAAAGGATGGGACCTACCGCCTTTGTATAGACTATAAAACACTCAACGACCGCACCATCACTGACGCGTACCCGCTACCCCACATCCAAGACACATTAGACACCCTCGCCACCGCCAAATGGTTCAGCACCTTGGACCTTGCTTCAGGTTATTGGCAAGTCGAGCTGACTCCAAGAGCTCGCTGCGCAGCCGCCTTTTGCACCTGAAATGGGCTATTTGAATGGAACGTTATGCTGTTTGGGTTATGCAATGTGCCAGCGACGTTCCAACGCCTTATGGACCGCGTCCTCGCCGGCATGCAGTGGGAGACCTGCCTCGTCTACTTGGATGACATCATCGTGCTGGCCAAGGATGTGTCCGGGACGCTGCAGCGGCTGAGTCAGGTGTTCCAGAGACTTAAACATGCAAACCTCAAACTAAAACCAGCCAAATGCTGCCTCTTCCGCCGCCAAGTGGCTTATCTAGGTCACATTGTGTCCGAGCATGGTGTAGCCACTGACCCCAATAAAGTCCACAAAGTCCAAGCTTGGCCCACTCCCACATCGGTCCAAGAGGTCTGACGTTTCATTGGCCTCGCCTCCTACTATCGCAGGTTTGTGAAAGACTTTGCCTCCATTGCCGAACCGTTACACAACCTGACAAGGAAAAACGCACATTTCCAGTGGCACGCTGAACACCAAGCTGCTTTCAACACGCTCAAGCACTGCCTCACCACAGCTCCTGTCTTAGGCTACCCACTGGACCATGGTGAAATGATCTTGGACACCGATGCTAGTGACACAGGCATCGGCGCCGTCCTCTCGCAGATGCAGGATGGCGCGGCACGTGTGTTGGCATACGGCAGCCGCAAACTAGCCAAAGCTGAATAGAACTATTGCACTACAAGACGAGAGCTGCTAGCCATTGTCAATTTCACGTCACATTTTCAGCAGTATCTACTTGGGCGGCCTTTCAAAGTACGTACCGACCACAGCAGCCTGCGTTGGTTAACCCGAATGAAAGAGGCAGAAGGTCAGTTAGCCCGGTGGCTTGAGAAGCTAGCAGAGTACGAGTTTGAAATCATTCATCGCCCAGGTCGCTTACACACTAATGCTGGCAGTCTCTCCCGCAGGCCCTGCCACCAGTCCTGTCCTTGTAAACTGCAGGACCCCTCCTCACAGCCGAGAATCACAAGCCACCAAGCCATTCAGTGTGAATTGGACTCCGACACCAGCTCCCTGTCGCTGAGTCCGGTGGGGGTAGAGACATGCCCTACAACTACAGCTGTGAGTCCGGTGGGGGTAAGTGCAGACAGCTTTACCAATACAGACGCTTTAAAATAAAAGAGACAAGTTATGTAACAAATACAAACGAGACCACACTGTTTCCTGGCTGGACTATGGAAGAGTTGTGCCAGGCCCAAGCCGCTGATACAGACATTGTACCAATAAAAGCTTGGTTAGAGGCCAGCAGTGAGCGCCCTCCCTGGACCACAGTCGCCCCTTGCAGTCCAGCCACCAAAACATACTGGAGCCAATGGAAAAGACTGTATTTCTGAGATGGAGTTCTGGTCCGCCGTTTTTACTGTTTGGACGACACAGTACTACCCCCAAATTGTCCTGCCACACAAAATGCAACCTGACGTCATGCGCCAGATGCACGAAGGGCCAATAGGTGGACATTTTGGTATTGAACAAACTGTGGCCAGACTTCAAACCAGATACTACTGGTACCACATGAGAGAAGACGTGGCCCTCTGGTGCTGGACTTGTACCAACTGTGCATGCAGAGCCAGACCCCACAAAACGCCACAAGCGCCCATGGGAACTGTCAGGGTTGGAGCCCCCATGGAGCGCATTGCACTGGACATTATGGGCCCACTCAATGAGACAGAACGTAAAAACAGCTATGTGCTTGTAATACAGGAGTATTTTACAAAATGGGCTGAAGCGTTTCCTATCCCAGACGAAAAGGCTGTCACCGTGGCACGCGTTGTTGCAACAGAATGGGTGTGCCGCTTCGGAATGCCTCACTCTTTGCACAGCGACCAAGGGCGCAATTTTGAATCAGAGGTGTTTCAAGAAATGTGCCGTCTATTTGGCATTGAGAAAACCCACACTATGCCATTCAGACCACAGTCAGATGGCCAGGTTGAGCCTTTCAATGCCACACTTCAAAAGATCTTAGCCTCTACTGCAGAACGCTGTCACTGGAATTGGGACCTGATGACCCCATATGCAGTTATGGCCTACAGAGCGACCAAGCACAGTGCTACTGGTTTTACCCCCAACTATATGATGTTCGGACGTGAAGTAAATGAGCCAGTGGACCTTGTAGCCGGTCTGCCCCCGGACTCTGACCATGCACCTTCAGCCCCAGAGTACGTGCAACAAATACGCAAGCGGCTGGAGCTGGCTCACAACATTACTCGAGAAGCCCTGGGTGAGTCAGTCACACGTGCAAAAAGACAACATGACAAAAACGCTTGCCACACACAGTACAAAGTCGGAGACGCAGTGTGGTACCTCATCAAAGGAACACGGCATGTCAAAAACAGAGTCAAAAAGTTCCTCCCCTCCTACGAAGGACCCTTCTTTGTTATGGGACAGTTGGATGATCTAGTCTACCGGATCCAAAAGAGCCCCAGAGCCAAAGTCAAAGTCGTCCACCATGACCAACTGAAACACTACCGCAGTCGTGAGCAGCCGGACAACACTTGGGTCCTTGACCAAGCCCAAAACTGGACACCTTCTGAGATCTTGCCACCAGCTGTGGAGGGGGACCCAGCAGACCAGGACCTCAGCCTGTACAACCTGTTCGCTACTGCCTCCAGTGATGGCCCCATCAATTCCCGGCCGTCTACTTCACCTGCTAATGTTCCCAATGTGATCGGGTCTCTTCCTTCTACTCCTTCCCATGTGATATTTGACCATGGTGGGGGTGCGGTGGGAGAGCCACACCATCAGGCTCAGCACGTGTCACGGCCCAAATGTCAGCGCAGAGGACTGGACCGTTACGGGGACTGGGTTACTGAGTGAGCCAACTGTAGCAGTTCATATTTGCACTAGAGACTCTCCAGTTTACATTTTTGGACTCTAGTCTAGTTATAATGTTCTATACGTTTGTTTAAAAAAAAAAAAAAAAGCTGAAGAGACAATGCTTTCATATACCAACATGCACTTTATTTCATTTGAATGTATTTTGATTAGTTGGACAGTATTACTCGGGGTCGCCAAGAAATAGGTTTTAAAAGTGTAATGCACTCCTTGTTTAATTAGAAACAATTGTATTTCAATGTATTTGTCCCTCATGTTTTCACTGCTAAAGGAGCTAATTTTTATCACTGCATAGACACTTGTCATTATAGTATAACCTACCTATTTGAATTCCTGTAATATATTGGGCACTGCTATCTCTTCATATTTTTTTTAGGTCTACAGATACAGAGATTGTGCACCAGTTTTATATTCTTTGGATGGAATGGAATTAATGTTAATTGTCAATCCATGGTGGGGGTAGTGTTGTAAGATGTGTCTGGTTCATTTGTTTAGATAGGGCAGCTCAGTGCGTGAACGTGAGTGAGTGCGTGCGCGCAGCCGAGGTGTGCCCCCGCATGTGTGGAATAGCCCCGAGAAACGAACGGTGTGTGTGATTTGTGCGGATGAATAGAGAGAGAGAGAGAGGCGACCGGAGCAGGTAAAAATTGCTGCTATTAACAGTGCAGTGTGTGAATAAAGCCCCAACGCTTCAGCAAAACGGCCTGTGCTTCTGTGTACCACCATACCATTTTTAACAAGTGTGAGGTTTACTCGGAAGTTGAACCCGGAAGAAGAGCTGCCTCCGGCCCTGGAGAAGACAGATCTCCCCTGCGTCCCCCAACCACGGTTAGGAGACGAAAGGCAGGAAAGGTTAACACAGAGATAAGAGAGAAGGGTCATATTAAAAAGTTAAAGACTAGTCAAAGAGGTTAAAAACTCAAGAGTCTAAAACCCAATAAAAGATTTAGAACCCAAATAAAAATCCTACAAAAATAAGTAAATATAAAATGAAATTAATAAATAGGTAACTAAATTATGTGCACTATATTGTTACATCTTGTTCAACATTGTTGGAACAATGGTTCCAAGGTTGTCATAGCCAGGAGCGGCACTGGGGTTAAGCTCCCAGTGCTCATAAAATGCTCCTTACGGCGTGCGTCTCGAAAAGCCTCTGACAACTAAGTCCAACTCCAAGCCTGTCCGTGTGGTTTAGTCTCTAAGCCCGGCGGAACTGCTTTTACTAATAGGAGAAGGGGCGAGGGCGGATCTCTGGCGCCTTAAAACCAGATGCTTCGGGTAGATGGTGACTCATCAACCTGGGAAGGTAGCCCATCTAGGGGAAGGTAAACCCTGATTTCAAACCTCCGCTGCCTTGCGGCACACCCGGTCACGGGAAAGGCTTCGGGAGTCAACCCTGAGTAAAAATCCGGAGTCGGAGCCCCTAAGGCAGTTCTCTGTTGTGCTCAACATAGTTCTGGCAGCTCCTGTGACGGCGCTGGTGCCAAACTATAGCAGCCCTGCTGTTCCTTTGGATTCATCAGTGACGTGGAGAGGAGGGACATGCTGTATGGGCAACATCTTGTCTTCCATATCTTCCTGCCCAGGCTTGAATCCTACCAACGCCCAACGCTGGAAGGTAGAACACCGGTGCGCATCGGCCTGTTCAGCCACAGGCGGTGCTGTTCCAGCAGAGTAGACGTTTAGGATTCTCTTCCATGGTCATCATAGACCGATGGAGGCCGACGACGACTTGTTCAACTCTTTGACAGCAGCAGGAACAAAGCTGTTTTTGTAGCACTGGGTTTTACTTTTTGGGACAGCAAACCTCCGTCTTGAGGGAAGAAGCTGAAAGTGGCAGCGCAAAGGGTGGGGGGAGTCATTTAAAATGGAGATAGCAATCCTCTGTACCTGTCTGGCGTACAGGGATGTGAGGCTCAGCTGTGACTCACCAAGCAAATGACTGGACCATCTAACTACCTGATCCAAGGATTTCCTCTGTTTCAGTTTTATCTGACCAAACCATGACACTAAAGAAAAGGATAAAACAGATTCAATAAATTAATTGTCATTATGGTTTGATCAGTTTGGAAGCGTGCAAGTTTCCTTAAACAATGCAAATGTTGCTGTGTAGCGGGTTGATTCAACCCCCCACAACACACAGAGACAGTCAGCTCGCACTCCTGGGTTTTTTCCGCTGCATGCTGCGTTTACAGCTGTGAGGTTAAAGTGTCATCCATGCATTGTGTTCATGCATCCTGTCTGTACCTCTGATATGCAAATGCCCAGATTGAGTGCTGTGAATGTCTTTGATGTATTGTCTGAGCTGAGTATATAAGCTGTCTGATTTTCATGTTCATTCTCTCATTCTCTCACTGCTCATCTGACTGCACGCATCTGCCTGTTTGCTGAGAGCCTCCGGGCCCGCTCATGGAGCGAGCCCGTGATGGTGGTATGATTCAATAAACCAACTAAAAACTCCATCGCTGCCTTTATTTTATCATGCCGCTGCAGCTGACCCTTTTTGCACACCCTTTCACAGTTCTCTTCAAAGTTTAAATTACTATCAATAATCATCCCAAGATAATTGTAGGATTGTACACATTCAGTGGTCTGGCCTTTTAGTACGGTGACTTCATGCCTGGGAGTTTTCCTCCTAAAGTCAATTATCATATCTTTAGTTTTTGTTGTATTCAGCTGCAGGGAGGAATCCTCACACCAGTGAACAAAATCATCAACTACTGGGCCGTGGCCACTCTCACCATCCTGGAGGAGACTGACAATAACTGAATCATCAACATACTTTAAAATGTGTCTGTTGTCATGTCTGCTCCGACACATGTTTGTGTACAGGATGAAGAGTAGTGGTGACAACACACACCCCTGAGGAGAGCCAGTAGAAGAGCACTTTTGGTCAGACAATGTACCATTGACCCTTACTCTCTGTGTCCTGTTGGTTAAAAAATCCAGAATCCAACCCACCAGATTATTGCTCAAATCAAATTGTTGCAGGAGCCTTTCAACTAAAATATGAGGTTGGATTGTATTAAAGGCGGAAGAAAAGTCCACAAATAAAAGCCTGGCATGTGTCCCATTAAAATCCATATGTTTAAAAAGCAAAGTTTAAAAAGATTAGCACAAAATCTCAGTATAGCCGGGGGACGCTAATAAGTTGACTGGTGCAGTTGCTGCGCTGTGTCACTGGGGGCGTGTGACCCGTCCATAAAATGTGGACAGAGGGTTAAAAGGGAGTCGGCACACACCTGTCACCATTTAAAGTGCCTCTGATTAACCCCAAATAAAGTTCAGCTGTTCTAGTAGGCTTTTCCTGACATTTTTGTAGTCACATTTTACAGCACAAGCCATGGTCCACAGAGAGCTTCCAAAGCATCAGAGGGATCTCATTGTTCAAAGGTTTCAGTCAGGAGAAGGGTACAAAAGAATTTCCAAGGCATTAAATATACCATGGAACACAGTGAAGACGGTCATCATCAAGTGGAGAAAATATGGCCCAACAGTGGCATTACCAAGAACTTGATGTCCCTCCAAAATTGATGAAAAGAAGAGAAGAAAACTAGTCAGAGAGGCTGCCAAGAGGCTAACGGCAACATTGAAGGAGCTGCGGTAATATCTGGCAAGTGCTGGCTGTTTAGTACATGCAACTACAATCTCCCGTCTTGGGTGGCAAGACAGAAGCCTTATCTTATGAAGAAAAACATCCAAGCCCAGCTACATTTTGCAAAAACACATTTGAAATCTCACAAACATGGAAAAATGTGTTATGGTCCAATGAAACCAAGGTTGAACTTTTGGGCCATAATTCCAAAAGGTATATTTTGGTGCAGACGCAACACTGCTCATCACCAAAAGAACACCATATGTACAGTGAAGCATGGTGGTGGCAGCATCATGCTTTGGAGCTGTTTTTCTTCAGGTGGAACTGGGGCCTTAGTCAAGGTGGAGGGAATTACGAACAGTTCCAAATACCAGTCAGTGTTGGCACAAAACCTTCAGGCTTCTGCTAGAAAGCTGAAGATGAAAAGGAACTTAGTTTTTCAGCATGAAAATTACCCAAAGCACACATCCAAATCAACAAAAGAATGGCTTCACCAGAAGAAGATTAAGGTTTTGGAATGGCCCAGCCAGAGTCCAGACCTGAATCCCATCGAACATCTGTGAGGTGATCTGAAGAGGGCTGTGCACAGGAGATGCCCTCGCAATCTGACAGATTTGGAGCATTTTTGCAAAGAAGAGTGGGCACATATTGCCACATCAAGATGTGCCATGCTGATAGACTCCTACCCAAAAAGACTGAGTGCTGTAATAAAAGCCAAAGGTGCTGCTACAAAGTATTAGTTTAAGGGTGTGCATATTTATCCATCCATCCACCTTCTTCCGCTTAATCCTTTTCGGGTCGCGGGGGGGCTGGAGCCTATCACAGCATCTTTGGGCGAGAGGCAGGGTACACCCTGGACAGATCGCTAGTCCATCGCAGGGCGTGCATATTTATGCAACCAGGTTATGGTAAGTTTTTTATTTTTTCCCCTTAAAAGATTTCAGTTTGTTTTTTCAATTGGGTTGTACAGGTTATAGTCACATTAATGGTGGAAAAAGTTTTGAAATGATTTATCTTGGTCTCATTTCTTTACATCACAAAAAGCTGACATTTGAACAGGGGTGTGTAGACTTTTTATATCCACTGTGTGTGTGTATGTATGTATATATATATGGCGCATATTTAGAGCGCATATATGGCATTCATATTCACCCACATATACCTAGTAGGCATGACGGTGCATATTCTGGAAGCTTTACGTCTCAATGGCCAAAGAGGACCTGACCCTGCAGAGACCTATGGGAGGTGTGAAGTTGGTTGCTTAGGAGACGAGAAGTGGGAGAGAATGTCCCAGCAGGAGCCCCGGAGGCTAGAAGGATGAGAGAGACAATGGAGACGCCAAGGAGCCTCGGGGGCTGTATGTTTGCTCAAGGACTGTGGGTTGGGGGTGTGTTATTTGATGTTTTTTTTTTTTTTTTGTTACTTATTTGTACCTGTAGGTAGACTTGGTTTGCAGTCTGGTGACAAGCCACCAGCGGCTGGTCGCTGCGTGCGCGAGCGCCCTAAACCTACATGTTTTTGGTGTGCGGGAGGAAACCGGACAAATCCCGGAGTAAACCCGCGCAACACGGGGAGAACATGCAAACTCCACACAGCTCACTGTTGGTCGGGGGCTGGGATCGAACCCACGATCTCATGATCCCTGCGATCCCCCGGCCGAGGGTAAAACTGTGCTGCCACAGTGCTAAACCACTGCGCCACCGTGCAGCAGATGTTGGGGGGTTTTGTGTCTTTGGAAGGTATAAGAACTGTGAAGGATGATTGTTCTACCTCTTTTCTGAGATTCTGTTCTTGTTGGAGGATGTGACCTCTCAATAAACCAACCCTGAGAAATAAACTCAGTCTCGTTTGTGAAAGGCATCCTCTACACTGGTGACCTACGACAAACTATGGCCGGTGGCGACGATCTTCCCGCACCGGACTCTTCAGGAGCCAACCGGGTTAACGCAGCTACCACACTACAGCTGCCCGATTTCTGGCAACATAACCCGCGCTCCTGGTTTACCCCTGTGGAGGCGCAGTTCCACCTTCGGGGAATCTCAGCGGACGCAACGAGGTTCTACCATGTCGTCACGAAGCTGGACAGCCTCACAGTGCAGCGGGTGGAGAGCCTGACCAACCACCCGCCCCAGGACGACAAGTATGGCGCACTGAAAGCTGCCCTCATTCGAGCTTTCACTCCCTCGCAGGGAGAGCGAGCAGAGAGACTTCTGGCGCTGACAGAAGGGGAAGCAGACAGGCCGGCAGATCTGATGGCGAGGATGATGACAGTTCTATCTTCGCCCACCTCTTTCTCAGAACACTACCGCCAGCAGTGAGAGTCACCCTGGCCAGCTCACAGCTGCTCAACGACCGCGACTACCACGGGCTGGGCCAGGAGGCGCAGCGGCTCGTCGACGCCCACAGACGACACGCAGCCACGATGGCGGCAACGGAGCTGAACGCACCCCCGCGAGACGAGGGGAGACCGCAGCACCGGACCCACTGACTTCAGCAGCGGCAGAGACCAGGAGAAGCGGAGCGGACGGCACCCTCTGCTTTTACCATCGACGTTTCGCCGAGAGGGCATGCAGATGCATCCCACCGTGCCGATACAAGCGCCAGGGAAACGCCAAGACCGAGAGTCGGTAGCAGCTGCTGCTCTCGGAGCGAAGAACAAGCTGCTTTTCGTGACGGACACAAATTCAGGGAAGGATTTCCTGGTGGACACAGGCTCCCAGCTGAGTTTTGTCAAACCTTCCTACGCGGACCTGCTGGCGCCTTCCAGCGGATCCCTGGTGCTAGCGGCAAATGGCTCGACGATCAAAACCTATGGGGAGAAGACGCTCCTTCTATCCTTCCACGGGCGCACCTTCGAGTGGACTTCCATCATAGCTGCAGTTAGCAACAACATGTTAGGTGCTGATTTTTTATGCTCAAACAGTTTATTAGTTGATCTTGCTAATAGACGTATGGTAAATGCACTGTCTTTCCACTCTATCTCCTGTACAGCTCGGGTGGCCCCGCCTTCTGCACATCCTAATGTCACAGCTGCGGGTGGTAAGTTTCATGCACTACTCAATCAGTTCCCAGCACTCACGGTCCCAACATTTTCAGCGTCAGTAGCCAAACACGGGGTCGAGCACTTCATAACTACCTCTGGCCCCCCTATTTTTGCAAAAGCTCGGCACTTGGACCCAGCTAAACTGGCCATCGCGCGCGAGGAATTCGCCAACTTGGAAAAACTGGGCATTGTTAGACACTCTAACAGCCCTTGGTCGTCACCCCTGCATATGGTCCCCAAGGCTGATGGCTCGTGGCGACCTTGCGGTGATTTCCGCAGGTTAAATAATGCTTCAGCACACGACCGCTACCCGATTCCGCACATCCAGGATTTTTCGGCGCATTTGGTGGGGGCGCGCATCTTTTCCAAAATAGATTTGGTGTGCGGTTATCACCAAGTCCCAGTCCGCGCTCAAGACATACCCAGAATGGCAGTAATAACCCCCTTTGGGCTTTTTGAGTTTTTGCGCATGCCTTTTGGCCTCAAAGGCGCCGCACAGACGTTCCAACGCATGATGGATGCGGTGTTGCGTGGCCTCCCTTTCGTGTTCGCCTATTTGGATGATATTTTGGTAGCCAGTGCATCCGAGGTCGACACGAACGCCACCTCACAGTGGTTTTTCAGAGGCTGACAGAGCATGGGCTGATAATTAACCCAGCGAAATGTCAATTCGGGGTAGCGCAAATCGATTTTTTGGGCCACCGCGTTTCTCCAGAAGGAGCGGTCCCGCTGCCCGATAAGGTACACGCGATAACGGAGTTTCCCCAGCCGCAGACAGTTAAAGCATTGCAGGAATTTTTGGGGATGGTCAATTTTTATAACCGTTTCCTTCCCAGCGCGGCACAGCTCATGCACCCACTGTACGCGGCACTAAAGAAACAAAAACCTGCAAATAAGGTCGAGTGGTCCCCGGAACGGGAGCGCGTTTTCTCCCAGGTCAAGTCGGCCCTGGCGAACGCTGTGCTGTTGGCACACCCCATGCCAGCAGCTCGGATGGCACTAACCACGGACGCTTCCGACGTAGCAGTGGGAGCGGTTGTCGAGCAACTGGTAGCAGGGAGCTGGCAACCGCTTGCGTTTTTCAGCAAAACATTGCGCGATAACGAGCGGAAATACAGCGTGTTCGATAGGGAGCTTTTAGCCCTGCATCTGGCCATCCGCCACTTCCAGTTCTGGCTGGAAGGGCGCCGTTTCACCGCGTTTGTAGACCACAAACCATTAACATTTGCAATGGCCAAGATTTCAGAGCCGTGGTCGGGCCGACAGCAGAGACGGCTGGCCGCGATTTCAGAGTTTACCACCGACATTCAACACGTGGCGGGCAAACACAATGTGGTGGCAGATTGCCTCTCGCAATGGACACGGGCCAGGACACGGGCACGTGTCTTGGCCCGTGTCCATTGTCCACGCCAGGACACGGGCGTGGACACGGGCCAGGCTTGCAGCGCGGAAGCGCTCGCAGCCCTGGTCTGCGTAGGCTTAGATTATGCAGCCATGGCCGCCGAGCAGGTTAACGATGCGGATGTGCGCGCGCTCCAGTCTGGGCCAACAGGGCTAAGGCTGGAGCACAGGGTGCATCAGACAGGTATGCCTCCTCTAATCTGCGATATCTCCACGGGGCGCCCCCGCCCCATGGTCCCAGCTGCGTGGCGCAGCCGTGTTTTTGATTTAATCCATTCGCTGGCACATCCGGGAGTTCGCGCATCGATCAAAATGGTGGGAGAAAAATTTGTTTGGCCGGGGCTGCGTAAACAGGTCAAAGAGTGGGCTGCAGCCTGCGCAGCGTGTCAAAGAGCAAAGATACACAAGCACACGCGGACCCCCTTAGAACCTTTTCACATCCCGGCCAAACGCTTCGACCACGTGCATATCGACTTGGTGGGACCCCTCCCGCTGTCGCAGGGTTTCACACACCTTCTAACCATGGTGGACCGCACAACGCGCTGGCCAGAAGCGGTCCCCCTGGCGTCAACTACAGCAGCAGACGTGGCGCGCGCGTTTTTAACGGCTTGGGTCGCGCGTTTTGGCGTCCCTTCAGACATAACGTCTGACAGGGGTCCCCAATTCGTTTCCGAGCTCTGGTCATCCATGGCCCTCAGTCTGGGGGTGAAAATTCACCGCACTACTGCTTATAACCCTCAGGCCAACGGTTTGTGCGAACGCTTTCACCGGTCATTGAAAGCAGCCCTCAGAGCGGCTCTCACGGACACAAATTGGGTTGATAAACTTCCATGGGTTTTATTAGGGTTGCGTTCAGCACCTAAGGAAGATTTACAAGCCTCTCCGGCTGAGCTAGTTTTTGCCCAACCCCTCCGGTTACCGGGCGAATTCCTTCCAGAGAACCCCGCACCAAATCGCCCACCCGCTCAGCTGCTGCAGAGCGACACGGGATCAAACACCCTCCCCGGCCCAGTTCATCACAGTTTCCCATGCGTTTTTGTGCCTAAAGCCTTAAAGAACGCAGAATTTGTCTTTGTCAGACATGACGCTCAGAGGCCAGGTTTAAGATCGCCTTATGATGGACCGTTCAGAGTGTTAGAAACTGGGGAACAACATTTTTTGCTCGATTTGGGTGACAGGAGAGAATTAGTCTGCATTAACAGACTCAAACCCGCTTTTGTGTTGAATGATGAACAAGTGCAATTAGCCAGGGCCCCCCGCCACGGCAGGCCACCGGGGAGACACTCTTCTAAGCTTTCACAAGAATGTGCTAATGACTCTGATCCACAGATGCAAGAAACAGCTACAGGCAGATCGAAGCCTGCTTACAGCAGTTATGGCAGGAGGTTGAAGCCCAAGCAGTTGGAAGTGTGATATGTTGTGCCATTTTGCTGTTCTGTGTGATATGATATGTTTCTATGCATTTTGGGGTGTACTTTGTCCTTATTTAGACGTTTGGTGGGGGTTATATGGCGCATATTTAGAGTGCATATATGGCATTCATATTCACCCACATATACCTAGTAGGCATGACGGTGCATATTTTAGAAGCTTCATGTCTTAATGGACAAAGAGGACCTGACCCTGCAGAGACCTACGGGAGGTGTGAAGTTGGTTGCTTAGGAGACGAGAAGTGGGAGAGAATGTCCCAGCAGGAGCCCCGGAGGCTAGAAGGATGAGAGAGACAATGGAGACGCCAAGGAGCCTCCATACAAGGGGCTGTATGTTTGCTCAAGGACTGTGGGTTGGGGGTGTGTTATTTGATGTTGGGGGTTTTGTGTCTTTGGAAGGTATAAGAACTGTGAAGGATGATTGTTCTCTTTTCTGAGATTCTGTTCTTGTTGGAGGATGTGACCTCTCAATAAACCAACCCTGAGAAATAAACTCAGTCTCGTTTGTGAAAGGCATCCTCTACATATATTGTAGAGGATGCCTCTACATCCTCTACATCCTCCTCTACATCCTCTACAACATTTCTCATAAATTAGATTTTTTTTCTTGTAAATCTGGGATTTTTTTCTGTAAATTTTCAGCTTTCTCATAAATCTCCAACTCTTTTCTCATAAATTTATGATTTTTTTTCTTGTAAATTTGCAATTTTGCTTGTAAATTTTCAACTTTTTTCTCCTCGATTTGCACATTTAAAAAAGTCTATTTTTCTCATAAATTTGTAATGCTATCATCTAGCCAGTGTCTTGCCAATGAGCAAACAACCTGAAATGTATTCCTGATGTAAACTATGTACGGTGGGCCAAAGTTGCATGAAAAAAGTTGCTAAGATATAAAAGTCACTGATTCAAATAAAAAATAGTTTATTTATGAGAAAAGTCACAAATTTATGGGACAGAAGTATAAAATTTCCCAAAAATGAAAAAGAAACATATATGTTTATATGTTTAAAAAGAAACATATATGTTTCTTTTTCGTCTTATATATATATAATATATAAGATGGAATCACCAAAGTTTCTCTCCCTCCAACACCATCAAAATCCTCTGCAGTTACCAAAGTAATAGTCGAAGGTGGCGTTGTAGTCGTAGTCATCATCGTAGTAATATGTTGGCGTTGCTGTAGGGATGTCGTCATAGCTATCGGTGGTAAACTCTTCTTTATTCTGATTTTCCAGATCTCCTGTAGGGGAGAAAAAATACAGACAAATCCTCACAATTAGAGGAAAAAACTTTCACAAATAAATGATACATTTAAAATAAAATAATTAGAGATTTATAATAGAAAAACATCGCAAATTCAATGTAAAATTGGATAACTACACAAGAAAATTATGAAATAAGATTAACCAAAAGGGCAAGTAAGAATACAAAAAGACACTGCAAGGAAGTGGTATCTATCCATCCACGCTCTATCCAGGGGTCCGGGTCACATGGACAGCAGTCTAGAGTTGCAATGATTACTCAAATAATTCCAAAAATTTGATAACAAAAATTTCTTGATTCAAAAATTTATGATTCAAAGCGTTGTTTAACGTTGCACTTCCATTCTCTATGACCTTCCTGTATGTCCATCTTTCAGTCACATTATGTAAACAAGGCACGGCTTTGTTTAATGGCGTGATGTCAGAGCAATGGCAAAAAGGAAGAAAATCAGAAAAAACAAGTATCTCAAGTATGGGATCATTTCAAGCTCAAATTGAAGGAAAACATTGTGCAGTATGTACACTGTAAAGCCGAGCGGTGAGCTAGTATACCACAACGTCGTTGTTACAGTGTCTCGGCAGACGACATCCAATCGCACATCATGCACAGGTAGCACACCCGAGACAAAGTACATGATTGAGATTTTAAATTAAGATGAATCGAATGTAGTCAGCTATACTAATTATGCTTATATGACCAGAGAACATATGTTCCGAGTTGAAGCTAATGCTACAAAACAGAACTTTATGGCATAACATAATGTTTAAAGTTATGTTCTATGCAATAAACATTGCAATAAATGTGCACCTTTGTTATTGAATGTTTGGTACAATTACTACTGCTCTTTAGAAAAGAAAGTTCCACACATGTTGGTCAATGCAAGTTTCTTCAATACAAAAAAAAACAAAACAAAAAAAACAAGGTATCCGATTACTTGAGTAATTGATTACAGTGACAAATTACTCGATTACTAAAATAATTGGTGGCTGCAGTCTAAGCAGAGATTTCCCACAACTTCTCAGCAACCCAGAGTTCGTGACCATAGGTGAGGGTAGGAACTAGATTGAGCAGAAAAGAGCTGATCGCATCGGGCCCAAAACCCCATACTCCCAAAGCATCCCCACAAGAAGCCACAAGGGATGCAGTGTAATGGCTTCTCCAGGTCCACAAACCACATGTAGACCAGTTGGGCAAACTTATAAATACTTGAGGATCCTTGAGAGGGTAAAGAGTTGGTCCATCGTTCCACAAGCAGGATAAAAACCACACTGTTCCCCCTGAATTCGAGGTTCAGCCAAGAGTGAGACTCTCCAGTACTTCAGCATAGATCTTCCCAGGAAGGCTGGGTGAGTGTGATCCCTCTGAAGTTGGAACACAACCGCCAGTCTCCTTTTAAAGAGGGGAACCATCACCCCAAGTTTGAACATGCCAGAGGCACTGTCCCCTGACCACACAATATTTCAGAAGTATATCAACTGGGAAATCTCAGCAACATCTAGAGCCTTGATTTTCTCAGGAGGAATTGTCAAAGACTCCTTTATTGCAAACCTTAATTGTACACTTTGTTCTTGATATGATAAAGCATATCATGTTTTGTTCCTGTGATTCTGTGGCTACAGCTTATCAAAGTGAGACGGACAGACACTTACCCTGGATTTACACTGACTCCAGATGCGGTATGTTACAGCTGTGATCCGGCCTCTGCAGCAAATGGTTAAGATAAGATAAGATAAGATAAGCCTTTATTAGTCCCACAATGGGGAAATTCCAGGATTGCAACAGCATAGGGATAGCAACACTCAGAGCAACAATCAGAAGGCAAGAAAAAACAACATCTAGTAAACATATGTCCAAATTACTATAAATGTATATATATAGACACACAGTGCAGAGCATTATGGCTGGTGGATGTGCAGCAGAAAGTCTAAGCTCTCTCTCCGCGGATGCAGCGGGCTAGCTGGAAGTCTTTGGGCATGATGGTGACCCCCTTAGTGAAGAAGAGACCACCAGGTGGGTCTCGCTGGTCTCCTGCAGAGCCATGACGGCGAAGCTCAGGAAACGCAGGACGGTCTTGAAGTCCTGAGCGATCTCCCTCACCAGGCGCTGGACGGGCAGCTTGCGGATGAGCAGCTCCGTGGATTTCTGGTAGCGACGGATCTCTCTCAGAGCCACGGGCCTGTGACGGCGAGGCCTCTTCACTCTGCCGGTGGCCAGAGCGCCTCTCCGAGCAGCCCTGTGGCTAGCTGTCTCCTGGGGGGCTTCTTCCTCCAGTAGATTTTACGGGCGGTCTGCTTGGTTCTTGCCATCGCTCTTTATTATTCTGTCTTATATTTCTTTCACGCCGCCTAAACTCCAGCCCGGCACCCGCTTCGTTTTCGCTACAGCTCCCGGTATGTCAAGTTTCCCATTAGCACCAGGCGGCGGCCAAGTGCTAGCTAGCACTAGCTCCTCCCCGCTGTAACGTCTCCCGCTGCAAACCGTGGCTCTGTCCGCCGACCCGGGAGACCCCCGGGGCGGTCCGTGATATATATACAGAGTGAAAGGTGTAGAAAGAAGAAGGAAGATAAAAAAAAAAGGCTGTTGCAACAGGCAGCCGACTCGTGTGGCACCGCCGGTCCGGCGGAACCGGAAAAAAAAAAAAAAAAAAAAAAAAAAGTTCTCATTCTCATCAGCTTTCTAATCCCCACCTGGTCTGGACCACTGCGGTATAGCATGTAACAATTGATTTTAAGTGTGATAAGGTACAAGGATTATTTAATTTATATTTAGAGTTGTGTGTGTGGAGATGGAGGTAATGTCGTGACCACCAACACTCACAAAACAAGAGAGAAACATTCGTAAAAGGGCACCAGTCCCATCTGGACAATTTATTAATAAATAATCCTTGAACCTGTCATTAACCAGTCTCAATATTTGTGAATTCTTCTGCTGTGACCCAGAAAAGCACACACACAAAAGAAATCAAGCAGAAACTTCTCTATACCGTTAACAGTTTTAATAATCAGACTCAGGTTAAATAACATTACATTCAAATGATTTATAAGCAGGTGAAATGATCAACAAGTGTCAAATATCATATTAACTGGTAATGGATTCCTGAGCATAAAGTTGATAGTTAAACCTTTGTGGAAACAAGAAAAAACAGATTTTGAATTTGTGACTGTAATGCAATGGGAAACTATGGAATAACTGTAACAAAAATATGCATAAAAATTGACGCAATTCTATGGGAAAATAATAAAAGCTGATTATATGAAAAAGAAAATTCTGAGTTACTCTACAAAAAGAATGGAGGTTATTGAAAAGGGAATATTAATTTTCCTTCAGTTTATTAGATTAGATTAGATTAGACTCAACTTTATTGTCATTACACATGTATGAATACAAGGTAACGAAACACAGTTTAGCATCCAATCAGAAGTGCAAAGGACAGCAGTGCAGTATATACAGTAATTGACAGTATGTGCAATTTAAGCAAATATATGCAGCAGTGCAGAAAGTTAAGAGTACTGTTATGTGCAAATAATGTACAATAAGTTAGGTGGGCAGTTATGTACACGTGAGGATGGTAAGAGATGATGGTAAGAGAGTCAGCGGGGAACTAAGTTCAATAACGTGACAGCTGTTGGAAAGAAACTGTTCCTAAACCTGCTGGTTCTAGTCCGAAAGCTTCTGAAACGCCTTCTGGAGGGTAGAAGCTGGAACAGTCCATGAGCAGGATGGTTGGAGTCCCTAAGAATGCTGCGTGCCCGCGCAGACATCTTTTCCTGTAGACGTCTTTTATAACTGGAAGTGGAGTCCCTGTGATGTGTTGGGTGGTTTTCACCACCCGCTGCAGCGCCTTACGGTCAGCAACAGAGCAGCTCCTATACCAGACTGTGACACAGTTGGTCAGGGTGCTCTCTATCACACAGCGGTAGAAGTTGCCCAGGATGTCAGTTGACAGATGGTTCTTCTTCAGTGTCCTCAAGAAGAAGAGGCACTGATGGGCCTTCTTGATCAGGCTGGTGGTGTTAACTGACCAGGACAGGTCCTTTGAGATGTGGTTCCCCAGGAATTTGAAGCTGGGGACACGTTCAACAGCCATGCCATTGATATGGATGGGGTCATGTGTCTCTCCCCCTCCTTCCTGTAGTCCACTACGATCTCCTTGGTTTTGCTGGTGTTAAGGTTATTGTCAGCGCACCAAGTAGCCAAGTGCTCAACCTCTGCCCTGTAATCTGACTCACAGTTGTCCCTGATGAGTCCGATCACCGTGGTGTCATCTGCGAACTTTATGATGGAATTGGATCCATACATAGGCCTGCAGTCATGGGTGAAGACGGAGTAGAGGAATGGGCTGAGCACACAGCCCTGTGGTACACCAGTGTTGAGTGTAATGACGGAAGAACGGTTGGGGCCTGACCTAACATGCTGGGGTCTGTTGGTCAGAAAATCCATGATCCAGTTGCAGGTGGAGGTACTTGATTCCCAGGTCCCCAAGTTTAGTGATCAACTTGGAGGGGCTAACTGTGTTGAATGCTGAGCTGAAGTCAACAAACAGCATTCTTGTGTAGGTGTTCTTGTCATCCAGGTGTGAGAGTACATAGTGCAGCGCTGTAGAAACCGCATCCTCTGTACTCCTGTTGCTCCGGTAGGCAAACTGGTGAGGGTCCAGTGTAGGGGGCAGGCATTTTTTGAGCTGTGCCAAGACCAATCGCTCAAAGCACTTCATGACTATGGGCGTCAGTGCCACAGAGTGATAGTCATTTAGGCACGATGGTGTTGAATATTTCGGCACTGGTACTATAGAAGTGGTCTTGAAGCATGCTGGTACCACGGCCTGGGCCAGGGAGAGGTTGAAGATGTCTGTGAAGACCCTTGCCAGCTGCTCAGCGCATGCCCTCAGCACACGCCCAGGAATGCCGTCAGGGCCAGCAGCCTTACGTACGTTGACATGACTCAGTGCGTTACGGACGTCGGTGTGGGTGAGTGTGAGGTGGTGGAGGTCATCAGAGGGTGGGAAATTGATGTTCTTTTTGTTATTGTCCTTGTCAGAACGAGCATAGAAGTCATTTAGCTCACTGAGAAAGGACACAGTCATGGCTATAGGTATGGAGTTGCTGGGCTTATAATCAGAGATAGCTTGAATGCCCTGCCACATGCGTCGGGGGTCAGAGTCCCCAAAATGCTCCTCCACCTTCAGCTTGTAGCTGTGCTTGGCCTTCTTGATGCCCCTCTTCAGATCTCCCCTGGATGAACTGTAGGCCTGTGCATCACCAGATCTAAAGGCATTGTTACGTGCCTTTAGCAGAAGCCGCACTTCTCTGTTCATCTACGGCTTCTGATTTGGGTACGTGGTGATCTGTCTTTCCGTGGTGACACTGTCAATAGTGGTGTTGATATGGTCCAGGACTGAGTGGGTGTAAGAGTCAAAGTTTATGTGGGAGCCACAGGTAGCCTGAGAGGTGAACATACTCCAGTCTGTGTTCCTAAACTTTTCCTGGAATACAGAGTCAACCCCCTCTGGCCACACTTTGATAGTCCTCACTGATGGCTTCACCCAGCTGATGAGCGGTATATACTTGGGGGTAAGGAACAAAGATAAGTGATCAGACTTGTGGTCTATATTAATCATATATCCCATAACCTACATATGTTTAAGCATGTGAGAGTGTTTAGTGATTACATATGTAAAGCGACTTCACACCTCAGAACAGGACAAAGGGTCTCAACCGCCAGTGAAGATCAAAGAGCATCCCAGGCGCTGCGGTGGAGACCGGATGGGTTGCCCTGACCCCCCAGGGCCAGGTGGAGGAGTACGAAGACAAAAGAGGGGATTAAGATAGTGAGGGATGTCAGCTTTTGATATGCATGTCTTTTGTTATGTGCGAGTATAAGTTCGTAGAGCCGAAGGCGTTCGCTCTCTTTCTTCTTCTGCTGCTGCACCTAGATGAGACTTGTTAGAGGAGCTGATAATAAACTTTGGTTTATGAATCACATCGCCTCATTCTTTCAAGCTCCTCTACACTGGTGACCCTGACGCGAGAATGGACCAGAGGCATTCCCCCGCGATCGACTCATCTGTGGCGACCCAGGCAGACGCCGGCGTCCATGCAGACAGGGGAACAGATGGACGACGTTCCCCCACGGCAGAAGTGATAGAGAGGGCTCAACCGAGCACCAGCGCCGCTGAGAGAGTCGAAGCAAGGCACTCTCACCCTGCGGACACATCAGTGACGGTCCACACAAACGCCGTCACCGTCAAGCTGCCGGACTTCTGGCAGGAAGACCCCGCCTCGTGGTTTCAGCAAGCTGAAGCCCAGTTTGCACTTGCGGGCATCACGGCTGACGATACGAAGTTCTATCACATCGTCGCCAAACTCGACGCCGCCACTTCGAGATGTGCGCGGAGCATAATCCAGCGGCTGCCAGCCCAGGACAAATATAAAGAACTGAAAGCAACCATCGTGGCAAATTACGTCCCCTTAGCCGAGGAGAGAGCCGAGAGGATCCTGGCGGTCTACGGCCACAGAGGATGCAGACCCAAGGCCCTCATGGAGGACTTGCTGCAACTTAAGGAAGAGGACAATGACAACTTCCTCTTCCAATTCATATTCCTCAGTACGCTGCTGCCACACATGAGAGGGACGCTTGCCAACATGTGATGCAGCACACAGCAAGACTTCCGCACGCTGGCTCACGAAGTTCAACGGCTCGTCAACGCCTGCAAGGAGCAGACACCCACAGCAGCATCCGCAGACCTCAACGCTGATGTCCGGAGCCACGAGGAGCCACAAACCACCGAGCAGAATCAGCCCGCGGTGACAGCGACACGGCCAAGATGTAACAGAAGGAGCGACGTCTGTTATTACCACCACCGCTTCGCCGAGAAGGCTCACAAGTGCGTTCCCCCCTGCAGATTCACGATTTCGGGAAACGCCAAAGCCGAGAACCGTTAACAGCAGCGGTTCTCGGCGAAAAAAGCAAGCTGTTATATGTGATGGACGGACACACCGGCAAGCAATTCCTTATCGACACGGGAGCTCAACTAAGTTTTGTCATGTCCTCCCAAGCAGACTGGGCCATGGGCACCCGGGGCAATGGAGCGGTGGCAGCCAACGGCTCCATCATTGACACTTTTGGCGAAAAGAGCCTGCCCCTCCGCATCCACGGCCGCAACTACAGATGGACATTTGTTGTAGCGGCGGTGAGCTTTAACTTGTTGGGCGCAGATTTTTTGTGTGCACATGGGTTATTAGTTGATCTAGCAAACAGACGCTTGGTTAATGCACTGTCCTTTGCTTCTATTCCCTGCTCAGCTCGAGTTTCTCCACCACCCGTGCAAGCCAGCGTCACCACAGCAGGAGGTAAGTTTGATCAACTCCTCACCCAATTTCCAGCACTCACAATTCCCAAATTCTCAGCCACAGTGGCTAAACATGGGGTTGAACACTTTATTCCCACAATGGGCCCACCCGTATTCGCCAAAGCTCGGCGCTTAGACGCGACCAAGCTCATCATAGCTCGGGACGACTTTACCACCCTTGAAAAATTAGGCATTATCAGACGCTCGAAAAGCCCCTGGGCGTCACCACTTCACATGGTCCCGAAATCCGACGGTTCTTGGAGACCGTGCGGCGATTACCGCAGATTAAACAATGCGACAGCGCATGACCGCTACCCAATTCCTCACATTCAAGACTTTTCACTACATCTGGCGGGTGCACGCATTTTTTCAAAAATAGGCCTGGTCCGCGGTTATCATCAAGTCCCAGTTCGAGCAGAGGACATCCCTAAAACAGCTGTAATAACCCCCTTCGGTCTTTTTGAATTTTTGCGGATGCCTTTTGGCCTCAAAGGCGCTGCTCAAACCTTTCAGCAGATGATGGACGCAGTATTACGTGACCTCCCTTTCGTGTTCGTCTACCTCGACGATATGCTGGTAGCCAGCTCGTCTGAGGAAGAACACAAGCGGCATCTCACTATGGTTTTTCAGAGACTAGAAGAGCACGGGTTAATAATCAATCCAGCCAAATGCAAATTCGGCGTGTCACAAATTGATTTTTTAGGACACAGAGTTTCTCCGAAGGGGGCAGTCCCACTGCCAGACAAAGTTCACGCAGTAAAAAGTTTCCCACGGCCACAAACGGTCAAATCGCTGCAAGAATTTTTGGGAATGGTTAATTTTTACAACCGTTTCCTCCCCCACACAGCTCAGCTCATGCAGCCCCTATATGACGCGTTCAGAAAACAAAAACCTTCCAACACGGTCGAATGAACCCCGGAGCGTGAACGCGCCTTCGCGGAAGTAAAAAGTGCCCTAGCTAATGCCACATTGTTGGTTCACCCCAATCCCTCGGCCCGCATTGCGCTAACCACAGACGCTTCAGACCTGGCCATAGGGGCAGTTGTAGAACAACACGTCAGCGGAATCTAGCAACCTTTGGCATTCTTCAGCAAATCGCTAAACCAAACTGAGCGTAAATACAGCACTTTTGACAGAGAGCTGCTAGCGCTTCATTTATCCATCCGCCACTTCCAGTTCTGGTTAGAAGGGCGGCATTTCACGGCTTTTGTAGACCACAAACCGCTCACCTTTGCGATGGCTAAAATTTCCGAACCGTGGTCAGGCAGGCAACAAAGACAGCTAGCTGCAATTTCAGAGTTCACCACAGACATTCGACATGTGGCAGGCAAACTTAACGTGGTAGCAGACTGCCTCTCTCGCGCTGTGACATCGCCAGAGCGCGAGGAGACAGATTATACTACCTCAGCCACAGAACTCTTCGCCAACGCGGACACATACGCAGCACCAATCCACGCAGGGATAGATTATGCAGCCATGGCAGAGGAGCAAAGTAGTGACGTGGACATGCGCGCACTCCTGTCTGGACCAACAGGGTTAAGGCTGGAGGAAAGGGGTTTACGCGACAGTGTGCCCCCCCTAATATGCGACATCTCAACCGGCTGACCTCACCCGTTAGTCCCAGCTGCATGGCGCCACCGTATTTTCAACTTGATTCACTCCCTCGCGCACCCAGGTGTGCGCGCTTCGGTTAAAATGGTCGCCGAAAAGTTTGTGTGGCCTGGCCTGCGCAAAAATGTAAAAGAATGGGCAAAGACTTGCATTTCTTGTCAGCGCGCCAAAGTACACAAACACACAAAAGCCCCTCTGGAGCCTTTTCGAATCCCTGCTAGAAGGTTCGACCACGTTCATGTCGACCTCATGGGGCCACTACCTTCCTCCCAAGGTTTCACACATCTGTTAACAATGATAGACCGCACCACGCGCTGGCCGGAGGCAGTCCCTCTGGCGTCAACCACAGCGGAGGAAGTCGCTCGCGTTTTTTTGACAAACTGGGTGGCACGTTTCGGCGTCCCATCGGACATCACGTCCGATAGGGGGCCTCAATTCGTCTCGGAGCTTTAGTCAGCCATGGCCAGCAGCTTAGGGGCGACAATTCACCGCACCACCGCTTATCACCCTCAGGCTAATGGGTTATGCGAGCGTTTTCACAGATCTTTAAAGGCCGCCCTCAGAGCCTCACTAACAGATACAAATTGGGTAAATAAACTTCTCTGGGTTTTATTGGGGTTGCGTGCTGCGCCCAAAGAGGATCTAGATGCCTCCCCAGCAGAATTAGTTTTTGCACAACCTCTCAGGCTCCCAGGTGAATTTTTACCAGAGAACCCAGAGCCAGGGCATCTTCCAGCCCCGAGGTTTTTAGGCAGCAACGGGCCGGACTCTCTCCCCGGACCGGCACATCACTCTTTTCTACGGGTTTTTGTCCCCCAAGCTTTAAAAAACGCTGAATTCGTTTTTGTTAGGCATGAAGCTTTAAAACCAACCTTCCACCCACCATACGATGGACCATTCAGAGTGCTGGAACCTGGTGATAAACATTTTGTGCTTGATTTTGGGGATAGAAAAGAAACAGTCAGCATTTACAGACTTAAACCTGCCTTCTTGTTGAGAGACGAGCCTGCACGGTTGGCGAGAGCACCTCGGCGGGGTAGACCCCCCAAGAGAAAAGACTCAGCCCCACTGCAGGGAACAAATAATCACTCTCCTCCCCAAGCTGCAGATTCCTTACAGGAAGGTCCCACCAGGACGCCCAAGCGGACCCACAGCAGATTCGGGAGAAGATTAAAACCCAGACGGCACAGGGACTGATGCAAACTACTCAACAGTTGTTCACTAATTGTGCTGTAACAGTTTAGGACTGACTTGTGATATTACTATGCTGTTATGATTACCACTGAACTCTCTTAGGAGCATGGCTGCTGGAAAGTTTCTTCTGTGTCAAGAGGTGTAGCAGTTAGTATGTCATAATAATTATCTTAAACTGTGAATTTTTCTATTGTCCTTTTCTTAGTCGTTTGGGGGGGGGCTGTGGTCTATATTAATCATATATCCCATAACCTACATATGTTTAAGCATGTGAGAGTGTTTAGTGATTACATATGTAAAGCGACTTCACACCTCAGAACAGGACAAAGGGTCTCAACTGCCAGTGAAGATCAAAGAGCATCCCAGGCGCTGCGGTGGAGACCGGATGGGTTGCCCTGACCCCCCAGGGCCAGGTGGAGGAGTACGAAGACAAAAGAGGGGATTAAGATAGTGAGGGATGTCAGCTTTTGATATGCATGTCTTTTGTTATGTGCGAGTATAAATTCGTAGAGCCAAAGGCGTTCCCTCTCTTTCTTCTTCTGCTGCTGCACCTAGATGAGACTTGTTAGAGGAGCTGATAATAAACTTTGGTTTATGAATCACATCGCCTCGTTCTTTCAAGCTCCTCTACAAGACTGACCTAGGTGGGGGAGGGGAGTTGCTGTGTAGGCTCCCACAATATTGGTGTAAACATGGTCCAATGTTTTGTCCCCTCTTGTGTGACAGGAGACATGCTGGTAGAATTTAGGAAGCACTGTCTTGAGGTTAGAGTGGTTAAAATCACACGCCACAATAAATGCTGCCTCTGGGTGTGCAGTTTGTTGTTTGCTAATAGCTGCATGCAGTTCTTTCATAGCAAGCTTAGCATTAGCATCCGGAGAAATGTAAGCAGCTGTTATGATGGTACAAGTGAACTCGCGTGGCAGATAGAAAGGTCTGCATTTAACCATGAGAAACTTCAGGTTAGCTGAGCAGTGTCTCTCAACAGTGACAGAGTTTGTGCACCAAGCCTTGTTAATATAAAGTTATAGCGCCTATCGTAGCATATGGACTAACTTTAACATGAAAAATTGATCATATTCAATTACAATTAGACATCACATTTAGCCCAGCAGATAGAAAGTGGGAGTCTGGCTTACGAACAGCTGTGTCTTCAGAGTCCAGCGGTTATCTTGAATGCCAGCAGATGGCAAAAAGGAGAAAAGACTGCTGCAATCCTTTCCAGTTGTTATAACTTTTACAGACTCAACAGCGGGGTGACTATAAAGTGTAGCTGGCAGGAGAGTGGACGGCTGGCCCCGGGGCAGGTGTGACATCTTTCTTGGGCAACAGATCCTTTCCTGGCCTGCAAATTTAGAATGTCCACCAACCGATAAGAAAACCACAGGCTGAAGGAAAAGGGATGTAAACAGTTCCACCCACGAAATCCTAGTTCTCCTGATGTCGTGGTACGTGGGTGAGGCAGGGGAAAAAGTCCAAAAATCACTATCAGTCCACTTTAACTGCGAGTTAAAGAAAATCAATAGGAAAGGTTCAGCAGAATAAACACGGCTTCTGGGAAAAAGGCTTCAGGGAAAAAGGCGTTTTGGAGTTTCACTCCAAGAAAGAAGGTTTGAAGGTTTGAGCTCAACAAGAAAGGATGATCTCTTCTCAGATGCCAGAAAAACAGAAAAAGACTTAACAAAAGACCACTTTAAGAACTTTAGAAGACTCAACAAAGACTAAAACAAAGACTGAACTGAGCTGAAACAAAAATTGAACTGCTAGGGCATTTTCTCTATTTAACAGAGTGTGTTCCTTGGATCATAAAATATGACTGGCAGCAGGAAGAACGAATTATTGGCTATCGTTGCAGATTCGAATGGGCTATGGTCCAATAAGAAAGCAGTCCTTTATCTGTAACCGACCAATAGAATGAAAGGGGTGTCATCCAACAGAGACGGCTTGGTGATTGGCTGGTACCATTCAGATGACTGGCATAAGTTTCAGAAAGCATATACACATTTTAACTGTGAAATTCATTATATACTTAATATATTTTTAATAATATAAATTAATTAAAATTAATAATTTTTTCTTGTAAAATTTCAGTTTTTTTCTCCTACATTTGCAACTTTAAAGTCACTTTTTTCTCAAGTTTGTGACTTTTTTCTCAACAGCTTTCAACTTTTTTCTCATAAATCTGCAACTTTTATTCTCATAAGTTTGTGATTTTTTTTCTTGAATATTTGCAATTTTTGTTTCATATTTCTTTACTATTAATTTTAACATACAATGTAATTCAATAGAGCAAACTTGAACAGTGAGAGAGAAACAACAAAAACAAAAAACCTCACACAACAAAACATCCCCCCTTCCTTCCCCGCTGCCACCTATTACCACTGTATACCAGCATACAAAATGAGAGTACAGAATAATATCAAAAGGTGTTTTCTATTTTAATGTATTTACTGTATTTCTCAAGTTTTATTGTAGATTCCTCAAAGAAAGTTAGAAAGAGACCCCAAACTCTTTAAAACTTATCAGATCCGCTGATTGTACATCTGATTTTCTCCAACCTCAAATTACACATAACGTCTCTTAGCTTATGAGAAAATGATGGTGGGGCAGCCTCCTTCCAATGTAGTAAAATTAGATGACGTGCTATAAGGGTACAAAAAGCTATAATTTTGTGGCCCCCTGCAGGTAAACGCTGTTTCACCAGGAACCGTTCCAAACAAGGATATTAGAGGATCTGGATGGATTTTAGTGGACAAAATAGAGGAAAGTGTTTCAAAAATAGCTTCCCAGTATCTCTTTAGGACACAACCAGAACATGTGTATCAGCGTTGCCTCTATAGACTGGCATTTCTCACACATGGGGCCAATTCCCGGATACATTTTGGCTCATCTGGATTTTGAGAGGTGTACCCTGTGTACCACTTTAAATTGGATTAATGAATGTCGAGCACATATGGATGAAAAATGTATTTTCCCTAAGTATTGAGACAAGTTTCCTCATCCACCTGCATTTGGAGGTCTGTCTCCCACGGCAATTTAATTTTGGAATGAGATGAAGTATTAAGATTAAATGTTTGTATCATTATATAAGCTATTGTACCTCTTTTTGTCAGATTGTGAAACATAATGTTGTCCAGAGGTTTAGTTGGAAATTCTGGGACCAACTTCTGAGTGTAATGCCGAATCTGAAGATATTGAAAGAAACATGAATTAGGTAGATTAAATTTCTCAAACAACTCTTCAAAAGACAGAAGAGCATTACCAATAAAAAGGTCTTTCAGACTTTTCAACCCCTGCCTATGCCACATGCCAAATGTTTTATCCTGCAGTTAAGGTAGAAAAAAGGGATTTGATGCAACTGGACTACAAAGATATGCATTCTCCAGGCAGAACTACTTTGTAAATTGTGAATAAATTCTGAGTGAGAGGTTCACTACAGGTTGAGGTAGGTGCATCAGGTAGGTTCAAAAGCAAAGGCATAGTTGCTCCTATTAAAGCAGGTAATGAGGCTGGAGCACAAGCATGTAACTCGAGCTGTATCCATGTTGGACAGCTACTTTCTAAACAATATATGGCTCCAATGTGTCACACAGTACAGATTGGCAGCCCAATAATAAAGTTGAAAATTGGGGAGTGCCAATCCTCCATCACATTTTGGTTTTTGTAGATAGTCTTTGTGCAGACGGGGTTGTTTGCCGTTCCATACAAAAACTGAGATGGTTGAATCAAGTTTTTTAAACTAAGTACCTGGGATCAAAATTGGTAGACTTTGAAACCTATTTAAAAATTTGGGAAGCACTGACATTTTAACAGCATTAACTCTACCCATAAGCGAAATCGGAAGAGATGACCAGTTAGATAGTTCTTGATGTGTTTTAGTTGATAATTTAGTAGTAGTAGTAGATTAGTTTATTTGACAGGGACAGTGCAATAAACACAGACAATTAATCAAAGACAATCAATCTGATGTGTTGCACATAGAGTGTATAGCTATTAGCTAATTTGCAACTCTTGTCCCTGGATGGGCTTTAGAAAAAAGAATCAAGTAAAAGATGGAAAAAAAAAATACACAATAACCACATACATCAATGCAGAAAGATTATAAATACACAATTATAAATATTATAAATACACAAATATAACAGCCTGACTCACATTTAACATAAATATTATAAATACACAAATATAACAGCCTGACTCACATTTAACACATATAACATAACTCACGTTTGCCTATTTCAGGCCTCCCTCCCTTCGTCACTCACTATAAACAAACACATTCATTCCTTCCCTTCATTCACTCTCACTTTGCAGACAATTAATTCATACATGAGTACATTCTTGTTTATTTTTCAGCCAGTTTTTAACCTTTTTAGTGAATGTTTTAAAGTCCGTTATTATTTTAATTACATTTGGCATTGTGTTCCAGATGTGACTGCCCTTTATAGAGAAAGCTGTTTGTCCAAATGTGGTTCTGCGGTGGAATATTTTACAGTTATTGTTAACAGAACTCCTGGTGGCTCTGCTGCTGTCCTGTCTTTGGACGAAACCAGCAAGTGGCTCGGGTGCTGATTTATGGAAACATTTGAACGTTAATTTCAGAAAACAGAGGTCAATGAAGCTCTCAAAACTCAATAGGTTGTATTTTTTTAAAACATTACAGTGATGCCACCTAATGGGCTTTTTGTCCAAGATTTTTAGGGTTTGATTATATAATGAACCTATATGTCTTATTGTGGAAGGGGCTGCTTGAGCCCAGACTGTCAAACAGTATGATATATGAGAAAAAACCATAGAATGCATATACAGTGCAGCTGCTTCGTAAGGTATGTAATATTTAATTAGTTTAAAGCAGTTCAGATTTTTTTTTACTGTTTTTGAAATTTTCTTTATATGAAGGTTAAATTTGAGTTGAGGATCTAGTACAATGCCAAGATATTTGAATTCTGTAGCTAAACTGATGTCATGATCATGTATATTAACTTTAAAACGTTGCAGGTTACATTTTTTGATTGAAAAGCACATTGAGACTGTTTTCTGAAGGTTCAGCAATAGATGGTTCTTGAGGAGCCACTCTTGGACATCAACCATACTTGTAGACAGTACATCTGCAGCCTGTGCTGGAGTCTTGGCAGCTGTGTAAATAACTGCATCATCTGCATAAAGTTGGCATGTTGCAGCTGAGCAGTGTAACAGCAAGTCATTAATAAAAATGCTGAAAAGTAAAGGACCAAGAATGGACCCTTGTGGGATACCCATGCGGTTGTTTAAAAATGAGGATTTATCCTGGTGAACTTTTACACACTGTTCTCTATTCTGGAGATAAGATGCAAACCATTCTAATGTATTTGGGGAGAAGTTAAAAGATACCATTTTGGATAAAAGCAAACTGTGGTTTACAGTATCGAAAGCCTTTTTGAGATCTAGAAAAACAGCTCCTACCACATTACCCCTGTCCGAGGACTGTTTGACGTTTTCAATAAGGCAACAATTTGCTGTTTCTGTTGAGTATCCTGGTCTAAAACCAAATTGATGTGGATGAAGAAGTTGACTGTCTTGTAAGTAGTCTATCAGCTGTGTAGCTACAACTTTTTCAAGAACCTTAGATAGGACTGGTAAAATAGAGATTGGGCGGTAATTGCATATATCGTCTTTACTGCCTGATTTATGAACTGGTATGACGACAGCTTTTTTCCAGCCAGATGGAAATGTACTAGACCTAATGGAGAGATTAATGAGATGAGTCAGTGGAGTCATTTCCCAAAGTTTTGGCTAAAAAGTTTGGAAACTAAAAAGTTCGGAAAAACTCTTTGTCACTGTAACTCTCAGGTAGGTAAAGTGATCCATAATGGTTTTAAAAGGTAAATTCACTTTATATCCTGATATTTCCCCAAACTGTTGTAAAAGATTTAAAATAGTAGGGATGGTAGACTCGCCTCTGGATATATATAAAATAGAAGGTCATCAGCATAAAGTGATAGTTTGTGGTCTATATCACATCTATTAATGCCTGTGATTGCGTTTTTAGATCTTATAGCTATGGCCAGCGGTTCAATAGCTAGAACAAAAAGAAGAGGGCTAAGGGGACATCCCTGACGTGTTCCACAGTATACAGTAGATTGAAAGGCTTAGAGTTCACATTATTTGTTCTGATTATAGCTGAGGGAGAGGAATATAGTAATTGAGCCCAAGAAATGAATGCAATCCTAAATCCAAATCCTTCAAGCATTTCAAATTGATAATGCCATTCAATTCTGTCAAAGGCCTTCTCTGCATCCAAAGAGAGAATGCACTCTAAAGGACCCTGACAAGTGGAATGCATGATGTTAAAAAGTCTGCGAATACTGAAAAAGGAATGCCTACTCTTTACAAAACCTGTCTGATCTGGAGAAATGATACTGGGCAGAACACTTTCGAGGCGGGGGTCTAAGACTTTGGCTAGGATCTTATAATCTGTATTAAGTAAAGAGATGGGTCTATATGAACCACAGCTGAGTGGATCTTTATTTTTCTTTGCCAGTAATGTTATAAATGCCTGATTTAAAGTAGGTGGCAGCGATCCTATTTGCAATGAGTCCTGATACATCACTGCCAACACAGGTGTCAGTTGTTTAGGAAATGCAACACAAAACTCACTTGGAAAGCTGTCCAAGCCAGGTGACTTCAGGGTTGTAATGATTGGATAGCGGCTGCTATTTCTTAATGCGTTATTAGCTGCTCTAAACCGGGTTTAATGACCATGGCATCACTGTGCTTGATTGGCCAGCAAACTCTCCTGACCTAAACCCCATAGAGAATCGATGGAGTATTGTCAAGAGGAAGATGAGAGACACCAGACCCAACAATGCAGATGAGCTGAAGGTCACTATCAAAGCAACCTAGACCTTCATAAGACCTCAGCAGTAACACAGACTGATCACCTCCGTGCCACGCCACACTGATGCGGTAATTAATCCAAAAGGAGCCCTGACCAAGTATTGAGTGTGTACATAGACATACTTTTCAGTCGGCCAACATTTCTTTTAAACTATTTTTAAAATTAATTTTATGTAACATTCTAATTTTTTGAGAAACTGAATTTGGGGTTTTCATCGGCTGTAAGCCATAATCATCAAAATTAAAATAAACACTTGAAATATATCACTGTCTGTGTAATGAATCTATATAATATATAGGTTTCATTTTTGAATGAATGAATGAATGAATCTTTATTTTGGATAGATTAAAAATAAAGATTAAAAAAGAAACAGAATAATATAACAAAGGGGGAAAGAAAATATAACAAGGTCAAATTAGACAATAACTCCTCTGATTATACAGTTCAACATAAGTTAGCCAAAATGGGTGATGGCTGAAGCCGCAGCTTATATTGCCCACCCATATTCCATCCAAGAATTCAAAAGAAAAACAAAAAAGAGCTATTACAATTCAGAATAAAGCTAAGACAAAATGTGACAAAAAAAAACTAAGCTACAACACAACACAGACTGGATATGACAATCCTTATATGATTTTACATGTCATCTTGTATACAGTGGGGCAAAAAAGTATTTAGTCAGCCACCAATTGTGCAAGTTCTCCCACTGAAAAGATGAGAGAGGTCTCCAATTTTCATCATAGGTATACCTCAACTATGAGAGACAAAATGAGAAAAAAAAAATCCAGAAAATCACATTGAAGGATTTTTAATGAATTAATTGGTAAATTCCTCAGTAAAATAAGTATTTGGTCACCTACAAACAAGCAAGATTTCTGGCTCTCACAGACCTGTAACTTCTTCTTTAAGAGGCTCTTCTGTCCTCCACTCGTTACCTGTATTAATGGCACCTGTTTGAACTCGTTATCAGTATAAAAGACACCTGTCCACAACCTCAAACAGTCAGACTCCAAACTCCACTATGGCCAAGACCAAAGAGCTGTCAAAGGACACCAGAAACAAAATTGTAGACCTGCACCAGGCTGGGAAGACTGAATCTGCAATAGGTAAGCAGCTTGGTGTGAAGAAATCAACTGTGGGAGCAATTATTAGAAAATGGAAGACATACAAAACCACTGATAATCTCCCTCGATCTGGGGCTCCACGCAAGATCTCAGCCCCGTGAGGTCAAAATGATCACGAGAATGGTGAGCAAAAATCCCAGAACCACACGGGGGGACCTAGTGAATGACCTGCAGAGAGCTGGGACCAAAGTAACAAAGGCTACCATCAGTAACGCACTACGCCGCCAGGGATTCAAATCCTGCAGTGCCAGACGTGTCCCTCTGCTTAAGCCAGTACATGTCCAGGCCCATCTGAAGTTTGCTAGAGAGCATTTGGATGATCCAGAAGAGGATTGGGAGAATGTCATATGGTCAGATGAAACCAAAATAGAACTTTTTGGTAAAAACTCAACTTGTCGTGTTTGGAGGAGAAAGAACACCATACCTACTGTGAAGCATGGGGGTGAAAACATTATACTTTGGGGCTGTTTTTCTGCAAAGGGACCAGGACGACTGATCCGTGTAAAGGAAAGGATTAATGGGGCCATGTATCGTGAGATTTTGAGTGAAAACCTCCTTCCATCAGCAAGGGCATTGAAGATGAAACGTGGCTGGGTCTTTCAGCATGACAATGATCCCAAACATACCGCCCGGGCAACAAAGGAGTAGCTTCGTAAGAAGCATTTCAAGGTCCTGGAGTGGCCTAGCCAGTCTCCAGATCTCAACCCCATAGAAAATCTTTGGAGGGAGTTGAAAGTCCGTGTTGCCCAGCGACAGCCCCAAAACATCACTGCTCTAGAGGAGATCTGCATGGAGGAATGGGCCAAAATACCAGCAACAGTGTGTGAAAACCTTGTGAAGACTTACAGAAAACGTTTGACCTCTGTCATTGCCAACAAAGGGTATATAACAAAGTATTGAGATGAACTTTTGGGATTGACCAAATACTTATTTTACAGAGGAATTTACCAATTAATTCATTAAAAATCCTTCAATGTGATTTTCTGGATTTTTTTTTTTTTTTTCATTTTGTCTCTCATAGTTGAGGTATACCTATGAAGAAAATTGGAGACCTCTTTCATCTTTTAAGTGGGAGAACTTGCACAATTGGTGGCTGACTAAATACTTTTTTTCCCCACTGTATATGTTTGGAGTATTTCTTCCTTTAGTTTTTGTTTAAATTGTCCAAGCTTTGTACATGATTTTAATTCAGGTCCAAAATCGTTCCATAATCTGACTCCTTGCACTGAAACACAGTGTTGCTTGGTGGTTGTTCTCACTGAAGGTTTTTGAAATATACATGTTCCTCTGAAATGATATTGTTTCTCCCTTATTTGGAACAACTTTTGGATATTTGCGGGCAGTGGTAGATTCTTCACTTTAAACATTATTACTGCAGTTTTAAAGTCAACCAGATCTTTCAACATGAGAGCTTTTAATTTAAGAAAAAGTGGGTTTGTTGGTTCCCTGTAAGCTGCTTTGTTTATTATTCTAATAGCTCTCTTCTGAAGCATAAAGACTGGATATATGTTTGTTTTATATGTATTTCCCCATACTTCAGTACAATATGCCATGTATGGGAGTATTAATGAATGATACAAAGTATATAATGTGGGTTGATTCAGCAAATATTTCACTCTGTGTAGTATTGCAATTGATTTGGATATTTTACCTTTAATATAATTAATATGTGACTTCCAACACAGTTTATTATCAGTTATTACACCAAGAAATTTATTTTCAGATACCCTTTCAATCTCTACACCATTTACACTGAGTTTAGATACTAAGTTGTTGTGATGGTTGTTAAAAACTATAAATTTTGTCTTACTTAAATTGAGCGTTAATTTGTTTAAATCAAACCACAGTCTAAGCTTTCCTAATTCGAATGAATGAATGAATGAATTTATTTATTTCGGATAATACAGTACAGGTTAAAGAAACTGTATAATATAACAACAAGGTCAAATTAGACAAAGACTCCTTCTACTAAACAATTCCACGTGAGTTATCCGAAATGGGTGATGGCTGAAGCCGCAGCTTATATTGCCCACCCATATTCCATCCAAGAATTCAAAGAAAAAAGAGTAAACAAGACAAGAGTGATTACAATTTAGAACAAAGCTAAGACAAAGTGTGACTGAGAGAGAGAAAAAAAAAAAAAAAAACTAAGCTAAGTTAAGCAGTTACTATTCAAGACAAATCTAAGACAGAATGTCACAGAGAGAAAAAAAAACAAAAAACTAAGCTACAACACAACACAGGCTGGATATGTCAATCCTTATGTGAGTTTACATGTCGTCTTGTAAATATGTTTGGAGTATTTCTTCCTTTAGTTTTTGTTTAAATTGTCCAAGCGTTGTACATGATTTTAATTCAGGTCCATAATCGTTCCATAATCTGACTCCTTGCACTGAAATACAGTGTTGCTTGGTGGTTGTTCTCACTGTAGGCTTTTGAAATATACATGTTCCTCTGAAGTGATATCGTTTCTCCCTTGTTTGGAACAACTTTTGGATATTTGCAGGCAGTGATAAATTCTTCACTTTGAACATTATTATTGCGGTTTTAAAGTCAACCAGATCTTTCAACTTGAGAGTTTTTTGTTTAAGAAAAAGTGGGTTTGTTGGTTCCCTGTAAGCTGCTTTGTTTATTATTCTAATAGCTCTCTTTTGAAGCATAAAGAGTGGATATATGTTTGTTTTATATGTATTTCCCCATACTTCATTGCAATATGTCATGTATGGGAGTATTAATGAATGATACAAGGTGTATAGTGTGGGTTGATTCAGCAAATATTTCACTCTGTGTAATATTGCAATTGATTTGGAGACTTTACCTTTAATATAATTAATATGTGACTTCCAACACAGTTTGTTATCAATTATTACTCCAAGGAATTTGGTTTCAGATACCCTTTCAATCTCTACACCATTTACACTGAGTTTGGGTACTGGATTGTTGTGATGGTTGTTAAAGACTATAAATTTTGTCTTACTTAAATTGAGCGTTAATTTGTTTGAATCAAACCACAGTTTAAGCTTTCCTAATTCCTTCCCGAGTGTATCCAGAAGTTGTTCCAAATTGTTTCCACTGCATAGCAGATTAGTGTCATCGGCAAACAATATTAAGTCCATTTTTTCTGAGACTTTACATATATCGTTTATATACATATTGAATAATAATGGTCCCAAAACTGAACCCTGTGGGACTCCACAGGTGACCTTCAGCAACTCTGAGTTTTTGTTGCTAACACATACATACTGATATCTATTCTTTAAGTAACTACTTAACACTAGAAGACCCAGACATTAGCCCTCTTGTGGCCACTTGATGGTCCCCCTATGGGTTTTCTAGCCAAAAAGGCCAAATGGCCCCTCTCTGGGTCTTCTAGTGTTAACCAGGACAGTGCTACACCTCTAATACCAGAATTTTGTAGTTTCTTTAATAATAAATTATGATCTACTGTATCAAATGCTTTTTTAAGATCTAGGAATACTCCAACTGAATACTCTTTATTTTCAATGGCTGTTGATATTTTTTCTGTAAATTCCATTAGGGCATATGCAGTTGTCCTCTTGTGTCTGAACCCATATTGCTGCTCACATAATAAATCATTCTTCAGTATGAAGTTGTCAATTCTCTCATAGAATATTTTTTTCAAGTATCTTGGAAAATTGTGGTAATAGTGAAATTGGTCTATAGTTTGAGAGTTCCCATCTGTCGCCCGTCTTGTATATCGGAATTACTTTGGCTATTTTCATTGCATTGGGAAATATACCTGATTGGAGAGACAGGTTGCAGATATACGTCAGTGGTTTTACTATGCATTCGATAACAGTTTTGACTAGTAGCATGTCGATACCATCACAGTCAGTAGATGTTTTACTTTTGAACGATTTAACAATTTCAATGACCTCTCTTTCGTCTGTGTTCTTTATGAAGATGGAGTCTTTTACAGCAGTGTTATTGCATATTCTATCACCTGTTGGCACCGTAGTGGGTATTTCTCGGGCCAGTTTAGGTCCAATGTTAACAAAAAAATTATTAAATTCATCTGCAGGTGAAGCGATATTCACACTCTGAGTCGTTTTATTATTTTTTGGAATATTAGTTGGGTAGCTTGTATTTCTGCTTTTATTTCCAAGGATACTGTTGAGTATTGTCCATGTATTTTTAATATTGTCTCTGTTTTTCTCCAGTTCTTTACTGTAATAGTCTCTTTTACTACATCTTATTATATATGTTAACTTATTTTTGTATGTTTTATACCGCTGCTCTGCTTCTTTTGTTCTTTTCTTTAGGAAAGCTTTATATAATGAATTTTTCTTTTTACACGCCTTTTGTAGTCCTTTGGTTAACCATGGCTTATTAGCAAATTTGTGTTTAAGCTTTTTTATTACTAATGGGCAGTTTTTTTCATAAAGAGTGGTTACAATGTTTATAAATGTGTCATAGGCTTCATTTACATCTGATACATAGACTTCTGTCCAGTCTTGCTTCAGCAAGTCCTCTTTAAGAGAACTGATTGCATTTGGTGATTTGTGTCTGAACGATTTTGAAGTTTTTTCTGCGTTGGGCCCCGTGTGGCCATGGATAAGTGCAAAGGTTGGCAAATGGTTACTTATATCATTTATCAATAATCCACTTTCTATTTTCTTATCGAAAACATTGACAAACAGGTTGTCAATAAGTGCAGCAGAGTGAACTGTGATTCTACTGGGATGTGTTATTGTGGGATATAGACTCATGCTGTACATAGAGTTCATGAACTCTGTAACTACATTTTGTTGATGAGGATTCAGTAAGTCAATATTGAAATCTCCACAAATTGCTACCATTTTCTTACTAGTAATATTAGTGTACAGCTCGACTAATTTATCTCTGAATGTCTCAATGCAAGTTCCCGGCGTTCTGTATATGCAGCTTATGATTAGATTTTTTGTTTTGTCTAGGTCAATCTCAACAGTAACACATTCCAAAATCCCTGGTAGTGCTAAGGACATTTCATTTACAAGCTTACTCCTGTACAGGTCATCAATATACAGTGCAACACCACCACCCTTTTTTTGAGTTCTGTTAATATAAAACATCTGGTATCCCTCTATTGCCATCAGGGGAGCCTGCTCTTCGTTAAGCCAAGTTTCAGAGACTGCAATAGCTGTGAATTTTCTGTCTAGCTGTTTTAAATAGTCCTGAATCTGTGGAAAGGTTTTGTTAAGACTTCTGCTATTGAAGTGTATTATTGATAGTTTACCATCTAATTGCATTTGACTTTTGAATTGTTTTTCAGTGTAATATTCACAGTGGTTATGAATATTGTTGAAAAAGTGGTTATCAGGATCAATATCATTCTCCATCTCTTGTGGTTTATGTTCAGCATAATGGTATGTTTTCAGAGTTTGAATTTCCTCATTCTGTGTCAAATGACTTCCTCCAACTGGGGATAATTGATGTCTACTTGAGTCGGTCATAAGTTTTTGTTTGTTTTGGTTATTTTTATTAAAGTACTTTGGCATGGTGTATCAAAGAACTATTCTTATCGTGTGTATGAGTATGGATTATCATTGGCTCGTAATTTTCTAATCAGTGTTCATCTGTATTTATCTAAGTCAGTAGCATCTCTGATCATAATACTTTTTGCTTGCTCAGGTGATCCATTTAGTTTAATCCAAATTCTACAGTTTCTTGTCCAGGTTGCTTGTATCTTATCTTGTTTTTTTAGCATCCTTGCCTGTCGTGCTAATTCAGCGGTTTTTTTTGTCAGGTGTTCATTTATGTAAACTTGAGTTTCCTTCAGCTTTTTTGCCTGCCTCAGTATGTTATTCTTTACCCTTCTGTTCACAAAGCGCATCACAATTGATTTCTTTGTTTTGTTATCTTTCTTCGGTAGAGCATAACAGGCTGAGATTGCATTGGCTTCTACCTTAATGTCTTTATCATTAAGGAACTGAAGCACTTGATTTTCTAAGGACATTGACTCACTCATGGGTGCATCTTCACCACTCAGTCCTACTGTGGCATGGGCGTAGGACTGATATCTGATGTCTAGTCCACTTATAACTAGGTCATCAATACGAGAACCTTGTTCAAGATCCTCGACGCGTTGCTCCAAAAGACGCCCGTGTTGCTCCAGGTCCATAATTTTTTTGTCTTTTTCTTGAATTTTTAAATTTAGGGCTTGTACCTGTTCTATTAGGCCTATTATTTTGTCCTGTTGGTTAGTCAATTTGGCCAATTCATCTGACATAAAGCTCAGAGCTTTTTTGATTTCTTCCATTTCCTCTTTCTTTGGTGGCATCTTACTGACCTGTAGATAGAAGTAAACAGAGAATCCGGCTAGGCCTCAACTTGCCCGGCCGCTGCTGAACTCGCCGCAACAGCTCCTGCACAGCTCCTCCGCCAAGTAGCGCTGCTCAGCTCCGCAGATCACCCCTGTCATTCGCCACCGCCTGCCGCCGTCTGCCTGGCCGGTTATGCCGCACACCGCCGGCGCAGCCGAACTTCACCGATCACCGCCGCCGCTCGCCGCCGTCTGGCTGGGTGGCACCTCCGCTAGGCCCCGTCACCGGCCGCCGTCAGTCTGGTAGTTCCTCAGCTGGACCTCGCAACTGGGTTCCGACTCAGGCCACTGTCCTGCTGGGTCCAGGTGGCCCCGTCTCTCACCAACGCCGCGCTCGAGCTCCCAACTGCCGCCTCGATTGGTTCCTCCGATAGGCCCTCACCGGGGACTGAGCCGCTTCGTGTCGGAGTTAGGTGGCGCACTGGGGCCAGTGTTAAGCTAACTAGCGTTAGCTTGGCAATCGCTTCTGGTAGAGCGCAGCAGTTCTACCCGATTAAATTCCTTTCCGAGTGTATCCAAAAGTTGTTCCAAATTGCTTCCACTGCATAATAAATTAGTGTCATCGGCAAACAATATTAAATCCATTTTTTCCGAAACTTTACATAAGATAAGATAAGATAAGATAAGCCTTTATTAGTCCCACAACGGGGAAATTCCAGGATTGCAACAGCACAGGGATAGCAACACTCAGAGCAACAATCAGAAGGCAAGAAAAAAAACAAGCAAGCAAGAGCAGCTAATATACAGTACATATGTACATATTACTATAAAATATATATATACACACAGACACACAGTGCAGAGCATTGTAGCTGGATGGAATAAATATATGAATATATGAACACACAGTGCAGAACATTGTAGCTAGATGGAATAAATATGTAAATATATAAACACCCACAGTACGGAGCATTGCAGCTAGGTGGAATAAATATGCAAGTATATAAACACACACAGTGCGGAGCAATGTAGCTAGATGGAATAATATGTAGATATATAAAAACACAGTGCGGAGCATTGTAGCTAGATGGAATAAATATATAGATATATAAATATAAACACACCCAGTGCTGAGCATTGTAGCTAGATGGAATAAATATGTAAATATATAAACACACACAGTGCAGAGCATTGTTGCTAGATGGGATGAAACAGCATAACCGTCTACTTAGTTATCCTACATGGTATGATTATGTGCCCATACATATTCTCACCCTCCATAGCGACCGGTATGTTCCTAGTTGTATGCCGGAGGGGACCATTGTGTAAGTCTATTGCATCTTTTGCATTCAAAAAACTATTAGTTTGTTACGTCTTTTTGCTATCTCTGCGAGCAGCCCTGCTTAGGTTGTACAGTCTGACAGCCGTTGGTAGGAAGGACCTACGAAACCTCTCGGTTGTGCACCTGGGATGATGTAGTCTGCTGCTAAATGAGCTCCTCAGTGCATCCAGTATGTCCTGCATAGGGTGGAACTCGGACTCCAGCAGAGATGACAGTTTAGCCACCGTCCTTCTCTCTCCTATCTCCTCCATCGGATCAAGGCGCTGCCCCAGGACAAAGCTAGCTTTCTTAATCAGTTTGTTCAGTCTCTTCCTATCGGCTGCAGTAATGCCACTGCCCCAGCAGACCACTCCAAAAGTGATGGCTGATGCCACCACCGTGTCATAGAATGACTTCAGCAGCGCCCCTTGTACACCAAAAGACCTGAGTCTCCTCAGCAGGAACAGCCTGCACTGTCCCTTCTTGTAGAGTGCGTCAGTATTGTGTGACCAGTCTAGTTTATTGTTCAGATGAACACCCAGGTACTTATAGGATGTCACCATCTCGATGTCTGTTCCCTGTATATTTACTGGTGCTGTGAGGGGCTGCCCATGCCTGCGGCAGTCCACCACCAGCTCCTTAGTTTTCCTCGCGTTGATCTGGAGGCAGTTCCGATGGCACCAGTCCACGAAGTCCTGGATAAGCCCTCTGTACTCAGCTTCATCTCCGTTGGAGATGAGACCAACGATCGCAGAGTCATCAGAGAACTTCTGTAGATGGCAATGTGTTGTGTTGTGTGAGAAGTCCGCAGTATAAAGAGTGAACAGGAAGGGAGCCAGCACCGTTCCCTGGGGGGCCCCCGTGCTACTGATGATCGTGTCGGAAACACAGTCCCGGGTTCTCACAAACTGAGGCCGGTTCGTGAGGTAGTCCAGGATCCATGATGACAGGTGCTGGTCCACCCCTGCGCGCAGCAGCTTGTCCTTCAGGATCATCGGTTGGATGGTGTTGAAAGCACTGGAGAAGTCAAAGAACATGATCCTCACCATATTCCTGGGCTTCTCCAGGTGGGACAGAGAACGGTGAAGGAGGAAGATCACCGCATCCTCCACCCCAATGCCATGCTGGTAGGCGAACTGGAGTGGATCCATCGCTGGTTCCACCAGGGGGCGGAGATGAGCAAGGAGCAGTCTCTCCAGGGTCTTCATCAAGTGGGACGTCAAGGCCACCGGTCTGTAGCTGTTCAGGTCTTTGGGGTGGGAAGTTTTTGGTACAGGTACCACACAAGATGTTTTCCACAGCTGTGGTACCCTCCCCAGTTTCAGGCTCATGTTGAAGATATACGTCACAATCCCACACAGCTGGTCTGCACAGGACTTGAGGAGCTTTGCGCTGATGCCGTCCGGTCCCGACGCCTTCCTCGCCTTGATCTTCCTCAGCTCCGTCCTCACCTGGGTCTTGGTCAGGGTCAGGATGGGGGGCTGTGTGTTGGGAGTGGGGGGGGGTGTCGGTGGAGTGGGGAGTGGGCAGCAGAACTTGATTTCTTAGAGGCAGCAGTGGTTGTTGTGCAGACAGGGGGGAGGGCGGTTGGTCAAATCTATTGAAAAACAGATTCAGGTTGTTCGCCCACTCCCTGCCCCCCATGGCCTGGGGGGAGGTATTCTGGAGCCCCGAGATGGTTTTGAGGTTTCTCCAGACCCCGCTGATGTCGCTCTGTTGCAGCTTGTCCTCCATCTTCTTCCTGAAGCTGTCCTTGCCTTCTCTGATCTTTCTCCTCAGCTCCCTCTGTACGGACTTCAGCATCTCCCTGTTCCCCGACCTGAAGATCCTCTTCTTCTCTCTCAGAAGTGTTTTTATCTCAGGGTTGATCCAGGGTTTGTTGTTTGAGTGACGCCGTATGGTCTTGGTGGGAACGGATTTGTCCACACAGAAGCTGAGGTAGCCCGTGAAGGTGTGAATGAGGCCATCGATGTCCTCACCATGTGGATCGCAGAGCTGCTTCCAGGCGGTGGCTTCAAAACAGTCCTTTAGAGTGTCCATTGTCTCCTCAGACCATAACTCCACAGTGTGCATGGCCGGAGGTTGTCTGTGCACTAGGGGTTTGTACACCGGCCGGAGATAAACCAAGTTGTGATCCGATCTCCTGAGTGGGGGGGAGTTGTGATGAGGTGTACGCCTCCTTAGTGTTTGCGTAGAATAAATCCAGTGTTTTATTGTCTCTAGTGTGGCATGTGACATACTGGGTGAACGTGGGTAGAATGGGAGACAGTGAAACGTGGTTGAAATCGCCTGAGATGAGGAGAAGAGCATCTGGGTGTTCTGTCTGCAGCCTGCTGGTTACTGAATGGATGACGTCACGCGCTGTCCCAGCGTTCGCCGTCGGATTTGCATAAACAACAATGCAGATCACGTGTGAGTGTTCTCTCGGGAGATATGTAGGCCTCATGCTAACAGCTAGCAACTCAATGTCTTTGCTGCAGTGTCGTTGTTTAACAGTGATATGTCCCGGTCTGCACCAGTTGTTGTTAACATACATTATCACTCCACCGCCCCTTGCTTTGCCACTGTCTGGTGTTCGGTCAGCTCGTATCATGTGAAAACCCTCCAGCTCAATGTTAGCATCTGCTGCTAGTTCAGTTAGCCACGTCTCAGTAAACAAAAGGAGAGAGCACTCCCGGTAAGTGCTATCATAACGGGAGATAGCCGCTAGCTCATCTAACTTTCCCAATATCGACCGTACATTTCCCATGACAACAGATGGAAGGGAGGGTCTGTACCTTATATTTTTTGTCCTCCGCCTTACTCCAGCCCGGCAGCCGCGACGCTTTCGCCTCAATTCTCTCGGTATGTCGAGTTTTTCCAATGGGACCGGGTGGCGGTTAAATGCTAGCAGCTCTTCCCTGTTGTATCGTATCCTGCTATAAACAGTGGCTCCGTCCACCGGCTCAGGAGACATTTGGGACGATCTGTGTGTCCGTGATATAAGTGGGGTGAAAAAAAAAGACTGATCAAAAGAGAGAGGAAGGGAAAAAAAACTCGGAATCGAGCCGCTGTTGCAAAAGGCAGCCTACTCGTGTGGCGCCGAGAGGTATATATCATTTATATACATGTTGAATAACAATGGCCCCAGAAATGAACCCTGTGGGACTCTACAAGTAACCTTCAGTAACTGTGAGTTTTTGTTATCAACACATACATACTGATATCTATTCTTTAAGTAACTACATAACCAGGACAGTGCTACCCCCCTAATGCCACAATTTTGTAGTTTCTTTAATAATAAATTATGATCCAGTGTATCAAATGCTTTTTTTAAGATCCAGGAATACCCCAACTGAACACTCTTTATTTTCAACGGCAGTTGATACTTTTTCTATAAATTCCATTAGAGCAAATGCAGTTGTCCTCTTGTGTCTGAACCCATATTGCTGCTCACACAATAAATTATTCTTCAGTATGAAGCTGTCAATTCTCTCATAGAATATTTTTTCAAGTATCTTTGAATTTTTTTTATTTTATTTTATTTTTTTTTAATGGCGCCGGAGGCAGGGCGGCCGTACCAGCAGCAACTCTCTCGTGTCTTTGTGTTTCTATCTGTTTATACATGCATATAGTGTGTCTCTTATTAACCAGGGCTCTGTAGGAATACTCGGACTAAGACTGGACCAACTTTTCTGTCTATTTAGCCGGTCTTTTTTTCTAGTTTTCGTATCTTTTCTCTTCCTCGGACAATGGAGATCAACAGAGGTGGGGGCGGACGCATTGTTTACACACGCAAACAGCTGATTGCGCTGAGGAGGCCGGAGCCTGGACCGCTGCTGCCAGCAGAGAAGCCCCTCATCCTGGATGAGCTGAAGAGGAGACACCACGGGCGAAGGGCTGGAGCGAAGGTTAGGAGGAAGCATAAGCCAGCGGTACCGATGGTCATCACCGGGAACGTGCGATCGCTGGGAAACAAGACAGATGAGATCACAGCGCTGTTCGGGACACCAAAGGAGTATCGTGAGTGTAGTTTCATGTGTTTTACAGAGACGTGGTTACACTCACAGATCCTGGATGTAAATGTAGAGATACCTGGCTTCAGGACTATAAGGGGGGACACAGATGTGAAAAGCAGCAGGAAAAAGAGAGGAGAAGGAGTGGCACTTCTTGTTAATGAGCGGTGGTGTCATCCGGAACACATTTACGTGAAGGAAAAGTGCTGCAGCCCGGACACTGAACTGCTGGCTGTCAGTATGAGACCTTATTATATGCCACGAGAAATGAAGTGTGCTTTAATTGTTATCGTCTACGTCCCTCCATCAGCTGACGCAGCGGTGGCCTGTGACGTCATCAGCTCCACTGCGGTCACATTACTGGAGAAGCACCCAGATGCATTCATGGCCATCACAGGTGATTTTAACCATGTCTCAGTGGGAAAAACACTACCAAACTTTCACCAGTTTGTTGACTGTCCCACCAGAGAGAACAAAACACTGGATTTACTGTATTCCAATGTCAGAGATACATATAGTGCCACAGCTCTACCCCCCATTGGTAAATCAGATCACTACATGGTCATGTTAACACCCAAGTATGTCCCCCTTGTGCAAAGGCAGCCTGCTTATACATGGACTGTGAGGAGGTGGACACAGGAGGCTGCTGATACACTGCAGGACTGCTTTGAGACGACAGACTGGAGTGTACTCTGTGAACCACATGGGGTGAACATAGCCAATATGACCGACTGCATCACAGAATACATTAGATTCTGTGAAGACATGACCATGCCAGCTCAGACTGTACACTGCTTCTCCAACAACAGACCATGGGTCACCAGTGACCTGAAAGCACTTCTGAACAGAAAAAAGAGAGCTTTTAGAGCTGGAGACAAGGAGAAGCTAAGGGGAGTGCAGCATGAGCTGAGAGAGATGCTGAGGAGGTGCAAAGACAATTATAGGAGGAAGCTGGAAGAGAAACTCAGGAAAAAATAACACTAAAGATGTGTGGAAGGGAATGAAACAAATCACTGGGTACAAGGGGAGAGTCAGGCAGCCATCTGGGAGCCAGGAGAGAGCTGAGGAACTGAATCTGTTTTTTAATGGGTTCAACTCACAGTCTGTCACCTGAGCAACACAACCAGACCCCCACGCACCCCTCTCCACCCACGCTCCCGTGCAGAACCTCTCTCCATCTCCCCCCTCCTCCTCCTTAGGGGGCACCAGGACCCTCCCTCACTTCACAGTGACTACAGATCAGGTGGAGAAACAGCTGGAGAGACTCCATCAGCGGAAGGCTTCGGGCCCTGATGGCATCTCCGCTAGGACCCTGAGGACCTGTGCCAGCCAACTAGCTTCTGTACTGAAACACCTGTACAACCTGAGCCTGTCTGGAGAGAGTACCGGTGCTGTGGAAGACATCTTGCCTGGTTCCTGTCCCCAAGAAGTCATCTCCATCGGATCTGAATGACTACTGACCAGTTGCCCTCACATCTCATGTGATGAAGGTCCTGGAGAGACTGGTCTTAGCCCACCTGAGGCCGCAGGTGAAGACGTGGCTGGACCCTCTGCAGTTTGCTTATCAGCCCCATTTAGGAGTTGAAGATGCTGTCATCTACCTGCTGCAATGAGCCCATCTGCACCTGGATGGTGGAGGAGACACTATGAGAATCACTTTTTTTGATTTCTCCAGTGCCTTTAACACCATCCAGCCACTGCTGCTGGGTGAGAAGCTGGGAGTGATGGGGGTTGACAGCTCTGTGATCTCCTGGATTACCAACTACCTGACAGGTAGGCCACAGTTTGTCCAGCTGGGCAGTGTCTTGTCTGGAGTGGTGGCTAGTGATACGGGAGCTCCACAGGAGACTGTGCTCTCTCCTTTTCTTTTTACCTTATACACCACGGACTTTCAGTACAACACTGAGTCATGCCACCTGCAAAAATTCTCTGATGACTCAGCTGTTGTGGGGTGTATAAGAGGAGGAGATGAGGGGGAGTACAGGGCACTGGTAGACAGATTTGTGGAGTGGACGGAGCAGAATCACCTGAGGTTGAATGTCAGCAAGACCAGGGAGATGGTGATTGACTTCAGGAAGAGGAAGGCTCCTTTTCAGCCACTGCAGATTAGGGGGGAGGATGTGGGAGTGGTTGAGGACTACAAATATCTGGGTGTCAGGATCAGCAGTGGGTTGGACTGGAGATCCAACGCCGATGCTGTGCACAAGAAGGGGATGAGCACACTCTACTTCCTGAGAAAACTGAGATCCTTCAATGTGTGCAGCAGGACGCTGGAGCTTTTCTACCAGATTGTTGTCGCCAGCACCATCTTCTTTGCTGCTGTTTGTTGGGGTAGCAGTATCAGGGCCAGAGATACCAACAGACTTGACAAGATTATCAAGAGGGCTGGCTCTGTAATTGGTCTCAGACCGGAGACCTTTGAGACAGTAGTGGAGAGGAGAACACTAAATAAACTGCGATCCATCATGGACAATCCTGATCACCCCCTCCACCACACACTAGATAGACAGTGAACCACTTTCTCCAGTAGACTACTACAGCTTCGTTGTTGAACGGCAGGTATAGGAAATCTTTCCTGCCATATGCAATTTCACTGTACAATAACTCACTATGATGTTGAATTCTGGTCATAGCTATGCTGCCACACTGCATCTTACAGACTAACTGGTACATCACTTTTCACTCTGCTCCTGATAGTCCTTCTTTGTGCAATGGGATGATTCATGTGTTTATACGGGTCATCATATATTAAGCTGTGATGTATATAGGTTCTATAGTCGTGTTAGTTTTTTACTTTCCATGGGTAATCCCTTTGTCATGTGTGTTTCTGTTGTTTGGCTGTCAACTGTCATGCTGCTGTTACACTGTAATTTCCCAGTTTGAGATCAATAAAGTACATCTATCTATCTATCTATCTAAAATTGTGGCAATAGTGAAATTGGTCTATAGTTTGAGAATTCCCCTCTGTCACCTGTCTTGTATATCGGAATTACTTTAGCTATTTTCAATGCATTGGGAAATATACCTGTTTGGAGAGACAGGATACAGATATACGTCAGTGGTTTCACTAAGCATTCAATAATAGTTTTGACTAAGAGCATGTCAATACCATCACAGTCCGTAGATGTTTTACTTTTAAAGGATTTAACAATTTCAATGACCTCTCTCTCGTCTGTGTTCTTTATGAAAATGGAATCTTTTATAGCAGTGTTTTTGCTTATTGTATCACCTGCAGGTGCCGTAATGGGTATTTCTTGAGCCAAATTAGGACCAGTGTTAACAAAAAAGTTATTAAATTCATCTGCAGGTGAAGCTGCATTCACACTCTGAGTCATTTTATTATTTTTTGAAAAATTGGTTGGGTAGCTTGTATTTCTGTTTTTATTTCCAAAAATATTGTTAAGTATTGTCCATGTATTTTTAATATTGTCTCTGTTTTTCTCCAGTTCTTTACTGTAATAGTCTCTTTTACTACATCTTATTATATATGGCTGCACGGTGGCGCAGTGGTTAGCACCGCGGCAGCACAGTTTACCCTCGGCTGAGGGATCGCGGGGATCATGAGATCATGGGTTCGATCCCTGCCCCCAGCCAACAGTGATCGGTGTGGAGTTTGCATGTTCTCCCCGTGTTTGCGTGGGTTTACTCTGGGATTTCTCTGGTTTCCTCCCACATGCCAAAAACATGCAGGTTAGGGAGTTAAGGAGCGCTTGCGCACGCAGCGACCGGCAGCTGGTGGCTTGTCACCGGACTGCAGAACAAATCTACCTACGGGTACAAAATAAGTCCAAAAAAAAAAAATGGTGTGGCCGCACATGGCCAAAACATAATGAGCAGCATCTTTGATAAGAACAAAGGGCAGAGTTTCCTTGGAGATAACAGGAAGCTGGGAAATGTGATCTTTTGTTTTTCAACGACGGCTTGAAAGATCCTTTGTGTGCCAGAGACTGTGAGGGGGATGTTAGAGGATTAAGGAAGTGCAGGCATTGTGATCTTTTATGTGAATGCAATGTGACCTTTTGATATATAGAAGGACCTGAGTATATAAGTGAAGAGTTCTGTTTGAGATGTTCTCTTTCCTGCCATGCTCGTGTGAGAGAATGTGTAATAAACTGCCTGAGACCAACGGTGGAGAGGAAAAACTCCCTTTTAACAGGAAGAAACCTCCAGCAGAACCAGGCTCAGGGAGGGGCAGTCATCTGCTGCAACTGGCTGGGGGGGTGAGGGGATAGAGAAGAAGAAAAGAACAGACATGTAGAGAGCAAACAGCACGATGGGGACTCAATCTATGGGAGAGAACAAACAAATGTTAATGCCCAGCAAAAAAAATATTTAATCGAGAGTGAGAAAAGGAGTGAGGCCCAGTGCATTACTGGAGGTCCCCCGGCTGACTAAACCTATTAGCAGCATAACTAAGGGAGGGTTCAGAAACACATGATCCCTCCCTAATTGTAGGCTATATCAAAAAGGTAGGTTTTAGCCCTATTCTTAAAAACAGAGATCGAGTCTGACTCCCAAATCCAGATTGGCAGCTGATTCCACAGGAGAGGAGCTTGATAACTGAAGGCTCTGCCTCCCATTGTACTTTTGGAGATTCTAGGTATTACAAGTAATCCTGCATTTTGGGAGCGTAGTGCTCTGTTAGGATAATACGGTAGTATCAGATCTTTTAAATAAAAAGGAGCCTGATTGTTTAGAGCTTTGTAAGTAAGAAGAAGGATTTTAAACTTAATTCTAAACTCTATGGGAAGTCAATGAAGGGAGGCCAGAACCGGAGAGATATGATCTCTCTTTCTAGTACCTGTTAAAACTCTTGCTGCAGCATTTTGGATCAGCTGAAGACTTTTTAAAGATGTTTTAGGACAGCCTGATAATAAAGAATTACAATAATCTAATCTCGAGCTAACAAAAGCATGGATCAGTTTCTCAGCATCACTCTGAGACAAGATGCTCCTAATCTTGGCAATATTACGCAAATGATAGAAGGCAGTCTTAGAAACAAATTTAATATGTGAATTGAAGGACAAATCCTGATCAAAAATAACTCCAAGGTTCCTCACAGAGCTATTAAGAGAAAGAGTAACCGCATCCAAACTGAAAGTTTGATTTGGAAAGGAATTTCTAAGGTTTTTTGGACCAACAAGAATGACTTCAGTCTTATCTGAATTTAATAGCAGGAAATTACAAGTCATCCAAGCTTTGATTTCCTTAAGACAGGCTTCTAACTTGGCTAATTGATTACTATCATCTGGCTTCATTGACAGGTATAATTGTGTGTCATCTGCATAACAATGAAAATGTATACAGTGCTTTCTAATAATGTTGCCTAACGGAAGCATATATAAACTAAAAAGAGTAGGGCCTAGCACAGATCCCTGTGGAACTCCATGACTGAGCTTTGAGTTGAAAGAAAACTCATTATTTACATGAACAAACTGGAACCTATCAGATAAATAAGATCTAAACCACTGCAATGAAGTTCCATTAAGTCCAACATAGTATTCTAATCTATCAAGTAGAATATTATGATCAATAGTATCAAAAGCTGCACTAAGGTCTAAAAGGACAAGTACAGAAACTAGCCCATTATCAGATGCAATGAGGAGGTTGTTAGTGACCTTTGCTAAGGCTGTTTCAGTACTATGATGGATTCTAAACCCAGACTGAAACTCTTCAAGTAAACCATTTCCCTGCAGGTGGTCAAATAATTGCGTAGCAACAACTCTTTCATTTGAATTGAATTGAATTGAATTGACCGAGTTGGGAGATGGCATGCCCATTAACCTGATGGAGAAGATGCTGAGGTTGAAGGGCTCGGACGATGACCACTTCATCTTTACCCACCTTTTCCTCAGGACCCTACCGTCAGCGACGAGAGTGACCCTGGCCTGTTCGCCGTTGTTGGCCCAGAAGGACTACCGTGCGCTGGCCCGGGAGGCGCATCAGATTGTCAACGCCAGCAGACAGCGCGCGACCACGGCGGCAGCGACGGAGCTCGGCGCGACGGCCGGAGATGGCAGGGACAGCGGTAGCAGAATCATTGATGACAGCGGCGGCGGGGGCCAAGGAACGTGGAGGAGACACCCTTTGTTTCTACCACTGCCGCTTTGCAGAGAGGGCACGCAAATGTATACCACCGTGCCAGTTCAAGTGCTCGGGAAAACGCCAAGACCGGGGGTCGGTAGCAGCTGCGGCCCTCCGGGAGGAGAACAAGCTGCTCTATTTGACGGATGCACGCTTGGGGAGGCATTTCCTCGTGGACACCGGCACCCAGTTGAGTTTCATCATGCCGTCCTACGTCGACTGGCTGGCAGGATCCAGCGGCCCCGAGATGGCAGCAGCAAACGGCTCGGAGATTAAGACCTTTGGTGAGAGGACTCTACTCCTGCCTCTACACGGCCGTACATTTGAGTGGACTTTTGTCATAGCAGCATTGAATTTCAATATATTGGGGGCTGATTTTTTGTGCTCACATCGTTTGTTGGTTGATGTCACTAACAGGCGCCTGGTTAATGCACTGTCCTTTGATTCTATTCCCTGTACAGCTCGAGCGTCCCGGCCAACAGCACAAGCCAACGTCACAGCTGCAAGCGGTAAGTTCCACACACTGCTCACTCAGTTCCCAGCACTCATGGTTCCGACATTTTCGGCAGCCGTCGCTAAACACGGGGTGGAACATTTTATTACCACCACCAGACCGCCCGTTTTTGCAAAACCTCGGCGCTTGGACGCAGCTAAACTGGCCATAGCGCACGAGGAGTTCGCCAACCTGGAGAGGTTGGGCATCATCAGGTGTTCAAACAGCCCATGGGCCTCTCCGCTACACATGGTCCCTAAAGCTGACGGTTCGTGGCGACCTTGCAGGGATTTCCGCAGGTTGAACAACGCTACAGCGCACAACTGCTACCCAATTCCTCACATCCAAGATTTTTCAGTGCATTTGGCAGGAGCACGCGTTTTTTCTAAAATAGACTTGGTTCACGGTTACCACCAAGTCCCAGTGCGCGCTGAGGACATACCCAAAACAGCAGTGATAACTCCATCTGGCCTATTCGAGTTTTTGCGCATGCCATTCGGGCTTAAAGGGTCTGCACAGACATTCCAATGCATGATGGATGCGGTGCTGCACGATCTCCCTTTCGTATTCGTCTACCTGGACGATATTTTGGTAGCCAGCGCGTCCGAAGACGAACACGAAACCCACCTCACGGTGGTTTTCCGGAGGTTGGGAGAGCACGGTTTAATAATCGATCCAGCGAAGTGTCAGTTTGGGGTGACGCAGATTGATTTTTTGGGGCACCTCGTCTCTCCCGAAGGAGTGGTTCCGCTTCCTAACAAAGTGCGCGCGGTAGCAGATTTTCCCCGACCACAAACGGTCAGGGCGTTACAGAAGTTTTTGGGAATGGTGAATTTTTATAACAGTTTCCTCCCCCACACAGCGCAGCTCATGCAACCACTGTACGCTGCGCTCAAAAAACAGAAGCCCGCAAATAAGGTTGAATGGTCTCCGGAGCGAAAGTGGGCGTTCTCGGGAGTCAAGGCAGCCCTGGCAAACGTTGCGTTGTTGGCACATCCAGACCCAACGGCCCGCATAGCGCTCACTACTGACGTGTCAGATGTGGCCATAGGGGCGGTCGTGGAGCAGCGTGGAGCCGGGGCTTGGCAGCCGCTTGCCTTTTTCAGCAGGACTTTGCGCGATAGTGAACGTAAATACAGCGCGTTTGACAGGGAGTTGCTGGCTCTCCACTTGGCTATTCGCCACTTCCATTGGCTGGAAGGGCGCTGTTTCACCACGTTCGTTGACCACAAGCCACTAACATTCATGATGGCCAAGGTTTCAGAACCTTGGTTGGGCCGGCAGCAGAGGCAGCTGGCCGCGATCTCAGAGTTTACTACTGATATTCAGCATGTCTCGGGTAAGCTGAATGTAGTGGCAGACTGCCTCTCACGCGCCGTGGCGGCCCCGGTCCGCGTGGGGATAGATTACGCAGCCATGGCCGCGGAGCAGGTTAGTGACGCGGATGTGCGCGCGCTCCAGTCTGGACCAACAGGGTTAAGGCTGGAGAGCAGGGTGCTGCAAGACGGTATGCCCCCCCTAATTTGCAATGTCTCCACTGGGCGACCACGTCCCGGGGTACCGGCTTCGTGGCGCCGCCGCGTTTTTGACTCTGTTCATTCTTTAGCGCACCCAGGAGTGCGCGCATCAATCAAGATGGTAGGAGATAAATTTGTGTGGCCGAGTCTTCGCAAACAGGTGAAAGAGTGGGCAGCAGCCTGCATGGCGTGCCAACAAGCCAAAGTACACAGACACACGAGGGCTCCCTTGGAGCCGTTTCACATCCCAGCTAAGAGGTTCGACCATGTTCACGTGGACCTCGTGGGCCCCCTCCTGCCATCACAGGGGTCCACGCACCTTCTGACAATGGTGGACCACACCACGCGATGGCCGGAGGTGGTTCCACTGGCGTCAACCACAGCCGAGGATGTAGCGCGTGCATTTTTAACAGCATGGGTGGCGCGTTTTGGAGTCCCGTCGGACATTACGTCCGACAGAGGCCCTCAATTTGTTTCCGAACTTTGGTCAGCAATGGCCCGCAGCCTGGGTGTCACAATTCACCGCACAACTGCGTACAATCCTCAGGCTAATGGGTTATGCGAACGTTTTCATAGGTCATTGAAAGCAGCTCTCAGGGCGTCACTGACGGATGCAAATTGGGTAGACAAGCTACCGTGGGTTTTATTAGGGTTGCGTTCTGCGCCTAAAGAAGACTTAGAAGCTTCCCCAGCTGAACTTGTTTTTGCGCAGCCACTTCGGCTGCCCAGGGAGTTTCTTCCGGATAATCCTGCGCCGGGCAGCTCCCCGTCTCAGCTGTTGCAGCGTAGCAGTGACACAGGCACGCTGCCGGGCCACGTTCACCACAGTTTTCTGCGCGTTTTTGTGCCTAAAACTTTGAAAAATGCGGAGTTTGTTTTTGTCAGACATGACGCGCATCGCCCCCCACTGCGACCACCTTACGATGGACCGTTCAGAGTGCTGGAAACAGGGGACAAGCATTTTTTGCTAGATTTGGAGGGTAGGAGGGAAAAGGTTGGCATAAACAGACTCAAACCCGCTTTTGTGGTGGCGGACGAGCAAGTGCTGTTGGCGAGGGCCCCTCAGCGGGGAAGACCCCCACGGGGAGCTTCCCAGAGTAGAATTTCCCCGGAACACCCGCAGGGACAGACAAAAAGTTTTCACCCCCAGACAACAGCTCCCCAGCACGACAGCGCCGCGGAGGCGGTGAATCCTGGTTACAGCAGATACGGGAGAAGACTGAAGCCCAAGCAGCATGTGGATTGATGTGTAATGATTCAGCATACAGACTGTTATTCTTTTGTTCGATCCAATATGCTCGGGGGGGGGGGGGGTTGTTGCCGCACATGGCCAAAACATAATGAGCAGCATCTTTGATAAGAACAAAGGGCAGAGTTTCCTTGGAGATAACAGGAAGCTGGGAAATGTGATCTTTTGTATTTCAGAGACAGCTTGGAGGATCCTTTGTGTGCCAGAGACTGTAAGGGGGATGTTAGAGGATTAAGGAAGTGAATGCATTGTGATCTTTTATGTGAATGCAATGTGACCTTTTGATATGTAGAAGGACCTGAGTATATAAGTGAAGAGTTCTGTTTGAGATGTCCTCTTTTCTGCCATGCTCATGTGAGAGAATGTGTAATAAACTGCCTGAGACCAACTTGCCTCATCATTTACACACTCTACAATGTTAACTTATTTTTGCATGTTTTATACCGCTGCTCTGCTTCTTTTGTCCTTTTCTTAAGGAAAGCTTTATATAATAAATTTTCCTTTTTACACGCCTTTTGTAATCCTTTGGTTAACCATGGCTTATCGACAAATTTATGTTTAAGCTTTTTCTTTACTACTACTACTACTTTTTCTTTACTTTCTGAAATGAGTGACAAAAAATATTGAACTTTTTCATGATATTCTAATTTTTATGAGATGTGCCTGTGTTTGCAATTTTTTCCTGTTTTAGCACCTTGGGGGAGCCAGATTATTTAGCATCTCAGACAAGAGACGGTGGATAAACATGGGAGAACAATACTCAGGAGGTTCCTGGCGAGATAGCAGGAAGGAGTCAAGGACGAAGGGGGTTGAATGCAGTGTGATGCAAATGTCATGTTGTGTGTGGAGAAATGCCATGAAACTTAAGAGGAGAGTGCCTGTTGAAATGTTCAGTCTGTTCTGTGCTAGAGAGATGTGAAGTGTGTAATAAACTGTGTGTCATGAGCCCGACTCTTATTTCACACACTCCACACTGGTGACCCAAGACGTATTATGGAACACGAGGCAAGATCCCCGGAGCCGGCCTGGCCAGGAAGCTACAGCGAGGCGGCAGCAATCCCACAGACAGCCCGGACTGGAACCTCCAGCCACGCGTGTGCGGTTTCAGTCAAGCTACCGGATTTCTGGCAGCACAACCCGCGCTCTTGGTTCCACCTCACCAAGGCCCAGTTCGCCCTGCAGGGAGTAACGGCAGATGACACCAGATTCTACCATGTGGTCGCAGTGCTGGACGCCCGCACAGCTCGGCAGGTAGCGAGCCTGCTCGATCAGCCACCAGCCAGAAGCAAATATGAGGCGCTCAAGGCTGCGCTCATCCAGCGCTACATGCTCTCGGACTGTGAGAGAGCGGAGAGGCTCCTGACGCGGACCGAGTTAGGAGATGGTTCGGCTGTAGACCTGATTGAGAAGATGCTGGCGTTAATGGGCACGGACGACGGGCACTTTCTGTTTGCCCACCTCTTCCTCCGGAACCTTCTGACAGTGGCGAGAGCGGTTCTGGCCAATTCGCCATTGCTGGCCACGCGCAACTACCGTGCGCTAGCCCAGGAGGCAGACCGGATCATCCTCACCACCAGGGCGATCACAGTCAATGCGGCAGCAGCGGAGCCCAGCGAGACGACCAGAGGAGGCGAGGAGCCACCGACAGTAGCAGCAGCGGGGGCCGAGGAGCGCCAGAGAGACATGCTCTGTTTCTACCACCGCTGCTTGGGAGAGAAGGCATGCAGATGTGTGCCCCCGTGCCAATTCAAGCGCTCGGGAAACGCCAAGGCCGGGGGTCGGTAGCAGCTGTGACCCTCGGTGAAGAGAACAAGCTGCTCTACTTGATGGACGCATGCTCGGGGAAGCATTTCCTCGTGGACACTGGAGCCCAGAAGAGTTTCATCCTGCCCACCTACGCTGACCGGCTGGCAGGACCTAGCGGCCCCGAGATGTTGGCAGCAAACGGCTCGGATAATAAGACCTTTGGTGAGAGGAGTCTGCTCTTATCTCTACATGGCCGTACATATGAGTGGACTTTTGTCGTAGCAGCACTGAATTACCATATACTGGGGGCTGATTTTCTGTGTGCACATGGTTTACTGGTTGATGTTGCTAACAGGTGCCTGGTTAATGCACTGTCCTTTGACTCTCTCCCCTGTATAGCTCGAGTGACCCAGCCAACAGCACAAGCCAACGTCACAGCTACAGGCGTCCACACACTGCTCACTCAGTTCCCAGCGCTCATGGTCCCGACGTTTTCGGCGGCCATCGCTAAACACTTTAATAATCAACCCGGTGAAATGCCAGTTCGGCGTGACGGAGATTGATTTTTTGGGGTATCGCGTCTCTCCGGAAGGAGCGATCCCGCTGCCCGACAAAGTGTGCGCCGTGGCGGATTTTCCCCGGCCTCGGTCAGGGCGCTGCAGGAATTTTGGGGGATGGTGAACTTTTATAACCATTTCCTTCCCCGCGCGGCGCAGCTCATAAAACCATTGTACGCCACGCTCAAGAAACAGAAACCCGCGGATAGGGTCAAATGGACCCCGGAGCGAGAGCGGGCGTTCTCGGAGGTTAAAGCAACCCTGGCAAACGCCGCACTGCTGGCGCATCCGGACCCGGTGGCCCGCATAGCGCTCACCACCGACGCTTCAGACGTGGCCATAGGGGCTGTCGTGGAGCAGCGCGTCGCCAGGGCTTGGCAGCCGCTTGCCTTTTTCAGCAGAACTTTGCGCGACAGCGAACGTAAATACAGCGCATTCGACAGAGAGTTGCTGAATCTCCACCTGGCCATACACCACTTCCAGTTCTGGCTGGAAGAGCGCAGCTTCACCGCGTTCGTGGACCACAAACCACTAACATTCGCGATGGCCAAGGTTTCAGAACCGTGGTTGGGCCGGCAGCAGAGACAGCTGGCCGCGATCTCAGAGTTTACTACCGATATTCAACATGTGTCGGGTAAACTGAATGTGGTGGCGGACTGCCTCTCACGCACTGTGGTGGCCTCGGTCTGCGTGGGGATAGATTACGCAGCCATGGCCGCGGAGCAGATTAGCGATGCAGACGTGCGCGCGCTCCAGTCTGGACCAACAGGGTTAAGGCTGGAGAGCAGGGTGCTGCAAGATGGCGGCCCCCACCTTATCTGCGATGTCTCCACGAGTCGCCCGTGTTCGGTGGTCCCAGTCGCGTGGCGCCGCCGCGTGTTTGAGTCGGTTCACACTCTGGCGCACCCAGGAGTGCGCGTGTCGGTCAAAATGGTGGGAGAGAAGTTTGTGTGGCCGAGCCTACGCAAACAAGTGAAAGAGTGGGCTGCAGCCTGCGTGGCGTGCCAACAAGCCAAGGTACACAGGCACACAAAGGCTCCCTTGGAGCCGTTTCGTATCCCGGCTAAAAAGTTCGACCACGTTCACATGGACCTCGTGGGCCCCCTCCCGCCATCACAGGGGTGCACGCATCTCCTGACAGTGGTGGACCGCACCATGCGCTGGCCAGAAGCACCACGTCTGCAGACGTAGCGCGCGCTTTTTTAACAGCATGGGTGGCGTGTTTTGGAGTCCCGTCAGACATTACGTCCGACAGGGGCCCTCAATTTGTTTCCGAACTTTGGTCCGCGATGGCCCGCAGCCTGGGTGTTACAATTCACCGCACAACTGCGTACAACCCACAGGCCAATGGGTTATGCAAGCGTTTTCATAGATCACTGAAAGCAGCACTCAGGGCTTCATTGACGGATGCAAATTGGGTAGATAGGCTGCTGTGGGTTTTATTGGGGTTGCGCTCCGTGCCGAAAGAGGATCTGGAAGCTTCCCCAGCAGAGCTCGTTTTTGCGCAGCCCCTACGGCTGCCCGGGGAATTTCGACCAGATAATCCCGCGCTGGGCAGCTGCCCGTCTCAGTTTTTGCAACGTAGCGCAAACACAGGCACGCTGCCAGGCCCTGCCCACCACAGTTTTCTGCGTGTTTTCGTGCCTAAAACTTTGAAGAGCGCGGAGTTCGTGTTTGTCAGACACGACGCCCACTGCCCTCCATTGCACCCACCCTATGATGGACCGTTCAGAGTGTTGGAAACAGGGGGATAAGCATTTTTTGCTAGACTTGGGGGGTAGGCAGGAAAAAATTGGCATAGACAGACTCAAACCCGCTTTCGTTGTGGACGAGCAAGTGCTGTTGGCTAGGGCCCCTCGGCATGGAAGACCCCCACGGAGAGCTCCCCAGGGAAACGATTCACCAGAGCAGCCACACGGACAGACCGAAGTGCCCCCCCCCCCAGTCACAGCCCACCCGCAGTCACACTCCCAGCAGCCCCCCACCGGCACAGCAGTGCCACGGAGGCAGTAATCCCCAGTTACAGCAGATACGGGAGGAGACGGAAGCCCAAACAGCATGTGGACTGACATTCTATTGTTCTATCTAAGATGCTGGGGGGGGGGGAGTTTAGCACCTTGGGGGAGCCAGATTATTTAGCATCTCAGACAAGAGACGGTGGATAAACATGGGAGAACAATACTCAGGAGGCTCCTGGCGAGATAGCAGGAAGGAGTCAAGGACGAAGGGGGTTGAATGCTGATTGTTGATGCAAATGTCATGTTGTGTGTGGGAAAATGCCATGAAACTTAAGAGGAGAGTGCCTGCTGAAATGTTCAGTCTGTTCTGTGCTAGAGAGATGTGAAGTGTGTAATAAACTATGTGTCATGAGCCCGACTCTTATTTCACACACTCCACACTGTAAATTTTTTTTTCTCCTAGATTTGCAACTTTAAAAAAGGTTGTGGAGTGTGTAAATGACGAGGCGGCTTTGACTCATACAGTTTATTACACATCTCACACGTAAGCATAGTCAGAAAGAGAGCATCTCAGACAAAACTCTTCCCTTAAATACTCAGGCCTTCTAACAGCAGCTTCTACACATCCAAGGTCACATTGCATTCACATCAAAGGTCACATTGCATTCACTTCCTTAATCCCTTAACATCCTCCTAGCAGTCTCTGATACACAAAAGACCCCTGTTTCCAGCACTCTGAACGGTCCATCATAAGGTGGGCGCAGTGGGGGGCGATGTGCGTCGTGTCTGACAAAAACAAACTCCGCGTTTTTCAAAGTTTTAGGCACAAAAACGCGCGGAAAACTGTGGTGAACAGGGCCCAGCAGCGTGCTTGTGTCTATGCTACGCTGCAACAGCTGAGACGGGGAGCTGCCCGGCGCAGGATTATCTGGGATAAACTCCCCGGGCAGCCGAAGTGGCTGCGCAAAAACGAGTTCAGCCGGGGAAGCTTCCAAATCCTCTTTAGGCGCAGAACGTAACCCCAATAAAACCCACGGTAGCTTGTCTACCCAATTTGCATCCGTCAGTGACGCCCTGAGAGCCGCTTTCAATGACCTATGAAAACATTCGCATAACCCATTAGCCTGCGGATTGTACGCAGTTGTGCAGTGAATTGTGACACCCAGGCTGCGGGCCATTGTTGACCAAAGTTTGGAAACAAATTGAGGGCCTCTGTCGGACGTAATGTCCGACAGGACTCCAAAGCGCGACACCCATGCTGTTAAAAACGCGCACGCCACCTCCTCGGCTGTGGTTGATGCCAATGGAACCACTTCCAGCCAGCGCGTGGTGCGGTCCACCATTGTCAGAAGGTGCGTGCACCCCTGTGCTGGCTGGAGGGGGCCCACGAGGTCCACGTGAACATGGTCGAACCTCTTAGCCGGGATGTGAAACGGCTCCAAGGGAGCTCTCGTGTGTCTGTGTACTTTGGCTCGTTGGCACGCCATGCAGGCTGCTGCCCACTCTTTAACTTGTTTGCGAAGGCTCGGCCACACAAATTTCTCTCCTACCATTTTGACCGACGCACGCACTCCCGGGTGCGCCAAAGAATGAATCTAGTCAAAAACGCGGCGGCGCCACGCGGCCTGTACCACTGGACGCGGTCGCCCAGTGGAGACATCGCAGATTAGGGCGGGCATACCGTCTTGCAGCACCCTGCTCTCCAGCCTTAACCCTGTTGGTCCAGACTGGAGCGCGCACACATCCGCGTCACTAACCTGCTCCGCGGCCATGGCTGTGTAATCTATCCCCACGCGGACCGGGGCAGCCACGGCGTGCGAGAGGCAGTCTGCCACTACATTCAGTTTACCCGACACATGCTGAATATCAGTAGTAAACTCTGAGATCACGACCAGCTGTCTCTGCTGCCGGCCCGACCACGGTTCTGAAACCTTGGCCATTGCGAATGTTAGTAGCTTGTGGTCAACGAACGCGGTGAAACAGCGTCCTTCCAGCCAGAACTGGAAGTGGTGAATGGCCAAGTGGAGAGCCAGCAACTTCCTGTCGAACGCGCTGTATTTACGTTCACTATCGCGCAAAGTCCTGCTGAAAAAGGCGAGCAGCTGCCAAGCCCCGGCTCCACGCTGCTCCACGACCGCCCCTATGGCCACATCTGACGCGTCAGTAGTGAGCGCTATGCGGGCCGTTGGGTCTGGATGTGCCAACAACGCAGCATTTGCCAGGGCTGCCTTGACTCCCGAGAACGCCCGCTCTCGCTCCGGGGACCATTCGATCTTATTCACTGGTTTCTGTTTTTTGAGCGTGGCGTACAGTGGTTGCATGAGCTGCGCTGCGCGGGGGAGGAAATGGTTATAAAAATTCACCATTCCCAAAAACTCCTGTAACGCCCTGACCGTTTGCGGCCATGGAAAATCTGCTACCGCGCGCATTTTGTCAGGCAGTGGAACCGCTCCTTCGGGAGAGACACGGTGCCGCAAAAAATCAATCTGCGTCACCCCGAACTGACACTTCGCTGGGTTGATTATTAAACCGTGCTCTCCCAACCTCCGGAAAACCTCAGTGAGGTCGGTTTCGTGTTAGTCTTCGGACGCGCTGGCTACCAAGATATCGTCCAAGTAGACGAATACGAAAGGGAGATCGTGCAGCACTGCATCCATCATGCGTTGGAACGTCTGTGCAGCCCCTTTAAGCCCGAATGGCATGCGCAAAAACTCGAATAGACCAAATGGCGTTATCACCGCTGTTTTGGGTATGTCCTCAGCGCGCACTGGGACTTGGTGGTAACTGCGGACCAAGTCTATTTTAGAAAAAACATGCGCTCCTGCCAAGTGAACGGAAAAATCCTGGATGTGAGGAATTGGGTAGCGGTCGTGCGCTGTGGCATCGTTCAACCTGCGGAAATCCCCGCAAGGTCGCCACGAACCGTCAGCTTTAGGGACCATGTGTAGCGGGGAAGCCCATGGGCTTTTTGAACGCCTGATGATGCCCAACCTCTCCAGGTTGGCGAACTCCTCCCGCGCGATGGCCAGTTTAGCTGCGTCCAAGCGCCGAGGTTTTGTAAAAACAGGCGGCCCGGTGGTGGTAATAAAATGCTCCACCCCGTGTTTAGCGACAGCTGCCGAAAATGTCGGGACCGTGAGTGCTGGGAACTGAGTGAGCAGTGTGTGGAACTTACCGCCTGCTGCTGTGACGTTGGCTTGTGCTGTTGGCCAGGACGCTCGAGCTGTACAGGGGATAGAATCAAAGGACAGTGCATTCACCAGGCGCCTGTTAGCGACATCAACCAACAAACGATGTGAGCACAAAAAATCAGCCCCCAATATATTGAAATTCAATGCTGCTATGACAAAAGTCCACTCAAATGCACGGCCGTGTAGAGACAGAAGCAGAGTCCTCTCACTAAAGGTCTTAATCTCCGAGCCGTTTGCTGCTGCCATCTTGGGGCTGCTGGATCCTTCCAGCCGGTCGATGTAGGACGGCATGATGAAACTCAACTGGGCGCCGGTGTCCACGAGAAAATGCCTCCCCGAGCATGCGTCCGTCAAGTAGAGCAGCTTGTTCTCCTCCCCGAGGGCCGCAGCTGCTACCAACCCTCGGTCTTGGCGTTTCCCGAGCACTTGAACTGGCACGGTGGTATACATTTGCGTGCCTTCTCTGCAAAGCGTCGGTGGTAGAAACAAAGGATGTCTCCTCCGCGTTCCTTAGCCCCCGCCGCCGCTGTCGTCGGTGGTTCCTCGCCTCCTCCGGCCGTCGCGCCGAGCTCCGTCGCTGCCACCGTGGTCGTGAGCTCTCTGCTGGCCATGATGATCCGGTGTGCTTCTCGGGCCAGCACACGGTAGTCCCGCTCGGCCAGCAACGGCAAATTGGCCAGGGTCACTCTCGTCGCTGACAGGAGGTTCCGGAGGAAGAGGTGGGTAAAAATGAAGTGGTCGTCGCCCGAGCCCTTCAATCTCGGCATCTTCTCCATCAGGTCAATAGCTGTGCCATCTCCTAACGGTCTGCGTCAGGAGTCTCTTTGCTCTCTCCTCAACCGAGAGTGTGTAGTGCTGGATGAGTGCAGCCTTCAACGCGCTGTACTTGTCGCTAGTTGGTGGCTGATCCAGCAGGCTCTCCACACGCTGAGCCGTGTGGGCGTTGAGCTTTGCGACCACATGGTAGAATTTCGTGTCATCCACCGATATCCCCCGGAGGACGAACTGCGCCTCAACCAGGTGGAACCAGGAGCGCGGATTGTGCTGCCAAAAATCCGGTAGCTGGATTGTAACAGCATATGCTTGGCTGGGGGCTCCCAACGAGGCTGGCTCCGGGGATCTCTCTTCGTGTTGCATGATTCGTCTTGGGTCACCAGTGTGGAGTGTGTAAATGACGAGGCGGCTTTGACTCAGACAGTTTATTACACATCTCACACGTAAGCATAGTCAGAAAGAGAACATCTCAGACAAAACTCTTCCCTTAAATACTCAGGCCTTCTAACAGCAGCTTCTACACATCCAAGGTCACATTGCATTCACATCAAAGGTCACATTACATTCACTTCCTTAAACCCTTAACATCCTCCTAGCAGTCTCTGATACACAAAAGATCTTCCTAGCAGTCTCTGACACACAAAAGATCACACTGCCTTCATCCCTCACAACTTCCTGTTATCTCCAAGGAAAACTGCTCTTTGTTCTTATCTAAGATGCTAGCCATTATGTTCTCCCCATGTGCGGCTACAAGGTGAGTTTTTCTCATCAATTTGTGACTTTTTTTTTTTTTTTTTGTTACTTATTTGTACCCGTAGGTAGATTTGGTTTGCAGTCTGGTGACAAGCCACCGGCTGCTGGTCGCTGCGTGCGCGAGCGCCCTAAACCTACATGTTTTTGGTATGCGGGAGGAAACCGGAGAAATCCCGGAGTAAACCCACGCAACACGGGGAGAACATGCAAACTCCACACAGCTCACTGTTGGTCGGGGGCTGGAATCGAATCCACGATCTCATGATCCCTGCGATCCCCCGGCCGAGGGTAAAACTGTGCTGCCACAGTGCTAAACCACTGCGCCACCGTGCAGCCCACTTTTCTCATAAATTTTTTTTATTTCTTGTAAATTTGCATTTTTCCCTGTAAAACTTCAACTTTTTTCTCCTACATTTGCAACTTTAAAAAAGTGACTTTTTTCTTATAATTTTGTGACTGTTTTCTCAACAGCTTTCAACTTTTTTCTCATAAATCTGTAAATTTTTCTTGTGTATTTGCACTTTTTTCCTGTAAATTTTTTTTCTCCTTGAGCTGCAACTTTAAAAAAGGTGACTCCCTCATGGATCGTCACCTTATCGTGGTGGGGGGGTTTGCGTGCCCCAGTGATCCCAGGAGCTATGTTGTCCGGGGCAATTTGCCTCTGATAGGGTCTCCCAAGACAAACTGGTCCTGGGTGAAGGGCCAGACTAAGAACGATCCAACAGACTCATGATAAATTGTATATCAAGGATTCAGTGTACCCCGCCCGGTATGAGGTTACCGGGGCCCCACCCTGGAGCCAGGCCTGGGGGAGGGGCTCGAAGGCTAGCGTCTGGTGGCCGGGTTTCCACCCATGGGACCCGGCCGGGCTCAGCCCGAAGGAGTTACATGGGTCCGCCCTCCAGTGGGTTCACCACCTGCAGGAGGGATCATAGGGGTCCGGTGCTATGTGGATTAGGTGGCGGTCAAAGGCGGAGACCTTGGCGGACTGATCCCAAGCTTTCTAAACTGGCTTTTGGTACGTGGAATGTCACCTCTCTGGTGGGGAAGGAGCCTGAGCTGGTGTACGAGGTTGAGCGATACCGGCTAGATATAGTCGGCCTCACCTCAACACACAGCTCCAGTTCCGGAACCAGTCTCCTGGAGAGGGGCTGGAGCTTGGCCTTTTCTGGAGTTGCCCCGGGCGAGAGGCGATGAGCAGGGGTGGGTATTCTTGTATCGCCCCACCTTGCTGCCTCTATATTGGAGTTTTCCCCGGTGGACGAAAGGGTTGCTTCCCTGCGCCTTCGGGTTGGGAAACGGGTCCTGACCATCATTTGTGCCTATGCACCAAATGATGTTTCAGAGTACCCACCCTTTTTGGAGTCTGTGACTGGGGTGCTGGAGGGTGCTCCTCCTGGAGACTCCATTGTCCTACTGGGGGACTTCAATGCGCACGTGGGCAACGACAGTGAAACCTGGAGGGGGGTGATTGGGAGGAACGGCCTGCCCGATCTGAACCCGAGTGGTGTTCAGTTATTGGACTTCTGTGCTAACCACAGTCTGTCCATAACGAACACCATGTTCAAGCATAAGAGTGTCCATATGTGCACCTGGCACCAGGACACCCTAGGTCGCAGGTCGATGATCGATTTTGTTATCGTATCATCAGACCTGCGACCATATGTCTTGGACACCCGAGTAAAGAGAGGTGCAGAGCTGTCAACTGATCACCACCTGGTGGTGAGTTGGATCCGATGGCAGGGGAGGAAGCCATTCAGACCTGGTAGACCCAAACGTATAGTGAGGGTGTGCTGGAAGCGTCTGGCTGAGGCCCCTGTCCGGGAGGTCTTCAACTCCCACCTCCGGAAGAACTTCAACCACATTCCGAGGGAGTCTGGAGACATGGAGTCTAAATGGGCCATGTTCTCCACCTCTGTTGTTGAAGCGGCGGCCCAGAGCTGCGGCCGCAAGGTGGTCGGTGCATCTCGTGGTGGCAACCCCCGAACCAAGTGGTGGACACCAGTGGTGAGGGGGGCCATTAAGCTGAAGAAGGAGTCCTATCAAGCTTGGTTGGCTTGTGGGACTCCCGAAGCAGCTGAGGTGTACCGGCAGGCCAAGCGGAGTGCAGCTCGGGTGGTTGCTGAAGCAAAAACCCGGGTATGGGAGGAGTTCGGTGAGGCCATGGAACAAGACTTTCGGTCGGCTTCAAAGAGATTCTGGCAAACTGTTCGGCGGCTCAGGAGGGGAAAGCAGCTCCCCGTCCACACTGTGTATGGTGCGGATGGGACACTGTTGACTTCAACTGGGGATATCGTTGGTCGGTGGAAGGAATACTTCGAGGATCTCCTCAATCCCACTGATACGCCTTCCACAGAGAAAGCAGGGTTTGGGGACGAGGGGGATGACTCGCCTATCACAGGGGCTGAGGTCGCCAAGGTGGTTAAAAATCTCCTTGGTGGCCGGGCCCCGGGGGTGGACGAGATTCGCCCTGAGTACCTCAAGGCCCTGGATGTTGTTGGGTTGTCATGGTTGACACGCCTCTGCAACATTGCGTGGAGGTCGGGGGCAGTGCCTTTGGCATGGCAAACCGGGGTGGTGGTTCCTCTCTTCAAAAAAGGGGACTGGAGGGTGTGCTCCAACTTTAGAGGGATCACACTCCTCAGCCTCCCTGGGAAGGTCTATGCCAAGGTACTGGAGAGGAGAGTCCGGCCGTTGGTCGAACCTCGGATTCAGGAGGAGCAATGTGATTTTCGTCCTGGCCGTGGCACATCGGACCAGCTCTTTACCCTCTCGAGAATTCTTGAGGGTTCGTGGGAGTTTGCCCAACCAGTTTACATGTGTTTTGTGGACTTGGAGAAGGCGTTTGACCGCGTCCCTCGTGGATTTTTGTGGGGGGTGCTTCGGGAGTATGGGGTATTGGGCTTGTTGTTACGAGCTATTCGGTCTCTGTACGACCGTTGTGAGAGTTTGGTTCGTATTGCCAACTCTCGGTCGGAGTCATTCCCAGTGAGAGTTGGACTCCGCCAGGGCTGCCCTTTGTCACTGATCCTGTTCATAATTTTTATGGACAGGATTTCTAGGCGCAGCCAGGGAATGGAGGGTGTCATGCTTGGTGACCACAGGACCTCATCTCTGTTGTTTGCAGATGATGTTGTCCTGTTGGCTTCATCCAGCAATGACCTACAGCTCTTGCTGGGATGGTTTGCCGCTGAGTGTGAAGCGGCTGGAATGAGAATCAGCACCTCCAAGTCCGAGTCCATGGTCCTCAGCCGGAAAAAGGTGGATTGTCCTCTCCGGGTTGGGGACAGGCTACTGCCCCAAGTGGAGGAGTTTAAGTATCTTGGGGTCTTGTTCATGAGTGAGGGGAAAATGGAACGAGAGATCGACAGACGGATTGGAGCAGCATCTGCAGTGATGCGGACGTTGTACCGGTCTGTTGTGGTGAAGAGGGAGCTTAGTTCTAAGGCAAAGCTGTCGATTTACCAGTCAATCTATGTTCCTACTCTCACCTATGGTCACGAGCTTTGGGTAATGACCGAAAGAACGAGATCGCGGATACAAGCGGCTGAAATGAGCTTTCTCCGTAGGATTGCTGGACTCACCCTCAGAGATAGGGTGAGGAGCTCAGTTATCCGGGAGAGGCTCAGAGTAGAACCGCTGCTCCTCCACATTGAAAGGAGTCAGTTGAGGTGGTATGGGCATCTGATTAGGATGCCTCCTGGACGCCTCCCACTTGAGGTGTTTCAGGCACGTCCCACTGGGAGGAGACCCCGGGGCAGACCCAGGACTCGGTGGAGAGACTATGTCTCCCAGCTGGTCTGGGAATGCCTTGGTATCCCCTCTGAAGAGCTGGAGCAGGTGGCTGGGGAGAGGGAAGTCTGGGCTTCTCTGCTTGAACTGCTGCCTCCGCGACCCGGACCTCCGGAAAAGCGGTAGAAGATGGATGGATGGATGGATGGACTTGTTCCTCATAAGTTTGTGACTTTTTTCCTCAGATTTGTGGCTTTTCTGATAAATTTGTGATTTATTTAAGATAAGGTAAGATAAGCCTTGATTAGTCCCACACTGGGGAAATTCCAAACTTTCTGGTAAATTTGCATTTTTCCCCTGTAAAATTTCAACTTTTGCCTTTTACATTTGTAACTTGTGACTTTCTTCTCATAAGTCTGTGACTTTTCTCAACATCTTTCAACTTTTTTCTCAAAAAATCTGCAGTTTTTTTCTCATAAATTTGTGATGTTTTTCTTATATATTTGCAATTTTTTCCTGTAATTTTTTCTCCTAGATTTGCAACTTTTAAAAAGGTGACTTTTTCTTGTAAATTTGTGATTTTTTTCTCAACAGCTTTCAACTTTTTTTCCTCATAAATCTGCTGTGGGGATGTGTGGAAGGACGAGACTGAGTTTATTCCTCAGGTTCAGCTTTATTCACAATCACATCTCCAACATTCAAAAGCAGAAAAAGAGGATGAATTTTCTCACATCTGTCCTTTTATACCCAGGACATCAAACCTACAGTCACATGGTGTTTAATCAAACATACAGTCACATGGTACTTAATCCCAGTCACAATGTAACTTCCCCCGATCTTAACACCATCGATCTCCTAGTCTCCTATGGTCAGGAAATCTCTCAAGGCCATCTCCTTGAAACAAAAGGCCAAATCTCACACTCTCCTGTTACTTCTAGGAGGCTCGGTCCCTTTGTTCCCATGAGACGTGAAGCACACAATAAACATACAGTAATATATCTGTGGAGCATATGAAACCAACATATGTGCCCCACATGACACCCCCCCCCCAAACGTCTAAGATGGAACAATCATAACTAAAGATGCATGTCATAATAAAATCACTACATATCAGTCCACCTGTCGCTTCGGCCTCAGTCTTCTGCCATACTTGCTGTAAACCGGCTTTACTGCCTCCGCAGTGTCCCCCTGCTGTGGGGCTGCTGCCTGTGGATTAGAACTGTTAGTCAATCTCTGTGGGTGCTCTGGGGAATGCTCTCTAGGGGGTCTGCCGCGCCGGGGAGCCTTCGCCAACTGCGCGGCTTCGTCAGCCATCACAAAAGCAGGTTTGAGCCTGTTTATGCCAATTGTCTCTTTTCTGCCCCCCAAATCTAGCAAAAAATGCTTATCTCCTGTTTCCAGCACTCTGAACGGTCCATCATAAGGCGGCCGCAAGTTTGGGCGATGGGCGTCATGTCTGACAAAAACAAACTCCGCATTTTTTAAAGCTTTAGGCACAAAGACGCACGGGAAACTGCGATGAACTGGGCCAGGAAGTGTGATTGCTTCCGTGTCGCTCTGCAACTGCTGAGCGGGGGGGCACTCTGGCGCAGGATTATCCGGGAGAAACTCCCCGGGCAGCCGGAGTGGCTGCGCAAAAACTAATTCAGCTGGGGAGGCTTTTAAATCCTCTTTAGGTGCAGAACGCAACCCCAATAAAACCCATGGTAGCTTGTCCACCCAATTTGTATCCGTAAGCAACGCTCTGAGGGCTGCTTTCAATGACCTGTGGAAACGTTCGCATAAACCGTTAGCCTGCGGGTTGTACGCGGTAGTGCGGTGGATCGTTACCCCCAGGCTGCGGGCCATTGCTGACCAAAGCTCGGAAAGAAATTGAGGGCCTCTGTCAGACGTAATGTCCGACGGAACTCCGAAACGCGCTACCCATGCTGTTAAAAACGCGCGCGCCACCTCCTCGGCTGTGGTTGATGCCAGTGGGACCACTTCCGGCCAACGCGTGGTGCGGTCCACCATTGTCAGAAGGTGTGTGTACCCCTGTGACGGTGGGAGGGGGCCTGCGAGGTTGACATGCACATGATCGAACCGCTTAGCCGGGATGTGAAAAGGCTCCAAGGGAGCTCTCGTGTGTTTGTGTATTTTGGCCCGCTGACAAGCGACGCAGGCTGCTGCCCACTCCTTGACTTTCTTGCTCAGGTTCGGCCATACAAATTTCTCTCCTACCATTTTGACCAACATGCGCACTCCCGGGTGCGCCAGAGAATGGATCGAGTCAAAAACGTGGCGGCGCCACGCGGCTGGCACCACCGGACACTGTCGTCCCGTGGAGACATCGCAGGTTAGGGGGAGCATACCGTCTTGCAGCACCCTGTTCTCCAGCCTTAACCCTGTTGATCCAGACTGGAGCGCGCGCACATCCCTGTCGCTACCCTGCTCTGCGGCCATGGTTGCAGAGTCTGCCCCCACGGGGCCTGGAGCCGCCACAGCACGTGAGAGGCAGTCTGCCACTACATTATATTTACCCGCCACATGCTGAATATCGGTAGTAAACTCCGATATCACGGCCAGCTGTCTCTGCTGCCGGCCCGACCAAGGTTCTGAAATCTTGGCCATCTCGAAAGTCAGCGGTTTGTGGTCCACATTCGCGGTGAAACGGCGTCCTTCCAGCCAGAACTGGAAGTGGCGGATGGCTAAGTATAGAGCTAACAACTCCCTGTCGAACGCGCTGTATTTTCGCTTGCTATCGTGCAAGGTTTTGCTGAAAAACGCGAGCGGTTGCCAGGATCCAGCCACATACTGTTCAACGACCGCCCCATGGCTACAGCTGACGCGGCAGTAGTGAGCGCCATGCGGGCCGTTGGAACTGGGTGTGCCAACAACGCAGCGTTTGCCAGGGCTGATTTGACTTGAGAGAATGCCCGCTCCCGCTTGGGAGACCATTCGATTTTATTTGTGGGTTTTTGCTTTTTTAGTGCAGCATACAATGGTTGCATGAGGTGCGCTGCGCGGGGGAGGAAACGGTTATAAAAATTAACCATTCCCAAAAACTCCTGTAACGCTTTGACCGTTTGTGGTTGGGGAAAATTTGTTATTGCGCGCACTTTATCGGGCAGAGGGACCGCTCCTTCTGGCGAGACGCGATGCCCCAAAAAATCAATTTGCGCCACCCCAAACTGACACTTCGCTGGGTTGATTATTAACCCGTGCTCTGCCAACCTCCGGAAAACTGCTGTGAGGTGGCTTTCGTGTTCGTCTTCAGAAGCGCTGGCTACCAATATGTCGTCCAGGTAGACGAACACGAAAGGGAGATCGTGCAGGACCGCGTCCATCATGCGTTGGAACGTCTGCGCCGCGCCCTTAAGCCCAAACGGCATGCGCAAAAACTCAAAAAGCCCGAAAGGAGTTATTACCACTGTTTTGGGTATGTCCTCAGTGTGCACTGGGACCTGGTGGTAACTGCGTACCAAGTCTACTTTAGAAAAAATGCGCGCCCCCGCCAAATGAACCTCAAAATCTTGGATGTGCGGGATCGGGTAGCGGTCGTGCGCTGTGGCGTTATTCAACCTGCGGAAATCACCGCAAGGTCGCCACGAGCCATCAGCCTTTGGGACCATGTGCAGCGGTGAAGCCCATGGGCTCTTCGAACGCCTGATGATGCCCAGTCTTTCCAGGTTGGCGAACTCCTCACGCGCTATGGTCAGTTTAGCTGAATCCAAGAGCCGAGCTTTTGCAAAAATGGGTGGGCCGGTGGTAGTAATAAAATGTTCCACCCCATGTTTAGCCACTGTCGCTGAAAACGTTGGGACTGTGAGTGCTGGAAACTGAGTGAGGAGTGTGTGGAACTTACCACCTGCAGCTGTGACGTTGGCTTGTGCAGTTGGCGGGGCCACTCGAGCTGTGCAGGGAATAGAGTAAAAGGAGAGTGCATTAACCAGACGTCTGTTAGCAAGATCAACCAGTAAACCATGTGAGCACAAAAAATCAGCCCCTAACATGTTGAAATTGACTGCCGCTACAACAAAGGTCCACTCAAATGCACGGCCCTGCAAAGACAGAAGCAGAGTCCTCTCACCGAAGGTCTTAATCGCTGAGCCGTTCGCTGCTGCCACCCGGGGACCACTGGAAGGCACCAGCCGGTCCGCGTAGGTAGGCGTGATGAAGCTCAGCTGGGAGCCCGTGTCCACGAGGAAATGCCTCCCCGAGCGTGCATCCTTCAGGTAGAGCAGCTTGTTCTCCTCCCCGAGGGCCGCAGCTGCTACCGACCCCCGGTCTTGGCGTTTCCCGAGTGCTTGAAATTGCACGGTGGAATGCACTTGTGCACCCTCTCTGCAAAGCGGCGATGGTAGAAGCAAAGGAAGTCGTCCGCTCCGTGTCGCCTGGCCCTCGCTGCTGCCGTCGTCGGTGAGTCTGGTGCTGCAGCCTCTGGCCCCATGCCGTCTCCAGATGTTGCGCCTAGCTCTGCTGCCGCAGCTGAAGCCGCGCTTCGTTTGTGGGCGTCGATGAGTCGTTGCGCTTCCTGGCTCAGTTCGTGGTAGTCTCGTTGGGCCAGCAGAAGTGAACCAGCCAGGGTCATTCTCACCACTGGCGGTAGGGTCCTGAGGAAAAGGTGGGTGAAAATGAAGCTGTCATCTTTGGAGTCTCTCAACCTCAGCATTTTCCCCATCAGGTCTGTGGGCCTGTCGTTCTCAAACTCCGTCAACGCCAGGAGCCCCTCTGCTCGCTGTTGCACCGAGGGGGTGATAAGCGCAGCCTTCAATGCGCTGTACTTTTCGCTGTCCGGCGGGTGGTTGACCATGTTCTCCACCCTCTGGACTGTGTGGTTGTCCAGCTTCGCCACCACATGGTAGAATTTTGTGTCGTCTCTCGAGATTTTCCGGAGGTTGAACTGCGCCTCGACCGCGCTAAACCAGGAGCACAGATTATCCTGCCAGAAGTCCGGCAGCTGGAACGTGGCTGCATTCGTCAGGCTGGCTTCTGACGAGTCCCGCTCGGGAGAATTACTCCTGCTCATGCTTCGTCGTGAGGTCACCAGTGTGGGGATGTGTGGAAGGACGAGACTGAGTTTATTCCTCAGGTTCAGCTTTATTCACAATCACATCTCCAACATTCAAAAGCAGAAAAAGAGGATGAATTTTCTCACATCTGTCCCTTTATACCCAGGACATCAAACCTACAGTCACATGGTACTTAATCCCAGTCACAATGTAACTTCCCCCGATCTTAACACCATCGATCTCCTAGTCTCCTGTGGTCAGAAAATCTCTCAAGGCCATCTCCTTGAAACAAAAGGCCAAATCTCACACTCTCCTGTCACTTCTAGGAGGCTCGGTCCCTTTGTTCCCATGAGACGTGAAGCACACAATAAACATACAGTGATATATCTGTGGAGCATATGAAACCAACATATGTGCCCCACACAGCATCTTTTTTCTCACAAATTTGTATTTTTTTTCTTGTACAGTATATTTGCCCTTTTTTTCTCTAATTTTTTTCTCCTAGATTTGCAACTTTAAAAAGGTGACTTTTTTTCTCAAAAATTTGACTCTTTTTCTCATAAATTTGACTTTTTCCCATCATAAATTTGACTTTCCCATTAATTTGTGACATTTTTCTCATTAATTTGTGACTTTTTTCTTATAAATTTGACTTTTCTCATTAATTTGACTTTTTCCCATCATAAATTTGACTTTCCCATTAATTTGTGACATTTTTCTCATTAATTTGTGACTTTTTTCTTATAAATTTGACTTTTCTCATAAATTTGACTTTTTTCTCATTAATTTGTGACATTTTTCTCTTTAATTTGGGACTTTTTTAATCAATATTTTGCAAAATTTTTTACTCATAAATTTGTGACTTTTTTTCCCCTCAAAAACAAGTTCCTCAACTGTTCAATTTCTTAAGATCGCAGCATGATATGTTGCTTTTTGAGATCTTTAAGCCTACTTCACTTTGTCAGGTTCTATTTCAGTGATTTCTTGATTCAGCAGGTCTGGCAGTGATCAGGCTTGGCTGTGGCTACTGAAACTGAACCCGGCTTTCCAAAAACTGGTTAAGCCAAGGTCTCTGCTTCCAACTGCCAGTTGATCCACATATCAGGATCCTATTTGTCGACTTCAGCTCAGCGTTCAACACCATCATCCCAGGCATCCTTCATCAGAAACTCCTCCAGCTCAAGGTGCCCCCCTCCACCTGCCAGTGGATCTCCAGCTTTCTGACTGACAGGTGGCAACAGGTGAAGCTAGGGAGATTTACATCCAGCTCCCGAAAAATTAGTACTGGCGCCCCCCCAAGGATGTGTCCTTTCCCCACTGCTCTTCTCCCTCTACTCCAACGACTGCACCTCAGAGGACCCTTCGGTAAAGCTCCTGAAGTTTGCGGACGACACCACAGTCATCGGTTTGATCCGGGATGATGATGAGTCTGCATACAAGTGGAGCAGCTGATCCTCTGGTGCAGCCAGAACCATCTTGAACTTAACCCAGCCAAAATGGTGGAGATGACTGTGGATTTCAGGCGACACCCCCCTTCATTCCCCCCACTCACCATCCTCAACAGCACAGTGTCCACTGTGGACTCCTTCAAGTTTCTGGGTACCACAATCTCCCGGAACCTGAAGTGGTCCTCCCATATAGACACTGTCCGGAAAAAGGCCCAGCAGAGGTTGTTTTTTCTGCGTCAACTCAAGAAGTTTGATTTGCCTCAGGAGCTGCTGGTTGTCTTCTACACCGCCATCATCCAATCTGTCCTCTGCTTTTCCATCACTGTCTGGTTTGGATCTGCCACTAAACAGGACAAGACCAGACTGCAGCGGATCGTTAAGTCTGCAGAGAGGATCATTGGTACCGACCTACCCTCCATTGAGAACTTATATCGGTCCATAACCAGGAAACGGGCTGGAAACATCTGTGCTGACCCATCACACCCCGGCCACAAACTGTTTGAACTTCTATCTTCTGGTCGTCGTTACAGATCACTGAAGGTCAAAACCACCCGTCACAGGAACAGTTTCTTTCCTCAAGCCATCACTCTGATGAACTCCTAACATTCACCTAGTCCTACCTGTTGCTGTACTCATGACTTTTCATCCATTATTACATTGCACATAACTCTCACACTGCATTTTACTTCATTCACATTATATCACTGAATCTGAGTTCACATTGAAATACTGTGTGACTGTATATTTTTTCATATAATTCTGCAAAGTGTGGTTAGTCTGAGTAAATAACTGCATATATTCCTGTATATATTTGCATCCTTTTATAGAAACGTGGACAGACTGTAATTTACTGTACATACTCTGTTGTCATTGAATCCTTATTTAAATCCTCCAGCTGAACAACGAGAGCAACTTTTTAGCCAAAGTCAAATTCCTTGTATGTGTTGTGCATACTTGGCCAATAAAGCTGATTCTGATTCTGATTCTGATATCACTGAACTTCTGTGATACCTCCTGTAGGTGGGGGAGTGGACTCACATGGGTAGCCATTGAGTCCCTGCCCCGGTAACCCCAAAAGTGTCAAGTTTACAAAATAAAAAAGGTAAGTTTGATTTTTCCCTCCCCTCCAACACTTCTGCTATCCCTGTGTGGGGGCATGGTGTGGGGGTTCTCCACCCAGACAAGACAGCTGGGGAAGGGGGGGAACAATGGACGGAAAGAGGAGGTGTCACCAGGGGGTATCAGACGGGACAGTAAGGACTATGCGCCCCCCGGGGAGAGGAGGAACTGCCAGAGCCGCTGGAAGAGGAAAGGGTGTGAGAGCGGTACCGGCGTTATGTCATGTTAATGTGCCACAGGTCTTTGTTCCAAACAGCAATGTATTATGGTCGGAAGTTCCGGGTCTCAATGCATGGTATTAAAGACATGAAAGAGGAATGCATAGAGACCCGGGATTGCTTTTGCTGTACTGCATGTTAGAGAACAAATAAAGTTCATGTGTCATCTAGCTCATTGCCTTGCCTGCTTCCTTTCTCTACATCTTTAAAATTAAATTAAAATCTTCTGCAGTTACCATTGTAATAGCCATCAGTGGCGCTGTAGTCATAATTGTAGTACTCTGATGGTGTTAGTGTGGGGACGTGGTCATAGCTAACGGTGCTCATATCTTCTTCACCCCCATTTTCTGCATTTCCTGTGGAGTAAAATTACAGGAGAAACTCACAAATTACAAAAATGAAATGTATTTCTGTTAAAATAGTCACAAATTTATGAGAGGAAAAAGGAATAAACTCATTATAAAAAGTTGCAAATACACACAAAAAGATTGCAAATCAATTAATTATTTTTTTTTTTAAAAGTTGCAAAAGTCACAAACTCCATCCATCCATCTTCTACCACTTTTCCAGAGATCCGGAACTCACCAGATTTAAAAACATGCAAATTTAAGAAGACAAAATACAAAGTTAAAAAAAAATAAATTATTTATTAGTACAAAGTTGAGAGAAAAATTACAAAATTTAAAATTCATGACAAACTTGCAAATTTACAACAAAAAAACTCAAATGTACACGAAAAACTATTAAATTTGTGAATAAAAAAGTGCAAGAAAATGTGCAAATTTTCTTTAAAATGACAATTTCATGATGTATTAAAACAAACTGTGAGACTGAAATCACCTTTTTGTGAGGAAAAAGTTGCAGATGTGTGAGAGATGCATTGCTAATTCACTTTTTTTTTTAAATGTTGCAGTCACAATTAAAAATAATAAATGTAGCAGTAAAAACTACTACATGTATGGGTTAAAATGGGCTATTATGAAAGTGTAATGAAAAAAGCAATGTGGGTTTTTTTTTCAAGTGTGCCTAATTTACGTGACAAAATAGCAAATTTACCTGCAAAACTGCCAGGAAAGGTTATTATGGGAGTTTCATATTTCAGAACAAAGTTTATTTTTATAACTGGACTGTTTTATCTTCATTTTGTTTTTTGTGGCTCCAGGCTGATGTCCTGGATGAAGTTGCTCATCAGATTTGGTTTGCTTTTGGATGACTGATGATGTTTTGGTTGACATTTGGCTCTGAGTCAACGCTGCTCTTCACATCCGTAATGAACTCCAAGTCCTCCTCCATGAAGCGTGAATGAAGGTTGAAGTTGTGGCCGAGGCGAGTCAGAGCTCGCCTGCAGGCTGAACTCAGCCACCCAAAAACAGAAACCAGTTTCTTCCAGCTTTTCCAGCAGTGTCCACATCAGTCATCATCAAAATTCATATCATTTGTTTAACAAAACCAGGGATTTTTCTGATTTTTTAAATTTGCAACTTTATCATAGATTAGCAACTTTTTGTCAAAATTTTGCTACTTTTTTCCCTGTAAATTTTCATCTTATTAACTCATAAATTTGTGATTTTTTTTTATCTTTGTAAATTTGCAATCCTCTCCTGTAAATTTTCAACTTTTTTTTCCTCAATTTGTAACTTTTTTTTTCAAAAGTGACTTTTTTTCTTGAAATTTACAGCATTTTTTCTTGTAAATTTGATTTTTTGTTCTCAGCAATTTGCAATTTTTTTTCATAAATATGTGATTTTATCATAAATTTTGAATTTTTTCCATGTAAATTTCCAACTTTTTCATCCTCTATTTGCAACTTTTTTTTTTCTTAAAAAAGTCACTTTTTCTCAAATATTTGCATTTTTTCTTGAAAATTTACAATTTTGATCTTATAAATAAGCAACATTTCTCTCATATTTTAGCATTTTTCTTGTTTAATTTGCAACTTTTTCTCATACATTAGTGAATTTAATCTGTCGTAAATTTGTGACCTTTTTTTATGTAAATTTGGGAGTTTTCCAAAACCACAGGGAGCCACAGGTTGCAGACCCCTGGTCTACACAATGACCTGAGTTTCTTTTTAAATATTTTTGATGGGAGATGACAGATTTTTCCCCTCCATTTTAAAGGGTCTGGACACTTACATAAACAGGCCCTCTACAAACACAATGTGTAAAGTTTGCTTTATTAATCTTGATTAAAAATGTGTGTTTCACTCCACACTTGGCAGCCAAAAGCTAAGGAAGCAGAGAAACCATGGAACCAGCTAATACGTAGCATCAGTGAAGTTCTGAATTTGGTTTTTGGTTTCAACAGCATGAACGCTTCAGAGAATCATTCTGTATGCAGATGATATAAATTTTTACATCTTAAACAAGAACACTCTGAGGTGAGTGTAATACCCCCCGCCTCTGTTTTCTTTGAAAATCCCAATACTTACTGACGGAGAGCAGTTTTCAACTTTTTAATATAATTACTGTGGCAGAACCAAATTGTGATAAACCCATCATCCACGAATATACAACAAAATATATAACCCATAGTTGTAGGTCAGGATCCCAAGGTGAACCCATGTAGCAAGTATGGTGACCCTCGAGAGCTTTACACATTCTATAGTAAGAGATCATAGGGAGTACCAACCTTGACCTTTGACCTTTTGACCCCAAACCTGTAATCAGAGGTTATGCTCTCAGAGTGAGCCTGTGTACCAGGTTTGGTGATCCAGTCCTCTTTGTTACTGAGATACACTTTATAAGGTACTTTGGTGTTGACCTTTGACCTTGTGATCCCAAAACCACAGTCACCCTTTGGGATCACAGGGTGAACCTGTGCACCAAGTTTGGCGACCCTAGCTTTACTTGTTGTACAATAATAAGGCATAAGGAATGTTAACCTTGACCTTTTGACCCCAAACCCATAGTTAGGTCAGGGTGTACGTCGTCCAAGATGTGTATTAGATACAACTACTGTATCTATTTGAAGAGTCTACATCATTTCTTTCAGTAGTTATTGTGTTTAGAAGATTTAGGGAACATCTGACCTCTGACCTTTGACCTCAAGGTCATCAGATGAGAGTCAAATTGCAATATGTGCATCATCAGAGTATATCAAAACAGTCAGAACAAAACTGTAGGAGGAGTTGATTTTGCAAAAGTCGGACGGACGGATGGACGGGTGGGCGGGCGGGCGGGCGGACTGGCTCATAACATAATCCCCCTCAGTCTTCAACCCCTGTGGGCTTCGACCGGTGGAGGAAAAAACTCTGTATGCAGATGATCCGGCTCTTTGCATCCTAAGCACTGATGCCTTTCCAGTGCAGCGTTGGTGGAACATGATGACAGGAAAATGTCAGTGTTATTTACTGCATGTTGCTGATTTAACGAGATGACACGCTTGATGAGTTCCTCTTGGTGTTATCTGATTGGGTTAAGGCACATGTGTTGGCAGTCATGGTGACAGTGCATGCAGGCAGAGCCAACGTTTCCAGTCCCGTCACATCCAGCAGATAATGTTTCGCAATTTGAACATGAAAAGATTGGCTGGAGGGCAAAGAGACGAGTTCGGTTACAGCTCTGTGTTTCCTTACTGAATCAGATTGCTATTTAAAACGATAAATCAACAGAGACACGCTTTCGGGAAGATATGAATGTAATGTTGGCTGCCCTCATATCCTGGTGCCAGACTTTAAATCTACCAGAAATGTCACAAAGTTCTGAGCAGTCACATATTTTAGAGAAAAATAAAAAACAAATTACAAGAATAAAAATGCAAAATTACAGGTGAGAAGTTGTAAAAATGTCAAAGAACTGGAAATTTATTAGAAAATATGTTTATTGATGAAGGAAAAGCTACAAATTTCTGAGGAAGACAAAACCCCAAATTTTTGTGGAAAAACTTACAAATTTAAGAAGAAAGAGCAAATCTATAAAAAAACAGTAGTGCATGTATAAAGACACGATAACACTTTATTGTCAGAAGCATGTCTGATATTTGTTTGGCATCAGTACAGCTTAAACTGCAGAAACGCACACAACAGTTATGACAAGTTATGACAAGACGAACGCACAATATAAGAGGAGCTGAAGATGGTGATTAAAGCTCCAGATTCAACTTCAGAACTGACAGGTGGACAAAGGAATTTTTCAGTTTGGCCTTATTGAACTGTGGAGCCGTGCATCTCCGGCCTGATGGTAGCAGCCTTTAAAAACGTCTTGCAGTCTCAGGATAAAAATATCCCAGCCAGCATGTCCATGTGGGCCCCACTATAGGTATAACTGGGCCGTCCTATGGGTCCCATCTGTGTTTGCCCACATGAACTTTACCTGGGGTACATGTGAGCGGGGTTTACCTGCTTTAAACCCATCTGGGCCCCACAGGCGTTTAACATGAGTGAGCAGGTTTCTGGAACACTTCTCCTCGTCAGTCTTCGTAGGTCGTTGACCTGTTACTGATTTCCATTTTACATTTCACTAACAAAGATTTCAGGCAAGAGACGGAACAAAAGTGCTCCAGGGAGTACTGGTGTGCAGACCAGTGGGCATCGAATCTGTTCTTCAGCGCAGCAGTCACAACGTCCTCCGGCAGTCTATTCCAGGGTTCAATCACTCTGTTGGAGAAAAACTTCTGTCGCCTGCTCTTGCGGCATTGTTGTTTTTCTAACTTCCAACTATGCCCGCTGGTGAATGCAGGGCGATCCTCCAGCTCCACGGGACAGGGAGCAACCCTGGAAATGGCGCCATGGGAAAAATTACACAAAAAAGTCATCAATTTTCACGTTTTCTTCATAAATTTGTAAAAAAAAAAATGGAGACAAATTTACAAAAAACAGTAGCAAATTTATGAGGAAAAAAGTCACAAATTTATGAGAAAAAAGGAAAATTTAGGAGAAAAAAGTTGCAAATGTACAACAAAAAAGTTGTAAAATTACTTCAAGAGTTACAAGCAAGAAAATTTTTGCAAGTTTACAAGAAAAAGGTAACAAATTTATGAGGAAAAAATTAGAAAAAGTTGTAAATTTAACAAAAAGTAGTAAATATATAAGTAAATAATTGAAAATTTATGAGAAAAAAATTCTCAAATTTATGAGGAAAACTTGTAAGTTTATAGTAAAAAAAAAATTGAAGATTGTCATGAACTGGGTTGCTGGCCCGGTTTCGTGATGCTGTGGCTGCATGCCCTCCTGTGTATTTTTTTTCCTCATTTGCCATCAGGCGCTCTCAGGGAGCCTCTGGGGTTTGTTTGGCTCCCTGACAGCTGACAGCCATGCCTCCCTCTCCTGCCTGTGATGCCAGCTGTTTGTCATTATTGTTTGTGTTCACTCCTCTGCTCATTCACGCATGCACACAAACACATACAGTACATGCATTCCCTCTCATTCTTACACTCATGCACACTCTTGCACACATACACACACAGTCCCACTCATTCTGACTCACATGCTCTCATACACTCACACACCACCTGTGATCATTCAACTCATTACCACACGTATGCACACTCACTTCTTCGCACACTGGCAATCACTCAGCTCGTTACATGTTGTGTTATTTAAGCTCTGAGTTTCCTCTGCTGTGTGCTGTGTGTTATTGTACTGCATTGTGCTGTTTAGTTTGCCACTTTTTCAGTGCACTCTGGATTATTCATGTGGACTTACTCGGACCGCTCCAGCCTGTGAGTACTGTTTGTTTCTCCCCAGCTTACCAGTTACGTCTGGAAGCACTTTGGACTCTCTCATTCATTTCCCCGCAATCAGTTACGCCTGTCTGTGTTTGGGACATTTTCTCCTGTGTATACTCACTTGTGTTCTGTAGAGCGTCCTGAGGATTTTTCCCTGTGTATCCTGTGCAATGTGTTTGTTTGTTTCTTTGGACTGCTTTATCACATTTTTGTCAATAAACACATGCAACTACCTCCTGCATTTGGGTTTTTGCCTTTCCTGAAATCATAACAGAATAATCCGGCCAGTGAAAAACCCAGTGGAGGAGTTGTGTGTGTGTTTTTCACTTTTTGTGTTTTCCACCCTTGTTTGGAAAGGGCAGGCGCGTTCCCGATGCAGCCGTGTCACTGGAAATGCCATTTTCTGTGTCAAGTCAAATTCTCTCGTATGTTATCAGTCTGTTAATGTACTTGGCAATAAATCTTTTTCTGATTCTGATTCTGATTTGAGCAGCACCATGGACTTTTCAGTTTTTGGACTAAGCCCAGGGGAGTGTGCTGTGGCCGAGCCAGCGGTGGACTTTACTTCTAGAGCTCGTGCCACTCACTCCCCGTAGACAAATTTTTGTTTATTAGACATCGCTGTCAGGGTGCTCCAGACGTGCCCTAGTCTGTGGAAATACCCGGGTCTGATGCCGCTGCTCAATCAGATCTATGAGTCACGACAGCGTTTTGAGGAGGTGGTGAGAGGGTCCTCAGCAGCGCAACCTCGGTCATCAAAGAAGCGCTCCTGGAGGCCCGCGATCCCACCCCCAAGCTGGTGTCTTCTTCCCCCTGCTGGACGTCCCGTCCTACTCCTGGGGAGATGGACCATGACACCGAGACAGCAGCTGACGTCATCACCCGTGAGGAATTCAGGCAAGTCCTACTCCAATCTCTTGCTCTCTCACCTGATGTGGTTAGCCAGATTCCTGTGGAGGAGCTCCAGATTTTACAAACTACTGGGGCTCCCCAGTCAGCTGCTGTCACCGCTCATCAACCCAGTTTCCCTGTCTCCTCAAAATCTCCATTGGTCCTGGCAGGGAGTCGCTGGACGGAAGAGGAGCCGAGGTCATCAGAGGAGTCTGTTCCACGGCATGAAGATCTTCCTGTGTTGGAACACCTGAGAAAGCTCATCTTCTCACCAAGAGCCTTTAACCAGATGTCATCCTCGACTAATCCTGCGGCAGCACTGCTTCCCGTGACAGCTGTTACACCAGTCGGTGCCCTCTCAGCTCCAGCCGCAGTCCACATTGCCGAGGCATCCCGTCTGGCTACCGTGAGTTCAGCCTGGGTTTCTCCGGACACTCCCATGCTTGTGCCATCTGAGCCAGTTCCTCCACCGTCTACTGAGGGGTCCAGAGCTGCTGATGATGCAGAAGAGGATGATTGTTCACCACCAGCAGCAGCCAACATCCAGGCCCAGGAGAGTAGGCAAGTGTTTTTTTCATTCCACTTCCTCTTATAACGATGAACCTTGTCTGTCTTCCAGGAGAGAGCCTTGGGTGAGGCAGTCACCTGAGCGCTCCCCCCTGCTGCTACTGTAAAAGACTCACCTAGTTCCTCTGTTTCCTTCACCTGCTCCTGAGTGCCCGTCGGTTCTGGAACTCAACTGCCAGACAATGGGTGAACCCGCGGCACTGAAGGACTCCACCCCAGCCCTGCTGACTCCTGAGGGACAGGATGAGGGCACTGAGAATGACTCAAAGCCTCTGCTGACAGAGAAGCATCCCCTGGCTTCAGTTTCCAAGGGTCCAGCACAACTAGGGACTATGCCTGCAGAATCCACGCTGGGAGAATCGCCTGCATGGGAGACCTCACTGGAGGCAACCAAGACTGTCCAGACCACCATGCCTGCTGCAGAGGCCACCGCAGCAGAGTGGACACTGGAGCTGGACCTTCACCAGGCCGAGCCTGAGATGTCGCCACCTACCGGATCGTCGGAGTTCTGGACGATGGTGGAGCTTGAGTCCAGGCAAGTGCTCTCATTGGTTTCTCTCCCTTCAGTATTGGAGCAACCTTGCCCGGCTCGTATGGAGGAGAGTCGGGTGCAGCCGGTAGCTGCACCTGAACTCACCTTGCTGGGCTCACCCTGACCCCTCTCCCTTCTTTGTTTCTGAGCTTTCTCCCAGGGTCGTTGGAGAGGAGTCAGTACTGCCAGAAGCCTCTGAAGATCCTGGTCCGCCGCCTGAGGTTCCAGCTGCCCCTGCCGTTGGCTGCTCTACCGAGGATGTGGTGCTGCCCCAGTCCGGGGTCACCGAGGGTGCAGCGTTGCTCCCATCCGCTGCCACCGAGGGTGCTGGAGAGGTCCAGCCCGGAGCCACCGGGGGTGCAGCTTTGGCCCTGGCGGGGTCCACCGTGAGTGCAACACTGGCCCAGTTGGGGTCCACCGTGGGTGCAACGTTGGCCCAGTCGGGGTCCACCGTGGGTGCAGCTGAGCTCCAGTCCGGATCCACCATGGGTGCTCCCGAGCTCCAGCCTGGAGCCACTTAGGGTGCAGCTATGTCCCAGACTGGGACCACCGAGGGTGCAGCCGAGTCCCAAGCCGGGCCCACCATGGGTGCAAGCCCAGTCAGGGTCCACCATGGGTGCAGCCATGGCCCAGATGGGACCCCACCGCGGATGCTACAGTTATCCTTCCAGGGGCCAGTGAAGGCGCTGTCCCCTCCTCTCCTCAGCCAGACATCGTCGAGGTCCCCTCCTCTTCCCTGCTAGACACCATTGTGGCCCCCTTCCTCCGCCACCAGTAGCCGTGGGGGTTCCCCTCCTACAGTCCGACTACCCACCAGTGACCCTCCCAGTGGGTAAGCTGCCTCCTGCTTTGCCCCTCCGGTCCTGGTGGCTCAACAGTGCTGGCCAGCCACCCAAAGGACTGAGTCTCCAGGTCGGGTGGCCCACTTATTCCCACTGGCTGCCTGACACTGTTCAGTGGGCCGCCTGCTGGGCTTGGGACTTTGGCAGGCCACCCAATCAGTCACACCTCACCATGCCTTGGGCCTGGGACTTTGGTCGGCCCCCGGAACGTTCGAACTCCTTGGTCTGGGAGACATTGTCCTGGATTTTGTGGGGTTTGGGGAGGTTCATTTTGCTTTCATGTCTGGTACTTTATGGTGTTGTATTATTTTTTGATTCCCTCCTGACCTGTTTCCCCCCTCCTCCCACCCTGGCTTGTCGTGGTAGTTCCTTTGGGGGGGGGGGGGGGTTCTTGTTTTTCGTTTGATGGTATGGTGGGTGTCTGGTTTCCACCCCTTGAGAGGGGGGGCTCTGTCATGAACTGGGTTGCTGGGCCAGTTTTGTGATGCTGTGGCTGCATGCCCTCCTGTGTATTTTTTTCCTCATTTGTCATCAGGAGCTCTCAGGGAGCCTCTGGGGTTTGCTTGGCTCCCTGACAGCTGACAGCCACGGCTCCCTCTCCTGCCTGTGATGCCAGCTGTTTGTCATTATTGTTTGTGTTCACTCCTCTGCTCATTCACGCATGCACACACACACATACAGTACATGCATTCCCTCTCATTCTTACACTCATGCACACTCTTGCACACATACACACACAGTCCCACTCATTCTGACTCACATGCTCTCATACTCTCATACACCACCTGTGATCATTCAACTCATTACCACACGCATGCACACTCGCTTCTTCGCACACGGGCAATCACTCAGCTTATTACGTGTTGTGTTATTTAAGCTCTGAGTTTCCTCTGCTGTGTGACGGATTATTGTACTGCATTGTGCTGTTTAGTTTGCCACTTTTTCCATGCACTCTGGATTATTCATATGGACTTACTCGGACCGCTCCAGCCTGTGAGTACTGTTTGTATCTCCCCAGTTTACCAGTTACGTCTGGAAGCACTTTGGGCTCTCTCATTCTTTTCCCCGCAATCAGTTATGCCTGTCTGCGTTTGGGACATTTTCTCCTGTGTATACTCATTTGTGTTCTGTAGAGCGTCCTGAGGATTTTTCCCTGTGTATCCTGTGCAATGTGTTTGTTTCTTTGGACTGCTTTATCACATTTTTGTCAAACACATGCAGCTACCTCCTGTATTTGGGTTTTTGTCTTTCCTGCCTGAAACAAGCAGGAAATCATAACAAAGATTTTTGAGAAAGTTTAAAATTTACAAGAAAAATGTCACAAATTTATGGAAAAAAAAGTCAAATTTACAAGGACAAAAGGAACAAATGAGGAAAACTTAGCAAATTTACGGTAAAAAAGTGGCAAATTTATGAGTTCTAAAATCATAAGAAAAAGTCAGCAAATTTGCAAGAAAAAAGTCATAATTTTACAAGAAAAACTAACATTTGAGAAAAAAGTTTATTTTTTTTTTATCGAATTAGGGGAGAAAGTCACAAATTTACAAGAAAATCACAAATTTATGAGATAAGTTGAAAACAGGTAAAGTCCATGTAGGCAAACACAGATGGGACCAACATGGAATCATGGGCAAACCCACATGGACCCATAAGAGCCCAGGTTTAACCTTTAGTGAGACCCACATGGACATGCTGGCTGAGTTGTAAGAGAAAAGTTGGATATTTTAAACTCACAAATTTATGAAAAAGTCCCAATTGTATGGGAAAAATGCATAAATGTAGAAGAAAAAATGTGTTACATTTGTCCCTAAACTACAGAATGTAGGGTTAAGCACTGTTTCCCAGAGGAGGGGCACTCAGTGCAGGTGAGTATGGAATGTGCACAGCGGCTTGCACGTCACAGAAGCAGACTTTTATTCATGCCTTGGGGTACGTGGTCACATTGGTGCGGCCTGGGCTGCCTGAACAGTCTTTGCGGTCCCCAAGTTTCTCTTAACAAAGACCATCCGGCTCCGTAGGATCAACCAGTGGTTGACCCCAGGTATTTAAACTAATTTCATCCTTGCATCTTCACCGTTACGCCTCTCTCCCTCCCAGTCACACTCATGGATTCTGTCTTGCTTCTACTGACTTTCATTCCTTTTCTTCTCCAGAGCATACCTCTTCCTCTCCAGGTTCTCTTCCACCTGCAAGTAGCCTGAGGCTAACATCAATTAATGCTATGTAGCGGTTTGAATTCAACCCCCACAGCACAGAGACACAACACAGAGACAGTCAGCTCGCACTCCTGGGTTTTTTCCGCTGCATGCTGCGTTTACAGCTATGAGGTTAAAGTGTCACCCATGCATTGTGTTCATGCATCCTGTCTGTACCTCTGATATGCAAATGCCCAGATTAACTGCTGTGAATGTCTTTGATCTATTGTTTGAGTTGAGTATATAAGCTGCACTGTGCTGTAAATCTGCCTTTCAATTTCACTTCTGCAACTGCTGCTGCAGGACACACACATTTGGTGTCCCTCTGCTGAGAGCCGTGGGCTCGCTCTCGGCGCGCATGCACGGCGCCGGGAGCGGAGCTTGTGACGGCGGTATGATAATAAAAACTCTACTTAAAACCTCCAACAACGCCGCATTATTTCATGCCGCCGCACTGGTGACCCCGACGTGATTGAGAGGGAGAAAACGTTCTGTGTCCCTCGGCTGGTCCAGCGTGGACGTCCCGATCTCAGGCGAGGGTCGCGCCATGACGTTTTCTGCAGTTTTCCCGGTTGTGGGTGATGTCCGGAGAACGGCTCGCCTGTGTTGGCTCCGCGTCGAGGTCTCCCTGAAGCCGCAGGGAGGGCGGACCAGTCAGGCCGCTGCGACGGAGCATTCATGCCCGAGCCTGAGGAACAAAGATCATCTATTCCCTCCCACCGCTCCAACGCATCTGCACGAGCCTGAGGGACAAAAGATCGTCTATTTCCTCTCACCGCTCCAACGCACCATGGCCAATCATGTAGCCACAGCTCAACCTGGATTTTATCGGCGCCGTCTGCGCCGATCTCCACCAAGATTCTGCACCCTGGTTCTCCTCCCCAGCGGCCCACCCACGCACGGAACCCCCGCGCACGCACCAGGGAGTTACAAGGACGGCGCATCACGCACGGGACAAGTAACGGCTCCAGAGACCGCCATCGTCCTCCGCTGCTGCTCACAGAACCTTCAGGGCTGCTCGTTCACCTGAAGCAAGCACGCAGCTCGCCACTGGATTTTTTTTTTTAATGGTCTCAGCCACGGCACAAAGGGATTTCAGCCATCAGCTGTTCCCGGGGGGCTTTGGGGTTGCTCCTGCACCTAAAGCCAACACGCCTGTCCCTCTGCTTTTGTTTATTTTTTTCTTACAGCCGCTCCTGCTTTTCTTCATGGCCACGAGAGGAGCCAGAGACTAATTTTTCTTCTTCTGATCTCCGCATGTTCAGACGGGACATCGCAGAGCAGCAAACACTTTTGGCGCGACTCAAACGATTTTCCCGCGCCCGGTCAGCATGTACTACCCCCCCCCCACCCTCCTCCTGCACAGAGCTTTTTCCTGCTCGCTGCCCAGACCGCAACATCGAGGTCACGGTCCCCTACCGTTCCCTCTGGGGGGGGAGCAGTGTAGCGGTTTGAATTCAACCCCCACAGCACAGAGACACAACACAGAGACAGTCAGCTTGCACTCCTGGGTTTTTTCCGCTGCATGCTGCGTTTACTGCTATGAGGTTAAAGTGTCACCCATGCATTGTGTTCATGCATCCTGTCTGTACCTCTGATATGCAAATGCCCAGATTAACTGCTGTGAATGTCTTTGATCTATTGTTTGAGTTGAGTATATAAGCTGCACTGTGCTGTAAATCTGCCTCTCAATTTCACTTCTGCAACTGCTGCTGCAGGACACACACATTTGGTGTCCCTCTGCTGAGAGCCGTGGGCTCGCTCTCGGCGCGCATGCACGGCGCCGGGAGCGGAGCTTGTGACGGCGGTATGATAATAAAAACTCTACTTAAAACCTCCAACAACGCCGCATTATTTCATGCCGCCGCGGCTAGCCATTTAGCTAGCTTGCTGCAGGAGGACAGTGTTATGTCCATAACCTGTACTTCAATAACAAGGCCGGAGGTGCAGCATAACGTAGGTTTATTAAAGAACTCACAGTATAATACAGGTGCTCTCGTATAGGCAGAGGTCTGGTTGTAAAGAGACCGTGCCTCTTCCGCATCTGTCTTTTATACTCAGGGTGGCGGTGGAACCGGAAAGGTGGAGCTGCCACCCATAGTACACACAATATGAAATGTATCATATTTAATACATCACATCCTCCTCCCCCATAGAAAAGTCCAAAACACACCAATTAGGCCCTTTGAAATTTGAAATTTGTAACCTGAACTAACAACTAACAATGAACAGAATATATGTACAGTATACAGTATATAGGCCTATCCATGCACACAAAACAACTAAAACTAGAGGGGTACAGGTGGACTACTGTCCCACCTCCACACAGCTAGACAGATTATTCTGCTGTCTTTATCAACATAAACATAGTCCATCAAAATAAAAGCTGCCGTGTTCCTAATATATGAGAAAATAATCCCATGAACTTTCATACAAACAGATAAATTCCCATTCCTCAAACAAAGTCAATATTTACGTCCACACAGTGCTATTTACACACCCAACAAAACCACCCAGTAACCCAGGCAAACCACACAGAAATATATACAGTACATCTTAAATATCACTTGGTTTTTTTTTTTTTTGTTTCGTACATGGGCAACTTATATAGATAGCACTCTGTATAAAGAACACACTGACTACGTAGCTCAGGAAATACACAACACTATATACAGTTTAGCCTATCGCCCTCATTAGCTACCATACAGTCCCAATGGAGAAGCCAACCCCCAGAGACCCATCTGGCGGGTCCCGTCCAGAGCGCCTTTGTCTTTTCGCCTCTGGAGATGAGCCACGTCGGAGTCTTGACACCTCCTTCCCATCGCTGCTCATTGGGATGTCTCCATGAGCCATCGGACAGCTGGAGATAACCGTCCTCCCGAATGGCCAGCACCTGCAGCTGCCTCTGTTCATCTCGTTGTTTCCTCCTGTCATGGGCCCCCCTTAGCCGAGCCTCTCCCCTGGGCCGAACCACGTCAGCGACACGCAGAGGAGCTCGACTGGCTTCAAATGTCCACAATGCTTAGATTGGGCTTCCTCTCTAGGTTGAACCGCTCCCAACCCCATATGATGCCTGACTCAGCCTCCAATGTTGCTGTTTGCAATGTCCATCTACCGTGCCAGCCGGTCCTAACCTGCTCTCTTTCATTTCGAACGCCAGTGAAGCCGTTGTAGCCCCTTGCTTCTCACTATTTCCAGGCCAAACTCTGGAAGCAGCGGGACCTATCCTCTCGGCTCCATCCGCTGTCACGGGCGTTCCACCGTGCCGTCCAGTTCCCACATCTAGTGCAACTTGGACTCTGGCACCAGAACCCTCCTGTGATGGCTCTGGATGGCATTAGTCCTAGTCATCTCCCAGAATACTAGGCCAGTCTTTGTCCCATACCGCATCGTCCACCACGCATGGAACCGGTCGGTCCCACAAACCACAGCCTGACCACTCCTCTCCAATTCCGCTGGTGACTGTGAAGCCCAGGCCGTAGAGCATGTCACAGCCTCATCACATTTGACCCGCTGACAGTCACCACGAATTGGACGTTGGGCATCACCGCTGACTTGTATCTTGCCATCAATTCCAGCGAACCCACGATGGCCAACTTATTACCTCCATAGCCTGAATATGACGTCGACAGTCCTCTCACTCGGTAATACGGGAACAAACTCCTCACAGTAGGCCAGTTCAACACAGAAGCCACTGCTCCCGTGTCCACCAACAACGGCACTTCCATATTGTCCAGCATCAACATTGCAATAAATCTGCCCATCTGTGCTCAGGGAGACGGTGTGAACAACCATAGGAGTCGTGGTGGTAGATCCCACTTCATGTCGTCGTTTTCCTTGCTCAAAGTTTTTACAGGCCCTGGCGAAATGGTGTGGGAGTCCACACTTGCCACAATGTTTGCCCCTCACTGACACTCTCTTGCCTTATATCGATGCTTGGTGGACCTGCAGCCAACACACTTTGGCAATCCCGGAGCGGACCTAATTTTTATAGCTGTAGTGTATTCTTCTCTGTCATCCACGGTGTGGTGGCTATCTGCGTCCACAGCCAGCACCGCCGATTGTGGTTCCGTATGCCTCAACATAGTTCTCTCACCGAGGTCCTTGGACAGTTTTTCTGCTGTTTCGAACTGCTGAGCTATCTCGACTGCCATGGCTAACGTCAGTTCACCGGAGTGTGTGAGGAGCCTTGACCATGCCGCAGAATATAGCATGTGCTCCGCCAACTGATCGCGGACCATTTCTTCCTCCAAAGCTCCAATTGGCATTCCCCAGCCAGCTAACGCAGATCTGCGACATATTGCTGCACCGACTCTCCAGTCCGCTGGTGGCGCTGCCGAAACTGAATCCTCCGGACTATGACGTTTTCCGGAGCGTGAAAGTAGCGTGCCATTAGCCCGACCATGTCGTCAAAACTATCACTCTCACCCAATGTGCTGAGAATTCGTTGTCCCTCCACGCTGAGATCATGGACCAAAATCACTCGTGCACACAGTTTCTCCAATTTGCCGAGGTTCAAGGCCACCAAATAGGTTTGGAATTCCACATACCACCTCGCCTGGGCCCCTGGGCGAGGTGGTATCTTGTCCCCATTGTGGGACTAATAAAGGCTTATCTTATCTTAAATTTGCCATTTTTCCTTTAAATTTTAAACTTTTTCTCACAGATTTGCAAATATTTCCTCAAAAATTTGTGATTTTTTTTTCTCATAAAATTTCAACAGTTTTTCTTGTACATTTGATTATAATAGAATAGGCTTTATTGTCATTGTACAGTTGTACAGTACAACAAAATTGCAAGTTTTTTCCTCAAAAATAGCAGTTTTTGTTCTGTAAATATCCAACTTTCTTCTTATAAATTTACAACACATCAGGATGCTGGATAAATTTTGTGTAATAAAATTGTAATTTGTGACTTATTTTTTAATTAAGATCTTTGCACCTTTCTCCTTGCAAGTTTGCACCAAATTTATATTTATATGTTTATACCCAGCTGGGCCAGGAGAACTGCGCATAGGGGAACAAACAGCACATTTAGAACTTTTAATTTTGCATTGGTGAACTATTTAATGTGATTTTATCCTTAATGCATCTCTGTTTGACTGAAGTTTTGCATGACTGCACAACCTCAGTGACTTTGAAAAGCTGAGCAAAGTGATGGATGTTTTCTGCAACAGGTTTCAGGTCTGTGCAGGTTTATGTTGAGGATGACTGAAGTGACTCAAAGGGATTCCTGGTACAGATAATAACCCTCACCTGGAGTCAGGATTCATACTTCACTTTCTGTTCAAAGAGCAAAATAATCAATCGATGCAACACATGGCAATAAAGAATATATATAGTGTGTCTGTGTATGTATGTATATATACAGTATATTTGTATATATATGTGTGTGTATGTATATATGTGTATATACGTATATGTGTGTGTATACATGTGTGTGTATGTATGTATATATATGTGTGTGTGTATGTATGTATGTATATATATGTGTGTGTATGTATGTATGTATGTATATGTGTGTATGTATGTATACGTGTGTGTGTGTACATATGTGTGTATGTATGTATATACTGTATGTGTGTGTATATATATGTATATATGTGCATGTTTGTATGTACACACACACACACACACACACACACACACATATATATCTAAACTTATTTTAACAGATTTCCATGAATAAAGCCACAAATGTCTAAAAACAGTCTGCATTTTTTGGAAATTTACAATTTTCCAAATTTACAATGTAAATATGGAACTTTTTTCCAGCAAATTTTCCATTTTTTTCCTCAAAAATTTGCAAACTTTTTGTGTAAAATTTCCACTTCTTTCTCATAAATTTGCAGCTTTTTTCTTGTAAATTTTCCATTTTTCCTCATAAATTCGCAGATTTGTTCTTAAAATGTGACTTGTTTTTCCTCATAAATTTGCAGTTTTCTCCTTCTAAATTTAGATGGATGGATGGATGGAGGGATAGATAGATACGGTGGTGTGAAAAAGTAACACAAGTAAACAAAAAATGCAGTTTTTAAATGAAGGTGTTTGTTACTAAGGGTAAAAAAAAAAATCCAAACCTACATGGCCATGTGTGAAAAAGTCCCCCCCACTCCCGTTAAAACATAAATTAACCTCTTGCGCTCCGTTGTCCCACGGGTGGGCAAGTCTCTGCGTCCTAGTGCGCACGAGGGTGCTCTTGTGCGCTCTTGTGCGCCCTCGAGGCATGATCCTGTTGGTGCAGATGGAGATGGTGATGGCGTCCAAGCGTGTACTGAAAATAAAAGCTGCAGACACAGCCGCGAACAGATTAGTTCATCTGATTGACCTCTCATTCGACTAATAAGAGCCTTGAATTGGGTTTCTGAAACCTTGAAGAACCAATGACTGAAAACCTAGCCAGAAGGACCCGCCTCCCAACGGCTGTGAGCCAATTGAAGCACAGAAGTTCGCTGAGCTGTTGTCTAAAGCTGGGTGAAGAGAGACTGCTTCAGCAGCCACAGGCAGTGCTTTATTTATTTTTTTTTTAATTCCAGCAGAGTGTTTAGGATTCTCTTATATGGTCATCATAGACCGACGGAGGCCGACGACGAAGGTCGTAAATCATTCGCCAAAACCGCAATCATGGAATTATGTTTTGACCGGGTCGCGAGACCAGAACCAGAGCGGACCAGCGTCGGTTCGTCTGACAAATGAGGAAGAGAAGTTGGCCAGGACAATGTGGCTGTGAAGAGGTAAGGTGTTATAAGCCAAATTATTTTCTATCCCTGAAAATTGTAATCAAAAATGACTTTTGACCGATCAGTAAATTACCACTGTGCGGCGCACGATGTCCGAAGTGCGTGCGCCGCGTTATACGGTTCGTTCGTCGCCTCCGGACCATGAACGCCCCCCCCTCCCCACCCTGCCGCTACGATTCTGTCGCGGGGGGGTGGGGGGAGCTGCAGTGACATCGGTGCTGTGGAAACATGCCACATCCAAGTGTAATCCGTTATGTAGCGAGGGCGGATCTCCGTCCTCTGTAGAAACACACATACACAGACACAGCCCTGAATGTGACCTTTCATTTGAGCCCAAGATGAAGCTTCTATGTGGAATCATTCAAAAGTTACAGACGTTTTTCCAAACTGTGCCATTTGGCACAATTTGGCACAGTTCCAAAACGCCTGGGAACAGCCTGAGAACAAAGCTGTGTAAAATATTCATTTTTTGTGGTATTGTTACCAAATTTGGACCTCAGCTGGATAACACTTGGTTCTACATTTCTGTTGCCTTTTCCAGCCCAGATCTGAAGCTGTGTGTTATTTGCAAGCATTTGTATCCAAAAAAACACCCAGGCCAAATTTATTTTCTTCAAGTTCACTATGTCTAGATGACTGTAACTCAGTGGCCGGAGCACTTAGAGAGATCATGTTTTTTTTTTGCCAAAAAATTCAAAGTGTTTTCTTTTAAATGAGACCAACCCCATGAAGATGCTGCAAAGGGTTGAATAACAGCTTTCGATTTACTTTGGGCACATTATTTTTTGGCGTTTTTAGGAAAATTGCCCGGAGTGCAAGGGGTTAACTGTGGTTTATCACATCTTTGGAAAGCTGAGTTCAATTTCTCTAGTCACACCCAGGCCTGATTACTACCACACCTGTTCTCAATCAAGAAATCACTTAAATAGGACCTGCCTGACAAAGTAAAGTAGACCAAAAGATCCTCAAAAGCTAGACATCATGCTGAGATCTAAAGAAATTCAGGAAAAAATGAGAAACAAAGTAATTGAGATCTATCAGTCTGGAAAAAGGTTATAATGTGGGCACCCAGCACAATGCAGACTGACACTATTCACGCTCAACAGGGATTGCATACGGACAGAACCCCTGGGGGGACAACCAGAACAATAGACTATAATAGACCAGAATAATAGACTGTTATACATCTCCGGATTAAGGAGAGGAAGTCCGGGCGCCAGTTGGTCACGCAATTGATATGTATTGACTGATATGTATAGCAATATGCAAATGTGCCATGCATTCTCTCTTTGTGTAACATGCATAAAAGAACTTGCTATACATGCCTCAAGAGGACACACAGCAAACACAGCACACACAGCACAACACGGTGCACTGCGCTACAGTGTGTCTCGTGATGATGGAGGAAATAAAACTCTGAAACCTTCCAGCTCGTCGCATCTCACCTGAACTTATTTGTTCCTCCACACTGGTGACCCTTGACGAAGAATGGAACACGAGGCGAACACCCCGGAGATCACCTGGACGGGAAGCCCCAGCATGTGTCATGGTGCGCCCCTCGCCTGATCTTTTACCTCCACACTGGTGACCTGACGAGGGAGAATTACCGTCTGCTCCCTCCTACCGCGCTGTGGATCCCAGAGGACCAGAGAATGCCTGCAACCTCTTCATCCTCAACGGAGCGCAGCGCTGGGACCAAAACGCACCATGAACGACACGAGCGAACGAAGGAAGCAGCCTGAACGGGGACAATCATCAACGCCGACTGCGTTGATTTCCACCGAGCTCCCTGACTCTGATTAAACTCTGGACAGCGGACCTCCCGCACACAGAAGCCCCGCACGCACACCGCAGGATTACGAGGACAGCGCAACTGCCAGCTAAGTGGTCACTGCGCCAGGCGCGCGCCACGCACCAGGAACAAACTCCACCGCTGAACATGCCCGAGGAAGACGGCCGATTGCCATCCTTGAAACCTTTAGGGCTGCTCTCGCACCTGAAGCATACATGCAGCCCGCACACAGGACTTTGTATGGGTTTCTCAGCCCCGGCACACAAGGGGAATTTAGCTGATTGCTTTCCCCGATGCTTTAGGGCTGCTCCCACACCTAAAGCCAAACCGCCTCACACCCTCACACAGCTGCAGTTGTTTCACAGCCGCTACGCATCCTCGAGGAACTGGACGATCGCTTTCCCCACATCCTCGTTGGACCGAACCCGCATGAGAAGTCAGTGACTTAACTTTATATATATATATATATTTTTCTCTCTCTCTTTCATAGCCACTGTGGATCATTGCCAGGTTTAATGGGAAAGTCCCTCACCATCGCGGATCCACACACAATTTTTGTGCGGCCCAGACACCTTTGACGTCCCGGGCCGGCACTCGCTTACTCCCACCCCCCTGCTTCTCCTCCAGCACAGCGCTTTTCCCGCACCTCACTCCCTAAAGCCGGCCAATTGCCGTCTTGTTCCATTACGCACGAAACACACTGGCCTGTGCACCCACAATCCACGACAGTTCAATGTGCTGGAACTTGGAGCAGAGCACACTGCCCTTTCCACACCTCCCCCCGTCCCCCCCATGGACGGACATGCCCTCCGACAGTTCTACCAGAGCCAAACGATGGCGGGGGGAGGGGAGGTCACAGCCCCTTTTGAGCGTTCTGGGCGGATGCCGTGTGGGCACCCAACACAATACAGACTGATACTATTCACGCTCAGCAGGTATTGCATATGGACAGAACCCCTGGGGGGACAACCAGAACAATAGACTATTGTTATATATCCCCGGATTAAGGAGAGAAAGTCCAGGCGCCAGTTGGTCATGCGATTGATATGTATGGAGTTTTTGCGTAGGCTCGTAAAAATCACGTGACTCGCGGGGGTAAACATAAACACGCCGTACGTGCCGCCATTTTGGATGGCAAGAGCAGCAGTTGCACTGTGACAACCCAGGCATAACTTGTACTGTTTAGCGATCAGAATGAGTGAGGAGAACACACAGTCACAATCTGACATAATAACATCCTATCATCCTCTTCAACAGCTGACACTATGGCCTCTGAAACTGTGTCTGCGATGTCTGTGTCACATTCAGTGGAGTCATTGTCAGCAGTCATAACAGCAGACAAGTGTTTTTAATCTTGCTCCCGTGCGCTCCTCTGGTGTGCTGAAATGCCTCAGTTGAATGGAGGTGACGGGTGTGGGGTAACAGCTGGAGCAATTAGCAGAATTGCTAATTCTGATTACTGACTGCCAGTAATCTGCTCAGCGGGGATGATTTGGGGGCAAACGATGAGATGATATCTTTCAAAGACGAAGGGGAGCAGGAGGAAAAAATATCGGAAAACGTGTCAGCGGAAAGGGATGTGGATGATGTGAAGTCTTGGCTGGTGAACGAGTCGGAAAACAACAGCAGCTCCTCACTCAGAGGTGAGTGAAGCGCGCTGCGTTTTTTTTTTTTTTTTTTTTTTTTTAAAGGCTCTCCACGGCGCGCCACATTAAAACGTACCTGATTTTATGCACATGTACAATAGTTTTCTCCCCTTTCATGTGTGCATCGTAGCAAGCAGAGAGGCGCCCCCAAACCACAAAGTTTTTTTTTTTTTTTGTTACTTATTTGTACCCGTAGGTAGATTTGGTTTGCAGTCTGGTGACAAGCCACCAGCCGCTGCGTGCGCGAGCGCCCTAAACCCACGGTCTCATGATCCCCGCGATCCCCCGGCCGAGGGTAAAACTGTGCTGCCACAGTGCTAAACCACTGCTCCACCTTGCAGCCCGTTATGACAAAGCGAGAGATTACGTCAGTGAAGGTAATTATTCAAAAATCCAACTTTTTTTTTTTTTTTTTTTTTTGCATTTCACACCGGCCATTTAATTCCCCGCTTATCCCCTTATCAGGGGGAACAACAGGAGTACACCATTTTGCGGAGTTTGTAGATACACGTGAGCTATGTGGTTTATTTCACCCTGCTGCTGCTGTTTCTTGCCATCCAAAATGGCGGCTCACTCTAACGGGCCAGTGCGGCACGCCCCCTGACGTCATATGCAAAAACTCCATAGACTGATATGTATAGCAATATGCAAATGTGCCATGCATTCTCTCTTTGTGTAACATGTAGAAAAGAGCTTGCTATACGTACCTCAAGAGGACGCACAGCAAACACAGCACACACAGCACAACACAGCGCTACAGTGTGTCTCATGATGATGGAAGAAATTAAACTCTGAAACCTTCCAGCTCGTCGCATCTCGCATGAACTTATTTGTTCCTCCACAATAAAGCCATTTCTAAAGCTTTGGGACTCCAGCAAACCACAGTAAGAGCAATTATCCTCAAATAGCAAAAACATGGTGCAATGGTAAACCTTCCCAAGAATGGCCATTTATGCAGCAGACGACTTTATTCACTCTCACATCAGTCATACACAGAAAAAGCATGTCTAAATACACCAGGGTCTCTCCTTTTATATCAACTGCCCATCTCACATCTGCATGACATCTCGCATCACAATACATTCATCCCATCTTCCCCAACTCCCTCTTCCTGCTACCTCACCATAATCTCCATAGCTTTTGTCCTTCTCTGTTTACCCTCTGCATCCAGTCTGAGATGATTAACCCAGCCTCTACACCCCCCACCCCCCCACCCCCAGAATCTCAGACCGAGTTTCAGTCCTCACGTCCTTTTGGCTTCAGTCTCCTCCCATATCTGCTGTAATGGGGGTTTACCGCCTCCGCGGCGCTGCTGTGCCGACGGGGGGCTCCTGGGGGTGTGTCTGTCTGCGGGTGGGCCATGGCGAGGGGGGGAGGAACCTTCAACTTGCCCATGTGGCTGCTCTGATGAATCATTCACCAGGGGAGTTCTCAGTGGGGGTCTTCCACGCCGAGGGGCCTGAGCCAACATCACTTGCTCATCCGCCACCACAAAGGCGGGCTTAAGTCTGTCTATGCATATTTTCTCCCGACGACCCCCCAAGTCTAACAAAAAATGTTTGTCCCTGTTTCCAGCACTCTGAACGGGCCATCATAGGGTTGGCGCAATGGAGGGTGGTGGGCATCGTGCCTGACAAACACGAACGCCGCATTCTTCAAAGTTTTTGGCACAAAAGCATGTGGAAAACAGTGGTGGGCCGGGCCGGGCAGCGTGCCTGTGTCTGCGCTATGCTGCAAATGCTGAGACGGACAGTTGTCCGGCGCGGGATTATCTGGCAAAAATTCCCCGGGAAGCCGCAGTGGCTGAGAAAAAAAACAGTTCCGCCGGGGAAGCCTCCAAATCCTTTTTTGGTGTGGAACGCAACCCCAATAAAACCCACGGCAACCGGTCTACCCAATTTGCATCCATCAGCGAAGCCCTGAGCGCTGCTTTCAGTGACCTATGAAAACGCTCACATAACATATTGGCCTGTGGGTTGTATGCGGTTGTGCGATGAATTGCAACACCCAGGCTACGGGCCATCATGGACCAGAGGTCGAAAACAAACTGAGGGCCCCTATCGGACGTGATGTCCGACGGGATTCCAAAACATGCCACCCATGTTGTCAAAAAAAGCGCGGGCCACGTCTGTGGACGTGGTTACCGCCAGCGGGACTGCTTCTGGCCAGCGTGTGGTGTGGTCCACCACTGTCAGAAGGTGTGTGCACCCCTGCGATGGTGGGAGGGGGCCCACGAGGTCCACGTGAACATGGTTGAACCTCTTTGCCAGTGTACGAAACGGCTCCAAAGGAGCCTTCGTGTGTCTGTGTACTTTGGCTCGTTGGCACGCTACGCAGGCTGCAGCCCACTCTTTCACTTGTTTGCGCAGGCCTGGCCACACGAACTTCGCTCCCACCATTTTGACTGACGCGCGCACTCCTGGGTGCGCCAGAGCGTGAACTGACTCAAACATGTGGCGGCGCCAAGTGACTGGGACCACCGGGCGCGGGCGTCCCGTGGAGACGTCGCAGATTGGGGGGGCTTGCCATCTTGCAGTATTCTGCTCTCCAGCCTCAACCCTGTTGGTCCAGACTGGAGCACGCACATGTCCGTATACGGTCATAAACTCCGAGATCGCGACCAGCTGTCTCTGCTGCGGGCCCCACCATGGTTCCGAAACCTTGGCCATCGCGAACGTTAGCGGCTTGTGGTCTACGAACGTGGTGAAGCTGCGCCCTTCCAGCCAGAACTGGAAGTGGCGTATGGCCAGGTGGAGAGCCAGTAACTCTCTGTCGAACATGCTGTATTTACGATCACTGTCGCGCAAAGCCCTGCTGAAAAAAGCGAGCGGCTGCCAAGAACCAGCGACACGTTGCTCCACGACGGCCCCTATGGCCATGTCCGAGGCGTCGATAGTGAGCACTATCTGGGCCACCGGGTCCGGGTGCGCCAACGGTGTGGCGTTTGCCTGGGCTGTTTTAACCTCAGAGAACGCCTGCTCCCGCTCCGGAGTCCATTCGACTCTGTCCGCAGGTTTCCGTTTCTTGAGCGAGGTGTACAATGACTGCATGAGTTGAGCTGTGCGGGGGAGGAACCTGTTATAAAAGTTAACCATCCCCAAAAATTCTTGCAGCGCCCTGAGCATCTGAGGCCGGGGAAAATTCGCCACGGCGCGCACTTTGTCGGGCAAGGGTATCGCTCCCTTCGGTGAGACACAGTGCCCCAAAAAATCAATCCCCGTCACGTCGAACTGGCATTTCGCCAGGTTGATTATTAACCCATGCTCCTCCAACCTCCGGAAAACTGTCCTGAGGTGGGTTACGTGTTCGTCCTCGGACGCGCTGGCCACCAGGATATCATCCAGGTAGACGAACACAAATGGGAGATCGTGCAACACTGCATCCATCATGCGTTGGAATGTCTGTGCCGCTCCTTTTAATCCGAAGGGCATGCGTAAAAACTCAAACAAGCCAAACGGAGTTATTACCGCTGTTTTGGGTATGTCCTCCGCGCGCACTGGGACCTGGTGGTAACCGCGGACCAGGTCTATTTTAGAAAAAATGCGAGCCCCGGGGAGGTGAACGGAAAAATCCTGAATATGGGGAATCGGGTAGCGGTCGTGCGCTGTGGCATTATTCAATCTGCGGAAATCTCCGCATGGTCGCCACGATCCCTCGGCCTTAGGGACCATGTGTAGCGGGGATGCCCATGGGCTGTTCGATCGCCTGATGATGCCCAACCTTTCCAGGTTGGCAAACTCCTCACGTGCTATGGCCAGTTTAGCTGTGTCCAGGCGCCGAGGTTGTGCGAAAACGGGCGGCCCGGTGGTGGTGATAAAGTGTTCCACCCCGTGTTTAGCGATGGCTGCCGAAAACGTCAGGACCGTGAGTGCTGGGAACTGAGTGAGCAGTGTGTGGAACTTACCGCCTGGAGCTGTGACGTTGGCTTGTGTTATTGGCCCGGCCCCTCGAGCTGCACAGGGGAGAGAATCAAAAGACATTGCATTAACCAGGCGCCTGTTAGCAACATCGACTAGCAACCCGTGTGCACACAGAAAATCAGCTCCCAGGATTGGGAAACTCAATGCCGCTATGACAAAAAGTCCACTCGTACATACGGCCGTGTAGGGATAAAGTCAGTGTTCTCTAACCAAAAGTCTTAATGACCGAGCCGTTTACTGCTACCAGCCCAGGGCCGCAAGCTCCCGCTAGCCGGGCAGCGTAGGACGGCAGGATGATGCTCTTCTGGGCTCCGGTGTCTACGAGGAACCGTCTCCCCGAGCACGAGTCCGTCACGTAGAGCAGCTTGTTCTCTTCACCGGCAGTCGCAGCTGCTTCCGACTGCCGGCCTTTGCATTTCCCGAACGCTTGAATTGGCACGGTGGCGCACATCTGCGTATGTTCTGTCCAAAGCGGCAGTGGTAGAAGCAAAGCGTGTCTCTCTGGCATTTCCTGGCCCCCGCTGCCGCTACCGTCGGTGGCTCCTCGCCTCCGCTGATCGTCTCGCTGGGTTCCAACGCCACCGCGTTCACTGTGAGGGCTCTGGTGGTGAGAATGATCTGATCTGCCTCCTGGGCTAGCGCACGGTAGTCACGCGCGGCCAGCAACGGTGAATTGGCAAGAACCACTCTCGCCTCTGTTGGGAGGTTCCGGAGGAAAAGGTGGGCAAACAGAAAATGCCCGTCGTCCGTGCCCATCAATGCCAACATTTTCTCTATCAGTCTGACCGCCGACCCATCGCCAAACTCGGAGCGCCTGAGAAGCCTCTCTGCTCTCTCACGGTCCGAGAGCGTGTAGCGCTGGGTCAGCGCGGCCTTGAGAGCCTCGTGTTTGTCGTGGGCTGGAGGCTGTTGGAGCAGGCTCGCTACTTGCTGAGATGTGCGAGCGTCCAGCGCTGCGACCACATAGTAATATTTGGTGTCGTCTGCCATTATTCCCCGGAGGGCGAACTGAGCCTCAGTGTGGTGGAACCAAGATCGCGGGTCGTGCAGCCGAAAGTCCGGTAGTTTGACCGAAACAGCGCACGTGTTGCTGGGGGTTCCCGTTCGTACCGTCTCTGGGATGCTTGCTGCGTTGCTGGGGCTTCCCGTCCGGACCAACTCCGGGGTTCTTGCCTCGTGTTCCATAATTCGTCAAGGGGTCACCAGTGTGGAGAGTGTAAATAACAGAAACTGATTTATGCAGCAGATGACTTTATTCACTCTCACATCAGTCATACCCAGAAAAAGCATGTCTCAATACACCAGGGGTTCTCCATTTATACCAACCGCCCATCTCACATCTGCATGACATCTTGCATCATGATACATTCATCCCTTCTCCCCCAACTCCCTCTTCCTGCTACCTCACCATAATCTCCATACCTCTTGTCCTTCTGTGTTTACCCTCTGCATCCAGTCTGAGATGATCAACCCAGCCTCTACAGTCTCAGTTTTGCCAGAAAACATCTTGATGATCCCCAAGACTTTTGGGAAAATACTCTGTGGACTGATGAGACAAAAGTTGAACTTTTTGGAAGGTGTGTGTCCCATTACATCGTGCGTAAAAGTAACACAGCATTTCAGAAAAGGAACATCATACCAACAGTAAAATATGGTGGTGGTAGTGTGATGTCTGGGGCTGTTTTGCTGCTTCAGGACCTGGAAGACTTGCTGTGGTAAATGGAACCATGAATTCTGCTGTCTATCAAAAAATTCTGAAGGAAAATATCCGGCCATCTGTTGGTGACCTCAAGTTGAAGCGCACTTGGGTTCTGCAGCAGGACAATAATCCAAAACACACCAGCAAGTCCACCTCCGAATGGCTTAAGAAAAAGTGGCCTCGTCAAAGTCCTGACCTGAATCCAATTGAGATGCTGTGGCATGACCTTAAAAAGCCGGTTCATGCTCAAAACCCCTCCAATGTGGCTGAATTACAACAATTCTGCAAAGATGAGAGGGCCAAAATTCCTCCACAGCGCTGTAAAAGACTCATTGCCAGTTATCACAAACGCTTGACTGCAGTTGTTGCTGTTAAGGGTGGCCCAACCAGTTATTAGATTTAGGGGGCAATCACTTTTTCACACAGGGCCATGTGGGTTTGGATTTTCTTTCCCTTAATAGCAAACACCTTCATTTAAAAACTGCATTTTGTGTTTACTTGTGTTATCTTTGTCTAATATTTAAATTTATGTGATGATCTGAAACATTTAAGTGTGACAAACACAAAAAAAAAAGAGAAATCAGGAAGGGGGCAAACACTTTTTCACACCACTGTAGGTAGGTAGGTAGGCAGATAGATAGATGGATAGACAGATGTACTTTAATGATCCCAAACTGGGAAATTACAGTACATTTTCAAATTTTTTGGCATAAATTTGCAACTAAATTTGTGACTTTTTTGTCAAAAAAAAATTCAAAATTTTTCTCATGAATTTGCCATTTTTCCTGTAAATTTTCACCTTTTTTCTCATAAATTTTCATCATTTTACAAATGGCAAATTTGTAAATAAAAAAAGATTTTAAAAAACTGAATTAAAAAAAAAAAAAATTCATGTTAAAAGTGAAATTTTATGAGAATTCTGCTACAATTTTATTAGGAATACTATCAAAATTGCATATTAAAGCTTGTAAATTTGTGAGGAAAAAAGACAAATACAAGAGAGATAAGCTGATAATTTACTTTTTAAAAAAAGCTGCAAATTTATGAGAAAAAATGGCACATGTGCAAGTAAAAGCTTAAACTTTAATGAAAAAGGCTTCGTAAAATCTCAGATTAAAAAAAGTTGAAGATTTTCAGAACTTACAAAAAAAGTAAATTTAGGTGTAAAATGTGCAAATTTTAATAGGAAAAACTCAAATAAAATAGCAGGTTTTGCATGTAAAAAGTTGCAGATTTCCAACAACTCCTCTGCTGTTGCTGACATTGACAAGTTAACCAGCTCAGATGTTTAGTGGCTCTGAGCAGATTTTAGAAGCAAAAACTGCTCCAAATGTTTGCTTCCATGGCAGCAGGTTTGTGTTTTAACTCACCACAGCAGGAGGAAACCATCAGAGTAATCCAGAGGGAGAGAGCCGGAGAGACGTTCATCCTGGACCAGAGACAAACACTTACTGACACAGAGAAGGTGTGTCCTAAACTCTAAAACCCTCCCTGACATGTACATTTATCCTCCAAACAAGTGCTGACCTGGCAGCTCTGATTCATTCACTTATTCATCTCCAAAATCCCCACAAGATGGCCATAAAATGAAGGAAAAAAAACCCCATGGGAGTTGTGAGAATATACTGGTCTGTCCATTTCCTCCTGGCAGTTAGTGTGTGGATTCAAGTAAAAGGGGTGCAGCTGGGTACAAGTCAGTGGGATGCCGGTGCGCCTCAGGGGGAAGATCTGTGTGTGGCCTGTGGACCTATACCAGGGGTCAGCAAACCATGCTACTCAACATCACAATAACAGTTTTTTCTTATAAATTTGCTAGTGTTTTAATTCATTGTAAATGTGTTACATTTTTCTCACAAAATTGCTACTTTTTCTGATAATTTTTTGATTATTTGCAGAAAGTTTTTTGTCTTTTTTGCAAAATTGTGTTGCCGTTTTCCTCATTAACTGTATTTTTTTCCCCTCTAAATTTGGCATATTTTTCTTTCTTTGGCCGACAGCAGTGGCCTAATGGTTATGGATGTGGGCTGTTGAGTGGAGGGTCGAGGGTTTGATCCCTGGACCCGCGGGATTAGATCTGGGTGGGACAGATAACATAGCAGTGTTTGCCCCACCCTCCTACAGCCCACTGTGGTGCCCTTAACCCCAGCTGCTCCACTGGAGCTGCTCAGTGGCCACAGGTGAGCCTGTGGTTGTACTGGGCAGCTTCCTGGTGTGAGTGTGAACAGGGCGTCCTTGAACAAGAGAGCTTGTCTCTCAATGGAACTACCTTGTATCAATAAAGGTTAAATAAAAATTAGTTTAAACATATTTTTCTTTGCAAATGTAAAACCTTTTTTGAGTAAAATTGAAGAATTAAATTTGACTTTTTCCCCAGTAAAGTTATGAACGTTTTTTCATAATTGTGTTTTTGCCGGGGTGGGGGTGGGGGGGCATAATCTGCTTTTCTCATGAGATTGTCTTATGTGATTGTTATCCATTTCAGATACAGATGCTGCCTTTTTCATATAATATACAGCATTTTTTGTGTACATTTGAGTTTTTCTTGCCAATTTATGGGGATTATTTTCCCCCCAAAATCTGCAACATTTTCCTTAAATTTAGAAAACTTATTTTTTTCATAATTTTTCAGCTCTTCTCATAAATTTATTACATTTTTCGTTGTAGCTTTATTAACATTCATGGGCAAAAATTGTAGCATTTCTTACACAAATTTATTAAAATTTTCTTAAAATGTCAGTAGTTTCCTGCCTGTTAAAGGTGAGGCGAGTAGCCACTCTCACTGGTTTGTTCCATGTTACACCCAAAACACTCTGGATAATTAAGACAGCTGAGACAACTCTTATCTTTTCACCTGGTGGAAAATTATTTTTTTTAGCGGCCATAATAGCAAAATGGGCATAAACTTATGACTCACTTCTTTGCAAATTTTGTGCATATCTGCAGCTTACCTCTCATAAATTTGCAGCATTTTCCTCATATATATTTGCATTTTTCTGTTGTAAATTTGCCGTTTATTCCAGGTTTTTCTTATAAATCTACAACTTTTTTTTCTCAAATTTGAAACTGTTTTTTTATAAATCTGCAACTTTTTTCTCAAAGAAATTGTAACTTTTTGTAACTTTGTTCCTCAAAAATTTGCAACTTTTTTCTCATATTTACATTTTTTCCTTGTAAATCTGCTGTTTTGTCTTCACAAAATTTTAAACTATATATAAATTTGCATTTTTTTTCAATTGTTCAGTTGTAAATTTGCAACTTTTCACTTGTAATTAAACAATTAAACATTCTTGTACAATTTTCTCTTTTAATCTGCACAGATTGACATTTTCTCTTTTATATTTACTACTATTTTCTGATAAATTTGTAATATTTACTGATCCATTATAACCATTGAAGTGTAAATCTTCAAATTTGACTTTTTTGTGTTGTAAAAACTTTTCTCTTTTGCTGTTGCATTTTGTGATTTGTCCTTTTTTTTTGGCGGGGGAGGGGGGGGTGCAGCAAGTATACTCAGGTTCAGGTTCAGGTTACTTTATTTGTACCCGTAGCTAGATTTGTTACTGCATTAATAACACTGATCAACATCAAATTTATTGTCTAAGTTTGTTTTTTTTTAGCTGATTTAGGATAATTTTGATGTGCTGAATCCAAAAATCACATTGGTTTTGCTCAATCAGGTCAACTTTTTGAATTATGGCCACATGTTGTTTTATATGTTTTTGTTTACATGTACGGGGATTTTTTTTCGCTTTATATGACGCAAAATTCTTTTTAATGTCTTGAAATTCTCTGAATTTTGAATAATGATGATGTAACATTCAATTTACATGTGCTTACCTTTATAAAAAGGTAAGTACATGCACAGTACTAAGTAAGTACTAAGTAAGTACAGGTTTTTACTGAGCACCTGATCGAGAGAAACGGATGTCATTTTCGAATTCAGCGGTGCAAAATTGTCTTAAATCAGTTGAAAAAACACAGACAACTTACAAAAAATTATTTTTGGAACCTTGTGTAATGACTGAATATAGTGAAAGAATGTCAAGTAAAACAGGAGGACGAATCCTGACATGTAAAACGTCTGTTTTTCCAACAATAACACACACACACACACACACACACATTCCTGTAAACCCTATAATCACACAGGTTTTTGTTCTGTGACCTGTGTTGCTGGATTCCTCCAGCGGGGCGACGTGACCGTAAAGAGGGAAGTGTGATGGTGTTTGTGTTCCTGGTGTCAGTCTGATGGAGGACCTGTGTGGGTGAATAAGATAAGATAAGCCTTTATTAGTCCCACAACGGGGAAATTCCAGGATTGCAACAGCACAGGGATAGCAACACTCAGAGCAACAATCAGAAGGCAAGAAAAAAAACAAGCAAGCAAGAGCAGCTAATATACAGTACATATGTACATATTACTATAAAATATATATATACACACACACACAGACACACAGTGCAGAGCATTGTAGCTGGATGGAATAAATATATGAATATATGAACACACAGTGCAGAGCATTGTAGCTAGATGGAATAAATATGTAAATATATAAACACACACAGTGCGGAGCAATGTAGCTAGATGGAATAATATGTAGATATACAAAAACACAGTGCGGAGCATTGTAGCTAGATGGAATAAATATATAGATATATAAATATAAACACACCCAGTGCTGAGCATTGTAGCTAGATGGAATAAATATATATATATATGGTTTCAGGGTTGCCATGCTGGTCCTGGGAAGATGTTTCAGTACATCAGTGAGGGTCCGTCCTCACACGTCTTCTGGAGGAGTCCCTACTATGGACTTTTTTTTTTCCACAAAAAGATGCAGCTGCCAGACGTGCTCGTGACGTGAAATGGCCGTGATGCGCTTTGGTAAAACACCTCAGGGTTTAAACGTCAAGTGTAGAGGATTGACGAGACATGATCATTGCAGACACAGGCTTTATTCCTCTATCCCCAAGTCAGACTGCTCTCCAGGTGCCAAAGTGAACCTTTTATACAGCTTATACTCTCTTCCTTGGCACCAGGAATACATGCATTAGCATACATCACAACAGAGCACATCACAACACAATACATTCACACCTGGCATCCCAGGTGTGAAGGCACATCTCCATATACTTTTCTCCCCCCTGGTGCTCTGGCGCCTACCTTTGCATCTTCTCCTTTCTTCTCTCACATTTCCATTTCTCACCCCCTTCCCCCTATTCCCCAAGCCACTGGGTGTGAGTAAGACCTCCCGTTGTGCCACTAACCCCCACCCCCCCGAACACCCAGAAGGGGCCTTAACCCTCCGGTACCTTGGGCTTCATCAATCATCCGTAACAGCTGTAACGTGGAGCCACCAGGCTGACCAAAGTGCCTTCCTGTCGAGGTGGGTAGGAGAAAGACTCAGTTCCTGGTGGACAGTCCTCTGGAGGGGGAAAGGGTGGGGAGGGGAAAAATTTGGTCTCTTGCAAACAGTTCTCTGAAGGGGGAACACAACCCTGCAGACCCTCCTCAGGCGGGCGTAAATGCCGGGGAGCCTGGGCAAGGGCCACCTGCTCATCTGCTAACACGTACTCGGGCTTAACCCCTTGATGCCTGAATTTATTTCCAACTGTTAACAATTTTTTATTTTATTTTTTTCATAATTGAAAATCGTTTTTTTTTTTTTTTTTTTTTTTGATTGATGCGAATTCTCGACAATAGGCGTCAAGGGGTTAAGCCCGTCTATGCAGATGGCTTCCTTATGCCCCCCCCAGAATCTAACACAAAATGTTCTGCTCCCTTTTTCAAAACTCTGAACGGGCCGTCATAAGGCGGACGCAGTGGGGTTCTGTGTGCGTCATGTCTAACGAAAACAAATTCAGCGTTCTCCAAACGCTTTGGAACAAAAGTGCGGGGAAAAGAATAGTGCGCCAGCCCCGGAAATGCTGCCAGCCTCTGCCTCGGAAAAAAGGCGCACAGATGAGAATACTGGGCACGGGACTTTCTGGCAAAAATTCACCTGGGATCTTCAATGGTTGACAAAAAACGAGCTCTGCCGGGAAAGCTGCCAAATCTTCCTTGGGTGCGGAGCACAACCCCAGTAGGACCCAAGGGAGGTGGTCGACCCAATTTGTGTCCGTTAACAAGGCTCTGAGCACTGCTTTAAGCGACCTGTGAAACCTCTCACACAAACCATTAGCCTGCAGGTTGTACGTGGTGGTGCGGCGGACCAGAGTTCTGAAACAAACTGGGGACCCCTGTCAGAGGTGATGTCTGACGGGGAACCGAAATGTGCGACCCAGGATGACAAAAATGTACGGGCCACATCGGCGGACGTGTGGAAGCCAGCGGAACATCATCTGGCCAACGCGTGGTGCGGTCCACTATTGTTACAAGGTGCATGAAACCCTGCAACGGCAGAAGGGGGCCCACCAAATCCACGTGTATGTGGTCGAACCTCCTGTTTGGAATCCGTAAAGGTTCGAGGGGGGCTTTGGTGTGCCTCTGAACCTTAGCCCGTTGGCACGCAATGCACACCGCCGCCCACTCCTTCACATCGTTGCGTAAGTGGGGCCAGACGAATTTGGACTCCAACAGCTTAACAGAACCGGAGTGGTGGCTCAGTTGGTAGAGCATCCGCCCCACACCCGGGAGGCAGGGGTTCAAATCCCGGCCGGGTCATACCAAAGACCATATAAAAATGGTACTTTCTGCCTTCTAGCATGGTGCTCCGCATAATGGAACGGGGAAAGTAAAGTTACGCACAGAGCTACCAGAGGACTGACCCCCCACTGTAGCTTTCACTACTTACAGTAGCTGTGTGGCCTAGGGTCAGAGAAACGGAGATAGGCGCCGCCTCATACACCAACATGGTGTGAAGGGAATTAACTAACTAACTAACCAGCTTAACAGAAGCCCGTACGCCCGGGTGTAACAGGTAGTGGACGGACTCGAAAACACGGTGGCACCAAGATCTCAGAACCACCTGGCGAGGACAGCCAGTGGAGATGTCGCAAAGCAAGGGGGGCAACCCTCATGTACAGCCCTGCTCTTCAGTTTTAGTCCGGTGGCCGCGGATCAGAGCGTGAAAATGTCCGCGTCCCCTTGTTGGTCGGCGGCCATGTTGGAAAAATCAGTACCCACGTAGACTGGGGTAACCAGCGCGCATGACAGGCAGTCAGCCACGACATTGAGTTTACCGGCTACATGTTGAATATCGGTAGTGAACTTCAAAATTGCAGCCAGGTGCCGTTGCTGCCGAGCTGACCACGGTTCAGAGACTTTGGACATTGCAAAGGTTAGTGGTTTGTGGTCGACAAACGCGGTAAATTTGTGACCCTCAAGCCAGAACTGAAAATGATGCATGGCCAGGTGGAGGGCCAATAGCTCTCTGTCAAAAGTACTATACTTATCCAGGTTCAAGTTACTTTATTTGTACCCGTAGGCAGATTTGTTTTGCAGTCAGGTGACATCCATATTTACAAACCACAATTACATTCAACATAAACACAAACACAGGCACACATGTAGCTGACTATAAACATGATAAAAGTACTCAAGGCTCCACCAATCAGGACATAGGACAAAGAGATAAGAGAAAAAAACAAGGAGATAAGAGAGAAGGGTCATATTACAAAGTTAAAGACTAGTCAAAGAGATTAAAAACTCAAAGGTCTAAAACCCAATAAAAGATTTAGAACCCAAATAAAAAAACTACAAAAATAAGTAAATATAAAATAAAATTAATAAATAGGTTGTAGAACCTTGGGAGAGTCAGATTTCTAGCATCTCAGACAAGAGACAGTGAATAAGCATGAGAGATCAAGAGCAGGAGGCTCCTGGTGAGAGAGTGGGAAGGAGTCAAGGATGTAGGGGGTTGAATGCAGTGTGATGCAAAAGTCCTGTTGTGTGTGATGTAAGCCATGAAACTTAAGAGGAGAGTCTCTGGGAAAAAGTTCATTCTTTTCAGTGCTCGTGAGATGTGAGTGTGCAATAAATCAATTGAAATGCATCTGCCTGTGATTTCACACACTCCACACTGGTGACCCAAGATGTATTATGGAACACGAGGCAAGATCCCCGGAGCCGGCCCGGTCAGGAAGCTACAGCGAGGCGGCAGCCATCCCACAGACAGCCCGGACTGGAACCTCCAGCCACGCGTGTGCAGTTTCAGTCAGGCTACCCGATTTCTGGCAGCACAACCCGTGCTCTTGGTTCCACCTCACCGAGGCCCAGTTTGCCCTCCGGGGAGTAACGGCAGATGACACCAGATTCTACCATGTGGTCGCAGCGCTCGACGCCCGCACAGCTCAACAGGTACGAGCCTGCTCGATCAGCCACCAGCCAGCAACAGATACGAGGCGCTCAAAGCTGCGCTCATCCAGCGCTACACGCTCTCGGACTGTGAGAGAGCGGAGAGGCTTCTGATGCGGACCAAGCTAGGAGAGGGTTCGGCCGTAGACCTGATGGAGAAGATGCTGGCGTTAATGGGCACGGACGACGAGCACTTTCTGTTTGCCCACTTCTTCCTCCAGAACCTTCCGACAGTAGCGAGAGCGGTTCTGGCCAATTCGCCGTGGCTGGCTGCGGGAGACTACCGTGCGCTAGCCCAGGAGGCAGACCGGATCATCATCACCACCAGGGCGACCACAGTCAACGCAGCAGTGGCGGAGCCCAGCGAGACGACCAGAGGAGGCGAGGAGCCACCAACGGTAGCAGCAGCGGGGACCAAGGAGCGCCAGAGAGACACGCTCTGTTCCTATCACCGCCGCTTCGGAGAGAACGCACGTAGATGTGCGCCACCGTGCCAATTCCAGCGCTCGGGAAAACGCCAAGGCCGGGGTTCAGTAGCAGCAGCGACCCTCGGTGAAGAAAACAAGCTGCTCTACCTAACGGACGCACGCTCGGGGAGGCATTTCCTCGTGGACACCGGAGCCCAGAAGAGTTTCATCCGGCCGACCTACGCTGACCGGCTGGCAGGATCTAGCGGCCCCGGGATGTTGGCAGCAAACGGCTCGGGTATTAAGACCTTTGGTGAGAGGACTCTGCTCTTATCTCTACACGGCCGTACATATGAGTGAACTTTTGTCATACAGCACTGAATTACCATATACTGTGGGCTGATTTTCTGTGTGCACATGGTTTACTGGTTGATGTTGCTAACAGGCGCCTGGTTAATGCACTGTCCTTCGATTCTCTCCCCTGTACAGCTTGAGTGACCTGGCCAACAGCACAAGCCAACGTCACAGCTACAGGCGGTAAGTTCCACACACTGCTCACTCAGTTCCCAGCACTCACGGTCCCGACGTTTTTGGCGGCCATCGCCAACACGGGGTGGAGCACTTTATCACCACCACCGGGCCGCCCGTTTTTGCAAGACCTCAGCACTTGGACGCAGCTAAACTGGCCATAGCGCGCGAGAAGTTCGCCAACCTGGAAAGGTTGGTCATCATCAGGCGCTCGAACAGCTCATGGGCTTCCCCGCTACACATGGTCCCTAAGGCTGAGGGATTGTGGCCACCGTGCGGTGATTTCCGCAGGTTGAACAACACCACGGCGCACGACCGCTACCTGATTCCCCAGATACAGGATTTTTTCGTTCACCTCGCCGGGGCATGCATTTTTTCCAAAATAGACCTGGTCCACGGTTACCACCAAGTCCCAGTGCGCGCTGAGGACATACCCAAAACAGCGGAAATAACTCTGTTCGGTCTATTCGAGTTCCTGTGCATGCCATTCGGGTTAAAAGGAGTGGCACAGACGTTCCAGCGCATGATGGATGCAGTGCTGCGCGATCTCCCGTTCGTGTTCGTCTACCTGGACGATATCCTGGTTGCCAGCGCGTTCGAAGACGAACACGAAACCCACCTCACGACGGTTTTCCGGAGGTTGGAGGAGCACGGGTTAATAATCAACCCGGCGAAATGCCAGTTCGGCATAACGGAGGTTGATTTTTTGGGGCACCGCGTCTCTCCAGAAGGAGCGATCCCGCTGCCCGACAAAGTGTGCGCCGTAGCGGATTTTCCCCGGCCTCAAACGGTCAGGGCGCTGCAAGAATTTTTGGGAATGGTGAACTTTTATAACCGTTTCCTTCCCCGCGCGGTGCAGCTCATGCAACCATTGTACGCCGCGCTCAAAAAACAGAAACCCGCGGATAGGGTCGAATGGACCCTGGAGCGAGAGCGGGCGTTCTTGGAAGTTAAAGCAGCCCTGGCAAACGCCGCACTGCTGGCACATCCAGACCCGACGGCCCGCATAGCGCTCGCCACCGACGCTTCAGACGTGGCCATAGGGGCTGTTGTGGAGCAGCGCGTCGCCGGGGCTTGGCAGCTGCTTGCCTTTTTCAGCAGAACTTTGCGCGACAGTGAACGTAAATACAGCGCGTTCGACAGAGAGTTGATTGCTCTCCACCTGGCCATTCGCCACTTCCAGTTCTGGCTGGAAGGGCGCAGTTTCACCGCGTTCGTGGACCACAAGCCGCTAACATTCGCGATGGCCAAGGTTTCAGAACCGTGGTTGGGCCGGCAGCAGAGACAGCTGGCCGCGATCTCAGAGTTTACTACCGATATTCAGCATGTGTCGGGTAAACTGAATGTAGTGGCGGACTGCCTCTCGCGCGCCGTGGTGGCCCCGGTCTGCGTGGGGATAGATTACGCAGCCATGGCCGCGGAGCAGATTAGCGATGCAGACGTGCGCGCGCTCCAGTCTGGACCAACAGGGTTAAGGCTGGAGAGCAGGGTGCTGCAAGATGGCATGCCCCCCCAATCTGCGATGTCTCCACGGGTCATCCGCGTCCCGTGGTCCCGGCCGCGTGGCGCTGCCACGTGTTTGAGTTGGTTCACACTCTGGCGCACCCAGGAGTGTGCACGTCGGTCAAAATGGTGGGAGAGAAGTTTGTGTGGCCGAGCCTACGCAAACAAGTGAAAGAGTGGGCTGCAGCCTGCGTGGCGTGCCAACGAGCCAAGGTACACAGACACACGAAGGCTCCCTTGGAGCCGTTTCATATTCCGAAAGAGGTTCGACCATGTTCACGTGGACCTCGTGGGCCCCCTCCCGCCATCACAGGGGTGCACGCACCTCCTGACAATGGTGGACCACACCACGCGCTGGCCAGAAGCGGTTCCGCTGGCGGCAACCACGTCCGCAGACGTAGCGCCCGCTTTTCTAACAGCATGGGTGGTGCGTTTTGGAGTCCCGTCAGACATTACGTCCGACAGGGGCCCTCAATTTGTTTCCGAACTCTGGTCTGCGATGGCCCGCAGCCTGGGTGTTACAATTCACCGCACAACTGCGTACAACCCACAGGCCAATGGGTTATGCGAGCATTTTCATAGGTCACTGAAAGCAGCACTTAGGGCCTCATTGACGGATGCAAATTGGGTAGACAGGTTGCCGTGGGTTTTATTGGGGTTGCGCTCCGCGCCGAAAGAAGGTCTAGAAGCTTCCCTGGCAGAGCTTGTTTTTATGCAGCCACTACGGCTGCCCAGGGAATTTCTACCAGATAATCCCACTCCGGGCAGCTCCTCGTCTCAGCTTTTGCAGCGTAGCGCAAACACAGGCACGCTTCTGGGCCCTGCCCACCACAGTTTACCGCGTGTTTTTGTGCCTAAAACTTTGAAGAGCGCTGAGTTTGTGTTTGTCAGACACGATGCCCACCGCCCTCCATTGCGCCCACCCTATGATGGACCGTTCAGAGTGTTGGAAACAGGGGATAAGCATTTTTTGCTAGACTTGGGGGGTAGGAGGGAAAAAAATTGGCATAGACAGACTCAAACCCGCTTTCGTTGTGGCGGACGAGCAAGTGCTGTTGGCTAGGGCCCCTCGGCGTGGAAGACCCCCACGGAGAGCTCCCCAGGGAAATGATTTGCCAGAGCAGCCAAACAGACAGACCGAAGTGGCCCCCCTCCCAGCAACCTCCCACCGGCACAACAGCGCTGCGGAGGCGGTAAACCCCAGTTACAGCAGATACGGGAGGAGACAGAAGCCCAAACAGCATGTGGACTGATGTTCTGTTGTTCTATCACAGCATGTGGACTGTTATTCTATTGTCCTATCTAAGATGCTGGGGGGGGGGGGTGTATTTGTAGCACCTTGGGAGAGTCAGATTTCTAGCATCTCAGACAAGAGACAGTGAATAAGCATGGGAGATCAAAGAGCAGGAGGCTCCTGGTGAGAGAGCGGGAAGGAGTCAAGGATGTGGGGGTTGAATGCAGTGTGATGCAAATGTCCTGTTGTGTGTGATGTAAACCATGAAACTTAAGAGGAGAGTCTGGTAAAAAAGTTCATTCTGTTCTGTGCTCGTGAGATGTGAGTGTGCAATAAATCATTTGAAATGCATCTGCCTGTGATTTCACACACTCCACAAGGTAACTAAATTATGTGCAATATATTGTTACATCTTGTTCAACTCTTTAACAACAGCAGGAACAAAGCTGTTTTTGTAGCACTGGGTTTTACTTTTTGGGACAGCAAACCTCCGTCTGGAGGGAAGAAGCTGAAAGTGGCAGTGCAAAGGGTGGGAGTCATCATTTAAAATGGAGGTAGCCATCCTCTGTACCTGTCTGGTGTACAGGGATGTCAGGCTCAGCTGTGACTCACCAAGCAAACGACTGGACCATCTAACTACCTGATCCAAGGATTTCCTCTGTTTCAGTTTTATCTGACCAAACCATGACACTAAAGAAAAGGATAAAACAGATTCAATAAAAGCCAGATAAAACATTATCATTATGGTTCAGTCAATTTGGAAGCGTGCAAGTTTCTTTAAACAATGCAAATGTTGCTGACCCTTTTTGCACACCCTTTCACAGTTCTCCTCAAAGTTCAAATTACTATCAATAATCGTCCCAAGATATTTGTAGGATTGTACACATTCAGTGGTCTGGCCTTTTAGTACAGTGACTTCGTGCCTGGGAGTTTTCCTCCTAAAGTCAATAATCATATCTTTAGTTTTTGTTGTATTCAGCTGCAGGTAGGAATCTTCACACCAGTGAACAAAATCATCAACTACTGGGCCGTGGCCACTCTCACCATCCTAGAGGAGACTGACAACAACTGAATCATCAGCATACTTTATAATGTGTCTGTTGTCATGTCTGCTCCGACACACGTTTGTGTACAGGATGAAGAGTAGTGGTGACAACACACACCCCTGAGGAGAGCCAGTAGAAGAGCACTTTTGGTCACACAATGCACCATTGACCCTTACTCTCTGTGTCCTGTTGGTTAAAAAATCCAGAATCCAACCCACCAGATTATTGCTCAAATCAAATTGGTGCAGGAGCCTTTCAACTAAAATATGAGGTTGGATTGTATTAAAGGTAGAAGAAAAGTCCACAAATAAAAGCCTGGCGTGTGTCCCATTAAAATCCAGATGTTCAAAAAGCATGTTAAACAGAGTGACAGTGGCATCCTCCACTCCTCTGTGAGGCCTATAGGCAAACTGCAAAGGATCCAATGCAAGTTCAGTCTGCTTTAGGACCTCAGATCTGACCAGTTTTTCAAAAATTTTCTTTAAAATTGAAGTCAAAGCAACTGGTCTAAAATCATTTACCGTTTTAGGACAGCTGGATTTTGGAACGGGGACAACCACATCTTTCCAGATCTTAGGCACATGTTGTGTCTGTAAGGACTTGTTGAAAATGCAGTGAAATACAGGACTCAATTAATGTGCACAGGACTTTACCAATCGCCCACATATATTATCAGGGCCCTGACTTTTGTTCACTTTTACAGCACAGAACGCCCTTTTAACATCCTGCCCCTCAATATTAAAGTGCTGACTGTCTTTGAGTTTCTGTTTCAAATCTTGGGTTTCTGTACTAAAATCAAAGGAGTCAAAACGACCATGAAAACAATTAAGAGCATTAGCCACCTCTGTGTCTGAATTAAAACCATCTAAAAACACACAATTACTGTGCTCTGTGCTCTGAAGGCCTGCAATAGTTTTCATACTGGCCCAGACTGAACCGAGTTTTTGTTGCAATCTTACTTTCCAATTCTAATTTATAATTCTGTTTTGCTCTTAAAATTTCGGCCATCAGCTCTTTTGTGGCAACCTGTAGCTCAGAAACAACCCCCTGTTTAAAGGCAAGTGCTTTCCTCTGTAAGCAGGATTTAACTGATTTTGTAACCCATGGCTTGTTGCTGGGATATAGTTTGACACGTTTACGTGGAACGATCATATCTCTGCAGAAAGCCATGTAGGAGCATGTCACATCCACTAAAGAGTCCAAATCATCTCCGCAGGACAGTGCGAACATCTCCCAGTCCATACAATTAAAGCATTTCTGGAGGCAGTGCACTGAATCCTCTGTCCACTCGTTTATGTCTCTGGTCTTCGCCTTCTCTCTTCTGAGAGCAGTTTTATATGTGGGCAGCAAATGTACATAGTTGTGATCTGAGGATCCTAAAGGGGGAAGGGGAATAGATTTATAGGCCCTCTCTATGGATCCATAGCACAGGTCCAATGTCTTTTTTCACCTGGTTGGGCAGGAGACATACTGATAAAAGTTTTTAGGTGTCTTCTTTAGAGACACATGGTTCAAATCCCCAAGGGTAAAATTTGGAGCCTCTGGGGAAATCGACTGCAACCGCTGTACCACATCAAAGACGGTGCTGGAGGCGGAGTCAGCATCTGCTCTCGGGTGAATGTACACAGTCATTATGAAAAGTTGGGGGAACTCACGGGGCAGATAAAAGGGGCGTAGCGATACGGACAGAAGCTCCACATCTGGTGTACAGATGCGCTCTCTGACCGTGACAGATGTACAATACTGTTTATTAATATATAAACATATGCCGCCCCCCTGACGCTTCCCCGTTACCTCTTCCTGCCAATCCAAGCGAAGTGGGGCTCCAAAGCCGTCAATACACAGGTCCGAGTCCCAGTCATGCGCCGCAAGCCACGTCTCCATGTAAGCCATGACACAACAGTTCTTGAAATCCTTCTGATATCGTACATTCCCTTGAATTTCATCCACTTTATTTCTCAGGGGTTGTACGTTCCCCTTAATAATGGAAGGAAGAGGAATGCGGTTAAGCTGACGTCTCCTCAGGTTTAATCTTACGCCTCCACGCTTTCCGCGTTTCCTCCTCTTGTCTCTCTTTTCATCGCTATACTTATGCTCGTTGTTGCGCAAAGTACGGCTGAAAAAGGCGAGAGGTTGCCACAAACTGGAGACGTACTGCTCTACCACGGCTTCTACCACGATGTTGGATGCATCTGTCTTGTTTTACATGGGCGAGGTGCTCCTCCTCTGACGCGCTAGCCACCAGAATGTCATCTAAGTAGACGAAAGCGAACGACAAGTCACAGAGCACCGCGTCCATCATCCTATGAAAAGTTTGGGCTGCTCCCTTTAACCCAAACGGCATGCATAAAAACTCAAAGAGGCCGAAAGGCGTTATCACCGCTGTTTTTGGGATGTCCTCAGCGCGAACCAGGATCTGGTGGTAACCGCGGACCAGATCCACTTTAGAAAAAATGCACATCCCGGCCAGGTGCACCGAAAAATCTTGGATGTGTGGGATGGGGTAGCGGTTGTGTTCAGTGACATTGTTCAGGTGACGGAAATCACTGCATGGCCATCACAAACACAGTAACAGTTTGCAACTTTTTTCTTTTTGTGACTTTGTTCTCATAAATTTGCATTTAATTCCTGTAAATTTTCAACCTTAAATCTACAAATTTTTTCTTGTAAATTTGTAAGTTTTTGTCATAAATTTGCCAATTTTTTTCTCAGATTTGAAACATTTTTCCAATAAATTTGCAGCTATTTCTTGTAAATTTGCAGCTTTTTCTTTGTGACTTTTTTAATTAGAATTTTGCAGATTTTTTCCTCATAAATTTTCATATTTTTCACATGAAATCTGGAAGTTTTTTGTCATAAATTTTCAATTTTTGTCCTGTAAATTTTCAACTTTTTATTCATGAGTTTTGTAACTTTTTTCTCAAAAATTTGCTACTTGTTTTTCCTCAAATTTGCAACGTTGTCTCATGAATTTTTAAAAACTTTTTCATAAATTTGACTCTCAAAAATTAACATTTTTCTTTTTTTGACTTTATTATAAATTTGCAGTTTTTTTCATAAATTTGCATTTTTTTTGTCTTGAGTGTTAAACTTTTTTCAAATAAATTAGCAAATTTTCTTTCTCAAAGAATTTGTGACTTTTTCATAAATTTCCAACTTTGTTTTTTCTGTAAATATTCAATTTTTTCCCTCAAAAATTTGCAACGCTTGTGTGCATGGTGGTTACATTTTTATTCAATGTAAAATTGTAATTTGCAAATTTTTGAATTTTAAATTGTCATCTTTAATCATATTTTTGCACCTTTGTTCCTGCAAATTTACACCTATTTTGCATTTATCCGTTACATATTTGTACCTGATGCTAAATCTGTGAATCCCCCGTTATGTATGGAAAGTACCTGGGTGATGAATGAGGCAAGATGATGGTTGTCAAACACAGCTTTATTGCACTATGTACACAGTAGTACTCAGCAGGTACCAGTGTGGGCATCCGGCAAAGAGATAGCTAGATTAGTTTATTTGACAGGGACAGTGCAATAAACATAGACAATTAATCAGTGACAATCAATCTGATGTGTTGCACATAGAGTGTATAGCTATTAGCCAACTTGCAACTCTTGTCCCTGGATGGGCTTTAGAAAAGAGAATCAAGTAAAAAAAGAAAAAGAAAATACACAATAACCACATACATCAATGCAAAAAGATTATAAATACACAATTATAAATATTATAAATACACAAATATAACAACCTGATTCACATTTGCCTATTTCAGGCCTCCCTCCCTTCGTCACTCATTATAAACAAACACATTCATTCCTTCCCTTAATTCACTCTCACTTTGCAGACAATCAATTCATACATGAGTACATTCTTGTTTATTTTTCAGCCAGTTTTTAACCTTTTTAGTGAATGTTTTAAAGTCCGTTATTATTTTAATTACATTTGGCATTGTGTTCCAGATGTGACTGCCCTTTATAGAGAAAGCTGTTTGTCCAAATGTGGTTCTGCGGTGGAATATTTTACAGTTATTGTTAACAGAACTCCTGGTGGCTCTGCTGCTGTCCTGTCTTTGGACGAAACCAGCAAGTGGCTCGGGTGCTGATTTATGGAAACATTTGAACGTTAATTTCAGAAAACAGAGGTCAATGAAACTTTCAAAACTCAATAGGTTGTATTTTTTTAAAACATTACAGTGATGCCACCTAATGAGCTTTTGGTCCAAGATTTTTAGGGTTTGATTATATAATGAACCTATATGTCTTATTGTGGAAGGGGCTGCTTGAGCCCAGACTGTCAAACAGTATGATATATGAGAAAAAACCATAGAATGCATATACAGTACAGCTGCTTCGTAAGGTATGTAATATCTAATTAATTTAAAGCAGTTCAGATTTTTTTTTACTGTTTTTGAAATTTTCTTTATATGAAGGTTAAATTTGAGTTGAGGATCTAGTACAATGCCAAGGTATTTGAATTCTGTAGCTAAACTGATGTCATGATCATGTATATTAACTTTAAAACGTTGCAGGTTACATTTTTTGATTGAAAAGCACATTGAGACTGTTTTCTGAAGGTTCAGCAATAGATGGTTCTGGAGGAGCCACTCTTGGACATCAACCATACTTGTAGACAGTACATCTGCAGCCTGTGCTGGAGTCTTGGCAGCTGTGTAAATAACTGCATCATCTGCATAAAGTTGGCATGTTGCAGCTGAGCAGTGTAACGGCAAGTCATTAATAAAAATGCTGAAAAGTAAAGGACCAAGAATGGACCCTTGTGGGATACCCATGCGGTTGTTTAAAAATGAGGATTTATCCTGGTGAACTTTTACACACTGTTCTCTATTCTGGAGATAAGATGCAAACCATTCTAATGTATCTGGGGAGAAGTTAAAAGATACCATTTTGGATAAAAGCAAACTGTGGTTTACAGTATCGAAAGCCTTTTTGAGATCTAGAAAAACAGCTCCTACCACATTACCCCTGTCCAAGGACTGTTTGACGTTTTCAATAAGGCAACAATTTGCTGTTTCTGTTGAGTATCCTGGTCTAAAACCAAATTGATGTGGATGAAGAAGTTGACTGTCTTGTAAGTAGTCTATCAGCTGTGTAGCTACAACTTTTTCAAGAACCTTAGACAGGACTGGTAAAATAGAGATTGGGCGGTAATTACATATATCGTCTTTACTGCCTGATTTATGAACTGGTATGACGACAGCTTTTTTCCAGCCAGATGGAAATGTACTAGACCTAATGGAGAGATTAATGAGATGAGTTAGTGGTTTGATTAATATTTTGCTGTGCATTTTGAGAAAGGAGGTGCTCATATTGTAGATATCATTAGTTTTTGAGTTTGACAGTGTTTTAACAATACCAGCAATTAACTCCTCATTTACCTCATCGATGTGAAAAGAATCTGTTGGAAGTATGGAATTTGTGTTGTTGAGCATATTTGGCAGCACAAAAATTTTTGTTAAGTCTTCCACAGAGCCTACAAAGTATGAATTAAATTCATTTGCCAAAGTAGCCTTGTCACTGACGGTCTTGCCATTGATTCTAAGTTCCTTTACCCCCTTCTGATCGTTTTTTTTATTAGTTAAGTTATTTAAATGCCTCCATAGGGAACTGTTGTTACCCTTTGCATGATCTATCAGTTTATTGTAATAAGATACTTTTGATTTCCGCAGCTCATGTACCACTTTATTTCTTAAACTTTTGTACACAAGGTGATCATTTTGTAGTTTAGAGGTTAAAGATGTTTTCAATGCATAGTCTCGCCTCTTCATAAGTTTTCTTATTTCATTATTTAACCATGGTAGGCTAATCTTCTGTTGTCTACTTTTAATTTGCTTTGTAAATTTTTCTATAGACTTTGTGATTGTTGCAGTTATAAAATTACAACAATCATCTACTTCATATATTGACATGAGCTGCTCCCAATTTTGATTCTCTAAGGAATGTTCAAACTCCGCAGTGTTTGATTTGGGAATAATAAAATTTGATTTGTCAATATCGACTCCCCCAAAATACTGTAATCGCTTTTTAGTAAGTTTTCTGACAGCAAGAACCATGTTATGATCTGAGAGACCAGTTACAAGATTATAGGTTCTGGTTATTCGTTCTGGTTTATTAGTAAATACCATGTCAATAAGTGTTCTGGATTGTTTGGTTATCCTGGTGGGTCCTTTGATCATTTGTTGATAGTTAAATTTAGTCATGAGGCTTTTCAGTTTCTGTTTGTCCTTTTTATCAGACCAGTTAATATTAAAGTCACCATGAATTATTGTTTCTCTGTTCTTCTCAAGTTGTTTAACCAGATCACTTAATTCATTATAAAAGGAAGAATTGTGTGACGGTGGGTTGTACACTACTGCAATGTTGAAATTCATTACCGGAGAGAGACATACATTAACAGCTAAACATTCGAGTGAAGTATTCAAATCAACCAGTTGACATTTATATTTCTCTTTGATGTAAATTAAAACACCTCCTCCCCTCCCTACCTGCCTGTCTTTTCTAAAACACTGATAGCCCACAATATCGATCATATTAGTGTCTATGTTCCTGTGTAGCCAGCTTTCTGAGAGACAAAGGTAGTCCAGATTTGAGTCCAACAGCAACACCGAAATCTCATCTCTTTTGGGGATTATGCTCCGTATGTTTAAATGTCCGCCGAGGATCCCCTTTGGTTTAGCCTTGGTGTCCCAAAGAACTCGTGCGTGATTAACAGTTTGGAAAAGTAAATGTTGTTTTTGCTTTTGTACAGCTCGGTTTTGTGCTAACCCAGTGGTCTGCTGTTTAATAGTGGCAGGTTCAGGGTTAAGGTGAATATCTCCTGCCAGAAGTAGCAGAAATAACAGTACTTTAACTGCATACCCTCTGCCATATTGTGATTTTTGCTTAACAGCCATGTTTGCCTTATTTTGAAAGCTTTTTCTCAGGGCTTTTAAAGACCGCATAGAGTACAGGGTGAGATGTCCATGTCCAAATCCATATAAATAACACTTTTTAACTTCACCTTTAGTTGAGTTTGCCGGAAAATCCTTCTTGTTGCAGGTCCAGACACACAAAGACAAAACGAAGAGGAAGTAGATAAGCAGAGAAGGCTTAGAAGTGATGCCCATCAGCCCACTTTTTAATCCGGTGGCAGCCATCTTCAGTCTTTCTTGGAAAGAAAAGGAAAAAGAAAAATCTGTGGATAGTAAAATAAATTCTGCTTATGTCGCCAGTATCCGATCCGATCGTCCTCGAATCCAGCTGGGCCTCAGTTAGCCAACTAGCCCCTTCCGCTGCTGGTCCCGTTGCTCATGGCCGCTGAAACCGAGCTCCTGTCCCGCTCCTCCAACCGAGTCTCGTCGCTCACCGCCACTGCCACCGAGTTCCGCTGGGGTCACGGTAAGTCCTCCGTTGAGCACCGCCACCTACCGCCGTCTGCCTGGGTGAAATCTCTGCTGAGCCCCATCAACAAATAGCCGCCTGCCTGGTAGTATCTCCGTTGGGCCTCGCAACTGGGCTTCGATTCAGGCTGGTGTTAGGTAGAATGACTGGCGCCAGCATTAAGCTAACTAGCGTTAGCTTAGCAATCGCTTCAGGTAGGGCGCATCAGTGAATCACAAAGAAATCGCTGGAAACGCTGGTCAGTTTACTCACAGTGGCCGGAGAAAGGTGATCAAAGGGGTAATCCAACGGAGGTAGTAATTCAGCCCGTGCGTGTCCGTCACGAGCGCCGATCGCTGTAGGTTAGTTATTTAGAGACTGGCGCCAGCATTAAGCTAACTAGCGTTAGCTTAGCAATCGCTTCAGGTAGCATTAAGCTAACTAGCGTTAGCTTAGCAATCGCTTCAGGTAAGGCGCATCAGTGAACCACAAAGAAACGCTGGTCGCCGGAGAAAGGCGATTAAAGGGGCAATCCAGCGGAGGTGGTAATTCAGCCCGTGCGTGTCCATCACGAGCGCCGATCGCTGTAGGTTAGTTATTTTTAATGGCAAAATCAGTGACTTTGTCTCAGCACTGAAAAAGTGTGACCATCCCGGTCGCCATCTTGGATCTAGCCTTAAGATGGCGGCTGCCCAAAGTCCAAAACCACACACACACTCAATTGAAACCCACCCTAATTTAGGACGCGAATCACTCTCTAAAATACCGGAAACTAATGTACTAAACTGACCTAACACACTTACACAAAACAACCTAAAATAGGACTGGTGGGTGGACTGCCACACAGCCCGCATGGCATGGTGGATTATTTCTGCCACCAAATAAACTAAAAGAAAAGTCTTTCATTAAACTAAAATTACTTGCCGCGCTCCTAAACTAAATTATAAACACAAAATAACCCATATCACAACATGCATGAATAAAACACAAGAACTATAAACACCCTTTTCACAGCACAGTCACTTGGGTGAGAGAAGTAGAACCGGCATGGGGGGCCCAGGGCAGCCCCTCAGCGGGCGCGCTCCTGGAGGCAGTAGTCCCCCGGAGCGATGGTTGATCTTCTGGACGACAGAGCCCGGATCCCACACTGCCATCACCGACTCAAGTCCAGCCTCGCCACCTGGAGCGTCCTCCTGGACACGCCGCAGCTGGTTGGCATGCCTCATCGAGCCACCGGACAACTGGAAGTGTGCCGTTCCCAACTTTGCCACTATCCGCAGATGTGCTTGATGTTTTGCTGGCTGTCGTTTGGCCCATCTTCGCCCCAGACGTTCATCACCCCGAACCCGAACCAAGTCCATAACCCAAAGTGGAATTTTTCTTTGCCTGATGAGCTGCTGCTGAGCATGCGGTAACGCATTGCTCATCGGTCTGGCCCCGTCCTCTTATATAAACATTGTAGTGTACACCGTCGTAGCTGCAGATCCCCCAGCCAACTGTGGCCAAGTACCAGAGGCATCTGGAGCTAGCAAGATGTCGCTCATCGGCATGGGTACCGACACTGGTCGAGAACTGGTCAACTTGAAAGCGAGGGTGTCTGTTAACTCTCCATACCATTTGCTCCTGGTGTCTATCGGGGGCGTGTGGGGTGATTTCTCCCGTGAGTTCCCCAGGTAAAACAAACGGCACACTCTGGCGTAGTGACTCAAACGTCCACATCTGCTGCAACGTTTTCCTCGTCGGGCATTTCTTCACTTTATGGCAGTGTGTCGTGGACCCACAACCCTTGCAAGGGGTTTTCCTGGGGCAGGCCTTCGGCTGGTAGCATTGATTTCCCAATAATCTTCGTCCAAGCTATCCTCACTGTCAGGATCAGCAACATTAGCTGAGGCGGGTGGCTCTGGCAGCTTCTGTGGCTGGTGCTAATTTAGCTCCACAGTTAGCTTATCAACGGCTTCCAAACAGAGACCTCGCTCAACTGCTTCAGCTAATGACAAGTCATTATGCACCACTAATAGCCTAGCACGCAGCTCAGCGTTGCATGTGTGCACTGCTAGTTGATCCCATACCATCTCGCCTTCAAGCAGTCCAAAACGACATTTGCTGGCTAACTGCTTCAAGTCAATGACATACTGGCGGAAAAGCTCACCTACCCATTGGTGTCTCTGGCGAAAGTGAATTCTCTGAACAGTCACGCTGTCTGGGGTAGAGAAACATTTAGCTAGCAGCTTCACAACATCCTCATACAAGTCCGCTGTGCTGAGCATCCATAGGTTGCTCCCAGGTACTCAGGCTGCGGACAAGAAGCGCCCTCGCCTTATCGAGCTTCCCGTGGTCCAGTGCCGTAATATTCATTTGATAGGCCTCCAACCAATGTGACCATGGAACTGGTGGTTCACCCGGGAGCTCGAGGAAGGGACGGAGTGGTGTAATGTACGCCTCCATGAGTTAATCCCCAGTCGCCAAATGTTATGTATGGAAAATACCTGGGTGATGAATGAGGCAAGATGATGGTTGTTGAACACAGCTTTATTGAACTATGTACAGAGGAGTACATGGCAGGCACCAGCGTGGGCATCCGGCAAAGAGACCCTAAGATGGTGGCCGCCCACTAAATAGGGCAGTGCGGTGACATGACAGGAAGTGCACGTCACCACACTGCACTTCACAATAATGTGCCCCAAATACATATACAACACCCTCCCCCAACCCCCTTGTTGAAAAATAATAAATGGCCCACTGGTTACTACCCATAGATATTAAATGCTAGATTGGCAGTAGGTCACTGGAGCGCGAGATTTACGGCCGCCATATTGGTACAGGAATCACAACAAATCCACAGCTCAGCTTAACGCACAACACTCTGATTATGTCTTCATTTCTGTCACCATGGGATGAGACGCCGGGTTTTCCGGCGCTCAGACCAGTCCCTTCTCATCCCTGTCTCTCATTGGGCAGCGTTACAGGACGGCTGGGGCCCAATTAATCCTCATCAGCTGAGGCGCTGCTAATGAGGATAAAAAGGAGCAGCTTCGATCACTCTGGGCTGCGACTTAAGCACTGTTATGCTGGAACCCTTACGGTAAGTGTCGAGTATTTGTTTTTAAATAATTTAATGGCGTGTTGTCAAAAATAAAGGTAAAAACTCTGATTTTCATTTGGGAGGTCACTGATTTCTGTACATGCATAACTGCCATGAGTGTAATATACGTATATTGTAATTCAGTATCGATAGTTATGGCAATATTTCTCATGTGATATTAGTATACAGTGTTACATTGTGTTCTTTGTTACTGGGTCAGTATTGGTAGCCAATATTATCAACAATGAACTTTGGGTTCTTGTAACTAGTTTGGTAGTTACTCAAATAGCGTGAGGATAGTTTTTCTTTTTCCTGTATACACTTGGCCTAATGAAAGATTTAGGTTTATCAAACCGTCTTTACACAATAATTACACATATATGTGTACAAACATCTACCTCCTGTATCAGACCAACATCATGAAGGTTTGCAGATAGTAATTTACAGATATTGTGGCACATATGTTTGATTCATATTTCCCACAAGAGTGTGGCACATATGTCTGGTTCATATCTCCCACAAATGTATGGCTTATGTGGATTAGGGCTTCACATCTGGAGGAACAAAGAGTCTGGATCGACGGGGGCCGACAGGAGATGTCGAGGAGGTGTGAAGTCAGACCCTTGTCTCAGAGAGGAGGCCCTGGGGGCATCCCCGGAACATCGGAGAATAAGAGACAATGGTGAATCTTCAGAGACTTGCATTGTGATTAAATGTTTGCAGAAGCACCATGTGACTTGAGTTCTTAATCCTCCGGAGGTATAAGAATGTGATGTGACATGATTCTGCCTCTTCTTTCTATTTGAGAATGTTGGATGATTGTGTTCTGCAATAAAGCCGAACCTGAGGAATGAACTCAGTCTCATCATTGAACACAACTTCCACAATATGTTATTTGAAAATTGAAACTTTACAGATAGAATTTTACATTACCTATTTCACATTTGTCTATTACAGGGAGGGGGTACAAGAAGATCTGGTGATGATTAATGCAGTCATATCTCATAGACATTACTATTTCTGTCTTATATTACATTTTGCCTGACATTACTATAAATATTTGCTATGATGGATAGGAGGGGACAGGGTGGATATTACGTGTGATGATGATGGTGATGACGATGGGCTGGGCTCTGGGTTAAATTAATAAAGCCTACATCTACTGCTTTAAACTGTGTTTTGATTCAATTAGCACTTCACCTCACTTTGCAATTGATTAATATGAGCTTGCTGCTTTCATGTTGAGTGCATTATTCTATGCAATAAATTTAATAAATTTGTAATGAACATTGGTGTATTGTATAAATTTATGTGGGCCTAAAATCAATAAGAATTTCAAATTGATTTTAAACAACTATACAGATCCAGGTAGATGGGGGGGGGAGTGTATAATGTCTGTCTAGTTAAATGAAGAAACTTGAATAATTGATTTGTAATTTTTTTATTCTCTTTATTTCAAAGTTGACATATCTGGGCCAATTTGTATAGCACAGGCTGAAATATTTCTTTGATAAACATTTTTGACAATTGGGGGGGGGGGGGCAATAAGCTGGTTGCCTGGGGTGGCAAATATAACAAATATAGCCCAGGACAAAGTATGAATTAATCAATTTCGGCCATATATTTATGCATAAATGGCCACAGTGAAAGAGGTAGGCTTAATTATTAATCGGGGGTATGGTAACTTCTTTTTCAGCTCATTTGACAGTTCTTGATTGAGACATTGCAAAATGCCATAATTTAATAATTATGAAGCTCTTAAACACCTAATATTTATGCAGATTATGCTGAAAGTAAACCACTATGCGCTGTGTTGTACTGTGTTGTAAACATGTTCACTGAAGCCTGTCAAACGTTTAACAAAGGAGAATGACCCAAGCAGGTGTCTGCACTGGACCACAGGGATGTGCTACAGATATCCTGTACCAAGATGGCGGACGTGCGTCACGCCACCGCAAGCACAGACTGGCCAGCGCTGCCAATCTAGCATTTAATATCTATGTTACAGAAGAAGAGGAGGAGGTGGGTAGTATTTTTTTTCAACATAACTTCAGAAATGACACTGCCCCCTCCTGGCATTTCTACACAATGCACATTGGAGGTTTTGCTTTGTTGACCCTGATATTAATCACAACATGTCTTCACAGTTATCTGTTAGATGTAATGTGTGTGCTTTAAGATAAACTTGACCTTGGGTGGAGAGATAAAGCGTCGCCATGGTAACCCAGCAGTCACAGCAAAGTCTCCTGAATCTGCCCTGGTGGTGAAAACCATAAAACCATGCTGCTGATGGGCGTGGGAACCAGGCTGAACTCTGACCTCTGTAATAACTCTCTCTCTGACTCGTGGCGACGGCGGGGGGGGGTTGGTCGTAAGTGATTCTGCCTGTTTGTATTTCTTATTAACTGCTGCAGAGGTGTTCACACTGTGGATCGAGGACGCTCCGAGGGACCTTCAGGACCTTGGGGAACATCAGCACCAACAGGGCCAATAAATAAAAATCCCTTTTTTCCCCACACTGGATGATGATTAATTTTATTTTATTTCCTACTTAGGGAATACCTTTGAAACCACACACTACATTATATTGTACATACACTCACAACGTGTTTTTCCACTCCAGCGTCTGTTTTGTTCTGGATGATTTTAACCTCTTTTTGTGATTTAAATCTTCAGTAATTTTCAGAATAAAACATCTGCGCTGCTGTTTGAGTTTAATTACTATGATTGAAAATATTTTTTAAAAAGTGACACTAATAAAAATCAAGTTTTTTTTTCCTGTTGTTAACATGTTGTAACATGATTTTTGTCACTTAAAAGACATATCAAAAGTGAAATCACTGTGTCTTTCTGTGACACTGTGTCATATCTCTGTTTTTTGCTGTAAAGTTTCACTTAAGCCCCCCCGCCTGTTATGTATGGAAAATACCTGGGTGAAGGATGAGGCAAGATGAGTTGGCGAACACAGCTTTATTGATGTAACGGGGATAGCGGTTACACTGCAGGCACCTGGTGATGGGCACCGGTCAAAGAGACCACAACATGGTCACCCATCCCTTATATAGGGTAGTGGAAAAGCCGTCTAAATAATCCAGCAGTTTGAGAAATCACTTTTGGTTTGGTGCAAGTCCGTCAACAGAATTATGAACCATAAAGTAGTTTGTGTTAAAACATGTTGAATCCCATTAAACCCTAACTCATTATTTGGAAAGCCGGATGCTAATATGGCACAGAACTCTTCCATATACTGGTACTATCACTAAAGTCTGCAGTGTTTTCTGCACTGGCACATCCAACAATACAGTCTTCAGTAAATAAAATAATTGTTTTTGGTTACTTTTTCTTAAAAATGAGCCATTATTTTCAAAGTCATTGATAAATGTTTGGTTTGTACTGTTGACTCTTCCCACCGGCGACTTAACAGAAAAATAGAAAATCATGATGCAAACACATAAGTCACTAAATTGTTTATTACAATCACCAGCAAAATCCAGATTATTTAGAATGTGCAAAATTCAAACTTTAAACTGTAAAAAAAAACCTTCAAAATGGGTCACACACGCTGGCCACACACACACCGACTCACTGCCTTCGTAAGTTGGCCCAGCACACCAAGGAATGCGTGATTGAAGGCAACATTCTGAGTCGTCTCCTCCCTTCACAAGGTAGTTCATGGGATCCAGGTCAAGTGGACCCCTGACCAAGTGAGCACTCCCAAGTGAGCACTCCAAGTGGACCCCAGGATCCAATCTGTACATGTACAAGTACATTCTCAGTCCAATTCAATTAAACTTTATTTATATAGCACCATTGCACAACAACAGTCATCTCATAGCACTTTCAACTGTAGGGGAAATCCCTACAATTGCAGAAAGACCCCAGCAATCAGGCGATCCCCTGTGAGCAGCACTTGGCGACGGTGGAGGGGAAAAACTCCCTTTTAGCTGGAAGAAACTTCCAGCAGAACCAGGCTCAGGGAGGGGCAGTCATCTGCTGTGACCGGCTGGGGGGTGAGGGGATAGAGGAGAAGAAGAAGAAAAGAACAGACACGTAGAGAGCAAACAGCACGATGGGGACTCAATCTATGGGAGGGAACAATCAGATGTTAATGACCAGCAAAAATATTTCATTGAGAGTGAAGAAAGGAGTGAAGCCCAATGCATTGTTGGAGGTCCCCTGGCTGTCTAAACCTATGAGCAGCATAACTAAGGGAGGGTTCAGGGGCACATGATCCCTCCCTAATTATAGGCTACATCGAAAAGGAAGGTTTTAACCCTATTCTTAAAAAGGGAGATCAAGTCTGACTCCCGAATCCAGATTGGCAGCTGGTTCCACAGGAGAGGAGCTTGACAACTGAAGGCTCTATCTCCCATTGTATATACTTTTGGAGACTCTAGGTATTACAAGAAATCCAGCATTTTGGGAGCGTAGTGCTCTGTTAGGATGATAGGGTAGTACCAGATCTTTTAAATAAAAGATCAGGTCACGTATTTTATGTCAGGTCAGGCATTGGTTTGCTTGCTACCAGATAACCATGAAATCTGGTACTACCTGTCTCATGGGTCGGGCTGTCAGCGACTCAACTGGCAACCCCGCCCTTCCGAGGGTGTGGAGGGGGAAACTGGGCATCCTGGTGGAACTAAAAACAATATCTGTCACAGGTCTGTGTTGGACCACTCCCAGTTACACGGGGCGAGAGTGGACATCCTGGCAGATAAGCACATTTGTCGCAAGGTCTGTGGTGGACTTTTGCCACTTTTGCATCATGATATGCATGCACTACACAAAGAGCAGAGATAAACCTGTCATCTGGTCAGTCACTGCAACAGATACTGGAGTCAGTTTGTCTTAGCCTGTCCTTGCCACTGATAATACCTCTATCTGCCAAGAATGTGCCGCTAGTCCAGCAAAAGCTAGCGGTACTCAAATACTTTGCTAGCAGTTTCATGAAATGGTCAGTCAGAAAGCAACTCATACCAGCTCGGACATTGCCCGGGTTAACAAGACCAGGAGTTCCTGGCAGCAGAGGGCGAAGGACAGAGCTGTTTGGAGGAATCTGATCAGACCTAAATGAAACAGTCATTGTCACCCCCGACAGACTGGATGGATGGATGATGGCTGTGACGTTACGGGGAGTGCACGTCACCACACTGCACTTCACAATAAAGTGCCATTTCCTCCCACCCTTAGAAAAGTCCAAATCCACACACACAATTGAACTCCCCCCAATTTAGGACCCAAATCACGCACTAAAAAAACGAAAACTAATGTACTAAACTGGCCTAACACACTCACTCAAAACAACCTAGAATAGGGCTAGCGGGTGGTGGATTATTTTGCCACCAATAGCTAAAAGAAAAGTCCTTCGTTAAACTAAAATTACTTGCCGTGCTCTAAACTAAAATACAAACACCAAAATAACCCCATATCATAACATGCATGCATAAAACACAGACCTATAAATATCTTTACTTTATAGCACAGTCAAGTGGGTGGGAGAGGTAGAACCGGCATGGAGGGGCCCAGGGAAGCCCCTCAGCAAGTACGCCCCTGGAAGCAGCAAACCCTTGGGAAGATGGCTGATATTCTGGATGGTGGAGCCTGACTCCCTCACCACCAGCACCGACTCCCATTCAGCCTCGTCACCTGGAGCTTCTTGCCGGACATGCCAAAGCTGGTTGGCGTGCCTTGATGAGCTGTCGGACAACCGGAAGTATGCTGCGCCCAACTTCGCCACTATGCGCCGACAACCTTGGTGTTTTGCTGGCTGTCGTTTGGCCCATTTTTGCCGTGGACATTCTTCACCCCAAACCCAAACCAAGTCCAAAACCCTCTGCGGGGCCTGGCTCGGCCTGACTTGGTGCTGCTGAGCATGCGGCAGCTCCATGCTCGTAGGTCTGGCCCTGTCCTCTTCTAAAACCATTGTTGCAGTCACCTTTGTAGCTGCAGACCCTCCATCCCTCTAAGGCCAAGCTGCGGAGGCATCTGGGGCTAGCACAGTGGTGTCACTCATGGACGCAGGCACCTCGCCACCACACTTGGCTCCCCCCTTTACCAAGTCCCAAGCACCAGCACTGAGACATTACTGCATCGGACCTGAGTGAAACTGGTCCTGCTTGACTGCTGTGGTGTCCGTTAGCTCTTCATCCCACACAACATTCTCTTTGACCACTGGAACTGGGGAGTTCCAGGGGCCACAACCCAACCATTCGTTCCTGGCATAGTCTTTAATGGTGAAACCCAGTCCGTAAAACAAATCACAGCTCATGATGTTATTGCCTCACGCTGTCACATGGAACTTGAAGTCAACCCTCTTCGCAGACTTATACCGGACCTTTAACTCTGAAGTCCCAGCCGTGCACAGCCTGCTACCTCCATAACCATACAACGATGCCGAGTTATCTTTAATCCTGTCGTGGGGGAAGAACTTCCTCACCGTTGCCAGGTCGAGCAACAGCGGCACCTCCATGCCGTCTAACTCCATTGTGCAGTACATGCACCTGTTTGTGCTGGGGGACACCAAATGGATGGTTGTCAGGGGTGGCTGGAGTGATTTTTTCCGTGGGCTCTCTGGTTCAGATACCCGGCACAATCTAGCATAATGGTACAAGCGTCCACATCTGCTACAACGTTTTTCCCTAGCTGGGCAGTCCATCGCCTTATTTTGGTGTATTGCAGACCCACAACCCTTGCTCAGGGGTTTTTCCGGGGCAGACCTTGGGCTGACAGCATTGGTTTCCATAAAGTTGTCATCCAATCTATCCTCGCTTTCTGAGTCTGCAACATTTGTTGTGGCAGGTGGCTTCCATGGCCGCTGTGACTGATGCCAGGTTAGCTCCGAAGCTAGCTTGTCTGCGGCCTCCAGCTAGAGAGCTAGTTCGACAGCTCTGGCTAATGTTAAGTCACTGGGCGCCGTGAGTAGCCTAGCCCGCAATGCGACGCTGCACGTGTGCTCCGCAAGCTGGTCACGTACCATTTCATTAAGTTTGGACAGAACAGCTACATTCTGATCCACAGTGTACTTCAACTGTATTCCCTACTCCCGGCTCCATTTTCATGGAATATCAGTTAACTCTCCTTCATAAAATTTCTTCACTTGAAACACCCTGTAACCGTCGGCTCCCTCCTCCGCTTGTTACCACGGTAACCATGGACACTATGGTGGATAATTTATATTTCTTAACATAAAATATTAATACAAATACCTTTTTACTACAGTCAGTTGATATAAACAATAACCAACATCAGTTTGGCTTGTTAATGATGTTAGTAACAATGGTTTGTTTTATGTGTAATCTTCTTGTCGACTTCTGGTAAAGTGATGTACAGTTGTTCACTTCTTCCCTGTTCAGTCCTCAGTTCCCTTTGAACTGAAGACCGTTCGCTCCCTTCGGTTTGGAATCTCACTTAATATGGCAGAATTCCCTGTGCAGTCCACTTCGGAGTACACTATTGAGCGATCGGAACGCAGCCAATGTTTCTGGTTACACAAGTATTCCTGTTTAGCCTGATTGGTTAATGTTATAACCAATCAGGCTAAGCACTGGGCATGACTACAGACTTGAGTTCACTGCCTCCTGGGAAGAGGGAGGAGCAGAGGAGCCAAAAAAAAAAATGTCCAAAAAATTTGTCTCTGTTTGACAAATCAACACAGAACATGCCAAGAGAAGCAGCAGCCAGACATGACCTGGCTCAAAGGCATGCTAACTGATGGTGATAAAAAAAAGTTATTACCTCCGCCAAAGAGGTTATGTTTTCATCGGCATTGGTTTGTCTGTTTGTTTGTCTGTCTGTTTGTTTGTTAGCAAGATAACTCAAAGAGTTATGGACGGATTTTCATGAAATTTTCACAGATTGTCAGAAATGGGGTATTCTACAGATGATTAGATTTTGGTGGTGATCCGGATCACCGTCCAGAAGAAAACCGCCATTACGGAAAATGCCATTTTCGTCAATAACTACTGAACCACTAATCCTATCATTGTGAATCCAATTGCTAGTCATATGTTTTCATGGTCAAGGAATCTGAAAACGTACACACAAACACTGTATGGGGGGGAACTGTGGCGCTTGGCGGAGGTCTGCGCTCTCCGAGTGCTTTTCTAGTTTTCAATAAAGTGGAAAAAAAAGATAATGCATGGAGTGTGCTTTTGCCTTGAGGCTGACATATCATGAAAAACAGCTGAGCTCTGTAGTTCAAGCGATCAGCTGATTGGATCCATCTTCTTCGGTTCTGACATTTTGGCATAAATATCAGAACAACATTGGATACCTGATGGTACAGACTGCAAATTAAATAAAAATAATAATAAAAAAAACATGGGGGGAAGACCCTACAACCTTTGCTCCATGAATGTGGGACGTATCAACCATACGTTCGATAGATTTTCAGCATGGGGCACATACAGTAGTGTGAAAAAGTGTTTGCCCCCTTCTTGATTTCTCATTTTTTTTGCATGTTTGTCACACTTAAATGTTTCAAACCATCAAACAAATTTAAGTGTTAAACAAAGATAACACAAGTAAGCACAAAATGCAGTTTCTAAATGAAGGTGTTTATTATTAAGTGGAAAAAAATCCAAACCTACATGGCCCTGTGTAAAAAAGTGATTGCCCCCTAAACCTAATAACTGCTTGGGCCACCCTTAGCAGCAATAACTACTATCAAGTGTTTGCGATAACTGGCAATGAGTCTTTTACAGCGCTGCGGAGGAATTTTGGCCCTCTCATCTTTGCAGAATTGTTGTAATTCAGCCACATCGGAGGGTTTTCCAGCATGAACTGCCTTTTTAAAGTAATGCCACAGCATCTCAGTCGGATTCAGGTCAGGATTTTGACTAGGCCACTCCCAAATCTTCATTTTGTTTTTCTTATCCATTCAGAGGTCGACTTGCTGGTGTGTTCTGGATCATTGTCCTGCTGCAGAACCCAAGTGAATGAATGAATGAATGAATTTATTTATTTCGGATAGGATAGTACATTACAGGTTAAAAGAAACTGTATAATATAAAACAAGGTCAAATTAGACAAAGACTCCTTCTACTATACAATTCCACGTGAGTTATCCGAAATGGGTGATGGCTGAAGCCGCAGCTTATATTGCCCACCCATATTCCATCCAAGAATTCAAAGGAGAAAAAGAGAAAACAAGACAAGAGCGATTACAATTTAAAACAAGGCTAAGACAAAATGTGACAGAGAAAAAAGAAAACTGAGCTAGTCTAAGTTAAGCGGTTACTATTCAAAAACAAATCTAAGACATAGTGTCAGAGAAAAAAAGAAAAAAAGAAAAACTAAGCTACAACACAACACAGGCTGGAAATGTCAATCCTTATGCGAGTTTACATGTCGTCTTGTAAATATGTTTGGAGTATTTCTTCCTTTAGTTTTTGTTTAAATTGTCCAAGCGTTGTACATGATTTTAATTCAGGTCCAAAATCGTTCCATAATCTGACTCCTTGCACTGAAATACAGTGTTGCTTGGTGGTTGTTCTCACTGTAGGCTTTTGAAATATACATGTTCCTCTGAAGTGATATCGTTTCTCCCTTGTTTGGAACAACTTTTGGATATTTGCGGGCAGTGATAGATTCTTCACTTTGAACATTATTATTGCGGTTTTAAAGTCAATCAGATCTTTCAACTTGAGAGTTTTTTGTTTAAGAAAAAGTGGGTTTGTTGGTTCCCTGTAAGCTGCTTTGTTGATTATTCTAATAGCTCTCTTTTGAAGCATAAAGAGTGGATATATGTTTGTTTTATATGCATTTCCCCATACTTCATTACAATATGTCATGTATGGGAGTATTAATGAATGATACAAGGTGTATAGTGTGGGTTGATTCAGCAAATTTTTCACTCTGTGTAATATTGCAATTGATTTGGATACTTTACCTTTTATATAATTAATATGTGGCTTCCAACACAGTTTGTTATCAATTATTACTCCAAGGAATTTAGTTTCGGATACCCTTTCAATCTCTACACCATTTACACTGAGTTTGGGTACTGGGTAGTTGTGATGGTTATTAAAGACTATAAATTTTGTCTTGCTTAAATTGAGCGTTAATTTGTTTGAATCAAACCACAGTTTCAGCTTTCCTAATTCCTTTCCGAGTGTATCCAGAAGTTGTTCCAAATTGTTTCCACTGCATAGCAGATTAGTGTCATCAGCAAACAATATTAAGTCCATTTTTTCTGAAACTTTACATATATCGTTTATATACATATTGAATAACAATGGTCCCAAAACTGAACCCTGTGGGACTCCACAGGTGACCTTCAGTAACTCTGAGTTTTTGTTGCTAACACATGCATACTGATATCTATTCTTTAAGTAACTTCTTAACCAGGACAGTGCTACCCCTCTAATACCACAATTTTGTAGTTTCTTTAATAATAGATTGTGATCTACTGTATCAAATGCTTTTTTAAGATCCAGGAATACTCCAACTGAATACTCTTTATTTTCAATGGCTGTTGATATTTTTTCTGTAAATTCCATTAAGGCATGTGCTGTTGTCCTTTTGTGTCTGAACCCATATTGCTGCTCACACAATAAATCATTCTTCAGTATGAAGTTGTCAATTCTCTCATAGAATATTTTTTCAAGTATCTTGGAAAATTGCGGTAATAGTGAAATTGGTCTATAGTTTGAGAGTTCCCCTCTGTCACCTGTCTTGTGAATCGGAATTACTTTAGCTATTTTCATTGCATTGGGAAATATACCTGATTGGAGAGACAGGTTACAGATATACGTCAGTGGTTTCACTATGCATTCGATAACAGTTTTGACTAGTAGCATGTCAATACCATCGCAGTCAGTAGATGTTTTACTTTTGAACGATTTAACAATTTCAATGACCTCTCTTTCGTCTCTGTTCTTTATGAAGATGGTGTCTTTTACAGCAGTGTTATTGCATATTGAATCACCTGTAGGCACCGTAGTGGGTATTTCTCGGGCCAGTTTAGGCCAGTTTAAGTGTGCTTCAGCTTGAGGTTACGAATAGATGGACGGACATTCTCCCTTAGGATTTTTTGGTAGACAGCAGAATTCATGGTTCCATTTACCACAGCAAGTCTTCCAAGTCCTGAAGCAGCAAAACAGCCCCAGCCCATCACACTACCACCACCATATTTTACTGTTGGTACGATGTTCCTTGTCGAGTTATTTAGGTCTTAGCCTTGATGCCTGCCTAAACTCGACTCGGCATGGCAATCAACAGAGAACACTGGACAATTAATTTATTTAACAAATTCAAGGAATGACAAGCATAGTGCAGGTTAATAACCTTTGAAAGAGAAGAAAAAAAAAGGGAAAGAAATACAACATGTCAACACCTAAATTAAGAATTGAACTTAAGTATCCTAATTCAATCTCTTTTTTTTTTTTGCCAAATCTATTAAGTCAGATAAAATTGAATAAATGTACTTATTTGCCATGTTCATCTAATTTGTTACAAATCATTTTAACCTACTCATCCAGATAAGAAATTTTCCATATTATTAAATTGTTACTAAATTAAGCACTGCACAAACTCAATTTCACCAGTCTTTCACCATTAAATGTCAAATAAAGCACCTGTTTTCCTTAACTGAAATCAATTTGCTACACAGTCACATAATTGATTCAACCCACCAGCAACAAAAGTACTTAAATTAAACACACCTGTAACCTGCAAATATACCATTATATAAACTCAAATTGCACACTTTTCCTCATATGTTACATTATTAATGCCCAAATTATCTTACATAAAATAAACCATAAAACATAAATCTCACCAGTTGTGTCTCTGTGGTCACCCATGCAGCAGGGAATCCTGCTCTCTGCAACACTGAGCAAACAAGTCCCAACTGCTCAGGTGAACTGACTAATGAAGCCTCTGTCTGCTGAGCTGCCACCCCTACAATCAAACTGCTCCACACTGCCCTCCTGTGACTCTGTACATGGAAAATTCGTAAAATGCACCCAACAAAAGTGTAGTGATCCGCGCTGGGTGCCTCTGTTCACTAATTACCATTTCCAGCTGCGCTTGCTTTCACACCTGCTCTCCCCAGTTAGGCACCCTTTATCAGGAGTGGATTCCTGCTCTCCAGCACGGAGACGTCTACGCTCCTTGGGAGAAGTTCTCCTTTCCTCAACTTGCCTACTGCATCGACTGGGAGTCACGCCTCCCTTCTTTGCATCATCTCGACACCTGTTATCTGGGAGCTTCGCTTCCCCAACTAACAGCAAGATTGTTCCCTCGGGAATCCTCACCTTCATCTCCAGCTTCTCTCCTCCTCTCTCCCCTGTGCACAGGTGGACTTCCCTCCAGGCGGCGGACTTACCTCTCCTCCAGGCAGCAGACCAGACCAGTGCACCATATGCACTCACTCCCTGTTCTCTCAGCTGGGGCTGCACCTGTTCCTTCTCCCTCACCTCCAACACTGCACCTCCAGAGCGAGACTCCAGCAACCTGGAGAGGACTATTTGATTCTTAGGCGCTTCAACGACTCCTGTTCCCAGTAAGAGTATCTACTATTCAGCTCATTCGAGTCTCTGGGGTTGAACTGCTATTAATTCCCCTTCTCTTCTTCTTCTTTTTTTTTTTTTTTTTTTTAAAATGGCGCCGGAGGCAGGGCGGCCTTACCAGCAGCAACTCCCTCGTGTCTTTGTGTTGCTATCTGTTTATACCTGTATATAGTGTGTCTCTTATTAACCAGGGCTCTGTAGGAATACTCGGACTAAGACTGGACCAACTTTTTTCTCTATTTTAGTTGGTCTTTTTCTAGTTTTTTCTTTTCTTTTTCTCTTCCTTGGGCAATGGAGATCAACAGAGGCGGGGGCGGACGCATTGGTTACACACACAAACAGCTGATTGCGCTGAGGAGGCCGGAGGCTGGAGCGCTGCGGCCGGCAGTGAAGCCCCTCATCCCGGATGAGCTGAAGAGGAGACACCGGGGGCGAAGGGCTGGAGCGAAGGTGAGGAGGAGGAGGAGGAAGCATAAGCCGGCTGCACCGATGGTCAACCGATGTAGTTTCATGTGTTTTACGGAGACGCGGTTACACCCACAGATCCCGGATGTAAACGTAGCGATACCTGGCTTCAAGACTATACGGGGGGACAGGGACGTGAAAAGCAGCAGGAAAAAGAGAGGAGGAGGAGTGGCACTTCTTGTTAATGAACGATGGTGTCATCCCAGACACATTTATGTGAAGGAAAAGTGCTGCAGCCCGGACATTGAACTGCTGGCTGTTAGTATGAGACCTTATTATATGCCGCGAGAAATGAAGTGCGCTTTAATTGTTATCATCTACGTCCCTCCGTTAGCTGATGCAGTGGTGGCCTGTGACGTCATCAGCTCCACTGCGGCCACATTACTGGAGAAGCACCCGGATGCATTCATGGCCATCACAGGTGATTTTAACCATGTCTCAGTGGGAAAAACACTACCAAACTTTCACCAGTTTGTTGACTGTCCCACCAGAGAGAACAAAACACTGGATTTACTGTATGCCAATGTCAGGGATGCGTATAGTGCCACAGTTCTACCCCCCCATTAGTAAATCACATCACTGCATGGTCACGTTAATACCCAAGTACGTTCCCCTCGTGCAAAGGCAGCCTGCTTATACACGGACTGTGAGGAGGTGGACACAGGAGGCTGTTGATACAATGCAGGACTGCTTCAAGACGATGGACTGGAGCGTACTCTGTGAACCACATGGGGTGGACATAGACAATATGACCGACTGCATCACAGAATACATTAGATTCTGTGAAGACATGACCATGTCAGCTCAGACTGTACACTGCTTCTCCAACAACAGGCCATGGGTCACCAGTGACCTGAAAGCACTTCTGAACAAAAAGAAGAGAGCTTTTAGGGCTGGAGACAAGGAGAAACTGAGGGGAGTGCGGCATGAGCTGAGAGAGATTCTGAGGAGGTGCAAGGACAATTATAGAAGGAAGGTGGAAGAGAAACTCAGGCAAAACAACACTAAAGATGTGTGGGAGGGAATGAAACAAATAACTGGGTACAAGGGGAGAGTCAGGCAGCCATCTGGGAGCCAGGAGAGAGCTGAAGAACTGAATCTGTTTTTTAATAGGTTCAACTCACAGTCTGTCACCCGAGCAACACAACCAGACCCCCACGCACCCCTCCCCACTCACCCTCCTGTGTAGAACCTCTCTCCATCTCCCCCCTCCTCCTCCTCAGGGGGCACCTGGACCCTCACTCACTTCATGGTGACTACAGATCAGGTGGAGAAACAGCTGGAGAGACTGTCAGTGGAAGGCTTCGGGCCCTGATGGCATCTCCGCAAGGACCCTGAGGACCTGTGCCAACCAACTAACTCCGGTACTGAAACACCTGTACAACCTCAGCCTGAATCTGGAGAGAGTACCGGTGCTGTGGAAGACATCTTGCCTGGTTCCTGTCCCCAAGAAGTCATCTCCATCGGATCTGAATGACTACCGACAAGTTGCCCTCACATCTCATGTGATGAAGGTCCTGGAGAGACTGGTCTTAGCCCACCTGAGGCCGCAGGTGAAGACGTGGCTGAACCCTCTGCAGTTTGCACATCAGCCCCATTTAGGAGTTGAAGATGCTGTCGTCTACCTGCTGCAACAAGCCCATCTGCACCTGGATGGTGGAGGAGATACTGTGAGAATCACTTTTTTTGATTTCTCCAGTGTCTTTAACACCATCCAGCCACTGCTGCTGGGTGAGAAGCTGAGGGTGATGGGGTTGACAGCGCTGTGATCTCCTGGATTACTGACTACCTGACAGGCAGGCCACAGTTTGTCCGGCTGGGCAGTGTCTTGTCTGGAGTGGTGGCTAGTGATACGGGAGCTCCACAGGGGACTGTGCTCTCTCCTTTTCTTTTTACCTTATACAACACTGACTTTCAATACAACACTGAGTCATGCCATCTGCAAAAATTCTCTGATGACTCAGCTGTTGTGGGATGTATAAGAGGAGGAGAGGAGGGGGAGTACAGGGCACTGGTAGACAGATTTGTGGAGTGGACGGAGCAGAATCACCTGAGGTTGAATGTCAGCAAGACCAGAGAGATGGTGATTGACTTCAGGAAGAGGAAGGCTCCTTCTCAGCCACTGCAGATTAGGGGGGAGGATGTGGGAGTGGTTGAGGACTACAAATATCTGGGTGTCAGGATCAGCAGCGGGTTGGACTGGAGATCCAACACTGATGCTGTGCACAAGAAGAGGATGAGCAGACTCTACTTCCTGAGAAAGCTGAGATCCTTCAACGTGTGCAGCAGGATGCTGGAGCTTTTCTACCAGACTGTTGTCGCCAGTGCCATCTTCTTTGCTGCTGTTTGATGGGGTAACAGTAGTAAGACCAGAGATACCAACAGACTTGACAAGATTATCAAGAGGGCTGACTCTGTATTATTGGTCTCAGACCGGAGACCTTTGAGACAGTGATGGAGAGGAGAACACTAAATAAACTGCGATCCATCATGGACAATCCTGATCACCCCACCCACCACACACTAGACAGACAGCGAAGCACTTTCTCCAGTAGACTACTACAGCTTCGTTGTTAAACGGCAGGTACAGGAAATCTTTCCTGCCACATGCAATTTCACTGTACAATAACTCACTAGGATGTTGTATTCTGGTCATAGCTATGCTGCGGCACTGCACCTTACAGACAAACTAGTACATCACTTTTTCACTCTGCTCCTGATAGTCCTTCTTTGTGCAATGGGATGATTCATGTGTTTATATGGGTTATCATAGATTAAGCTATGATGTATATAGGTTTTATAGTCGTGTTAGTTTTTACTTTCCATGGGTAATCCCTTTGTCTGTCATGGGTGTGTTTCTGTTGTTTGGTTGTCAACTGTCATGCTGCTGTTACACAGTAATTTCCCAGTTTGGGATCAATAAAGTACATCTATCTATCTATCTATCCTCCCGCAGGGTTGCCAGTTCTCACCCACTCTGCATACACACCCACTCACTCATACATGCATTCACCATAATAAAAGATCATTGTGAGTTATAATTGAGTCTGTGTCTGCTTCTGGATTTTCGTACAAACATGTCAAAAAGTAGAGTAGAAAACTAAAGGCTGAGAAAAAGACCCCCCTCCCCCAGCAATATGATGATTTATGGCCTAACACCTCCCCCACTTGAGCTCCTAGTTACTTAACCCAAGGAGTTCATACAAGTCTTTTAGTCCTAAGTTCTTGCTTGTTCTTCAATGGGAAGCAGGACCACCAGGCGTCTGACATCCCTGTAAAGGATGGCTGCAGGGATCTTAGTTGAGTGCCTCCTACTGTGCTCATCCGACGCATTCCTTGAGGTTGACTTCTTGACTGGGACAGGGTAGCTTGGGAAGGTCTTCACATTCACATCTCTCACTGTGCCCTTCTTGTCTTTGTTGACACTGGTGACTCTGGCCAACCTATATTGGCCCCTCAGTGAGTTTTGATCAGCCAGCCATACTATATCTCCCACAGCAACATTCCTTTCTTTGGTATGCCACTTGGTCCTTATGAAGAGATTAGGGCCAGCTAACTGGCACCATTTCTTCCAGAATCTGTTCACTTCCCCTTGGATACTCTGGAGCCTCTTGTATGGATATCCCTTAAACTGGAAGTCTCCTGGGTCTCCTCTTGGACTGGCTCGTCCCAACAGGAGGGAATTGGGGCTGACGTACTCTATACACTCCTCCTGGCTTTGCACTCTTGCATCTATACTGTAGGTCTTTCATTTACCAGGTTTGCTGCCATGAACAGAAATGTCTGGAATTCACCCCATATAAAGACTCCATCACCACAAAGATTGCTTAGGGCTCGTTTCACTAGCTTCACTGCTGCTTCTGCTACTCCATTTCTGTGCGGAGAGTCTGCCGGGTGGAACTTTCAAGACCATTCAATTCCCTGCTTGGAAGCTTCTTCTTCAAGCTCAGTCCTGTTTAGATTTCTTAGAATCTATGCAGTTCCTGAAGTGCTGGCTTGGCCCCTACAAAGTTTGTGCCAGGGTCTGACCACAGTTTTCTGGGGTGTCCTCTTATGGAAGTAAATCTTTGATAAGCCAGTAGAAACCCTTCAGATGACTGATCACTAACACGATCAGTGTGTATGACTCTTGAGGCCATACAGCAGAATACAATGCCCCAGACTTTCAATGTGACTCTTTTCCTGACTTCATCTTTTAAAGCAGACGGACAGTGACATTTTTTTATTGAGCCAATCAACAGCTTGTATGAAAATATTCTATTCTGTCTATTCCCGCGATTTAATATGTGTCACCAGCTTCCATAAATGACTATTTGCTCATAGCTCAGCCTTCACTTAGTGAGGCTGCAGTACCGCCATCTCTCGATAGGTGCGGGCATTGGTGACGTCACAACAGCAATACATAGTAAATGGCAGAACGGGGGGCAATGGATCAGCGTTCTCGTCGCGCCCTCCGCCAGTACCCGGGCTCGCCTGGGGAAGCTAATGATCCTACCAGCAGACTAAATTCGAAGAGACGACGCCTCTGTGCCAAGTCAAAGAAGAATCCTAGTCACAGTCCTAAAGCCGAAAGCAAACAGCCCCAAGAGCACTTTGTGGTAGGATCTGCCCTTCGCATATTACAACTAAACGTTGAAGGCCTATCTGCAGCCAAGCGAAGCCTTATCGAAGTCCTCGCCTTCCAACATTCGATTGATGTAATCTGCCTCCAAGAGACTCATATTGGCACAGAGGAAGCTGGCCGCTTCACCATCAAAGGCTTTGACCTCCTGTGCTATGTTCTACATGCTAAACATGGACGTGCCACCTATGTGCGTTCTGACATAGTTGAAGCAAATCACCTGATAACAACACATTTCTCAGACACCATAATCATTGGTGGCTTCCATATTGTCAATGTGTACAAGCCCCCTAATGCCAACTGGGATCTGCAGGTCTTACCCACCCTACCCCACCCTGCCATCTATGTGGGGGACTTTAACAGCCATCACCCTGACTGGGGGTACCCAGCAGTGGACAGTGATGGGGAGGCACTTTCAGACTGGGCATCCAGAAATGACCTCGCTTTGATATACGACCCCAAACAAAGAGGAACCTTCCACTCTGCTAGGTGGAAGAAGGACTATTCTCCTGACCTGTGTTGGGTCAGCTCTTTGAATGGGGAGCCATATCCTACACAGATCCTCATTCTTGATGATTTTCCACACAGCCAACACCGGCCCCTGCTTGTACACATTGGCCTACAACTTCCAGTCATATACAGCCCAAGGAAGATGCGCTGGAACTTCCGCAAAGCCAACTGGAAGAAATTCAGTGAAACTCTGGACCGGAGCGTTGTTACCATCCCACTCCACACCATCACTGTAGATGAAGCATACAACCGCTTCTGCAGCGCAATCTTCAAGGCTGCCCATACTGCAATCCCACGAGGCTACCGACCCCTCTATGTCCCATGTTTGGACGGAGAAAGTGCTGCCCTCCTACAATCCTATCAAACATCAGGGGACCCAGAGATAGCAGACCATCTCATTGATTCGCTAAATACAGCCCGGCGAAAGAAATGGGAGGAGACAGTTGCTGACCGGAGCTTTACCCACTCTAGCAGGAAATGTTGGAGCCTCATCCGTCGCCTAGGAGCTGCACAGAAGCCCCCTAGCCAAAGCCGAGCATCCGTCACACCCAACCAAGTTGCATCCCACCTACTGACTATCGCCAAAGCACCCCAAGACAAAGACACCAGAAGAGCAGTTACAACTGAGCTAAAAAAACACCAAAAAATGCCTGTAGAGGAAACGAACCCTGAACCCTTCAAGGCTGCTGAACTGGAGAAAGTCCTACAGGGCCTGAAATGTGGAAAGGCAGCAGGATACGATAACATCTTCCCAGAATTCATGAAAAATCTTGGCCCCCGAGCCCTAACCTGGTTGACACAATTCTACACAAGGATCACACAAACAAACTCTATCCCAAAGAAATGGCGGACAGCAAAGGTCATTGCCATCCCAAAACCTGGCAAAGACCACAAACTACCAGCAAGCTACCGCCCAATCTCCCTACTCAGCGTTCCTTACAAAATCATGGAGCGCCTAATACTGCAACGCATTTCCCCAGAAATAGAAGATATTCTAAGTGTGGATCAAGCAGGTTTCCGCAAGGACCGCAGTACAGGAGAACAAGTACTGGCCCTAACCACCTTCATTGAAAATGGCTTCGAGAGCAGACTGAAGACAGGGGCTGTGTTTCTCGATCTTACAGCCGCCTATGATACGGTCTGGCACAAAGGCCTCCTCCTGAAACTTATAAAGGCGATCCCTGCTTGGGCAACGGCAATTATAAAAACCCTGCTGACCAACCGAAGGTTCAGAGTCCACCTCAGTCAGAACACAAGTGCATGGAGAATGCAGAAAAACGGACTCCCACAAGGCTCAGTTCTAGCTCCAACTCTGTTCAACCTCTACATAAACGACCTGCCTACTACAAAATCCCGCAAATTCATCTATGCAGACGACATCTGTTTGGCATTCCAAGCACCAGACTTTGAACCACTGGAACGGGTGCTCACGGAAGATCTTGCTAAACTGGACCAGTTCTGCAAAATCTGGCGCCTAAAACCAAGCCCAGCAAAAACCGTCTCCAGTGTATTTCATCTCCACAATGCAAAAGCTGCCAGAGAACTAAACATCCACCTGAGCGGACTCAAGCTTAAGCATGCCCCAAATCCAACTCATCTTGGAGTGACCCTTGATAGGACCTTATCCTTCAAGGAACATCTAAAGGGGACGGCTGCTAAGGTGAAAGTACGAAACAACCTGCTCTGCAAGCTCGCTGGTGCAAAATGGGGGGCGGCAGTCTCCACCCTGCGCACCTCAGCACTGGCCCTTTCATACTCTGTAGCAGAATATTGTGCCCCTGTCTGGTCCAAGTCATCTTACACACACCATGTAGACACCCAGCTCAACTCAACCATGAGAACTATAACTGGAACAATCCGCTCAACACCACTCCCCTGGCTCTCTGTACTGTCAAACATAGCCCCTCCACACATCCGGCGAGCAGCATTAACTCAAAGGATGCTCCAAAAAGTTAAAGATTTTCCTCACTTACCAATCCATGCAGATATCTACACCCCACCCACTGCTCGACTTTCATCCAGACGGCCGATTTGGAAAAACCCTCCCCCAGCTGACTTTACCATCCAGACAGCTTGGCAAGAGGAATGGGAGACCAAGGAGGTCCCAAACAAACAGCTGGTGATAAACCCCAACCAACAGGTCCCGGGCACCAACCTCCCAAGGAGACAGTGGTCTACACTCAATCGCTTCAGGACTGGACATGGCCCCTGCTTGGCCAGCCTTCACAGATGGGGCAGTAGCCCTAGCCCACTGTGCGCATGTGGAGAGGAGCAAACTATGGAACACATCATAGAGGCTTGCCCACTCCAAAGACTGGAAGGAGGATTACACACCCTCCATACAGCAAACCAGGAGGCAACTGCTTGGCTTAAGGACTTTGCATTCGCTAAATAAAAATGGCAGAATGAGAGCAAAGTGATTCGGACAGCGATTATTTTCTCGAGTTTGACGACCTCAATATAAATGATGACATTGAAAATGAGGAATCGGATGATGAAGTAGTTTTGGGTGGTGCTGAGGGGGGGTATTCAGCCTTATTTGTGGGAAAGAAGTGAGGGTTATGTTGCCTGCCTGTGCAGTGAGCCTCGTCAGAGAAACATTCCCATCTGATCACTACAAGGGATTTTGCCTACCAAGATTAGATTTGTGAACAATTTTTTTTTTTTTTTTTTTTGTTACTTATTTGTACCCGTAGGTAGACTTGGTTTGCAGTCTGGTGACAAGCCACCGGCTGCTGGTCGCTGCGTGCGCGAGCGCCCTAAACCTACATGTTTTTGGTATGCGGGAGGAAACCGGAGAAATCCCGGAGTAAACCCACGCAACACGGGGAGAACATGCAAACTCCACACAGCTCACTGTTGGTCGGGGGCTGGGATCGAACCCACGATCTCATGATCCCCGCGATCCCCCGGCCGAGGGTAAAACTGTGCTGCCACAGTGCTAAACCACTGCGCCACCGTGCAGCCCAATGATATGTAAATAAAGTTTTGTAAAATCATATATTGAGTTTATTAATGTTCATGTCAATGTTATAATTCTCATAGTTCAGCATTCATCAAAGTCGCATGTCATATACATTTGAATAATTTGAACACACTAAATTCTTCTCAATTTGAAAAGAAATATTACATACTATACCACCTTTGTATGAATGTTTGAAAACACAGCAGAAATATACAAAGAAATACAAAAATCAATGGAGTTTCACTACAGATTAAGAAAATAACTAGTTTGCAGATATAGCAATTATTATATTCCAATAAATAACATTTCACAGTTATAATGGGCACCATTTTATGGTAGAAAATTGGGGTTCCATTTTTAAAAGCACATTTCTCTTACAATCTTAGGCTTATATTTATTTTTCTTAGCAAATATGTTGCTTCCCTAAAAATTGAAAGCTGAACCGTCATTGGTAATTACCTCCGCCAGGCCGAAAAGGCCAGGAGGAGGTTATGTTTTTGCCGGGGTTTGTTTGTTTGTCAACTCCGCGTTCTTCAACGTTTTAGGCACAAAAGCACGCGCAAAACACTGGTGGCCTGGGCCCGCCAGCGCGCCTCTGTTTGCGCGACGCTGCAAAACCTGACACGGGCACCTGTCCGCCGCCGCATTATTTCCCAGAAATAATTTGATTTTGAAAATCATCCATTGCTTGGAATTCATTTAAAATGTTTAGTAAACATTTGCAGTGAATATCAAAAATACCAAACTTACCCTGTTTACTTCTCGTTTTCTGACAGCTGATCGCCTCGGTAGATCACCGTGGCTTTTCACGCCACTGTCACTGACACTTGTCTCACAGTCAGACTGGGGAAGCGAGGGATATATAGTTGGAATAGCCGTTTTCTTTATCACCAATCTTTTTGCAAATTTCATTTCAAATTGCATCTTCTTCTCGAAATCGCTGTAAACGAAATGTCTACTGCACATGTAGGGCGCTGACGAGGTGCAGGTGTGCGCGCAGCTGAGGCAGATGCGTGAGAGCGGCGAGCCGTGACACCTGCAAAATATATGTGGACAAGAAAGACTGACAAACCTGGGTACTATTTCACTGCAGTCTGCTTTAATACAGAAGCTGAAGCAATAGGGAACACTGTGTGTCTCTGTAATTGAGAACTTTGCTTCTAACAAACACAGGAGGATGGACTTCCAATATAAGTAGCCGGTGAGTTAAACTGTCTTTCTTCAGCATGTTTTTTCCCCCTAACCGTTCTTATGATCATGAAAATATTTGGTTATTCCGAGAAATATCCGTAATCGCCGATTTTAAAACGTAAACATCAAGTGTTGCATGAAGCAAAACACAGCACTGGCCGACGACCGTGTGCGTGTGTTTGGCTGAGCTGACGTCACACAGTCAGTGGCCATCTTAGCCGCTGATCGCTTGGCTCTCCAGGGCAGCATACTTTCAAGAGCACATTGTCACCATATGCGACATTTGTTGAGACCAAAACATGTGCAGTTCACTTTAGCTCGTCTCGGACAACGATTTCAGATATGAATTAGCAATATTGAATTTTCGTCTGTCCGTCTGCTTTAACTTATAAGGCCCAAAGAGATCCACAGTTGTAAATTCAAATGGACTTGCTGGACTGGCTCTTTCAGGAGGAAGGTCACTCATAATCTGTCGACATTGCTTCACTCTGCCTTTTCTGCAGGTCACACAGCTGTCCACTTCTTTCTTTGTGAGCCTTTGGCCCTTAATTACCCAGGCCCTTTGTCTCATCTGGAGAAGGGTTCATGACTAGCGTTGTGAGCTTCTCGTGCTATCAGCGTGGACAACCATGATTTGTAGGATAAGATTGGCACAGAAGTTTTGTCTTCATTAAACATTAATCATGCTGCTAAGGGTGGCCCAACCAGTTATTAGGCTTAGGGGGTGTAAAGAACTGAGGTCCACACGAATAGTGGTTTCAACAGAGTTCTCTTTTAACACTAGGAGCGGGAAACATTAACAGGCGGCAACATCAACACATCGCCATTTTCATATCTATATTCACTCGGTGAAGGTCAACTCTGACCTGTGACGTCACCACAGTCTTAAAGACACACCACACACAATTATCACATATGACAGGGGGCAGTCACTTTTTCCACACAGGGCCATGTAGGTTTGGATTTTTTTTTATCCTTAATAATTAACAGCTTCATTTAAAAGCTGCATGTTGTGTTTATTTGTGTTATCTTTGTCAAATATTTAAATTTGTTTGATGATCTGAAACATTTCAGTGTGACAAACATGCAAAAAAATGAGAAATCAGGAAGGGGGCCAACACTTTTCACACCACTGTATTTTTTCCAGTTTATAAAATTTTTCACAGGGTCTGAAGCGTGCGTGAAAAAAACCCCAAAACGTTTTGGTTAGTGTTCAGAGGATCAAAATGCGATCGTTTAGGCGGAATAATAATAATAATGATAATAATAATTATAATAATAAATAATCTTCTTGCATCAATAAAAAACAAATGCTTACAATAGAGCCATGGTGCTCACATTGTTAGTCTTTGCCAGTCACGCCCCCAAGGTTCAGATCATTATTTGGCCTCAATATCGCCCCAGTGCAACAACATAAGCACCACCTCAATCTTAGCATTAAAGTTTTAAAAAACCTTTTAATAACAAAATATTGCTAAAATATAAACTGATGCACTACAATGGGTCTCAAATATTTGTAAACGTGTCCTGTTATAGTACTGCATGAGTATATTGATGATACACAGAAGAAATTCAGTATTACACTGAACTCACCACTGAACAGTGATATAAACTAAAATAATTATAATGATGACTGAACAGCTCCCATTCCCCAAAGTGCAAGATTATACTATTATGAATATAAGTGATAAAAGATCACACAAATACGTGATCTGACAAACAAATGGACAAGGGATCTGAAACAGTCACTAATATTGGATGTCCCATTCATTTTCAATACTTAGGTATTCTGTAATTAATATTCACACAATCAAATAAATCTTAGTGCCATTTACTCCCTTTTATATTTGTCAAAGTCTAACAAGTGATTACCTACATATAGGCTACACCTCTTTGTATTCCACTTTCAAACACAGCCTACATTTGGGCCTGTAAAGCCTGACTGGGATACCTGTTTCAGACAAGAACACATGCGTTGTACGGGCAATGCACTAGTCAAAACGAAAATGAAACATCAGGCCTGCAGATCTGAGGGATGAACACCCCCCTCTGCTGGTCACTCTGTTGCAGTACAGAATCAGGAGAAAAGTCTAAAAAGTAGAAAATCAGTCATAACCCAGACAACAGAATACACGAGCGTCTTACTAAGCTAAAATATTGGGGGAAAGTTAATAATTTTTTTTGCATTATAACTGAAATGAAAAATTTTCATATATTCAATATTACAAAGAGAAAATTTAAAGAGTTTGTGTAGTGGATCTGGGTAAGCGTGCACCATCTTGTCCTGCTTTGCTCTTTTGCATTGCATAACCAACCAGGAGGGAAACAAAAACCAGCCAGGAGGGAAAGTGGCTGCAGCCGGCTGATTGTTCACACCTGTGGGTGAGCACTGATCCCAGACTTCAGTCTGGAGCTGCTAGGTGTGGGGTCATCATGTGGTAAACCCCATCCTTGTGGCTGCTGTTTACAACTAGAATGCTTGATGCATTGCCCCCACCCAGCCTGGAAAAAAGAGAATTGTCCCACGAATATCTTCATAAACCTTTCTATATCATCTTACAGAACTGAATAGCATAAGTTTGAGTGACCAATTATAAGCAGAAATGTTAAAAAAAACTTTTCAATTTTCAACTTTTTCTCATAAATTTTAAACTATTCTCTTCTTGTGACTTTTAATCATAAATTCTCAATTTTTTCCTCATAAATTTTCAACTTTTCTCATAAATTTTTAACTTTTTCTTGTAGATTTGCAACTCTTTCCTCAAATTTGTGACTTTTTTCATAAAGAAGAAGCCATCTCCATTGTCATTCAGTCCATACAGCCAATCATGGACAGTAGAACAAAATTGCGTTTCTCCTATCTACAACGTTAATCGCACCTAGAATCAGAGGGGTTGCTGCTATGCAAGGTACCACCACAAACAACTTCTCCTTCCCCCATTCTATTACTCTGAGCACCAAGCTAGAAGGCAGGAAGTACCATTTTTATATGATCTTTGGTATGACCCGGCCTGGATTTGAACCCACGACCTCCTGGTTGTGGAGCGGACGCTCCGGTGGTGGCCTAGCTCCTAAATGTCACGACCTGAACGCTATCCTTCTCCGCGTTCAGGTTGTCCAGTGTCGCTCCTGCTCCGTGCTAGTCCGTGCCGGGTCTTACTAGGCCCGTAGTTTGACAGCGCCCAGCTGATCTCCAGCTGTCTAGTTCAGCTGCTCTGGGCCAGCTGTCTCCCATTGTCAATTATCTTCTCCTCTTAAGCGAGCAGCCGAGAGTTACTCGTCGCTGCGACCTCGCTATGGAAAGACGTGCCCTGTGTTTCCACGACTGGAGCTCCTATGTCTAGCTTCAGTTCGCCGTTACCTCGGCGCTACCCCCAAGTAAGTGCTGCGGCTCGGCGTGTGTTTCTCCTCGCCGCCTCTCTAGCCTTTCTTTCTGGGTTGTACATTGTCCTTAGTTCTGTGCGTATTTTAGCCCCACGTGGCTCTTTTCCTTTCCATTTGTTGTCTAGTGTTATGCGTGTTATAGCCCCATGAGGCTCTTTACTTTGTATTCGTTCTTTGTGTGTTAATATTAATAAACTACGCAAACTCACTGGTCGCCCTCGCATCTCCTTTCTGGCTCGTGAGAGCCAGGCATGACACTAAATTTGCTTTTTATTTTTTTTTTCATTTTGTGACTTTTTAAAATGATAAACCTGCAATTTTTTCTCAAATTTTCAACCTTTGTTTCATAAATTTGCAGTTTTTTTTCTTTTTCTGATGTCTAATCACAATTTTTTTTCACATAAATGTACAACTCTCAGACATTTAACTTTTTTCTCAAAAATTTGCAACTTTTCTTTTTGTGACTTTTTATCATAAATTTGCAATTTTTTCACATACATTGTTAACTTTTTTCCTGTAAATTTCCAACTTTTTTCTCATAAATTTGGAATATTTTTCTTTTTGTGACTTTCAGATTCATAAATCTGTGATTTTTTTCTCAGAAATTTTCAACTTTTCCTCAAATTTGTGACCTTTTTCACAAATTTTTCAAAATTTTCTGACAGGTTTTTTGACTTTTTATCACAAATTTGGAAATTTTTTCACATAAATGTGCAACTTTTTTCTTTTTGTGACTTTTTAAAAACATCATTATTCTGCATCTTTTCTAACTTTTCTATTTTTTTCTTAAAAAAATTCAAATTTTTTGGCAGAAATTTGTAGCTTTTTCTTGCAGATTTGCAACTTTTTCATAAATGTTTCAACATTTTCTCATAATTTGACTTTTTTCTCATTTTTTTTTACATGAGCAACTTTTTCTAAAAAAAATTATGACTATGAAATTTGCAACTTTTTTCTTTTTGTCTCTTTTTTTTAAAAAAAATATAAATCTGCAATTTTTTCTCATAAATTTTCAAATTCTTTCCTGTAAATTTCCAACTTTTTGTCAAAATTTTGCAACTTTTTTCACATAAAATATCTCATAAAGTTTCAAAATGACAGTCCTCATTTATCATCATCATCATCATCATAGCAGTCTGTCGGGGGCAACAATGACTGTTTCATTTAGGTCTGACCAGATTCCTCCACACAGCTCTGTCCTTCACCTTCTGCCGCCAGGAACTCCTGTCTATATCCAACTTCTTCAGGTTTCTTTTTACAGTGTCTTTAAATCTGAGCCTTGGTCTACCCTGATTGCGTTTGCCCTCGCATAACTGTGAGTAGAGTAACTGCCGAGGGAGACGCTGGTGGTCCATCCTCTCAACATGTCCAAGCCATCTCAGGTTCATCTGTATTAGCATGTCCTCCATTGATGGTAGACCAGCTCATTTCAACACTTCTGTGTTGGTTATCTTGTCTTTCCATGAGATGTTCATTATGGCTCAAAGGTGTCTCATCATGTACGTGTGGAGTTTCTTTACCTGCAAGCTGTAGACAGTTCAAGTTTCAGCACCGTACAATAGAGTAGCCAGTGCTGTCGCTCTGTACACTTTGCATTTCACATGGATAGACACATGTCGATTGTTCCACAGTCTCTCCCTCAAGTTTCCAAATACAGCGCTCGCTCTTCCCATTCTGAGAATATATAAATAGTTCACCCTCCAGCCTAGCATTCTCTGAAACAGTGCCAAGATACTTGAAAGACTTACACTTGCCTAGTGGCTCTGTACCAATGCTGATCTCTTCTGGTAGTGATGTTGATAACTGTAACTTTGGTGGTTGATAGAGGCACTCTGTCTTCTTGATGTTGATTTTGAGGCTGAATTGGCTAGCTGCTCTTGCAAATTTCTCCACTAAAGATTGCATATCTTCCACACTGTGTGCAACTAGAGCATTGTCGTTGGCAAAGAGCATTTCTCTTACTACTTTTATCAATGTCTTACTCTTGGCTTTAAACTTTGCCACATTGAACAAGTCTGCTTCTTTCTGTGGTGATCCGCGCTGTGTGTGCCCTTGCCCTAATTATTTTGCACAGCTGCGGGCACACCTGCATCCCCTCATTATGCACTCTTTATAAGGAACGCTGCCCAGAAGGCAGCACAGAGATATCTACGCTTTCTTCCAGGAAGAACTCCTACCTAGAGTCTTCCTCCACTACTCTACGAGTTTCCTGGCTTCTCAACTGCTTCTCGCCTCACGGGAGTTCCGTCTCCCCAACGCCACTTAAGCTTGTACAGAGTGTCTGTCTGCAACCGTCTATTCTCCCTTTGTTCCCTGTGCACAGGTGGACCACCCTCCAGGCGGACCTTTCTTTCCTCCTGGCGGTGGACCAGACCTCGTCTGTATACAGCAGCTTCCCTCTTCTCACTATCGGTGAGCTGGAGCACACAGCACGCATTCTTCACTCCAAGCTGTACTGTAAATATTCTGCACCTGCACCACGGCACCACAGCGGAATGCATAGTTAATTGTCTACTAGGGGTCTTAATTGAGGTAATATGTATATATTTCACATTGGTTGTATTTAGAGAAAAGAGGAGTTGGAGTAAATAAGTGTGAACTTCTTCCTTCTCCCTTTCGAGCACTGTATACTGTCACTTTTACTGCACTTGTCATTTGTTTTTTTTTGTTTTTTGTTTGAAATAAAGTATCTATCTATCTATGTTTTCTCCTGTGGACAAAAGGGTTGTTTCCCTGCGCCTTTGGGTTGGGAAATGGGTCCTGACCATCATTTGTTCCTATGCACCAAATGATGGTTCAGAGTACTCACCCTTTTTGGAGTCTCTGACTGGGGTGCTGGAGAGTGCTCCTCTTGGAGTCTCCATTGTCTTTTTGGGGGACTTCAATGCACATGTGGGCAATGACAGTGAAACCTAGAGGGGGGTGATTGGGAGGAAAGGCCTGCCCGATCTGAACCCGAGTGGTGTTCAGTTATTGTACTTCTGGGCTAACCACAGTTTGTCCATAACAAACACCATGTTCAAGTATAAGGGTGTCCATATGTGCACCTGGCACCAGGACACCCTAGGTCGCAGGTCGATGATCGATTTTGTTATCGTGTCATCAGACCTGCGACCATACTGTATGTCTTGGACACTCAGGTAAAGAGAGGTGCAGAGCTCTCAACTGATCACCACCTGGTGGTGAGTTGGATGTGATGGCAGGGGAGGATGCCATTCAGACCTGGTGGACCCAAACGTATAGTGAGGGTGTGCTGGGAATGTCTGGCTGAGGCCCCTGTCCAGGAGGTCTTCAACTACCATCTCCAGAAGAACTTCAACCACTTTCCGAGGGAGTCTAGAGACATGGAGTCTGAATAAGCCATGTTTTCCACCTCCATTGTTGAAGCGGCTGCCCAGAGCTGTGGCTGCAAGGTCGTCGGGGCATCTCGTGGTGGCAACCCCAGAACCAAGTGGTAGACACCGGTGGTGAGGGGGGGCATTAAGCTGAAGAAGGAGTCCTATCAAGCTTGGTTGGCTTGTGGGACTTCTGAAGCAGCTGAGGTGTACCGGCAGGCCAAGTGGAGTGGAGCTCGGGTGGTTGCTAAAGCAAAAACTCAGGTATGGAAGGAGTTCGGTGAGGCCATGAAACAAGACTTTCGGTCGGCCTCAAAGAGATTCTGGCAAACTGTCCGGCGGCTCAGGAGAGGGAAACAGCTCCCTGTCCACACTGTGTATGGTGTGGATGGGGCGCTGCTGATTTCGACTGGGGATATCGTCAGGCAGTGGAAGGAATACTTCGAGGATTTCCTCAATCCCACTGATATACCTTCCACAGAGGAAGTAGGGCTTGTGGACGAGGGGGACAACTTGCCTATGACAGGGGCTTAGGTTGCCAAGGTGGTTAAAAATCTCTTTTGTGGCCGGGCCCTGGGGGTGGACGAGATTCGCCCTGAGTACCTCAAGGCCCTGGATGTTGTAGGGCTGTCATGGTTGACACGCCTCTGCAACATTGCATGGAGGTCGGGGGCAGTGCCTTTGGCATGGTAAACCGGGGTGGTGGTTTCTCTTTTCATAAAAGGGGACCGGGGGATGTGGGCCAACTTTAGAGGGATCACACTCCTCAGCCTCCCTAGGAAGGTCTATGCCAAGGTACTGGAGAGGAGAGTCTGGCCGTTGGCCGAACCTCGGATTCAGGAGGAGCAATGCGGTTTTCATCCTGGCCGTGGCACATCTATCCAGCTTTTAACCCTCTCGAGAATCCTTGAGAGTTCATGGAAGTTTGCCCAACCAGTTTACATGTGTTTTGTTTACTTGGAGAAGGCATTCAACCGCATCCCTCAAGGTTTTTTGTGGGGGGTGCTTTGGGAGTATGGGGTATCAGGCTTGTTGTTGCAAGCTATTCGGTCTCTGTGTGAGAGCTTAGCTTGTATTGCCAACATTTGGTCAGACTCATTCCCAGTGAGAGTTGGACTCTGCCAGGGCTGCCCTTTGTCACCAATCCTGTTCATAATTTTTATGGACAGGATTTCTAGGCGCAGCCAGGGAACGGAGGGTGTCATGCTTGGTGACCACAGGGTCTCATCTCTGTTGTTTGCAGATGATGTTGTCCTGCTGACTTCATCCAGCAATGACCTACAGGTCTTACTGGGACAGTGTGCCACTGAGTGTGAAGTGGCTGGGATGAGAATCAGTACCTCCAAGTCCGAGTCCATGGTCCTCAGCCAGAAAAAGGTGGATTGTCCTCTCCGGGTTGGGGACAAGCTCCTGCCCTAAGTGGAGGAGTTTAAGTATCTTGGGGTCTTATTCTGGGCTTCCTGTGGTAATGTATCGTCACTTCCTGTGTTGCTGTCTGTCTGTGGTTTGCTCTTTGGTTAGCTCTCCTCATTCTCCTGAGGATTTTGCCTTTAATTGTACTTTAGTCACTTTTTTCCATCTACCGTTAGCTCTCACTTCTGTTTATTAAGCCTCTTGCACCTGTGTGCGCACTCAGTGTCATCTAATCACCCTCTTTAGCCTTCTGTTCACCTTTCATCAGTGTTTGTGTTAGCTTTGGGTTAGCCACTAGCTATGGCTACTAGCTCTCCTTCCCCTTCTCCTCTGGTGTGCTCTCTGTGTCAGATGTTTAGCTACACCTCTGCCTCTTTTAGTGATAACGGTAAATGTAATAAATGTTGTCTTTTTGAGGCGCTCGAGGCAAGGTTGTCTGATTTGGAATCCCGGCATCGCTGCATTGAAACACCGTCTGCACCAGTTAATCTTGACGGACGTCCCTTAGCTGCAGCCGAGCTTCCTAGCATAGGGCCTGCTAGCGGTCCTCCGGTCCTCCTCAGCAGCGAGGAGACTGGGTGGGTGACAGTGAGAAGGAAGCCTAGCTGCAAAGCCCCGGTTCACCACCAATGTGTTCATGTTTCTAATAGTTTTTCCCCACTCAGCGACACACCCGCTGAGGAAAAAACTCTGATCATTGGCGACTCTGTAGTCAGAAACATGAACCTAGAGACTCCAGTGGCCATAGTCAAATGCATTCCTGGGGCCAGAGCAGGCGACATCAAATCAAATTTGAAAATGCTGGCTAAAAGTAACTGTAAATACTCCACAATTGTTATCCAACGGTGTGTGACTTATCAGTGTGTGACTTTGCAAAAACGATGTCTGCCTCTGTAGTATTCTCTGGGCTCCTCCCCAATCTGACCAGTGATGACATGTTTAGCCGCTTGTCATCCTTCAACCGCTGGCTGTCTGTGTGGTGTCCTGCAAACAACGTGGGCTTCATTGACAATTGGAGCTCATTTTGGGGAAAACCTGGTCTTATTAGACAAGACGGCGTCCATCCCACTTTGGATGGTGCGTCTCTTTTATCTAACAATCTGGCATTATTTTTATCCAAATTCCCAAAACATTGACAACTCAGAGTTGGGACCAGGATGCAGAGTCACAGTCTTACATGCCTCTCTGCAGCTCCTCTTCATCCACCACCCCTTACCTTAGCCCCTGTCATCCCCATCAGAGATGCACCCTGCACCCTCCAAAATAAATAAAAATACAATGTATAAGCATCCCAAAGTGATTAAACAAAAAGTTGGTAAAACTCAAATTAAACATGAAGCCTCTAAATTTAATGATTTGGCCTCTGTTCCTCCTCATAATTTAAAAATTAAATGTGGTTTGTTAAATATTAGGTATCTAACTCCTAAGTCTCTGCTAGTCCATGATCTGTTAATTGATCATCAGATTGATTTAATATCCCTTACAGAGACTTGGTTAGGACAAGAGGATTATGTTGGTTTAAATGAATCAACTCCCTCTGGTTATTTAAACTGTCAAAATCCCAGAAGTTCTGGTCGTGGAGGAGGAGTAGCAACAATTTACCATTCTAAATTACTATTTAATGTTAAGCAAAAAACACATTATCAATCCTTTGAGGGCCTGGTCCTCAGTATTGGGCATTTTAACAATTTTAGGCTAAACCCAATTTTATTTGCCTTAGTTTATCGCCTTCCATCAATCTACTCAGAGTTTTTATCCGAATTTGCCGAATTCTTAGCTGATTTAGTGCTGAAATCAGAATAATTATAGTAGGGGACTTTAATATACATGTAGATGTAGATAGTGATTGTCTTAATATGGCATTTAATTCAATATTAGACTCGATGGGGTTTTCTCAGAAAGTAGGAAATTCTACCCATTATCTCCACCATACGTTGGACCTTGTTCTGACATATGGCATCGAAACAGAAAATCTGGTAGTGTCTCCTCATAACCCTGTACTGTCAGACCATTGTCTGTTAACCTTTGATTTTACTATTTCTGACTATTTGGGTCCTAAAGAAAAATATTACTACAGTAGATGCCTCTCAGATGATGTCGTTACCAAATTTATGTGGATTGTTTCCTCTATGCCATGTGTCAACATGGCTTTTCTCTTAGAAAAGCTAGAATGAGTTATTATTCTGCATTAATAGAAGAGAACAAGAATAATCCCAGGTTTCTTTTCAGCACTGTGGCCAGGCTGACAAAGAGTCAGGACTCTGTCATTCCTAGCATTCCCTTAGAGCTTACTAGTCAGGACTTTATGAACTTTTTCAATAACAAAATTTCATCTATCAGAGATAAAATCAGATTCTTCCCACCGTTAACTTAAATACAATAACTAGTACAACTCCTTCAACTGATATTTGTTTGGATGAGTTTACTCCAATTGACCTTTTAGAGTTAGACAAAATAATTTCCTCATCCAAGCCTTCAACTTGTGTTTTAGACCCTATTCCTACCATTATTTAAAGAAGTCTTCCCACTTATTGGTAGCTTTATTCTTCATATATTCCACCAAATCTACCTACGGGTACAAATAAGTAACAAAAAAAAATATAATCAATTCTTCATTAACTTTAGGCCATGTACCGCAGGCTTTTAAAACGGCTGTAATTAAACCCTTACTCAAAAAGCCAACGCTAGATCCAGGAGCTTTAGCTAACTATAGACCAATCTCTAATCTCCCTTTCATTTCAAAAATCTTAGAAAGAGTTGTTGCTACGCAATTATTTGACCACCTGCAGGGAAATGGTTTACTTGAAGAGTTTCAATCTGGGTTTAGAATCCATCATAGTACTGGAACAGCCTTAGCGAAGGTCACTAATGACCTCCTGATCGCATCTGGTAATGGACTTGTTTCTGTTCCTGTCCTTTTAGACCTTAGTGAAGCTTTTGATACTATTGATCATAATATTCTACTTGATAGATTAGAACACTATGTTGGACTTAATGGAACTTCGTTGCAGTGGTTTAGATCTTATTTATCTGATGGGTTCCAGTTTGTTCATGTCAATAATGAGTTTCCTTTCAACTCAAAGCTCAGTCATGGAGTTCCACAGGGATCTGTGCTAGGCCCTACTCTTTAGTTTATATATGCTACCGTTAGGCAACATTATTAGAAATCACTGTATACGAGAGACGCGGGCAGTGAAGATGGCTGCTTAGGTGAGGAGCACCGCAGTGCAGACAGCCTTTTTTTTTTCTTCTACAAGGGCATTTTTCTCTTGTTTCCTCAGCTGAAATTACTATTATTAATACACTTTACATCGAGACTGGATTTGTGGAGAACAGGATTAGTATGCCAACGCAACAGCAGAAAATTAATCTTCGCCCCAAAGCTGGTGCTAGCAAGGAAAATCTGGCTAGAGCTGGTGATACCACATCGAGCCCTCCTCCCTCTCCGCCACCTTCAACAGGTGCAGGTGTTGCCAAAGACCAAATGGCGGAGGACATCTCTAAGATCTTTGAACTGTTGAAGGAAATATCGGAGAGGCAAGATGCCAAACTCAACTCTATTGAGGCGTCAATGAGGGCGGTGGACACCAAGCTAACGGAGGTAGCTACCCGGCTGGGAGATGTGGAGTCTCGCATCGCTTTTCTTGAGGATGCTAATACAGCTCTGGATGCTAATCCCCCCGCAACCCAGACGCAGGTAGAAGATTTACTTTTGAAGCTGGACGATTTAGAAAATAGATCACGCCGAAACAATCTACGCTTTGTCGGCTTTCCAGAAAATTGTGAAAAATCAGATGCCCTTACCTTCATGCGCAAAGCTATCCCACATCTGCTGAAAATGGAGTTCCCTGGAGGGCTGGAAATTGATCGTGTGCATCGGAGCCTCGCTGGACGCAGACCTGACGGGCAGCCGCCCAGGGCTATCCTGATTCGACTTCTGCGCTTCCAGGATAGGGAGCGTATTGTGGAGGCAGCGCGCAGGATGGGAAAGCTGGATTGGAATGGTCATCACATCATGATTTTCCCGGATTATTCCAGACGAGTATCCGAGATGAGAGCGGCGTTCAAGCAGTGTAAACACCTGCTGCACCAGAAGAAGATTGCATTCTCTCTCAGGTATCCTGCAGTTCTCGTTGTGAAGTTGGCAAGTGGTAAACAGGAGTTCACTGACCCTAAAAAAGCATTGAACCTGATTCTTTCACTACCGTGAGACATTGATGAACAATGGTATGAATATATGCTATATGTTTATTTGTTATATATTTTTGACTGAGGATTTGATGCAGTATTAATGTAAGGTTCCTTTTTTTTGCCCACGCTTTATTGTCTATAGGCATGAGGCTGCTGCGATGTTGCGGCTCTCCCTAAGTTTGTTGCACTGTTCACAGTCACGGTCCTAGAGTTTTTTATTTTCTTTTTTTTGGTTGGTGCGGTTTTTGTGCACCGATGGGTGACATTGGTTTCAGGTCACCGATTATGTTACTTTATGATTATGTGGTTTTCGGGTTTTTTTTTTTTTTTTTTAAATTTTTATTGTGTTTGTCTTTTGCCCAGTGAGGGGGTTTTTGGTGGAGAATTGCTGGATATTTTGGATGGTAATATGTACCGTTTATGATGTCGGCTAATTGTCAGAGCTTTCTTAACTTCATTACTTGGAATGTTAAAGGCCTTAACCACCCAATTAAGAGGAAAAAAATTTTGGCGTTTATTAAATCAAAAAAAGTGGATGTAGCGTTGCTTCAAGAGACCCACCTCACTAAAACAGAATCTAAACTCTGTCGGGACTGGGTGGGCCATGGGTTTGCGTCTTGCGGTAATAGCCAGAGCAGGGGGGTGGCAATCCTTATTCATAAACATTTGCAGTTCAAGTGTCTAAAAGAGGTTAGTGATGATGATGGACGACTCCTTATAATTCTTATAGAAATTCAGGGCCATAGGATGATACTCGCTAATGGTTATGCACCAAATATAGTTGATTGTGCATTTTTTGCACAATTGGAACACGAATTAAGCGAAATGGGTAATTATCCCATTTTAGTAGGCGGGGATTTTAATCAGGTCATGGACAACATTTTAGATCGGAGCACCCCCTCACAGCGTTCATCTAAATCTGGCTCTATATTGAAAGACATGTGCAATGCAATTGGTTTGGTAGATGTTTGGCGGCTTTTTAATCCGTCCACAAGGGATTACACTTTTTATTCCACTGTTCATAATGTGTTTTCCAGGATTGATTATTTTTTAATGTCAAAATTTTCTGTTTCTTCTGTAAATTCGAGCTTCATTGGTAGCATAATACTATCAGATCATGCCCCTGTTTTTCTACATATGATCCCGCCTTGTCAGTTGAAAAAAAATTCTAGATGGAGGCTTAATTCAAGCTTCCTTTTTAATCCAGATTTTGTGTCCTCTTTGAAAGCAGAGATCTCCTTATATCTTGAGACAAACTGGGATTCTGCTCCCTCTGCCAGGGTTGCTTGGGAGGCCTTTAAGGCATTTATTAGGGGACATATTATTCAATATGCATCTTTTAAAAAGAAAACTAACATTGCTAAACAGATTGATTTGGAGAGGAGAATAGCTATATTAGAGACTTCATTCAAACAAGACACAAATTTAGTAAATTTGTCACCCCTTCTGAAGCTTAAGTATGAGCTGAATTCAATTCTAACACAAAAAGTTGAATTTTCCCTATTTCGTCTTAGGCACAAACAGTTTGAGGAGGGGGATAAAGCTGGCAAAATGCTGGCTAGATATATTAAAATGAAAGAAGCTCAGTGTACTGTATCTGCTATTAGGACACAGGATGGTACTCTGGTGTCAGACTTAAATGAAATTAATGGTGCTTTCAGAGAATTTTACACCTCGCTTTATTCTTCTGAAATGGAGGCTGGATCTCAAGAGATCTATGCATTTTTATCATCCCTATCTTTGCCCTCCCTAACGAAGGAACAAATAGACTTACTTGACGCCCCAATTACTAAAGAGGAAATTGTGAAAGTGATTAAGAGCTTCCCGACTGGAAAGGCACCGGGCCCTGACGGATTCACTGCAGAATTTTACAAGGCCTGTGTTGATGAGCTTTCTCCTTTACTTTTAGAAATGTTTGCGGAATCTTTTGAACAAGGCCGTTTGCCCCCTTCTTTAACAGAGGCTTTCATTTCGCTTATTTTAAAAAGCAATAAAGATCCGTTAGAATGTAAGAATTATAGACCAATTAGTCTTATAAACTGTGACTGTAAAATTCTCTCCAAAATTTTGGCATTAAGATTAGATAAAGTAATGATATCTCTTATAAATCCTGATCAGGTGGGTTTTATTCGTTCCAGGGGTGCGGCAGACAATATTAGGCGATTTATTGATATCATATGGTCAGTTCAAAATGATCCCTCACTTGCACACCTCTCTCCAGTGGCAGCCCTCTCCCTGGATGCTGAAAAAGCATTTGACAGGGTTGAGTGGCAGTATCTCTTTGCAACTCTAGAGACTTTTGGTTTTGGTTCAAAGTTTCTTTCTTGGATTAAATTACTATATAATGAACCTAGAGCTTCAGTGATATCAAATCGAGTTACATCACAGTCTTTTAGACTTTATAGGGGTACGCGCCAGGGCTCCCCTTTAAGTCCCCTGCTTTTCGCTTTGGCATTAGAACCATTAGCTGCTGCTATCCGCAAAGACGGCAATTTTCCAGGTATTCAGGTCCATGGCAGTACCCATAAGATAATGTTGTATGCTGATGATGCATTGGTACTGATTACACAACCTCAAAAATCAATTCCAGCTCTTCTTAAAATTATTAACCAATTTTCACGTTTGTCTGGTTATAGAGTTAACTGGATAAAATCAGAAATTCTCCCTCTAACATCTTATTGCCCTAAAACACTGTTTACATTTGGTCAAAATATAGGCTTCTCTTGGCCAAAATTAGGAATTAAATATCTTGGCATCCTGTTTCCTCACATTTTATCAGATCTGATTCAGATTAATTTTGAACCCTTGCTTGAAAAATTTAAAATAGACATAGAAAGGTGGTCACCTCTTTTTTTGTCTCTCTGGGGCAAGGTCAATGTTATTAAGATGATTTGTGCACCCCGATTTAATTACCTTCTGCAATCTCTTCCTCTTAGGATCCCAGTTGGTTATTTTCGACAATTTGATAGGTTGTGCAATAAGTTTTTATGGAATGGTAAGCGCCCTAGATTAAAGTTGAAAAGATTGCAGAAGTCTATAGATTCAGGAGGTTTGGGGGTCCCAAATTTGGTTTTATATCATTACGCTTTTAGTCTTAGACATTTGATTCATTGGGCTCTCCCCCCTGAGAGAGCTCCCCCTTGGTTTTATTTGGAGAATTATTTGAGCAGCCCTCTTCCCTTAGTACATCTAATCACAATTAAACTGTCTTCTGAATTTCAGTTGCATCCTATTATATCCTTTTTACAATACGTTTGGAAGAGAGTTGCTTCTATGCTAGAGTTTAGCTCTCATCTTCATTCTATGGCTTCTATTTGGCTTAACCCAAGTCTCCATATTGGAAAATCCCCATTTATGTGGAAAATCTGGGTGAAAAAGGACATCTTGATGTTAAAAGATCTATATGAAGGGGGAGCTCTCAAATCATTTGATGTTCTACGGGCACAGTATGGACTACCACAGAATCAGTTTTGGAAATATTTACAACTTCGACATCTGCTGTGTCAAGTCTTTGGATCTACAACTACCCCTCCTCCTGATGTAGATTGGCTCATCCAGGCTTTGAGTTCCTGTGGCAAAAGATCTAAGGCCTCAAATTTCTATTTAATGCTCCTTAAGAGCTCAAATAAAGATTCTACATTCCTTAAACACGTATGGGGGAAAAAGATCTGAATTCACAATTTACTGATGTTGAATGGGCAAATATTTTAAAGAATGGGAAGAAAGTGTCTAGGGAATTGAAAACCAGACTTGTTCAATTTAAAATTTTGAATCGATTTTACTGGACACCTCGTAAAATGTTGAGAGCGAATCTCATTCACTCTTCAAGCTGCTGGAGATGTCTACAGGGGGAGGGGACATTAATCCATATGATCTGGAGTTGTCCGGTAATACAGGACTTTTGGTTGCAGATCCATAGACATATTATGACAATTGTTAAGCAAGAAGTGCCATTTACTCAGAGACTTTTTGTCCTTGGGGATCCATCAATGATTCAAGACCCAATCGCTGATGCCGAGTGGATTCAGACTGCTTTGATGCTGGGCCGAAAGTTGATCACTTTTTACTGGAAATCTTCCTCTGCCCCACCCGTAGCTCAATGGCTCAGGGAGCTGGGCAAGCTTGCTGCACTAGAACGCCTTTCATATAAACTTCTGGACAGGATGGACAGCTTCTACAATAAGTGGGGATCCTATCTTACCTTTATAGCTGTGGTAGATTAAGCTAATCATTTTAAGAGTATTAGGGTGGAAATGGAATGTTTTATCCTCTCACTGGGTATACTTGTTTTTTCTTTTGTTTTTTTTTTTGTTGTTTGTTTCTGTTTTATTTTCTAAATTGAAAACCCAATAAAATTCAAATTACAAAAAAGAAATCACTGTATACATTTTCATTATGCAGATGACACACAATTAAATCTGTCAATGAAGCCAGATGATAATAATCAATTAGCCGAGTTAGACGCCTGTCTTAAGGAAATCAAAGCTTGGATGACTTGCAATTTCCTGCTTTTTAATTCAGATAAGACTGAAGTCATTCTTGTTGGTCCAAAAAACCTTAGAAATACCTCTCCAAATCAAACGTTTAGTCTGGATGTGGTTACTCTTTCTCTTAATAGCTCTGTGAGGAACCTTGGAGTTATTTTTGATCAAGATCTGTCTTTCAATTCACATATTAAATTTGTTTCTAAGACTACCTTCTATCATTTGCATAATATTGCCAAGATTAGGAGCATCTTGTCTCAGAGTGATGCTGAGAAACTGATCCACGCTTTTGTTAGCTCTAGATTAGATTATTGTAACTCTTTGTCTTTTTCTCACATGATGAAGACCCTGGAGAGACTGCTCCTTGCTCACCTCCACCCCCTGGTGGGACCAGCGATGGATCCACTCCAGTTCGCCTACCAGCATGGCATTGGGGTGGAGGATGCAGTAATCTTCCTCCTTCACCGTTTTCTGTCCCACCTGGAGAAGCCCGGGAACGCGGCAAGGATCATGTTCTTTGCCTTCTCCAGTGCTTTCAACACCATCCAAATAATGATCCTGAAGGACAAGCTGCTGTGCGCAGGGGTGGACCAGCACCTGTCATCATGGATCCTGGACTACCTCACTAACCCGTCACAGTTTGTGAGAACCCGGGATTGTGTGTCCGACACACTCATTGGTAACACGGGGGCCCCCCAGGGAACAGTTTTGGCTCCCTTCCTGTTCACCCTTTATACTGCGGACTTCTCACACAAAACAACACACTGCCATCTACAGAAGTTCTCTGATGACTCTGCGATTGTCGGCCTCATCTCCAACGGAGATGAAGCTGAGTGCAGAGGACTTATCCAGGACTTTGTGGACTGGTGCCATCGGAACTGCCTCCAGATCAACGCGAGGAAAACTAAGGAGCTGGTGGTGGACTGCTGCAGGCAAGGACAACCCCTCACAGCACCAGTAAACATTCAGGGAACAGACATTGAGATGGTGACATCCTACAAGTACCTGGGTGTTCATCTGAACAATAAGCTAGACTGGTCACACAATACCGACGCACTCTACAAGAAGGGACAGCGCAGGCTGTTCCTACTGAGGAGGCTCAGGTCTTTTGGTGTACAAGGGGTGCTCTTGAAGACATTCTATGACATGGTGGTGGCATCAGCTATGACTTTTGGAGTGGTCTGCTGGGGCAACGGCATTACAGCAGCCGATAGGAAGAGACTGAACAAACTGATCAAGAAAGCTAGCTCTGTCCTGGGGCAGCACCTTGACCCAGTGGAGGAGATAGGAGAGAGAAGGGTGGTGGCTAAACTGTCATCTCTGCTGGAGTCCGAGTCCCACCCCATGCAGGACATACTGAACGCACTGAGGAGCTCATTTAGCAGTAGACTACATCATCATAGGTGCGCGACGGAGAGGTTTTGCAGGTCCTTTCTACCTACGGCTATCAGACTATATAACCTAAGCAGGGCTGCTCGCAGAGATAGCAAAAAACGTGACAACCCAATAGTAGTGAATGCAAAAGACGCAACAGACTTACACAAATGGTCCCCTCCAGTATACAACTAGGACAATATCAGTTGCTATGGAGGGTGACAATATGTATGGGTACATATTCATACCATATAGGGTAACTAAATAGACGGTTATGCTGTTTATTCCATCTAGCTACAATGCTCCACACTGTGTATATATATTTATATATTTATGTGTACATATGTATATTCACTGCTCTTATTTTCTTATCTTCTAAATTATTGCTCTGAGTGTTGCTATCCCTGTGCTGTTGCAATCCTGCAATTTCCCCATTGTGGGACTAATAAAGGCTTATCTTATCTTATCTTATTATCAGGTTGTCCTAAAACATCTTTAATAAGTCTTCAGTTGATCCAAAATGCTGCTGCAAGAGTTTTAACAGGTACTAGAAAGAGAGATCATATCTCTCTGGTTCTGGCCTCCCTTCATTGGCTTCCCACAGAGTTTAGAATTAAGTTTAAAATCCTTCTTCTTACTTACAAAGCTCTAAACAATCAGGCCCCTTTTTATTTAAAAGATCTGATCCTACCATATCATCCTAACAGAGCACTACGCTCCCAAAATGCAGGATTACTTGTAATACCTAGAATCTCCAAAAGTACAATGGGAGGCAGAGCCTTCAGTTATCAAACTCCTCTCCTGTGGAACCAGCTGCCAATCTGGATTCGGGAGTCAGACTCAATCTCGTTTTTTAAGAATAGGGTTAAAACCTTCCTTTTTGATATAGCCTACAATTAGGGAGGGATCATGTGTCACTGAACCCTCCCTTAGTTATGCTGCTTATAGGTTTAGACAACTGGGGGACCTCCAATAATGCACTAGGCTTCACTCCTTTCTTCACTCTCAATTAAATATTTTTTTTTTGCTGGTCATTAACATCTGTTTGTTCTCTTCCATAGATTGAGTCCCCATCGTGCTGTTTGCTTTCTACATATCTGTTCTTTTCATCTTCTCTATCCCCTCACCCCCCAGCCAGTCACAGCAGATGACTGCCCCTCCCTGAGCCTGGTTCTGCTGGAGGTTTCTTCCTGTTAAAAGGGAGTTTTTCCTCTCCACTGTCGCCAAGTGCTTGCTCACAGGGGATCGCCTGATTACCGGGGTTTTTCAGCAACTGTGGGGGTTCCCCCTACAGTTGAAAGTGCTATGAGATGACTGTTGTTGTGAAATGGTGCTATATAAATAAAATTGAATTGAATTGAACTGAGTGAGGGGAGAATGGAGCGAGAGATTGACAGACGGATCGGAGCAGCCTCTGCAGTGATGCGGACATTGTACCGGTCTGTTGTGGTGAAGAGGAAGCTGAGCTCTAAGGCAAAGCTGTCGATTTACCAGTCAATCTACGTTCCTACCCTCACCTATGGTCATGAGCTTTTGGTAATGACCAAAAGAACGAGATTGCGGCTACAAGTGGCTGAAATGAGCTTTCTTCGTGGGATTGCTGGACTCACTCTCAGAGATAGGGTGAGAGGCTCAGAGTAGAACCGCTGCTCCTCCACATTGAAAGGAGCCAGTTGAGGTGGTATGGGCATCTGATCAGGATGCCTCCTGGACTCCTCCCACTTGAGGTGTTTTGGGCACGTCCCTCTGGAAGGAGACCCCAGGGCAGACCCAGAACTCGCTGGAGAGACTGGAGCTGGAGCTGGAGAGAAAGAGCTATCAATCTGTCAGTCCTCTCAGTGTCCGGGCCGGGTGAGAGATGCCTTGGTATCCTCTCTGAAGAGCTGGAGCAGGTGGCTGGGGAGAGGGAAGTCTGGGCTTCTCTTCTTGAACTGCTGCCTCTGTGACCCGGACCTCTGGAGAAGCAGTAGAAGATGGATGGATGAATGGATGGATGTTGTACAGAGTGTGGATGGTGCAGTGATGTGTGTGTGTTTAACATTAACAGACAATAAGGAAGTGGACTTTGATCCCTGCAGCTGCTCTTTTTTTATTTGTCCAGCTTGCAGTCAGTCAGCAGGTCAGCTTTAACTTCCCACTGAGGCTCCTCCAGACAAAAACAAGAAATGAAATATCTTTCAAACATCTCAAACTATTTTTAAATCTTTTTTCAGCTTCTGATCATCATCATCATCATCATTATCATCATCATCATTCAGAAATGAAGCTGGAGGTGAAGATCGAGCTGCTGAGGTTCTGCTCTCTGGTTCTCAACACCATCTTCATGGTGAGGAAACCTGATTTTTAAACCTCTCGTCATCATTCTCCTAAATAATCGATCCAGAATTATCCAAGTCAGTGGTGTAGTGGTGGTTCTGGGTAAAATACTTCAGGGTTTAATCACTGTAGCACCATTTTACACACAGGGAAAGGAGCTCTACTCAAAACTGTTTTATAGCACATACTGTAGCCTCAAATGTTAATGAGCCCCAGTTCTTGGGTCATTTCTCAGAGGTTTCTGTTTTAATGTTTTAACTAGCTTGATGCTAACATTAGCGTTTAACTTTGATTGTCATAAAAAGTAACAAATACTGGCTGAATCCAAACCAGTATGTTCATGTGGGTCCCATCAACGAAACTTGGGCTGTCTTATGGGTCCATGTGGGTTTGTCCATGGATTCCATATTGGCCCTATCTGTTTGCCCACATGGACTTTACCTGTTTACAACTGATTTTCTCAATAAATTTACAATTTTCTTATAAATTTGTCACTTTTTTCCTGTAAATTTGATAATTTGTTCTTGAAAATTTGAAGCTTTCTCATATATTTTCAACTTTTGGGTACTGTAAACTTGCAACTTTTCCTCATCAATTGTGACCTGTGCTAGCAAATGAGTTGGAATGCGCACCGCGTCATTATGAGCTGCAGACAGGAGAAGTCATAAATCATGACTCCTTTGTTTGCTAGTGGCAAGTCCAAGGAAAAAACCCATCAGTGCCTGGTATCATTGGAAAGCTTTGAAAACATGCTTCAAACAAGTTTTAACAAGTTTCAAATTTATGAGAAAAAGTTGAAAATTTATTTTAAAAAATTTGAAAAGTTACAAAATAAAGTCACAAATTTATGAGAAAAGTTACAAATTAATGAGAAAAAAAAATCAATTTTTTGAGAAAGTTTGAAATTTACAAGAAAAAAATTACAAATTTGTGAGAAAAATCACAATGTAAAAACAGTTGCAACTTTAAGAGAAAAAAGTCACAAATTTATGAGAAAAAAAATCAATGTAAAAAAGTTGCAAATTTAAGAGAAAAAAATCAAAAATCTATGAGAAAAATTACAATGTAAAAAAAGTCACATTTATGAGTGACAAATTTATTAGAAAAAGTCACAAAAGTCATAAATTTATAAGAAATCACAATGTAAAAGTCAAATTTATGAGAAAAAAGTCACAAATTAATGAGAAAAAAAATCAGTTTTTCGAGAATGTAATTTACAAGAAAAGTTACAAATTTGAGAAAAATCACAATGTAAAAAAACAGTTGCAACTTTAAGAGAAAAAAGTCAAACTTATGAGAAAAAAAATCACAATGAAAAACAGTCACAAATTTATGAACAAAGTGACAAATTTATTAGAAAAAAGTCATAAATTTGTAAGAAAAAAATCAATGTATAAACAGTCACACATTTATGAGAAAAGGTGACAAATTTATGAGAAAAAACAATGTAAAAAAATAGTTGCAAATTTATGAGAAAAATCTAAATGTAAAAATAAACAATCGCAAATTTTTGAGAAAATAGTCAGATTTATGAGGAAAAAAAAATCACAATATAAAAAAGTCACAAATTTATGAGAAAAAAATTGCATTTTAAAAAAATTGTCTCAAATTTATGAGAAAAATCACAATGTAAAAACAGTCAAAATTTATGAGAAAAAAACCTGTAAAAAATAGTTGCAAATTTATGAGAAAAAAAGTCAAATTTATAAAGAAAAAATCACAATATAAAAAAAGTAATAAATTTATGAGAAAAAAAAAATCACATTTTAAAAAAATAGTTGCAAATTTATGAGAAAAATCACATTGTAAAAACAGTCAAAATTTATGAGAAAAATCACATTGTAAAAACAGTCAAAATTTATGAGAAAAAACTATAAAAAAGTTGCAAATTTATAAGAAACATCACAAATTTATGAGAAAAAATCACAATGTAAAAACAGTCAAAATTTATGAGAAAAAAAAACAATATATAAAATAGTCAAATTTATGAGAAAAATCTCAATATAAAAAAGTCAGAAATTTATGAGAAACTCACAATGTAAAAGCAAACACTTGCAAATTTATGAGAAGTCACAAATTAATGAGACAAAAATCAATATATAAAATAGTCACAAATTTGAGGGAAAAAATCACAATGTAAAAACACTCACAAATTTATGAGAAAAGTCACAAATTTATGAGAAAAAAAAAATCACAATATAAAAACAAACAGCTGCAAATTTATGAGAAAAAAAAAATCACATAAAATAGTCCCAAATTTATGAAAACAAATCACAATATAAAAAGTCAAATTTATGAGAAAAAAAAATCACATTTAAAAAAAAATAGTGGCAAATTTATGAGAAAAATCACAATGTAAAAACAGTCAAAATTTGAGAAAAAACTGTAAAAAAAAATGGCTGCAAATTTATGAGAAAAAAGTCACAAATTTATGAGGAAAAAATCACAATATAAAAAAATAGTCACAAATTTATAAGAAAAAAAATCACATTTTAAAAAAAATACTTGCAAATTTATGAGAAAAAAGTCAAATTTATGAGGAAAAAAATCACAATATAAAAAAATAGTCAAATTTATGAGAAAAAATCACATTTTAAAAAAAATAGTTGCACATTTGTGAGAAAAATCACAATGTAAAAACAGTCAAAATTTATGAGAAAAAAAACTACAAAAATAGTTGCAAATTTATAAGAAAAAAGTCACAAACCTATGAGGAAAAAAATCAATATATAAAATAGTCAAATTTATGAGAAGTCACAAATTAATGAGACAAAAATCAATATATAAAATAGTCACAAATTTGAGGGAAAAAAATCACAATGTAAAAACACTCGCAAATTTATGAGAAAAGTCACAAATTTATGAGAAAAAAAATCACAATATAAAAACAAACAGCTGCAAATTTATGAGAAAAAAATCACATAAAATAGTCCCATATTTATGAAAACAAATCACAATATAAAACCTCACAAATGAGAAAAAAAAAATCACATTTTAAAAAAATAGTTGCAAATTTATGAGAAAAATCACATTGTAAAAACAGTCAAATTTTATGAGAAACTATAAAAAAGTTGCAAATTTATAAGAAAAACATCACAAATTTATGAGAAAAAAAAATCAATGTAAAAACAGTCAAAATTTATGAGAAAAAAAACAATATATAAAATAGTCAAATTTATGAGAAAAAAAATCACAATATAAAAAGTCAGAAATTTATGAGAAACTCACAATGTAAAAGCAAACACTTGCAAATTTATGAGAAGTCACAAATTAATGAGACAAAAATCAATATATAAAATAGTCACAAATTTGAGGGAAAAAATCACAATGTAAAAACACTCAAATTTATGAGAAAAGTCACAAATTTATGAGAAAAAAAATCACAATATAAAAACAAACAGCTGCAAATTTATGAGAAAAAAAATCACATAAAATAGTCCCAAATTTATGAAAACAAATCACAATATAAAAAGTCAAATTTATGAGAAAAAAATCACATTTAAAAAAAATAGTGGCAAATTTATGAGAAAAATCACAATGTAAAAACAGTCAAAATTTGAGAAAAAACTGTAAAAAAAATACTTGCAAATTTATGAGAAAAAAGTCACAAATTTATGAGGAAAAAATCACAATATAAAAAAATAGTCAAATTTATGAGAAAAAAAAATCACATTTTAAAAAAAATAGTTGCACATTTGTGAGAAAAATCACAATGTAAAAACAGTCAAAATTTATGAGAAAAAAAACTACAAAAAAATAGTTGCAAATTTATAAGAAAAAAGTCACAAACCTATGAGGAAAAAAATCAATATATAAAATAGTCAAATTTATGAGAAGTCACAAATTAATGAGACAAAAATCAATATATAAAATAGTCACAAATTTGAGGGAAAAAATCACAATGTAAAAACACTCGCAAATTTATGAGAAGTCACAAATTTATGAGAAAAAAAATCACAATATAAAAACAAACAGCTGCAAATTTATGAGAAAAAAATCACATAAAATAGTCCCATATTTATGAAAACAAATCACAATATAAAACCTCACAAATTTATGAGAAAAAAAAAAATCACATTTTAAAAAAATAGTTGCAAATTTATGAGAAATCACAATGTAAAAACAGCCAAAATTTATGAGAAAAACTGTAAAAAATAGTTACAAATTTATGAGAAAAAAGTCAAATTTATGAGGAAAAAAATCACAACATAAAAAAATAGTCAAATTTATGAGAAAAAAAATCACATTTTAAAAAAATAGTTGCAAATTTATGAGAAAAATCACAATGTAAAAACAGTCAAAATTTATGAGAAAAAACTACAAAAAAAATAGTTGCAAGTTTATAAGAAAAAAGTCACAAACCTATGAGAAAAAAATCAATATATAAAATAGTCACAAATTTATGAGAAAAAAATCACAATATAAAAAAGTCAGAAATTTATGAGAAAAAATCAATGTAAAAGCAAACACTTGCAAATTTATGAGAAAAGTCACAAATTAATGAGACAAAAATCAATATATAAAATAGTCAAATTTATGAGGGAAAAAATCAATGTAAAAACAAACAGCTGCAAATTTATGAGAAAAAAAAAATCACATAAAATAGTCCCATATTTATGAAAACAAATCACAATATAAAACTCACAAATTTATGAGAAAAAAAATCACATTTTAAAAAGTCGCAAATTTATGAGAAAAATCACAATGTAAAAACAGCCAAAATTTATGAGAAAAACTAAAAAATAGTTGCAAATTTATGAGAAAAAAATCACAATATAAAAAAATAGTCAAATTTATGAGAAAAAAAAAATCACATTTTAAAAAAAATAGTTGCACATTTGTGAGAAAAATCACAATGTAAAAACAGTCAAAATTTATGAGAAAAAAAACTACAAAAAAATAGTTGCAAATTTATAAGAAAAAAGTCACAAACCTATGAGGAAAAAAATCAATATATAAAATAGTCAAATTTATGAGAAGTCACAAATTAATGAGACAAAAATCAATATATAAAATAGTCACAAATTTGAGGGAAAAAATCACAATGTAAAAACACTCGCAAATTTATGAGAAGTCACAAATTTATGAGAAAAAAAATCACAATATAAAAACAAACAGCTGCAAATTTATGAGAAAAAAATCACATAAAATAGTCCCATATTTATGAAAACAAATCACAATATAAAACCTCACAAATTTATGAGAAAAAAAAAAATCACATTTTAAAAAAATAGTTGCAAATTTATGAGAAATCACAATGTAAAAACAGCCAAAATTTATGAGAAAAACTGTAAAAAATAGTTACAAATTTATGAGAAAAAAGTCAAATTTATGAGGAAAAAAATCACAACATAAAAAAATAGTCAAATTTATGAGAAAAAAAATCACATTTTAAAAAAATAGTTGCAAATTTATGAGAAAAATCACAATGTAAAAACAGTCAAAATTTATGAGAAAAAACTACAAAAAAAATAGTTGCAAGTTTATAAGAAAAAAGTCACAAACCTATGAGAAAAAAATCAATATATAAAATAGTCACAAATTTATGAGAAAAAAATCACAATATAAAAAAGTCAGAAATTTATGAGAAAAAATCAATGTAAAAGCAAACACTTGCAAATTTATGAGAAAAGTCACAAATTAATGAGACAAAAATCAATATATAAAATAGTCAAATTTATGAGGGAAAAAATCAATGTAAAAACAAACAGCTGCAAATTTATGAGAAAAAAAAATCACATAAAATAGTCCCATATTTATGAAAACAAATCACAATATAAAACTCACAAATTTATGAGAAAAAAAATCACATTTTAAAAAGTCGCAAATTTATGAGAAAAATCACAATGTAAAAACAGCCAAAATTTATGAGAAAAACTAAAAAATAGTTGCAAATTTATGAGAAAAAAATCACAATATAAAAAAATAGTCACAAATTTAAGAGAAAATAAATCACATTTTAAAAAAAATAGTTGCAAATTTATGAGAAAAAAATCACAATATAAAAACAAACAGCTGCAAATTTATGAGAAAAAAAATCAAATAGTCCCATATTTATGAAAACAAATCACAATATAAAACTCAAATTTATGAGAAAAAAATCACATTTTAAAAAAAGTCAAATTTATGAGAAAAATCACAATGTAAAAACAGCCAAAATTTATGAGAAAAACTAAAAAATAGTTGCAAATTTATGAGAAAAAAATCACAATATAAAAAAAGTCACAAATTTAAGAGAAAATAAATCACATTTTAAAAAAAATAGTTGCAAATTTATGAGAAAAATCAATGTAAAAACAGTCAAAATTTATGAGAACTACAAAAAAATAGTTGCAAGTTTATAAGAAAAGTCACAAACCTATGAGGAAAAAAATCAAATTTATGAGAAAAAAATCACAATGTAAAAACAGTCACAAATTTGAGAAAAAAAATCAGTATATAAAATAGTCACAAATTTATGAGAAAAAAATCACAATGTAAAAGAAAACACTTGCAAATTTATGAGAAAAGTCACAAATTTATGAGAAAAAAATCACAATGTAAAAGAAAACACTTGCAAATTTATGAGAAGTCACAAATTTATGAGAAAAAAATCACAATGTAAAAGAAAACACTTGCAAATTTATGAGAAGTCACAAATTTATGAGAAAAAAATCACAATGTAAAAGAAAACACTTGCAAATTTATGAGAAGTCACAAATTTATGAGAAAAAAATCACAATGTAAAAGAAAACACTTGCAAATTTATGAGAAGTCACAAATTTATGAGAAAAAAATCACAATGTAAAAGAAAACACTTGCAAATTTATGAGAAAAGTCACAAATTTATGAGAAAAAAAATCCCAATATAAAAACAAACAAATGCAAATTTATGAGAAAAAAATCACAATAGTTCCAAATTTATGAAAACAAATCACAATATAAAAAAGTAGTCACAAATTTATGAAAAAATAATCACAATAGTTCCAAATTTATGAAAACAAATCACAATATAAAAAAGTAGTCACAAATTTATGAAAAAATATCACAATGAAAATCAATATATAAAATAGTCAAATTTATGAGAAAAAAATCACAATGTAAAAGTAAGCAGTCGCAAATTTATGAGAAAAAAAATCAGTATATAAAAGTCACAAATTTATGAGAAAAAAATCACAACATCAAAAAGTCAGAAATTTATGAGAAAAATCACAATGTAAAAGAAAACACTTGCAAATTTATGAGAAAAGTCACAAATTTATGAGACAAAAATCAATATATAAAACAGTCACAAAATTATAAGGGAAAAAAAATCACAATGTAAAAACAGTCGCAAATTTATGAGAAAAGTCACAAATTTATGAGAAAAAAAATCCCAATATAAAAAACAAATGCAAATTTATGAGAAAAAAATCACATAAAATAGTCCCAAATTTATGAAAACAAATCACAATATAAAAAAGTAGTCACAAATTTATGAAAAAATATCACAATGTAAAAAAATAGTCCCAAATTTGAGAAAAAAAATCACAATATAAAAAATCGCAAATTTGAGAAAAATCACAATATAAAAAAATCACAAACTTATGAGAAAAAAGTCAAAAATTTACGAGAAAAAAACGCAATGTAAAAAAACTTTGCAAATTTAGGGTAAAAGACAAACTTTTGAGAAAAAAGTTGCAGATTTATGAGAAAAAAGTTACCAATCGTGGTCGATTAAAGAACTCCTGACTGACCTGTGCAGGTTCTGGGTCTCATCATACTCGGCGCTGGAGTCTGGATTCTGTTTGGGTCAACAGAACTGCTGCACATCTTCTCCTCCGGTAACGATGCTTCACTTCCGCATGAAGCTTCAAATTCTACAAATACTTTGAAGGATCACAGTTAGAAGAAAGAAACTTTGCATTTCACTGCTGACACAGCTGTTCATTTCCATTCTATTACAGTCTTCTCTAAAATGTGATGACTCTAGTGTGTGTGTGTGTGTGTGTGTGTGTGTGCGTGTCCAGAGGAGTTGGGAGTGGTGAGTGTGGGGCTGCTGGCCACCGGTGGGTTGGTGGCTCTGGTCAGCCTTCTGGGATTCTTGGGGGCGTCCAACAAGAACCGGTTCCTGATGCTGGTGGTGAGTTGAGCCCACGGCCCAGTATGGAGATGCAGCAGGTCCCGTCAGCCAGCGGGGGGCGCCCAAGCTAGTAGTAGTAGTAGATTAGTTTATTTGACAGGGACAGTGCAATAAACATAGACAATTAATCAAAGACAATCAATCTGATGTGTTGCACGTAGAGTGTATAGCTATTAGCTAATTTGCAACTCTTGTCCCTGGATGGGCTTTAGAAAAAAGAATCAAGATAAAAAATATACACAATAACCACATACATCAATGCAGAAAAATTATAAATACACAATTATAAATATTATAAATACACAAATATAACAGCCTGACTCACATTTAACATAAATATTATAAATATTATAAATACACAAATGGTGTCAGGTTCATCCTCAGTAGTTTGTGTGGGAAGAATTTAAAATCACCTTCAACTTTTTTCCTCATAGTTTTTGTCTTTTTCTTATAAATTTGCTACTTTTATCTTGGAAATTTTCAACTTTTTTCCTAATAAATTAGTGACCTTTTTCCACATAAATGAGCAAATTATTTTCTTGAAGAATTTGTGACCTTTTTCTCATAAATTTGCAAATTTTTCCACATGGAATCTGAAAATTTTCTCATAAATTTGCAACTTTTGTTCTGCAAATTTTCAACTTTTTTCTTATAAATCTGCAACTTTTGTCCTATAAAGCTGAAACTTTTTTCTCAAAATATGTGATGTTTTTCCTCATAAATTTGCAACCTTTGTTCTGTAATTTTTCAACCTTTTTCTCATAAATTTGCAACTTTTTCTTAAAAATTTGTAATTTTTTTCCATAAATTTGCAAATTTCTTATAAATTTGCAGCTTTTTTTCCCTCAAAAATGTATGACTTTTCATACAAATTTGCAAATTTTTTTTCTTATAAATTTTCAAATTTTTTCCTCAAAAATTTGTCACTTATTTCACATAAATCTGCAACTTTTTTCTGTAAATTTTCCAATTTTTTGTCATAAATTTTCAGCATTTTTCTTCAAAAAATTTTGTGTATTTTTAAAATGTTTTTCTTTGGATGGAAGAGACTTCCTTCCTGTTTTAAAGGATTTGAGCTCTGCCCCAGTCCAAAAGTACGGACCCTCTGACACAGTCTGGCACAGGGACACCCTAAAATGCTGGAAACGGCCCTGTTGGTGCTCCAGAAACAGCTGAAGCTTCAGTGCTGAGCAAACATGTCGTGCTGCTGTGGTGATCGCAGCATAATTAACAGCACATCTCGTCTGACTGCTCCTCCTCCTCCTCCTCAGTACATTGGCGCCCTCATTGTCATCTTCCTGGGTCAGCTCTTCATCACGCTGCTGCTCGTCATCAGTGCAGGAAAGGTCAGTGACGACCGCTGAAGAAACGTGCGGATTCATGTCCCTCCCAGACTGCTGCCCACACCTCATGTTTGCCTCAATAAATCACTGACTTTTCTGACAGAGATATGAAAAACTGTATAATAATTCAGGCTTTTGTCATGCTGATCAGATTGAAAAGAGTCTAAATGCAGCAGTAGATGAAATCATCCTTCAGTATGGAAACAGCAGCGCCAGCAATGACAGCAGAGAGACCAACGACCAGCTGATGGACACTGTACAAAAACAGGTGAGGGAGTGGAATAAGGAAAACTGAATACTGCAACATAGTGCTAGTAATAAAGAAGAGTTCAACCCTTTTATAAGAAAAACTTCATTAAAAACAAACATGAGTCATTGTCTAGATGAAGAGAGAAAATTTAAGGCATTACATAGAAGAAAAACTTAACCAGCATTCCTACGAGTATTGCAGTTTTTTTAAAAAGTCACAAACTTACAACAAAAAGTTGCAGAATTGTGATGAAAACAGTGTTGAATTTACAAGAAAAAAAGCAAATTAATGAGGAAAAAACTTACATGTTTACAGTAAAAAAATGAAATTTTATGAGAAAAAAATGGCAAATTTGAGAAAAAACTTGCAAATTTATGAGAAAAAAGTTGCAATTCTATGAGAAAAAAGCTCCAGATGTATGAGAAAAACGTTGCAAATTGATGAGAAAAAGTTTCAAGATTATGAGAAAAAAAATGCGAATTTATGAGAAAAAAGTTGCAATTCTGAGATAAAAGTTCCAGATGTATGAGAAAAAAAGTTTGCAAATTTATGAGAAAAAAGTTGCAAATTTATGTGAAAAGTTACAATTTTATGAGAAAAAGTTCAAGATTTGAGAAAAAAGTTGCAAAATTATTAGAAAAATGTTCCAGATTTACAGAGTTGCAAATTTATGAGAAGCTGCAGATTTGCAAGAAGAGTTGCAAATCTATGAGAAAAAGTTGCACATTTATGAGAAAAAAGTTCCAGATTTTTGAGAAAGAGTTACAAATTTATGTGAAAGAAGTTCCAAATTTATGAGAAAAAAGTTTAAAAATTATGAGAACTGTTCCAGATTTAAAGAGTTGCAGATTTATGAGAAGTTGTAGATTTGCAAGAAAAGAGTTGCAAATCTATGAGAGAAAAGTTTTTATGAGAAAAAAGTTGCAAATTTATGAGAAAAAAGTGGCAAGTTTATGAGAAAAACATTGCAAGTTTGAGGAAAAAAGTTGGAAATTAATGAGAAAAAAAGCTATAAATATAGTAAGTGAAGAAAAGTTGGAAGTTTACCAGAAAAACGTTGAGAGTTTGAGGAAAAAAAGTTGCAAGCTTTATAAGAAAAAAGTTCGATTTATGAGGAAAAAAAGTTAAAAAAAAAAAAATTATGAGAAATGTTCCAGATTTAAAAGAAAAGTTGCAAATTTGCAATGGTGAAGATGCATTACTGTAATATCCAAATGTGTCTCAGGGATATGTAGGGGTGGGGGGTGAGGGTGTGTGTGAGTGTGTTTTTAAATTGTTTTTTTTACAATACGGATGCCTAGAGAAATGCAATTTCATCTTGCTTGCACTACAGTTGTATGCATAACATCATGACAATAAAGGTTGATTGATTGATGCAGAGTACATTGGTAGATGAGTTTAAATACCTGGTGTCAACCATCCAAATCAATGGAACATACACAAGAGAGCTGAAGAAGAGGGCGCAGGCAGGGTGGAGTAGGTGGAGATGAATGTCAGGGGTGATTTGTGACAGAAGGATTGTGAAGGACAGAGAGACCTGCTTTGATATACAGTGGTGTGAAAAAGTGTTTGCCCCCTTCCTGATTTCTCTTTTTTTTTGTCACACTTAAAGCAGACGGACAGACGAAAATTCAATATCGCTAATTCTTATCTCAAATTGTTGTCTGAGACGAGTTAAGTCGAACCGCACATGTTTTGGTGTCAACAAATGTCGCATAATGATGCGCTCTTGAAGTACGCTGTTGTGGAGAGCTGTCTGACCCAGCCAAGCGATCAGCGGCTAAGATGGCCACTGACTGTGTGACGTCACCACCGGCAAACACACGCACACGGTCGGCGGCCAGTGCTGTGTTTTGCTTCATGCAACACTTGTTTACGTCTTAAAATCGGCTATTACGGATATTTCTCGGAATTACCAAATATTTTCATGATCATAAGAACGGTTAGGGGGAAAAAACATGCTGAAGAAAGACAGTTTAACTCACCGGTTACTTATATTGGAAGTCCATCCTCCTGTGTTTGTTAGAAGCAAAGTTCTCAATTACAGAGACACAGTGTTCCCTATTGCTTCAGCTTCTGTATTAAAGCAGCCTGCAGTGAAATAGTACCCAGGTTTGTCAGTCTTTCTTGTCCACATATATTTTGCAGGTGTCACGGCTCGCCGCTCTCACGCATCTGCCTCAGCTGCGCGCACACCTGCACCTCGTCAGCGCCCTACATGTGCAGTAGACATTTCGTTTACAGCGATTTCGAGAATAAGATGCAATTTGCAAAAAGATTGGTGATAAAGAAAACGGCTATTCCAACTATATATCCCTCGATTCCCCAGTCTGACTGTGAGACAAGTGTCAGTGACAGTGGCGTGAAAAGCCACGGTGATCTACCGAGGCGATCAGCTGTCAGAAAACGAGAAGTAAACAGGGTAAGTTTGGTATTTTTAATATTCACTGCAAATGTTTACTAAACATTTAAAATGAATTCCAAGCAATGGATGATTTTCAAAATCAAATTATTTCTGGGAAATAATGCGGCGGCGGACAGGTGCCCGTGTCAGGTTTTGCAGCGTCGCGCAAACAGAGGCGCGCTGGCGGGCCCAGGCCACCAGTGTTTTGCGCGTGCTTTTGTGCCTAAAACGTTGAAGAACGCGGAGTTGACAAACAAACAAACCCCGGCAAAAACATAACCTCCTCCTGGCCTTTTCGGCCTGGCGGAGGTAATTACCAATGACGGTTCAGCTTTCAATTTTTAGGGAAGCAACATATTTGCTAAGAAAAATAAATATAAGCCTAAGATTGTAAGAGAAATGTGCTTTTAAAAATGGAACCCCAATTTTCTACCATAAAATGGTGCCCATTATAACTGTGAAATGTTATAGCAATTATTATATTCCAATAAATATCTGCAAACTAGTTATTTTCTTAATCTGTAGTGATACTCCATTGATTTTTGTATTTCTTTGTATATTTCTGCTGTGTTTTCAAACATTCATACAAAGGTGGTATAGTATGTGTGATATCCTACCGTGTAGCAATGATCACACTTGAGTTATTTCTTTGGCTAACTCTGCCGTTTATTCTGCAACACACATAATATGACTGAACATGGATTCTGCGCGGGGTTTTTACACTCTTATTCTAATATGTCCCCTTAATAGTAGTGCTGAACAATACAGGTAGTTCCCCCTAGAGGCATGTGCCAGTAATGTTTTGAATTAGACTTGCAGTCTACCACATCCCTCCCCTCTAGATTAAACTACTTTTAATTACACTAGCCAATTATGCTAGACATCCTGGAACTCCCATTTAACCCTAAACAATCACAGTTACTTTTAACTTCTTAAACACATGTGCCATACACATAATTTCTTTCTCTCTTTTTTTTTTTTTTTTTTACATGTATAACACACATAACAGTCTAACTGGGGATTTGGTTTGACTACCGCATCCCAGTGAGGTTCCAGGACGCATTCTTGTCCTGTGGCTGGGGAACTCACTACTGACTAAGTATAGTCCTTCAAGTAGTCTGGAGCTTTCCTAGCTCGCTGAGATCTTCTCACGGCGGGTGAGCCAACTGCAGGTGAAGACTCAGACTGCTCCACTGTTTCGGCTGCTGCAGTGCTGCCCGTAGAATCTGCAGAGACGGTTACCTCAGGTTTCACCTGAAGTGGTGGTTCATTGATGCTCTCCTCAGGATGGGTGTCAGACAACACCTCGGGTGCCATCGGCAGGGGAATGGAGCTCCTACCACGAACTTGGTCGATGTGTCGCCTCACCACTTGTCCATGACCTAATGTCACCTTGAATGACACAGGGCCTGTCTTTTCTGTTATTTCTCCTGGTACCCAGGCTGGTCCTGAGCCAAAGTTGCGGGTGTAGACCACGTCTCCTTCTCTCAGTATTCTCTCTCTAGCATGCATGTCATGATAACCTTTTTGTTTCTCTTGTTTATCATGCACTTTGTTTCTGAAGTCTGGATGTATTAAGTCAAATGTTGACCTCAACTTCCTTCCACACAACAGCTCAGCTGGTGACTTGCCAGTTGTAGATTGGGGTGTTATTCGATAGCTGAATAGAGCTCTCGACATTCGGGTTTCAATAGAGTCTCCTGTCATCTTTGTCATGAGTGACTTGAACGTCTGCACGGCCCTCTCGGCTAAGCCGTTAGAAGAAGGATGGTATGGCGCAGTCGTGATGTGACGTATGCCATTCTTTTCAGAAAACTCTTGGAACTGTTCACTCGTAAAACATGTACCGTTATCTGATACTATGATTTCAGGTAGCCCATGTTGGCTGAAACTCTTTCTAAGACATTCAATGGTAACAGTAGAAGTAGAGCTACTCACAGAATATGCATCGATCCACTTTGAGTATGCGTCAACTATGATCAGGAACATTCTTCCCATCCATGGACCTGCGTAGTCAATGTGAATTCTTCTCCATGGTTTATCTGGAACTTCCCAGGGATGTAGTGGGGCTGCTGGAGGACTGTTCCTGTTCTCCTGGCATGCCGCACATGACTTCACAAGCGCCTCCACCTCTGCATCCATGTTGGGCCACCACATGTAACTCCTCGCCAACGCTTTCATGCGAGTGATGCCAGGGTGTGCTTGGTGTAGTTGTTGCAGTAAGGCATTCCTACCAGGTGGTGGAACAACCACGCGTCCTCCCCACAGGATACAACCTTCCTGGGTGCTGAGCTCATCCTGTCGTCGGGCATAGGGAATGAACTCAGGACTGTTCATCTTCGGCCATCCTCGCAAGATGTATTCTCGCACTCTTGCTAGAACAGGGTCTTTGTCTGTCCACTTCTTTATTTGTTGTGCGTTCACCAGGGGCACGCCGATATCTTCAAACAATAGCACTCTCTCCTCCTCCTCAGGCGTGCTGTCTCTTCCTCCATCCAAGGGTAGCCTACTCATCGCGTCAGCATTCGTATGGTCCCGTCCGGCTTTGTAAACGATGGTGTACTCATACGCTGCTAATGTAACGGCCCATCTCTGAATTCTCTGAGATGTCATCTGGGGTATGGCTCTCATTTCACTGAACAGTGAAATTAGTGGCTTGTGGTCAGTCACTATAGCGAACTGTCTCCCGTACAGGTATTTGTGGAATTTTTTTACACCAAATACTACTGCAAGGCCCTCCTTGTCTAGCTGGGAGTAGTTTTTCTCAGCTGCACTAAGAGTTCTTGAGACGAACCCTATGGGTCTCTCTGAGCCATCCTCCATACGATGAGAGAGTACAGCACCCACACCGTAGGGTGATGCGTCACACGCCAGGATGAGTGGTTTGTTTGAATCATAGTGCACTAACACACTACAGGATTGAAGTAGCGCTTTGGACTCTTCAAACGCCTTCTGCTGCTTGACCCCCCATGACCATTTTTCTTCCTTCTTAAGTAAGGTATGTAGTGGTGCCAGCAGCGTGGAGAGCTTTGGGAGGAACCTATGGTAATAGTTCAACAAGCCCAGGTAGGCTTTTAACTCAGTAACATTTTGTGGCTCAGGTGCCTCCGCAATGGCTTCCACTTTGTCTGTTAGAGGGTGTAGACCACTGGCGTTGATCTTGTGGCCTAGGAACACCACCTCTTTTCCCATGAACTCACACTTGCTTCTTTTCAACCTCAGACCGCTTTTCTCCAACCGTTGAAGCACTTCCTCCAGCGTTTTCAGATGTTCTTGTTCATTTGGTCCTGTACAAAGGATGTCATCCAAATAAATGGCAACATTCGGAATTCCACCTAGGATGCCCTCCATAGTTCTCTGGAATATAGCAGGACTGGAAGCTACTCCAAATGGTAAGCGTGTGTAGGTATATAAGCCTTTGTGTGTATTGATGGTTACATACTTTCTTGATTCTTCTTCCAGGACTACTTGTTGGTAGGCGTGACTCATGTCTAATTTCGTGAAGTGTCGGCCGCCATTCAGCTGTGCGAAGAGGTCCTCCACTTTAGGAATTGGATACTGATCCACCCGTGATGCTCGATTGACAGTGAGTTTGTAATCTCCACATATTCTAATGGAGCCATCCGGCTTTCTCACTGGGACTATGGGCGCCGCCCATTCTGCAACCTGCACTGGCTCAATGATCTTGTCATCCAGCAGCCTCTGTAGCTCGCTTTCAACCAGTGGCTTGACTGCATAGGGTACCGGTCGGGGTTTGCAGAATCGTGGTTGGGCCTCCTTGTCCACATTAATCTTTGCAGTGACACCTTTTAGCTGTCCTACGCCTTCTTTGAACACCTCAGCGTGTCTTTCGAGGATCTCCTCCAGCTGCAATTTGGGCTGAGATTCCACTTTATTCACCAACTGATCAATCATGGCCAGTTCTTGTAGCCAACTTCGCCCTAGTAGATTTGGTCCTTCGCTCCCAACTACTACTACAGGTAAGTCCTTTTCTTTGTTTTCGTGCTGCACCTTCACTTGTGCCATGCCTAGCACGTCTAGCTTCTCTCCTGTGTATGTTTTTAATTTTAATGAACAGGGATTTAATTCTGCTGTGTCTGTTTTCTTCCACAGTTGTGTATATTGCTGTTTACTTAATATGGTTACTCCACAGCCTGTATCAACTTCAAATGTTACTTTCATTCCATTAACATTCATGGTACGCGTGATGGGCGCTACCTTGGTCAGCTCCTCTGACGTGTTGTAAATTGTGTGAAAACCCATGTCTTCTGTATCACTTTCTCCCTCCCCTCTCAGTTGATTCGCTTGCTGTTCCTTTCCTGGGCCCTTGTTTTCATACTTTTGCCCATTAACTGTCGCTTTCAGCACCTGTGCGCTGTCCACCTTTATTCTACATGCTTTCTTAATGTGCCCTCGCTTGCCACAATTATGACACAGCTCAGTGGCAAATTTGCACTCGGCGGCATTGTGCTGGCCTTTGCAGCGATAACAACTGGGGAATTTGTGATGATTTTTATCAGTTGACACTTTGTGGACACCTACTTGGGTCTTAGGCACACGAACATGCGTTGCTGTGTCCTCTGTTAGCTTCCCTTGCATCTCTCTCACATCTTTAGCTGCTGTTTCCGTCGCTTGGCATAATTCCAAAGCCTTTGCAAAAGTGAGTTTTGTTTCAGATAAAAGTCGCCGTTGCATTCGGTCATCATTCACTCCACACACAAGTCTGTCTCTTAACATTTCTTCCAATGAGTCTTTGTAATCACAGTGCAGTGTTAATTTCCTCAATTCTGCCACATACTCTGCTATGGACTCAGTGTTCCTCCTTATGCGTGAATTAAATTTGAATCGTTGCACGATTTCACTCGGTTTGGGGCTGAAGTGCTTCTGAAGCTCAGCAGTAAGCTGGTCGTACGTTTTATCTTTCGGTAATGCAGGGCTTATTAAATTTCTCAACAAACTGTAAGTAGTTGCACCAACTCCACTCAACAGTACAGCCTTCCTTTTGTCTGGCTCCTCAATGTCATTAGCTTGGAAGAAAAAGTCCAACATTTCACCATATTCTTCCCATGACTGAGTCGAGTTATCAAAAGGGGTTACCGTTCCGATTACAGCCGCCATTGCTCGTCGTGGTGGGGAAACCTCGTTTTTCCTCCTCTGAACTTGCACTCGAACTACTGGAGTCACTTGAGTTCGCCACACTCGCAATGTTCTCTGTTTCTCGCCGCTGATTTTTTTCTTTTAATCCTCGTCGCCAATTGTGTGATATCCTACCGTGTAGCAATGATCACACTTGAGTTATTTCTTTGGCTAACTCTGCCGTTTATTCTGCAACACACATAATATGACTGAACATGGATTCTGCGCGGGGTTTTTACACTCTTATTCTAATATGTCCCCTTAATAGTAGTGCTGAACAATACAGGTAGTTCCCCCTAGAGGCATGTGCCAGTAATGTTTTGAATTAGACTTGCAGTCTACCACAGTATGTAATATTTCTTTTCAAACTGAGAAGAATTTAGTGTGTTCAAATTATTCAAATGTATATGACACGCGACTTTGATGAATGCTGAACTATGAGAATTATAACATTGACATGAACATTAATAAACTCAATATATGATTTTACAAAACTTTATTTACATATCATTGTTCACAAATCTAATCTTGGTAGGCAAAATCCCTTGTAGTGATCAGATGGGAATGTTTCTCTGATGAGGCTCACTGCACAGGCAGGCAACATAACCCTCACTTCTTTCCCACAAATAAGGCTGAATACCCCCCTCAGCACCACCCAAAACTACTTCATCATCCGATTCCTCATTTTCAATGTCATCATTTATATTGAGGTCGTCAAACTCGAGAAAATAATCGCTGTCCGAATCACTTTGCTCTCGTTCTGCCATTTACTATGTATTGCTGTTGTGACGTCACCAATGCCCGCACCTATCGAGAGATGGCGGTACTGCAGCCTCACTAAGTGAAGGCTGAGCTATGAGCAAATAAAGTCATTTATGGAAGCTGGTGACACATATTAAATCGCGGGAATAGACAGAATAGAATATTTTCAAACAATCTGTTGATTGGTTCAATAAAAAAATGTCACTGTGATAGCACAAGTAAATGCAAAATGCAGTTTTTAAATGAAGGTGTTTATTATAAAGGGGGGGGACCCCAAACCTACATGGCCCTGTGTGAAAAAGTGATTGCCCCCTAAACCTAATAACTGCTTGGGCCACCCTTAGCAGCAACAACTGTAATCAAGCGTTTGCGACAACTGACAACTGTCTTTTACAGCGCTGTGGAGGAATTTTGGCCCACTCATCTTTGCAGAACTGTTGTAATTCAGCCACATTGGAGGGTTTTCGAGCATGAACCACCTTTTTAAGGTCATGCCACAGCATCTCAATCGGATTCAGGTCAAAACTTTGACTAGGCCACTCCAAAGTCCTCATTTTTTTTTTTTTTTAAGCCATTCAGAGGTCGACTTGCTGGTGTGTTTTGGATAATTGTCCTGCTGCAGAACCCAAGTGCACTTCAGCTTGAGATCATCAACAGATGGCTGGACATTCTCCTTGAGGATTTTTTTTGTAGACAGCAGAATTCATGTTTCCATTTACCACAGCAAGTCTTCCAGGTCCTGAAGCAGCAAAACAGCCCAAGACCATCGCACTACCACCACCATATTTTACTGTTGGTATGATGTTCCTTTTCTGAAATACTGTTACTTTTACACCGGATGTAATGGAACACACACATTCAAAAAAGTTCAACTTTTGTTGTTAGTCCACAGAGTATTTTCCCCAAAGTCTTGGGGATCATCAAGGTGTTTTCTAGCAAAACTGAGACTAGCCTTTGTTCTTTTTGCTCAGCAGTGGTTTTCGTCTTGGAACTCTGCCATGCAGGCCATTTTTGCCCAGTCTCTTTCTTATGGTGGAGTCATGAACACTGATCTTAACTGAGGCAAGTGAGGCCTGCAGTTCTTTGGATGTTGTTGTGGGGTCTTTTGTGACCTCTTGGATGAGTCGTTGATGGGCTCTTGGGGTAATTTTGGTCGGCCGGCCACTCCTGGGAAGGTTCACCACTGTTCCATGTTTTCACCATTTGTAGATAATGGCTCTCACTGTGGTTCGCTGGAGTCCCAAAACTTTAGAAATGGCTTTATAACCTTTTCCAGACTGATAGATCTCAGTTACTTTGTTTCTCATTTGTTCCTGAATTTTTTTTGATCGCAGCATGATGTCTGGCTTTTGAGGATCTTTTGGTCTACTTCACTTTTTCAGGCAGGTCCTATTTAAAGGGCCTATGTCATGCTATTTTAAGCCTTTCAGAGTAAACTATATGCATGTATGTGATAGTATATTACCTTTGGTACACTGGAGAATTAATTTCTTATGAAATATGAGTTATTTTCGCAAGCTACTTTTCCAACCCGGAAGTAAGATGCCTCGATCTCTGAGGCTCTGCCTCTCCTTCTTGTGGCTGCCGCCCATTTCATGACGTAACCCCTGAGCCAGCTGCTGCAGCGTATCGCTGGGTTTCGCCCACGAAAACTCAGAAGACATTGTCTTACGTAAAAAAGCAAACAGTTGTTGTCACTGAGCAGATTAAGTGCGAGAGGAACTACTTCTTCACAGCGTCAATGCTAAAGTGAGAGAGTTTTGCCGATCACCGCTCCGTTGGCTGCGCAGAGAAAGTGGGTGTGTGCATTAGCCTGGGGGCGGTGCTGGCAGCACAGGCACTTCCTGGAGTGGGTGGCTCACCCACGTTCATACATATGAACGTGGGGACCCAGTCATTATCAGGGACAGGGCGGAGCAGCAGCTCAGAGAGCAGGGTTGAGGAGGAATACTCAGAGATGCGTGAATGGAGCAAAATACCACTTTGGGGGTGTTTTTGGTGAGGAATTAACATAACATGCTTAAAAGTTCAAAAAAGTCGATTTTGCATGATATAGGCCCTTTAAGTGATTTCTCGATTGAAAACAGGTGTGGCAGTAATCAGGCCTGGGTGTGGCTAGAGAAATTGAACTCAGCTTTCCAAAGATGTGATAAACCACAGTTAATTTATGTTTTAACGGGGGGGGGGATTACTTTTTCACACAGGGCCATGTAAGTTTGGATTTTTTTTATCCTTAATAATAAACACCTTCATTTAAAAACTGCATTCTGTGTTTACTTATGTTATCTTTGTCTACTATTTAAATTTGTTTGATGATCTGAAACATTTAAGTGTGACAAACATACAAAAATATGATAAATCAGGAAGGGGGCAAACACTTTTTCACACCACTGTATGGTTTGGAGATGTGGAACTGATAAAAAGGCAGAGTTGAAGATGCTAAAGATTCACATTGGGAGTGACAAGGAGGGACAGAATTAGGGATGTATTATATTATTATTATTAGTATATTAGAGGGACATCTCAGGTTTAGTGGTTTGGAGACAAAGTAAGAGAGTCGAGGCATTGCTGTAACTCCAGAAAAAAAATCTGTTTTTAGTGACACCTTATGGCTTATGAGTGAATTGCAGCCTCATTTTCTCCATTCATTTCCAAGAAGTGAAGCGCTGACCTGCATGAATGGACAGAATGAGGCTGCAGTTCATTTACTGGCTACAAGTGTCACTAGAAACAAGGATGTTCCTCAGATCAACTGTGACGATCCACAGGGCCAGTGCTGCGGACGGGTGGGCCCTGATGATTGGCTGAACAACGCGGTCCTCCAGAGTCTGAACCTGTCAGTGGTGGGTGTGCTGCCATGCTCCTGCTTCAGCGTCAGCCATCCTGGATCACAGTGGTGCTCTGAGGAGATCAACATCACTGAGCCACTGTTGGGTCGAGGGAACGGCACTTTTGTTGAGGTACTGCAGAATACACACGTTCTGTACATGGAGTGTATTGTCAGCCATAGGCATAAATCAGTTGCAAATTTATGAGAAAGAAATTGCAAATTTTTAAGAAATATTCCAAATTTGCAAGCTTTTTTTTTGCATTTAGCATTGGTGCTTCATTTATGTATTTATTTAATGTTTATTTGAAAGGGACAATGCATACTGATGAATATTATTACAAAATACTAGTGTAAACATACCGAAGTTAGGAAACTGCTAATTTACATTCGTAGTCCCTTGGCAGGTTGTTGAACATAAAAGACAAAGCTACACGAAAGACAGAAAAATAGAGAAAAGAACTGAAAATAGTTCTAAGATGAAAAGATAAGACATATTAATTTATATCAATAAAAAGTACTAGTGTAAATGTCCTGAAGTTATCAGATACACAGTAAGAAAAACATCCATCCATCCATCCATCCATCTTCTACCGCTTTTCCGGAGGTCCGGGTCGCGGAGGCAGCAGTTCAAGCAGAGAAGCCCAGACTTCCCTCTCCCCAGCCACCTGCTCCAGCTCTTCAGAGGGGATACCAAGGCGTTCCCAGACCAGCTGGGAGACATAGTCTGTCCGAGTCCTGGGTCTGCCCCGGGGTCTCCTCCCAGTGGGACGTGCCTGAAACACCTCAAGTGGGAGGCGTCCAGGACGCATCCTAATCAGATGCCCATACCACCTCAACTGACTCCTTTCAATGTGGAGGAGCAGCGGTTCTACTCTGAGCCTCTCCCGGATGACTGAGCTCCTCACCCTATCTCTGAGGGTGAGTCCAGCAATCCTACGGAGAAAGCTCATTTCAGCCGCTTGTATCCGCGATCTCGTTCTTTCGGTCATTACCCAAAGCTTGTGACCATAGGTGAGAGTAGGAACGTAGATTGACTGGTAAATCGACAGCTTTGCCTTAGAACTAAGCTCCCTCTTCACCACAACAGACCGGTACAACGTTCGCATCACTGCAGATGCTGCTCCAATCCGTCTGTCAATCTCTCGCTCCATTTTCCCCTCATTCGTGAACAAGACCCCAAGATACTTAAACTCCTCCACTTGGGGCAGGAGCCTGTCCCCAACCCGGAGAGGACAATCCACCTTTTTCCGGCTGAGGACCATGGACTCGGACTTGGAGGTGCTGATTCTCATCCCAGCCGCTTCACACTCAGCGGCAAACCGTCCCAGCTAGAGCTGTAGGTCAGAATCAGAATCAGATTTATTGCCATTGTTCATGTAGTACACAAACTAGGAATTTGTCTCGGTGCAATGCTGCAACATTAAACATGATAAAAATAAAGAGAGAAATAAAAAACTATACATGCAATAAAATGTAGAATATGAATGAGTATTACTAGTCAAGCAATTTTTAAATATATTAGCGAGCAGCAGATATTGTGGAGTACCACATAGTGCGGTCGGTAATGCAAAAAGAAAACAGTGATAATTGACATGAATCTGGTTGAGCTGCTGTACATAGTGCACGAGAGTCTAATAAGTCACTTAGTGTTCAGCAGTCTGATGGCAGAGGGGAAGAAGCTGTTCATGTGACGGGAGGTTTTAGTCTGAATGGACCGAAGTCTTCTACCTGAGGGGAGGGGGGGCAAACAGTACGTGACCAGGGTGTGAGGGATCGGCTATGATCCGGCCTGCACGCCTCCGGGTGCTGGAGATGTACAGGTCCTGGAGGGATGGGAGCTTGCAGCCGATCACCTTCTCAGCAGCGCGCACGACACGCTGCAGCCTTAGTCTGTCCCTGGCAGTGGCTCCTGCGTACCACACGGTTATGGAGGTGGTGAGGATGGACTTGATGATGGCCGTGTAGAACTGCACCAACATCTTGGTGGGTAGTTTGAGCTTCCTCAGCTACCGCAGGAAGAACATCCTCTGCTGGGCCTTTTTGATGAGGGAGCTGATGGTTGGCTCCCACTTGAGGTCCCGCGTGATGGTGGTGCCCAGGAAGCGGAAGGAAGCTGCAGTGGTGATGGGAGAGCCTGTGAGGGTAAGGGGGGGCAGAGGGGTTGTGACTTTCATGAAGTCCACGATCATCTCCACTGTCTTCAGAGCGTTCAGCTGCAGGTTGTTGTGGCTGCACCAGGACGCCAGCTGGGCCACCTCACTCCTGTAGACGGACTCGTCGCCGTTGGAGATGAGCCCGATGAGGGTGGTGTCGTCCGCAAACTTGATCAGCTTGACAGACTGGTGGCTGGAGGTGCAGGAGTTGGTTTACAGGGAGAAGAGTAGGGGGGAAAGTACACAGCCCTGGGGTGATCCGGTGCTGATGCTAACAGAGTCTGAGACAGTCTTACCCAGCCGCACATGCTGCCTCCGGTCCGTCAGGAAGTCGGTGATCCACCTGCAGAGGGAGTCAGGCACGTTGAGCAGGGACAGCTTGTCCCGGAGCAGAGCGGGGCGGATGGTGTTGAATGCAGAGCTGAAGTCCACAAACAGGATCCTGGCATAGGTTCCCGGGGACTCCAGGTGCTGCAGGAAGGAGTGGAGGGCCAGGTTGACTGCGTTGTCCACAGACCTGTTGGCTCGGTACGCAAACTGCAGCGGGTCCAGGAGGGGAGTGGTGATGGTCTTGAGGTGGGGCAGGACCAGGCGCTCAAAGGACTTCATGACTACAGAGGTGAGCGCTACAGGTCTGTAGTCGTTAAGTCCAGTGATCCGTGGCTTCTTGGGGACAGGGATGATGGTGGAGGTTTTGAGGCAGGTTGGCACATGGCATAACTTCAGGGAGGTGTTAAAAATGTCTGTGAAGACAGGAGTCAGCTCTTTCGCACAGTGTCTCAGGGTGGAGGGAGACACGCCGTCTGGACCGGGGGCCTTGCGCGGGTTCAGTCTGGAGAACTGTCTGTGCACGTCCTGCTCACTGATGACAAGGGCCGGGGGGGGAGGGGGGGCACCTTTGAAGTGGGGACCGTGGAGGCAGTGGCGCTGGAGGGAGGGGTAGATGGACACAGCTGACGAGGTGTCAAAACGGGCATAATGTTGGGACAGTCTTTGACAAAGGGTTTTATCATCCTGACCTTTAGAAGCCTGAGGCCGATAGTTGGTGATTTGCCTCAGTCCTCTCCACACAGAAGCAGAGTCATTAGCAGTGAACTGTTGCTGGAGTCTCTCAGAATACAGAGATTTAGCTCTCCTCAGCTCTCTGCTAAACCGATATTTGACCTCCCTGTAGCAGTCCCTGTCTCCACTTTTCAACGCTGCTTCCTTCTCCTTCCTGATCTGTCTGAGCTTAGCAGTGAACCAGGGCTTGTCATTGGAGTACCTCACCCTGGTGCGCGATGGAAGAATGCTCTCTTCACAAAAGTGGATATATGAGTTCACAGTGTCCGTGTACTCATGCAGATCATGCGTGGCTCCTTTAAACATACCCCAGTCAGTTATTTCCATGCACGTGCTCAGCTTCTCCCCAGCTTCACTGGTCCATTTCCTCCTAGTGCTCACAACAGGTTTAGTGAGCTTCAGTCTCTCTGTATGTGGGAATCAGGTGGACCATCACGTGATCAGATAGTCCGAGCGCAGCGCGGGGAACAACGCGATACGCGTCCTTCACTGTAGTGTAACAGTGATCCAGCGTGTTCTTTCCTCTGGTGGGGCATTTAATAAACTGTTTGTATCAGGGGAGTTCGTGGCTCAGGTTGCTCTGGTTAAAGTCGCCAACCACAATAACCAGAGAGTCCGGGAAAGTTCGCTCCGTATGTTGAATGTGATCCGCGAGCGCGCGCGAGGCATCAGGCGGGACGTAAACAGCGGCCAGGATGAATGAAGCGAACTCACGCGGGGAATAAAAAGACTTGCAGTTAATGAATAAATATTCCAGAGCGGGAGAGCAGTGTTGGGAGATCACGTTACATCAGAGCACCAGCTGCTGTTGATGTAAAAGCAGACTCCTCCTCCTGTAGACTTACCGGAGAGCTCTGTGTCTCGATCAGCACAAAACAGCTGAAATCCCTCGAGAAGGAGCGCGCTGTCCGGAGTCACTTCCTTAAGCCAGGTCTCAGTAAAACAGAGGACACACGAGGTAGCGAGGTCCTTAAATCGCATCAGCAGTCTCAGTTCATCTACCTTGTTAAAGAGAGAATTGACATTGGACAGAAATATGCCAGGCAAAGCCATGCGCGTGCCTCTCCTGAGAAGCCGCAGGAGAGCACCCGCTCGCCTTCCTCTCTTTCGCCGTCTCACTTTTTGGGCTAAAAAGTGAACCAGATCGGCGGCAGGAGCCAAAAAAACTGGGAGTAGGTCCGTGGGAGTGAAAGTCCTGATATTTAGTAGCTCTTCACGGGTGTAAGAGCAGGCAGACACACAATTGACGAACAAAAACATACAAAGAAAAGCGCAGCGAAACACCGTGGTGACCACTGTGGGCGCCATCTTGGATCATTCACATGGTCATTGCTGGATGAAGCCAACAGGACAACATCATCTGTAAACAACAGAGATGAGATCCTGTGGTCACCAAGCATGACACCCTCCATTCCCTGGCTGCGCTTAGAAATCCTGTCCATAAAAATTATGAACAGTATCGGTGACAAAGGGCAGCCCTGGCAGAGTCCAGCTCTCACTGGGAATGACTCCGACCGAGTGTTGGCAATACGAACCAAACTCTCACAACGGTCGTACAGAGACCGAATAGCTCGTAACAACAAGCCCGATACCCCATACTCCCGAAGCACCCCCCACAAAAATCCACGAGGGACGCGGTCAAATGCCTTCTCCAAGTCCACAAAACACATGTAAACTGGTTGGGCAAACTCCCACGAACCCTCAAGAATTCTCGAGAGGGTAAAGAGCTGGTCCAATGTGTCACGGCCAGGACGAAAACCACATTGCTCCTCCTGAATCCGAGGTTCGACCAACAGCCAGACTCTCCTCTCCAGTACCTTGGCATAGACCTTCCCAGGGAGGCTGAGGAGTGTGATCCCTCTAAAGTTGGAGCACACCCTCTGGTCCCCTTTTTTGAAGAGAGGAACCACCACCCCGGTTTGCCATGCCAAAGGCACTGCCCCTGACCTCCACGCAGTGTTGCAGAGGCGTGTCAACCATGACAACCCAACAACATCCAGGGCCTTGAGGTACTCAGGGCGAATCTCGTCCACCCCCGGGGCCCGGCCACCAAGGAGATTTTTAACCACCTTGGCGACCTCAGCCCCTGTGATAGGCGAGTCATCCCCCTCGTCCCCAAACCCTGCTTTCTCTGTGGAAGGCGTATCAGTGGGATTGAGGAGATCCTCGAAGTATTCCTTCCACCGCCCGACGATATCCCCAGTCGAAGTCAACAGTGTGTTGTTGTTGTTGACTTCGACTGTTGTAAGAAAAACATATATAGAAAAAAAATATTGTTGAACATGTTTTTTGTTATAAGAATATCAAATACAAAGATACTCATGCTTGTTGGGAAAAGTGCTCGAGTTCATAAATAAAATTTCAAATAAGTAGAATAATGAAATAAATATTTGGCAAATATATTCTGATTCTAAAATGAACAAATCTATTAATTGAGGAGATAAAGCAGTGAGTAAATACTATAAATAAAATACAGAGGGCAGCAGTAGCAAAAACAACAGTGGCAGTAGTAAAAACACAACAATAATCATCACTCTATCACCTTATATACAGTATACAGTGATCCCTCGCTACTTTGCGCTTCACCTTTCGCGCCCTCAGTGCATCACGGATTTTTCAAAAATATTCATCAAAAATTCAAAATTGAGAAAAAATGGGCGGGCACTAGCAGAAGGCAGAAGTTACATTAGAACAGGGGTGTCCAACCATGTGCCATGGAGAGCCAAGACCCTGCAGGTTTTACCTCCAACCAGTGTCTTCAACAGCAGATTTCTGTGAACTTCTTCCCACTGATTGCTGATAAGTGAAAACACCTGCTGAAGAGACTGGGTAGAAGAGAAAACCTGCAGGGTCTTGGCTCTCCATGGCACCTGGTTGGACACCCCTGCATTAGAACATCAAGTATCAACACGGAGAGCCCGCACAACTCAAAATCCACCTGTCTGTTCGCTGTTCTCGTGTTGGCTCGGCTCGGGAATCTCGCAAGCTGATTGGCCGAGACGTTTTACCCAGCTTCTCTCCCTGCCGAGCGCCCATACCCAGCGAAGGAAGACCGCATTCATTGTTCTTTATCGCTCGTGTTGCTTAGTCTCGCCGCGTGGAACTTTTCGCTGTTCTCTTGTGCCTTTTTGTGCAAAATAGTCTTCCCGTCGAGCCACTACGCCACCTCCTGCAGCTTCTCCAGCTCTATCGGAAGCTGCCCTCGACGATCCTGCGCCTCTAGCACCTGACGATGAGGCGTCACCTGAGGAGCAGTAAAGCTCTCATTAACCTGTGCAGTAAATCATCTTCATCTTGAGTTACGTATCTTGTTATAAGAATAAAAGAGTTCTAAAAACATATTTATGTACACTTTATTTACATCTATGTATGTATGTACACTTACACACACACACACACACACACACACACACACACACACACACACACGTATCATATGAGAGAGTGAGAGAATGAACGTACGTATTATTTATGGGTGACGTCATTAGGGGTGACGCTACTTCGCGGTTTTTCACTTTTCGCGGTTTTTCACTTTTCGCGGTCGGTTCTGGAACCCATTAACCGCGATAAGTGAGGGATCACTGTAATTCAAGAAATCTCTGTGCGTCTGTGTCTCTGTCATGACCATAGGACTTGCTAAAAGATCACAGGAATGTCTATGATGTGCCTATGATGTCTACGTGATGTCTATATGATGTCATATAGACACCATAATATAGAGTGATTCAAGAAAATCTGTGTGTGTGATCAAAGGCAGGCATCACAAACGGTCATAGAACTCGCTACGAGATCATCAAAGATCAAATGCAGGCATCACTCACGATCATAGGACTTGCTATGACATCATCAAAGACCATAGGACTCGCTATGACATCATCAAAGATCAAATGCAGGCATGATAGGACTCACTATGCCATCATCAAAGATCATAGGACTCACTATGACATCATCAAAGATCAAAGGCAGTCATCACTCACGATCATAGGACTCGCTATGACATCATCAAAGATCATAGGACTCTCTATGACGCCATTAAAGATCAAAGGCAGGCATCACTGAATGAGTGCTGATGAGCTTGCTTACACCCTTGCTTCCACCTGCTTTCTACGGGCATGCAGAAGTACTTGCTTATACTTGGTTTCTACGGGCATTCACAGGAATGCATTAGTTTATTTTAATTCAAAGTGTGAAATTGAAAATGGTTGTTTATTTCTTTTCTTTTTTAAAAAAAATGCTGTTATTGTATTTTGCAATAATTTTGTCATGAGTTTGAGTCTGTCTGTACAAAAAGCGATTAATAATTCATTAAAGGTGCATTCACACCAAACACAAATGGGCGAATCTGAGTGAGATGCCGACAGGCGAAGTTGCCTTTAAAACTTCTGCAGCTGTACTCAACCTGCTGTGGAAGTTCCCAAAATAACGTCATGCTTATGTTTATATTATCCAACCAGGGGCTCACCTGAAAATGTTGTCTCAAGCCTCCAAAGGTTTACAAGATGAGGGATGTTTATGTTGCTAGCTCGCTAGCTTGTCCGTGACAGGAAACCGTGGGTAAATAACAATGGCATCCCGATTCAGCTGAAGAGCTCCCGGTCCTCCTCAGTCTCCAGGTGAGTGAGTCAAATTTTCAAACTAGTTTACTCTGCAATGGTGATACCTTTACTCCGGTGATGACAGAATCTCAAAGCTAGCAGCAAGCTAGGATGGGACGCAAACGCGTGATTGCGCAAATTTGTGCGTACTCGCTGTTATACAGTTAGGCCCAAAAATATTTGGACAGTGACACAAGTTTTGTTATTTTAGCTGTTTACAAAAACATATTCAGGATACAATTATATAATCAATATGGGCTTAAAGTGCAGACTCTCAGCTGTAATTTGAGAGTATTCACATCCAAATTGGAGCAAGGGTTTAGGAATTACAACTCTTTAATACGTAGCCGCCTCTTTTTCAAGGGACCAAAAGTAATTGGACAATTGACTCAGAAGGCTGCAAAAAAAACAAGGCTGCATGGGCTCTTCCGGTTCCAAGGTTGTCATAGCCAGGAGCGGCACTGGGGTTAAGCTCCCAGTGCTCATAAAATGCTCCTTATGGCGTGCGTCTCGAAAAGCCTCTGACAACTAAGTCCAACTCCTAGCCTGCCCGTGTGGTTTAGTCTCTAAGCCCGGCGGAACTGCTTTTACTAATAGGAGAAGGGGCGAGGGCGGATCTCTGGCGCCTTAAAACCAGATGCTTCGGGTAGATGGTGGCTCGTCAACCTGGGAAGGTAGCCCATCTAGGGGAAGGTAAACCCTGATTTCAAACCTCCGCTGCCTTGCGGCATACCCGGTCATGGGAAAGGCTTCGGGAGTCAACCCTGAGGAAAAATCCGGAGTCGAAGCCCCTAAGGCAGTTCTATGTTGTGCTCAACATCGTTCTGGCAGCTCCTGCAACGGCGCTGGTGCCAAACTGTAGCAGCCCTGCTGTTCCTTTGGATTCATCAGTGACGTGGAGAGGGGGGACATGCTGCATGGGCAACATCTTGTCCTCCATATCTTCCTGCCCAGGCTTGAATCCTACCAACGCCAACGCTGGAAGGTAGAACACCGGATCACTGGAGAGGACACTCCAGCTTCACCTTTGGCATAGAAAAAACACGGGGAATGACAGTTACCGGTTATAAGCCACCGCTCAATTGGCGTAGAGCGCGGCGCCAGGGGTTGTTCCCGACGGTGGGAGGGATCATCGGATCTCACTGGACAGCTACCGCCCACCTCAAGCTGGGCAGCCCCCAGCCAATAAGGTGTTGTCCTGCCACAGCTTGCTTTCCTCATTGGGTGCATGGGGATGAGAAGTCCGAACAGCAGGCTGAGAACCTTCGCACCAGGCAAGACAAAAAAACAAAAGAGACCAACTCTAAAACTGGGAACTTGGAACGTACGCACTATGATGACAGGACTCGCTGCTAACCTCAAGGACATCAACGACACCAGGAAGACTGTCATCATCAATAATGAGCTGAAGAGACTGGGAGTGGATATTGCCACTCTCCAGGAAACACGGTTGGCTGACGCAGGCACACTAAGAGAGAAGGACTACACATTCTACTGGCAGGGAAAGGGCAGTGAAGAACACAGGGAACACAGAGTGGGCTTCGCAGTGAAGAACACCTTGCTGAAGATGGTGGAACCGGGCAGCACTGGCTCTGCACGACTCCTAACCCTCTGCCTGAACACCACTCAAGGCCCAGTCACCCTCGTCAGTGTGTATGCCCCAACACTGACAGCCACACCAGAGGCAAAAGACGAGTTCTACGAGAATCTCGCAACAACTGTCAGGACCATCCCCAACTCTGAAAAACTCATTCTCCTTGGAGACTTCAATGCCAGAGTGGGTGCTGATCACGACTCCTGGCCCTCCTGTCTTGGACCTTTTGCCATGGGAAGAATGAATGACAACGGACAGCGGCTGCTCGAGTTCTGCACATATCATGATCTGTGCATCACAAACTCATTCTTCAAGACCAAGCCCCAACACAAGGTTTCCTGGCAACAGCCGCGCTCAAAGCACTGGCACCAGCTGGACTTGATCCTGACCAGGTGCACCTCACTGAAGAACATGCTAATCACCCCTTCGTTCCAGAGTGCAGATTGCGACACAGACCATTCATTGGTGTGTTGCAAGGTCAAGCTGCAGCTGAAGAAATTCCATCATGCTAGACAGCCTGGAAAGGCACGGATTGACACCAGCAAGATGGCTCAACCAGAACTTGTTGAGCAGTTTGCCTCCACCTTTGAGAAGGAACTTGATGTACCACAAGAAGGAGAATCTGCAAAGCAGAAGTGGGAAGAGCTGCGAAACACCATCCACCACACAGCCTTGGCTACCTTTGGGAGGAAGACCTTGAAGTCACAGGACTGGTTTGATGCCAAGTTGACCGAGATGACCCCCGTCATTGAAGCCAAGTGCTCAGCACTTGCTGAGTACAAGAAGTACCCAAACGAGAAGAATCTCCAGATTCTCAGGGCTGCGAGAAGCAAAGTTCAGCAGACTGCTCGGCGCTGTGCCAACGAGTACTGGACTCAGCTCAGCCAAGACATTCAAACCGCTGCCATAACAGGGAACATTCGTGGCATGTACGATGGCATCAAGAAAGCACTTGGTCCAGCTCAGAGCAAGACGGCCCCCCTCAAATCCTCCACTGGGGTGATGATCACAGAAAAGAACAAGCAGATGGAGAGATGGGTGGAACACTACTCCGACCTCTACTCCAGACAGAACACCGTGACACCATCAGCCCTTGATGCCATCGACTGCCTGCCATCCATGGACGAACTTGACGCCGAGCCAACCATCAACGAACTCAGCAAGGCCATTGATAGCTTGGCCGCTGGCAAGGCACCCGGCAACGACGCCATACCCCCTGACCTGATCAAGCACTGCAAGACCGCCCTACTGCTGCCATTGCATGACGTCCTCTGCCAGTGTTGGAAGGAAGGTGGCGTACCACAGGACATGAGGGACGCCAAGATCATCACCCTCTACAAAAACAAAGGGGAGAGAAGCGACTGCAACAACTACAGGAGCATCTCCCTCCTCAGCGTTGTTGGTAAAGTCTACGCACGAGTTGTTCTCATTTGTCTACAGAAGCTTGCCGAACGTGTCTACCCCGAGTCTCAGTGTGGCTTCTGCGCTGCGCGATCGACGGTAGACATGATATTCTCCATCCGCCAACTCCAGGAGAAATGCAGAGAACAGAACATGCCCCTGTACATCGCCTTCATCGACCTCACCAAAGCGTTCGATTTGGTCAGCAGAGAGGGCCTTTTCAAGATCCTGCCAAAGATAGGATGCCCACCAAAGTTGCAAAGCCTCATCGAATCGTTTCACACCAACATGCAGGGGATAGTGCAGCACGATGGCAACGTCTCAGAGCCATTCAACTTACGCAACGGAGTGAAACAGGGCTGTGTACTTGCGCCAACCCTCTTTGGAATTTTCTTTGCTATGCTCCCGAGGCATGCCTTCAGCACAGCAACAGAGGGAATCTACCTGCACACAAGATCTGACGGCAGGCTGTTCAACCTCACCCGCCTGAAAGCCAGAACCAAAGTACGCGAGGCTCTAATCAGAGACATGCTGTTCGCAGATGACGCTGCAGTCGCAACCCACACACACAGCAGGAGCTTCAGACCCTGATGGACCGCTTCTCCCAGGCATGCAAGGACTTCGGGCTTACCATCAGCCTGAAGAAGACTAACGTCTTGGCGCAAGGCATGGAAGCACCACCAACCATCACCATCGACGACTACGAGCTGGAGGTCGTGAATCAGTTCACGTACCTGGGGTCCACGATCAGCAACAACCTCTCCCTTGATACAGAGATCAACAAGAGGATTGGAAAATCAGCCTTCACACTCGCTCGCCTCACCACACGAGTGTGGGAGAATCCCAAACTCTCTGTCAAGACGAAGATGGCAGTGTACAACGCCTGCGTTATCAGCACACTGCTCTATGGGAGTGAGACGTGGCAACATACGCCCGGCAGGAAAAGAGACTGAACTCCTTCCACTTGCGCTGCATTCGCCACATCCTGGACATATCCTGGCAGGACAAAGTGCCCAACACAGAAGTTCTGTCCCGCGCCGGCCTTCCCTCCATGTTCACTCTACTCAGGCAGCACAGGCTCTGCTGGCTAGGCCACGTTCACCGTACGGAGGATGGCAGAATCCCCAAAGACGTCCTCTATGGAGAACTGGCAACTGGCAGGAGAGACGTTGGCCGCCCACAGCTGCGCTTTAGAGATGTCTGCAAGAGAGACATGAAGGAACTGGAGATCAACACAGAGTGCTGGGAGGACCTTGCAACGGACCGCTCCAAATGGAGAGGCACCCTGACCAGACAGCTCAAGGCGGGTGAAGAAAGACCGACTGCTGCAGCAGATGAAAAAAGGACCCGCAGGAAGAACCGCCACAGACCCAGCAGCACGGAGACCACCCACAAGTGCGACCTGTGTGACAGGGACTGTCATTCGTGCGTCGGCCTGTTCAGCCACAGGCGGTGCTGTTCCAGCAGAATAGACGTTTAGGATTCTCTTCCATGGTCATCATAGACCGACGGAGGCCGACGAAAAGTAATTGGACAATTGACTCAGAAGGCTGCAAAAAAACCCAACAAGTCTGCATGGGCTCTTCCCTCGTTAACCTGTCATCTATTAAGCAGTTAAAAGGTCTGGAGTTGATTCCAGGTGTGGCGTTTGCATTTGGAAGCTGTTGCTGTGAACACACAACATGTGGTCGAAGGAGCTCTCAATGGAGGTGAAACAGACCATCGTGAGGCTGAAAAAAAAAAAAGAAGAAATCCATCAGAGAGATAGCAGAAATGTTAGGAATGGCCAAATCAACAGTTTGGTACATTCTGAGAAAAAAAAGAGTACACTGGTGAGCTTGGGAACTCAAAAAGGCCTGGACGTCCACAGAAGACAACAGTGGTGGATGATCACAGAATCCTTTCCATGGTGAAGAACAACCCCTTCACAACATCCACTCAAGTGAAGAACACTCTCCAGGAAGTAGGTGTATCAGTATCTAAGTCTACCATAAAGAGAAGACTTCATGAGAGTAAATACAAAGGATTCACCACAAGGTGCAAACCACGAATCAGCCTCAAAAATAGAAAGGCCAGAATTGACTTTGCCAAAAAAACACCTGAAGAAGCCAGCCCAGTCCTGGAACAGCATTCTTTGGACAGATGAGACTAAGATAAACCTGTACCAGAATGATGGGAAGAAGAAAGTTTGGAGAAGAATTGGAACAGCTCATGATCCAAAGCACTAGATCTTCTGTAAAACATGGTGGAGGCATTGTGATGGCATGGGCATGCATGGCTTCCAGTGGCACTGGGTCACTTGTGCTTATTGATGATGTGACAAAAGACAGAAGCAGCCAGATGAATTCTGAAGTGTATAGGGATATACTTTCTGCTCAGATTCAGCCAAATGCAGCAAAGTTGATTGGATGGCGCTTCACCAATGATCCAAAACATACTGCAAAAGTAACTCAGGAGTTTTTTAAAGCAACGAAGTGGAATATTCTGCAATGGCCGAGTCAATCGCCAGATCTCAACCCAATCGAGCATGCATTTCACTTGCTCAAGACAAAATTTAAGGCAGAAAGACCCACAAACAAGCAGCAACTGAAAATAGCTGCAGTAAAGGCCTGGCAAAGCATCACAAAGGAGGAAACCCAGCGTTTGGTGATGTTCATGGGTTCCAGACTTCAGGCAGTCATTGCCTGCAAAGGATTCTCAACAAAATATTGAAAAGTAACATTTTACTTAGGGTTATGTTTATTTGTCCAATTACTTTTGAGCCCCTGAAATGAGGAGTGTTTGTTTAAAAATAGCTACAATTCCTAAATGTTTAATCATATATTTTTGTTCAACCCCTTGAATTAAACCTTAAAGTCTGCACTTCAACTCTGTTGCAGTTGTTTCATTTCAAATCCAATGTGGTGGCATGCAGAGCCCAAATCATGAAGATTGTGTCACTGTCCAATTATTTCTGGGCCTAACTGTATATGGGAATTGACTCTTGGGGCTTTCCGTAGCCTAGCCGAGGGGTTGGTGTAATGATGTCAGGCGGGCTATGGCCAGAGTATATATTCTGTTGTTCATTACAATAAAGGTTGTTCAGTACCGAGTTAATGGAGCCTCCCGTCTTCCATTATTCAGACATAACATTTGGCGACGAGGACTAAAATGGGCGAGTGTATCAGACAGCCACCTCCATTTCTGCAGTCCCCGGGCACACCAGCTATACCATGGGCCTGTTGGAAGGAGATGTTCGGCGTGTACAGTATATGGCTGTGGCCGGCCTGAGTGGTGCCGATGAGGAGAGACGGAGGAGCCTGCTGGTCCACTACCTCGGTGAGGAGGGCAAGCAGATATATTTTGGACTGTGCGGCAACGGCTTGCAGAAAAACGAGTTTTTTGACTGCCAACAGCGAGCGTGTGAGTCCACTCAATCTTTTATTATGGAGCTGCGCAGCCTAGCTAAAGAATACACCTTTGGGCCTAGTTCGGGATAAGCTAGCCCATGGCACTACCAACGTGTGGCTAAGGAGCAAGCTACAGCTAGCTAAAGATGCTCTGTCGATGGAAAATGTGCTCGACCTGGTTAAGCTGCGTGAATCCACAGTTCTGCAGAGTTTACCAGTGTTGGCTAAAAAGAGTGTAGCTGCTCAAGATTTCCCACCTAGCACTGCTGTTAGCAGGGTGGCTAAGTCTCCGGGGTGGACTCCCAAGAAGTGGTGGACTGGGGCGCGGGACAGGGCCTGCTTTATCACTGCTAAATCATTGGCGGCGGTGCCCAGAAAAAGGACACAGGTGTGCGTAGCATGTGTGAAAAAGGGACCATTAAAATGGTCTGTGCTAAAACTCAACAGAGTCAACATGCCACTCATGGTGGAATCTGGGGCCTGCAGGTCCATTTTGAGCATGGCTACTCTGAAGAGACTTTTCCCGAATAAAACCATTAACATGGGAACAGTAAGGATGTTTGGGTATGGCCACACCGAGATCGAGATAGTAGGCACGGTCGACTTTTCAGTGACATGTGGGTTGAAGATGGTCCCTAAGTGCACCTTCCAGATCTCACGCCAGGGGCCGGACTTGCTAGGGATAGACCTGCTGGGTGAATTGGGATTTTTCATCAAGGACCCAGAGGACGCTACAGTACTAACGGTATATCCTGAATGGCATGTCCTTTGGCCAACGCTGTTCAGAGGCCTGGGGTGCATCAGCACGTTCCATCACCACTGGCTCATAGATTCAAATGTGACGCCAAAGATCCAACCGCTACGACGGCTGCCCCTCGCCCTACAGGCCGACGTCATGGCGGAGTTGACCAAGTTGCTGGAAGCAGGTATCATTGAGAAGGTGGATGTGTCACCCTGGATATCTAATATTGTGGTGGCCAAGAAAAAGTCGGGTGGCATCCGTCCATGTATCGAGCTCAGGATGGTGAATAAGGCGATCATCCCGGACAAGTACCCGCCCCCAACGATGGAAGAACTCACTGCAACGTTAAGTAGATTTGACAGTGCTTTTGGCATGGCAAACTGGGGTGGTGGTTCCTCTCTTGAAGAAAGGGTACCAGAGGGTGTACTCCAACTTTAGAGGGATCACACTCCTCAGCCTCCCTGAGAAGGTCTATGTTAAGGTACTCGAGAGGAGGGTCTGGCCATTGGTCAAACCTCGGATTCAGGAGGAGCAATGTGGCTTTCGTCCTGGCCGTAGCATATTGGACCAACTTTTTACCCTCTTGAGAATCCTCAAGGGTTTGTGGGAGTTTGCCCAACCAGTCCACATGTGTTTTGTGGACTTGGAGAAGGTATTTGACTGCGTCCCTCGTGGCTTTTTGTGGGGGGTGCTTCGGGAGAATGGGTTATTGGGCTTGTTGTTACAAGCTATCCAGTCTCTCTACCAACACTCGGTCGGACCCATTCCCAGTGAGAGTTGGACTCTGCCAGGGCTACCCTTTGTAACCAATCCTATTCATAATTTTTATGGACAGGATTTCTAGGCGCAGCCAGGGAATGGAGGGTGTCATGCTTGGTGACCACAGGGTCTCATTTCTGTTGTTTGCCGATGATGTTGTCCTGTTGGCTTCATCCAGCAATGACCTACAGGTCTTACTGGGATGGTTTGCTCCTGAGTGTGAAGCGGCTGGGATGAGAATCAGCACTTCCAAGTCCGAGTCCATGGTCCTCAGCCAGAAAAAGATGGATTGTCCTCTCCAGGTTGAGGACAAACTCCTGCCCCAAGTGGAGGAGTTTAAGCATCTCGGGGTCTTATTCACGAGTGAGGGGAGAATGGAGCGAGAGGTTGACAGACGGATTGGAGCAGCATCTGCAGTAATGCCGACATTGTATCGGTCCATTGTGATGAAGAGGGAGCTAAGCTCTATGGCAAAGCTGTAGATTTACTGGTCAATCTATGTTCCTACCCTCACCTGAAAGAATGAGATCATGGATACAAGCGGCTGAAATGAGCTTTCTTCGTAGGGTTGTTGGACTCACCCTCAGAGATAGAGTGAGGAGCTCAGTCATCTGGGAGAAGCTAGAGTAGAACCGCTGCTCCTCCACATTGAAAGGAGCCAGTCGAGGTGGTTTGGGCATCTGATCAGGATGCCTCCTGGACACCTCCCACTTGAGGTGTTTCGGGCACATCCCACTGGGCGGAGACCCCGGGGCAGACCCAGATTCGCTGGACAAAAAAATGAGAAATCAGGAAGGAGCCGAGCACTTTTTCACACCACTGTATGTTCTGAATATTGCATGACAGGTGATTATATTTTGCTTTAAACATGATTTGTGCTATTTGATAATCTACTAAATCTGATAGTTTGAGTATTTTTGACTGTAAAAATAACTTATTTTTATGATCCCAATACCGTGCATTGTGAAGGATTCTTATTGCTCTTTTTAGGACAAAAGTTAGGACAAAAACCCACAGTGAGGCATCGTTCGAGTTTTATTGCCCGTGGAACAGCCTGCCAGAGGACCTCAGGGCTGCAGAGAGCGTTGATATTTTGAAAAGAAGGCTCAAGACCCACCTTTTTAGTTTAGCTTTTAACTAATTTTATCATTCATGTTTATATACTTATTTAGCTATTCTACTTATTCATGTATTTTTATATTTAATATGACCTATATTGTCATGACTCGCCGCTCATCAGCGGCGCCAGCTGTGCGCACACCTGCGCCTCGTCAGCGGCGAGGTATTTAACTCACTCTGCCCTGGGCTTCGGCCTGAAGCTGTCTGATCTCATCGGCATCTCTTGCTGCAAGGAACCCCCTTCTCCAAGCAAGGAAACCTGAGTAAGCGTCACTTACCTCTCTTTCTCCCAGCCTTCTCCCCTGTGCACAGGTGGATTCCCCGGCGGCGGACCTCGTCTCCTCGCTGCTGCTAATCGGTTAACTCCCCTCACACATTTGACGCTGCCCATCCGCTTCTGCCACAATCCCACAGGGCATCTCACTCATGCACTGGTGGATTCAGGCGCGGAGGGTAGCTTCATATCACAAAGCCTGGCAACCCTGATTGGGCATCTGTTGCCACCCCCTCGATCCTCCTCTCACCCTAGTCAATCTCTCCCGTGTCTCTCTGGGAAAAGTGACTCACCGGACACCCCCCGTCCCAGTTATCATCTCGGGGAACCACCGGGAGGACATCACCTTCTACGTCCTGCCTTCCTCCACTACACCTGTCATCCTTGGATACCCATGGCTCCGCCTCCACAACCCCGTCCTGGACTGGAAGACCGGTAGGGTGTCTGCCTGGAGCTCCTTTTGCATGGGAACCTGTCTCCAATCCGCTGCCTGCGCCCCGTCCTCTCCTCCCACTGCTAAGGACGCCGCGCCTCCGGATCTCACCCTGGTGCCCTCGGAGTTCCACGACCTGGGCGCGGTCTTCAGCAAGTCCAAGGCGATGTCTCTTCCTCCACACCGGCCCTATGACTGTGTCATTAACATCCGCCAGGGGGCACCTCTACCCTCAGGACGCCTCTACAGTCTGTCTGCGCCAGAGAAGGAGGCAATGAACACATATTTGAAGGAGTCGCTCAGCGCTGGGATTATCCGCCCATCATCATCACCATTAGGCGCAGGGTTCTTCTTCGTGGGCAAAAAGGATGGCTCCCTTCATCCTTGTATTGATTACTGTGCCCTCAATGACATCACGGAGAAGGACCGCTACACCCTGCCCCTGATGAACACCGCCTTCCACTCCCTCCAGGGGGCGACCTGGTTTACCAAGCTGGATCTCCGCAGCGCGTACCACCTCGTCCGGATCCGGGAGGGAGATGATTGGAAGACTGCCTTCCGTACCCCAAACGGCCACTTTGAATACCTAGTCATGCCGTTTGGGCTGACCAATGCTCCAGCCGTCTTTCAGCGCCTCATTAATGATGTCCTCCGGGATTTCATCGGCCTGTTCATGTTCGTCTACCTGGACGATATTCTCATCTTCTCCAGATCCAGGGACGAGCACCGGATCCACGTGAGGTGGGTCCTTCAGAGGCTACTGGAGAACCGACTATATGTGAAAGCGGAGAAATGTGAGTTCTACGCCAAGACAACTTCCTTCCTGGGGTTCGTTATCTCCCATGACCAGGTGCTCCCGGACCCAGCGAAGGTCAAAGCGGTGGTAGATTGGCCCACGCCAACCTCGAGGAAACAGGTGCAACAGTTCATCGGGTTTGCCAATTTCTACCGCCGCTTCGTCCCTAATTTTGGAGCCATCGTCGGCCCTCTGACCCGCCTCACCTCCCCTAAAGTCCCATTCCGGTGGACTGAAGAGGCCGCAGCGGCCTTCCAGGTGCTGAAAATGGAGTTTTCCTCCTCTCGGGTCCTCAGCCAGGTCGACCCCGCGCTGCAGTGCATCGTGGAGGTGGACGCTTCGGATACGGGGGTGGGGGCGGTGCTGTCCCAGCGGTCACCAGCCAACGGAGCCATGTGGCCCTGCGCTTTCTTCTCTCAGCGCTTGTCCCCGGCGGAACGTAATTACGACGTGGGAGACAGAGAACTATTGGCCATCAAGCTTGCGCTTCAGGAGTGGCGCCACTGGCTGGAGGGGGCCGCCTTGCCGTTCGTGGTACTCACCGACCATAAGAACTTGGAGTATTTAAGAACTGCCAAGCGTCTGAATGCCCACCAGGCGCGTTGGTCCCTGTTCTTCGCAAGGTTCAGGTTTAACATCACCTACAGACCCGGCTCCAAGAACGGCCTGCCCAACGCCCTCTCCAGGCAATTTGCCCCTGAGGCGTCAGAAGATGCGGTCCACACCATCCTGCCCAGGTCGTGCGTCGTGGGGGCCGTCTCCTGGGACATTGAGAGCAAGATCTGGAGGGCACAGGAGTTGGAACCGGACCCTGGCGGCGGACCGGAGAGGAGGCTCTTTGTGCCATCTGCTGTCCGGGGGGAGGTTATCCACTGGCGCCATACCTCGAAGCTCACCTGCCACCCTGGGCCCTCCCGGATGATCGACCTCCTCCAACGGTCCTTTTGGTGACCGGGACCGCGGAAGGACACTGCCCGCTACGCCCGGGCCTGCCCCGTCTGCGCCACCAGCAAGTCGGGTAACGCTCCCCCCGTGGGTCTGCTCCAGCCCCTGCCCGTCCCTGGTAGGCCCTGGTCGCACATCGCCCTAGACTTCGTCACCGGTCTCCCTGTCTCCAACAACTTCGACACAGTCCTGACAATCGCTGACCGTTTCTCCAAGGCCGCCCACTTTGTGCCCCTACGGGGGCTCCCCTCTGCCTTGGAGATGGCGGACCTCCTCATCCAGCACGTGGTCAGACTGCACGGGATACCGGTTGACGTGGTCTCCGATCGGGGTCCCCAGTTCTCTTCGGACGTCTGGAGGTCTTTCTGCAACGCCCTGGGAGCCAAAGTAAGCCTCTCCTCCGGCCATCACCCCCAATCCAACGGGCAGTGTGAGCAGACCAATCAGGAGCTGGAGGCTGCGCTCCGCTGCGTCACTACATCTAAGCCCGCGTCCTGGAGCACACATCTCGCCTGGGTGGAGTACGCCCACAACACCTCCCGCTCTTCTGCCACCGGGATGTCCCCCTTCAAGGCATCCCTGGGCTATGATCCACCTCTATTCCCCGCGCAGGAGGGCGAGTTGGCTGTCCCCTCAGTCCAGGCGCACCTCAGGCGGTGCCGCTCCTTTTGGACCACGACGCGCAATGCGCTTTTACGCACGGCGGAGCGCAACAAGTCCACAGCGGACCAGCACAGGAGACCTGCCCCTGCCTACCAGGTGGGCCAACAAGTCTGGGTGTCCACACAGGACGTTAATTTAAAGGGTGAGAGGAGGAAGCTGGCACAACGATTCATCGGCCCATTTCCCATTACCAAGATCATCAACCCGGTGGCTGTGCGTGTGGCTATTCCCCCCTCCCTCCGCATCCATCCCACCTTCCACGTCTCCAAGGTTAAACCGGTGGTCCCTGACCCCCTCTGCCCTCCACCTGCAGTGCAGCCCGCGCCCCGGATGATAGGTGGCCATCCGGCCTGGACAGTCTCCGCCATCCTGAACTCCCGGCGCCGGGGTTGCGGGTTGCAGTATTTGGTGGACTGGGAGGGCTATGGACCTGAATGGAGACAATGGGTGCGCTCCTCGTTTGTGTTGGACCCGTCCCTCATCGCTGAGTTCCACCGAGCGCACCCGGAGAAACCATCGCCAGGAGGCGCTGCTAGAGGGGGGAGTACTGTCATGACTCGCCGCTCATCAGCAGCGCCAGCTGTGCGCACACCTGCGCTTCGTCAGCGGCGAGGTATTTAACTCACTCTGCCCTGGGCTTCGGCCTGAAGCCGCCTGATCTCATCGGCATCTCTTGCTGCAAGGAACCCCCTTCTCCAAGCAAGGAAACCTGAGTAAGCTTCACTTACCTCTCTTTCTCCCAGCCTTCTCCCCTGTGCACAGGTGGATTCCCCGGCGGCGGACCTCGTCTCCTTGCCGCTGCTTCCTCGCTGCTGCTACAGGCGCTCCAGGTTGCTGTCTCCCGGGCTACGCCCTTGTTAACACCAGCCACCTGCTCAAACCAAGTAAGCCAGCAAACTGTCTTAGTCATCTGTATTGGTGTGGTGCCCGTTACCCTTCTCCCTCTGCTTCCTCCCTTAGGGTTGTCCGGCTGAACGGCTTCCTGCCCCCGTGCCTGATGCAGACGCCCACCACCAATACATTCTTATCTCACAGACACGCAGCCACACACTCTTGTTGTTCAATAAAGCTATTAAATCTACCCTGAGCCTGCATGTGTGTCTCCTGAGCCGTGCGTTATGTCATATATATACAGTAACCTGCTCAGGAACTATGTTCTTTTCGATATACTTACTATCATCATGAGAAATTTCAAAATGACATTGACCCTGATACCAACTTTTTCAATAATATCAAAAACAGCGGTCTTTATTATACAGAGGATCAGTTCAGCGGCACCGTCAAGACATACAACAAACTTTCATAAATTCACTTTAACAGCGAAAGCTTATATACCAATTTTAAAAGCATTAAAGATTACCTTAGTCAGTTATCACAGCCTTTTAATATAATAGGAGTTTCTGAAACTTGGTTTAAGAGAGATAAACAAGTGGACTTTGCTTTGGATGGTTATGAACTGTTACATGTGAATAGAAAAAAAACAAGATGGGGTGGTGTTGCTTTGTTTATAGACAATAGATTTCATTTTAAGGTGGTGGAGGAGATGTCAGTTGCAGTAGGTAATATGTTTGAGTGTGTTACAATTGAAATTCTCCTTGAAAAAAATATGAATGTAATAATATTGTAACATCTGTGGATTCTTTCAAGCACCGGATGTTTAGCTCTTCTTCGGAATGGCTTTATTTTATTCCTCACAGGAGCAGAACAACACCTAAGCCCTAGATGGGTTGCTGTTCTTGGCCGTCACCCACGCCAGCTCTCTAACCCAGCTCACTTGCTCGTAGCCACCGCAACTTTCTCACAACAACTAAACTACGTACAGTCCGTATTCACGTACAACATTCACTGCGTCTTAAAGGCACATGAATAACAGCAGAACTCATAACAAGAATAGTTAACATGTTCCCAGTCAACACAAAATCAAGGATCGTTACACTGCCCCCCCCAACACTAAGTTCCTTGTCCTCGAGGGAATAACAAAGTCTCTGAAATGGAGTGGTAGTTTGCGCTGTCTCCATGATCGCCTGGGGTCCACAGCAGGCATAGGGTTTCTGCAGTCTGGGGAACAGGATCAGGAGAGGGTGGAAACAGTCTCAGTGGTAAATGCGTGAGAATAGTAAGAGTGGAAGGGCAATTTGCTTGTGTCAGGGGGCTGGGGGGCTCAGTACTCAGGCAGGCGTCAGAAGAAGCTGTAGTGTCCATAATGTCCTGAACAAAACCAGCAGAGCGTACCTGCCCCTCTGGAAAAGAAGGGAGGGCACGCCTTCTATATGGTGCCAATCTGTCCCTGTGTAAAACCACTTTACTACCCCGAGGTGGTAACTGTACTCTGTAAACCACCTCCCCCACTCTCTCCCCACTCTCCACTCTGCAGGGCCCCACCCAATTACTGTCCAACTTGGGGCATCGTCCTTTCTGGAATGGCATAGGCCTCTGGCAACTTAGTAAAATAGTCCATAGCTGCCAGGACATAACAGATGCTTTTTTCTGTTTGGGGAAAAAGGCCCATAATGTCGACAGCCACCCTCTCCATCAGTGCTCCTGCAGGTTGCTGCTGAAGCTGGGCACACAGCTGGTCTAGTGGTCCCTTGTGGGCCATGCAGGTGTTGCACCTGGGGCAGAAGTCATCTATGTCCCTTCTCTGCTGACTCCAGTAGAAACTCTGGCGAAAGCAATGAAGGGTCTTTGAAATACCGAAGTGGCCTGACCCCATCCCCCCATGGCAGGCTTCCAGAACTGCTGTCCTCAGTGACTTGGGTACCACAACTTGCCATGTCTCCACCCTGTAGCAGGCTCCTTCCATGCCCGCTGCAGCACACCATCGCTCAGGCGCAGCATGTCGAACTTGGCCCACAGCTCTCTGGTGGCAACAGAGAGTCCAGTGACTTCTTCCCAAGGTGGTCTCTGCCCTTGTCCCAGCCATTGCAGCATCGGTTGTAGGCCACCATCCTGCTCCTGCTGTGCCCTCCACTCAGCTGCATCCACCATCCATGACATCCCACAGGAGATCTGCACTGCGCTGTTCTGAGTGAGTTCTGTTTCTTTTGTCTCTCTCTTCTCACAGTAGCGGCAGCCAACTGCAGCACATGGGCGGTGAGACAGCGCATCAGCGTTTGAGTGGCACACACCTGGTCTGTGCACAATGATGAAGTTGAATGACTGGAGCTTCTCCAGCCAGTGAGCCACCTGACCCTTTGGCTCCCTAGAAGACATCAGCCACTGCAGGGCAGCATGGCCAGTTCTGATGGTGAAGGGTGTGCCACACAGGTAGTACTTAAAGTGTCTTACCGCCATCACCACAACTAGAAGCTCTTGTCTCGTGATCCAGTAATGACATTTACTCTTGTTAAGCACTAGGCTAAAATATGTGACCACCTTTTTACCATCAGGCCCCGGCTGTGACAACACCACTCCTAGTCCGACGTCACTGGCATCTGTGTCGAGGACAAAGGGCAGGGAAGGGCAGGGGGGGCAAGGATCGGAGACTCCATCACCGCTGTACGGAGAGTGTCAAATGCATGCTGGTATTCCTGTGTCCTGCTGAATACACGGTACTTTTGCAGGAGGTGGAAGAGCGGTGCAGCTATTGAGGAGAAGCCCTTCACAAACCTCCTGTAGTACGACACCAGCCCCAAGAAGCTTTTGAGCTGTGCCTTGTCGGTGGGAGTGGGCCAGTTTTTAATAGTGCAAATTTTGTACTCCAGCATGCCAGTGCCCTTACCTTCCAGCCTATGGCCTACGAAATCCACTTCTCTTCTCATAAAGTGACACTTGTCTGGGTGCAGCTTCAGGCCCGCAGCCGCTATTCTCCCCAGCACCCCTCGCAGGGAAGACAAAGCTACATCAAAGGTGCTACCATGGACAAGGAGGTCATCAAGGTACACCAAGCACTGCTGATGGGGAATACCTGCTAGCACTGTGTCCATAAGCCTTTCAAAGGTGGCGGGGGCATTGCAAAGACAAAAGCTGAGGACCCTGAACTGCCACAGTCCCCTTTTGGTACAAAAAGCAGTTTTGGGCTTGGACTCTGGAGACAGTGGGACCTGCCAGTACCCACTCTGGAGGTCAAGGGTAGAGAACCAGGAGGAGCCCGATACTAAATCCAGGGACTTGTCGATTCTGGGGAGCGGGTAAGAGTCTTTTTTCATGACATTGTTCAGTGGCCTATAATCAACACAGAAGCGCATCTTGGTGCTATTCTTCTTCGGCACCATAACCACCGCCGAGGCCCATGGACTTTCAAATGGCTCAATGATGCCTGTTTTCAGCATCTCATCTAACTCCCTGTCTGCAGCCTCCTGGCGGGCTACGGGAAGGCACTGTGGACGCGCTTTAATTGGGCAGGTGTCACCAGTGTCTATTACATGCTCCACTAGATGAGTGAGGCCCACCTTGCTCTCATTAAGGGCAAAAATGTCTCTGAACTCCAGCAGCGCCTGCCACAAGCTCTCCTGCTGCTGCTCGCAGTCCTTCACAGTACTTTGTCCAAATGTCTCTTACTGCAGCAGTCCGTTCTTCCTCTCCAACTATAGAGTGTCTCAAATGCTGGAAGGGGATGGCGACTGATTGCAGCATACCTGTGCTGGTACAGGGGCAGGAGGCGGAGCTTGGCTCAGATTCACAGTGGTTGCCAGGTACATACTGCTCTCCGTGGTTGTAACAGCAGCGGTGGGGGTGGGGGGATGCAGAAAGGAAGTGATGTAAGTGGTGCACACTTACCCCGAGGGAGGATGAGGCAGCCCTTACCCATGTCGAGTACGCCACCGATAGTTTGTAAGAAGTCCAATCCGAGGATGTAGGGGTCCTGCACCTCAGCCACTCATGCAGTAAAGGGCACTGAAAGGTCTCCCACCCTAAACAGGAACTCCCCGCGTCCTCTAATGGGGGCCAGATCACCAGTCACTGTTCTCAGCTGCACAGAGGTAGTTTCAACAGCAGCCCCCACGGGAACAATGTCAGGCCGCACCAATAGCATTAGACCCAGTGTCCAGCAGTGCTGCGCATGTGACACCCGACACAGTCACAGGAATGTGGCAAAAGTCTCTAACATTAGTCCAGCCCACAGCAATTACTGTCTCCGGCCATTGTGGCGATGGGGTATGGGTGCTAATTTCACGGGCCCGCATCTCCCCACCTACACGGGTCCCCTGAAGTTTCACTGCGCAGAAGAGAGCCTGGGCCATTGCGTGAGAAGGTGTCCTGATTGTCCACACCCCCAATATCTCTGAGCACGGTGTCCCATCCCAGGATGGGTAGCCCATCCTGCCTAGCTGCACATGGACACGCAGCTCTCTGGGACTGAGTGCCTGTAAGAATTGGTCTCTGGCAAGCTCTTTCTGCACTGCCGGTGGCATATCAGCATAGGCACGTCTGCACAAGCATTCAATCTCATTAGCAAGGATGCATAGGGGCTCACCAGGGCGTCTGTGTCTGTTGTTGAATTCAGAACGCAGCAGAACAGGCTGATTGTATTTTCCAAAGTGCCTGTGAAGAGCCCCAACCAACGTGACATAGTCCCTTCTCTCTGCAGCGCTCAGCAATAACAGGCATGCAGCTGCATCATCAGTCAGGCACAGATCTAGTTGCAACGCTTTGAGTTCCTCAGACCAGCCAGCAGCTTCAGCCAACAGTTCAAATTGGGCTTTTAAAACCTCCCAGGCTGTCATACCATTAAATTTTGGGGTTTTAATTGCAACCGGCGTTACAGATACCTGGGTGCTGCCATCTTTGTTTACATCACGTGACACTGCATCGGGACGTATCGGCTCCTTCCCGCTCCTCAGAGGGCGGGAGTCCCTGCTGTCATGGCGGGATGACCCAGGGGGAAACCCAGCTTCAGCAGCAAGTAACTACGCTGTCTCTCTGGGGTTGCAGACATCTGCAGATTTACAATCGTTTTTGGCAGTTCCATCTTAACCTCGGCGCCAGACATACCCAGTCAAGCTGAGAGCTCCTTCACTCGCATTAGCATGGCTAGCTATTAGCTTTGACGCCACCAATAATATTTAAGTCAATATTTAAGTTACTGTGAGGGAGGTCTGCGGAAACATTTATAAAAACCAGCTTACAAGCATTGCATTTACTGCAAAAAAAGAGCTGTGAGGCTCATACATTGGGTCAGTTTTTTGAACGCAATACACTTTTTTTTTTTTACAATCAAAAATATTAAAATTGTTTGATCTTGTTGAATTTAAAACAGCAATTTAAATGTATAATGTAAGGAACCAGGTTTTGCCTAAAAATATTCTAGATTTTTCTGAAAGAGAGGGTCATCATAATTTAAGGGGCTCATTAAATTTTAATTTGCACAGTTGTCATACAACTAAAAAAAACTTTTCTATTTCAATATGTGATGTAAAGCTTTGGAACCAGTTAAGTGAGTTCTTAAAACAATGTCCAAACATTCTTCAATTCAAAAAGAATTACAAAAACGTTATTTTCACCAGATTGAAAATGAAAAAATATTGAAAAAAATTGAAAAAATGTTGAAAAATTAAAATATTCTAAAATATTGAAAAAATATTCTATGAGAGAATTGACAACTTCATACTGAAGAATGATTTATTGTGTGAGCAGCAATATGGGTTCAGACACAAAAGGACAACAGCATATGCCTTAATGGAATTTACAGAAAAAATATCAACAGCCATTGAAAATAAAGAGTATTCAGTTGGAGTATTCCTGGATCTTAAAAAAGCATTTGATACAGTAGATCACAATCTATTATTAAAGAAACTACAAAATTGTGGTATTAGAGAGGTAGCACTGTCCTGGTTAAGCAGTTACTTAAAGAATAGATATCAGTATGCATGTGTTAGCAACAAAAACTCAGAGTTACTGAAGGTCACCTGTGGAGTCCCACAGGGTTCAGTTTTGGGACCATTGTTATTCAATATGTATATAAACGATATATGTAAAGTTTCAGAAAAAATGGACTTAATATTGTTTGCTGATGACACTAATCTGCTGTGCAGTGGAAACAATTTGGAACAACTTCTGGATACACTCGGAAAGGAATTAGGAAAGCTTAAACTGTGGTTTGATTCAAACAAATTAACGCTCAATTTAAGCAAGACAAAATTTATAGTCTTTAACAACCATCACAACTACCCAGTACCCAAACTCAGTGTAAATGGTGTAGAGATTGAAAGGGTATCCAAAACTAAATTCCTTGGAGTAATAATTGATAACAAACTGTGTTGGAAGCCACATATTAATTATATTAAAGGTAAAGTATCCAAATCAATTGCAATATTACACAGTGAAAAATTTGCTGAATCAACCCACACTATACACCTTGTATCATTCATTAATACTCCCATACATGACATATTGTAATGAAGTATGGGGAAATACATATAAAACAAACATATATCCACTCTTTATGCTTCAAAAGAGAGCTATTAGAATAATCAACAAAGCAGCTTACAGGGAACCAACAAACCCACTTTTTCTTAAACAAAAAACTCTCAAGTTGAAAGATCTGATTGACTTTAAAACCGCAATAATAATGTTCAAAGTGAAGAATCTATCGCTGCCCGCAAATATCCAAAAGTTGTTCCAAACAAGGGAGAAACGATATCACTTCAGAGGAACATGTATATTTCAAAAGCCTACAGTGAGAACAACCACCAAGCAACACTGTATTTCAGTGCAAGGTGTCAGATTATGGAACGATTTTGGACCTGAATTAAAATCATGTACAACGCTTGGACAATTTAAACAAAAACTAAAGGAAGAAATACTCCAAACATATTTACAAGACGACATGTAAACTCACATAAGGATTGACATTTCCAGCCTGTGTTGTGTTGTAGCTTAGTTTTTCTTTTTTTCTTTTTTTCTCTGTGATACTATGTCTTAGATTTGTTTTTGAATAGTAACCGCTTAACTTAGACTAGCTCAGTTTTCTTTTTTCTCTCAGTCACATTTTGTCTTAGCCTTGTTTTTAAATTGTAATCGCTCTTGTCTTTTCTCTTTTTTCTCCTTTGAATTCTTGGATGGAATATGGGTGGGCAATATAAGCTGCGGCTTCAGCCATCACCCATTTCGGATAACTCACGTGGAATTGTATAGTAGAAGGAGTCTTTGTCTAATTTGACCTTGTTTTATATTATACAGTTTCTTTTAACCTGTAATGTACGTACTATCCTATCCGAAATAAATAAAATTCATTCATTCATTCAGATATGAGGAAACTGAAAGATGTTAACTGCAGTTTGGGTGTTACAATGTATTGTTCTGTTGTCAGGTTTGTGGTATATATTTTTTCTGAATTTTTGTTATTGTTTTTAGAATTTGAGAGCTTTTGGTTTAAAATGAGTCTATGATTTAAGGGGTAGGATTAATTAAGTGTTGACTTCATCCTATTTCTTTTCAAGCATGTAGATTGTGATGCATCTGAAAGAAGAGAGAAAACTGTAATTTATTATGTTCTATTTTTGCCTTGTGTTTTACTGATTTTACATTTACATGTTTGAAATAAAAACAATTCAATTCAAAATATTTTTATATTTTAATTGTTTTGCATTACATTTTACATATGGTTATATTTATTACTCCTTTAACCATTTTATTTTCTTTCTATTTATCTTTTTTCATAATCTTACTCTGCTTCGTATTTTATTTTATTTTGTTTTGTGTTATTTTTAGCTCTAGTATTTCCTCACTGGGGGGCTGTCAGCACTGGGAGCTGTGATTGGCTCTGGCGGTGGGGATGCTGCTGTGGTGGTGGTCCTGGCTCGGTGGGATGGGGGAGTTCAGTCACAGCCTCTTGGTTGTGGTATGAACTCCTCTGTCTGCCTGGGCCGGGGTGGCCCCTGTGGCGGTGTCTCTGCAGCTGTCGGCAGAGACCGGTTCCTGGTGCTGACAGTCTCCCTATGATGGCATTTCCACACTCTGGTCCTCAGAGCTCAGCCATGTTTTTACTATGTCTATTATTACTTGTGGCTGGAGTGGGTCAGGGTGGGAGGAGGTGGGATCTGGGGTGATTTGAGGGGTCGGGTGGATGGATGAGAATAGGAGCGGGGTGGGAGGGCTTGGGGAGGGCCCTCTTTGTCTTTTTTTAAAAATTTGGAATTGTTTTTAACTGTAAAGCACTTTGAGTTACATTTTGTTGCATGAAAAGTGCTATATAAATAAAGTTTAAAGTTTGAGTGTCTGTGAAAAAGCGCTATATAAATCTGATGCATTATTTTATTATAATTATTATTAGTAAGGCTTGGTAACTGGTACCCTTTGCAAGGAAATCCATCATCAATAGTCCATGCTGTTCCTAAAAGACCGTGAGCATAACCTTGCCCACCAAGGTGTTGAGTCATAATGCTTCCATTGCTTTTACTGGGCTTTAGTCTCTGGATCATAGTGATAGACCCATGTTTCTTCTTGCAGGATTAGTCTGTAGAAGAAGTCCTGGTTTTCTTGGTACATGACCAAAAGAGTCTGGGAGCAAGTGACTCATTCCTGCTTCTGGAAAGGTGTGAGCAACCAGAGAATCCATTATGCAGACAACTTCCACATGTGGAAATGGTCAATGAATGGTTTTACTCCACAGACGCCATGCTGATCTTGACATCTTAGTCTAGTTGGCAAATGGTTATCCTCCAAAATGGTGACCTCCACTTGCCAGATGGTGTCTTCATCAATGGCATACTGGAATGGGTGCCATTTCCACTGATGTCCAATCACACTTGAACTGTAGACACCAGTGCTTGACTACGTCATACAATCACAACCAGAACAAGAACTCTATGAGAATGCAAGAAAATAGGAACTACTGCCACCTGGTGCTCAGAATGTTTCTGCTGCAGGAACTTGATCATAATTCGCTTCCTGTATTTGTTTATCACAATGATGCTTTTGTTGTTGCAGGGCTGTGGCCAGAAGCTCAGCGATTGGCTGAGAGCGAACGGCCTGACGATCATCGGTGTTGACTTCTTGCTCATATTTTTCCAGGTACTCAGAGGAACTAGAAAAGATTAAAAACATGTACTTTGGTTCCTTTTCTAGAAGACGTTCTTATTTCTGCTGTAAATCTCCCAGGAAAAACTAGCTCAGCCTCAAATAGAAATGACACATAAAACAACTAGATGTCAGGCCAGCACTGGTGCATGGCAGCCCTGCTGCCATCAGTGTGTGAATGTGTGTGTGAATGGGTGGATAGCAGGATATGTCATCAAGAGATGAGTAAAAAAAGTGCTATATAAGTGAATGCCATTTACCATTTAGATGGCAACATAACAAAGATTTCTCTGATGTTTCACTGACACCTGTGGCCAGTAAATGAACTGCAGCTTATTCTCTAATTGAGTTCTATACAGTACCTTAATAAATTTTGCTGGCTAAGCACCTCAATGAGCATAATATAGAAAAGAAAAGGTCTATTGTCTAGTATAGGTATGTATGTATAGGTCTATTCACACACACATGTAATCAAATTAAATATTGTCCAATGCAGAAGTCAGTGTTTATAATACCGACCAGTCACCTGCTGAGAAGGGTTTGGGGGTCCTCGTGACATTGTGGCTAGTTAGCATGTAGCAACTTGGCGTCAGCACTCTTTTCTCACTTTTTCTTGGCATTTTCAGATGAAATAAAGAGTCTGTCATCACAAAGGAGTTTGCTAATCGAGACAATAAATCCAGCTATAGTTTGTCTATTTTTTTTTTTTAACAGACGTGAAATATCTTGCAGATGTTTACAAGGGTAGGACTTCCAGGTCATCTACAGCAGCCCTCATTGGCTGGTAACAGAACATTTGTGTCTCCATTGTTTAATAAACCAGCATTTATGATTTTTTTTTTGTTTGTTTTTGGTTTGTTCTCAGGTGCTGCGATTCATCTTTGCTGTCTTACTGTACCATGCCTTTGGGGAAAAATACGTCAAAAAGCTACAAGACCAAAATGACGAGTCCGACGAGGACCTGAGTGATGGCGAGCAGAACTATGCCTACACAGATCCATATGGTGATAATGTAAACTTTGTAGACCCTAACAACTGCAACCAGGCATGGCAGCAGCCAGCTCAACGCTAACAGCTGGCTCTAAGGCTAAACTGATGATAAAGAGAAGAACTTTAGAACTGTGATTGTGCTCTTATTGACTCCGCACCATTCTGATGCCTAGCCTGTATGGATATATAAGTCAGTGTTCCAAAGGAGAGCTAGCATATTTAGGTTGGGTTATTTCAGCTGTATAAACCTTATATACCCAGTCAAAAAAACTGAAAAAACATCAAGACAGATCGACTTTCTTCTTCATTACCATCAAGAAAGTCAGGCTTCATATGCTTATGTTCTATCAAACAAAGGTATTCACTGGTGTTGTAGTTGAGAGCAGAGTCTACCAAGACCAAGCTCAAGTTGAGACCAAGACCACTGTGTTTGGAGGTCTTGGTCTCAACTTGGTCTTGGTGTTTGAAGACTGGTCTTGAAGATGTCTTGGCTACAACACTAGTGTTCACGAGCTAAAGCACAAGAATTAGTCCAGACAAAGACAGAACTGTTCAATATCAACATTTTGCTAAATATATCACAGGCTTTGTAGATGACACTGGAACACACTCAGACTCTGTAGCTAGTGCAGATGTTCTCCTGTCAAGCCTTTGAGGAAGCCTTTGGTCTGAACTCCAATGCAACCCTTATAATTCCAAGTTTATCTCTGCCACTACTGATCTCACTATGTCTTGGCCAACAACTTGGGGGCTTTAAGTCCTTTATTGGATCCTTGATCATCGACGGTGGGAAAGACTTCCTCAATTCTAAAGCTCAAGTCTGGAAAGCCACCTGGACAGTGCTGGATGATCCAATCTAGATATACAGTCATGTGAAAAAATTAGGCACCCTGTATAAGCCTGTGTGGTTTTTTTTTTGTTTTTTTTTAACATATTTGGACATACGGATATTTAATATAAATGTTAAAAATAATGGGAGATTCACTTAATACAACTAAACAATTAAAATTGAAATAAAGAAATTTTCTGTAAAATGTAATTCTAAACAAATAGTGAGGAATAAATTAGGACACCCCCCATCTTTTTAGGACACCCCCACATTCATTCCTACTTACAATGGCTAAATTTAAAAAAAAATGCAAATAAAACAAAAACAAGGATAGACATAAATATGTGACATTTCTTAATAAAGAACTGAATATTTAAAGGGGTGTCCATATTTTTTCACGACTGTATAATATATGGTTCCAAAACCCGATCTCCCAGTTCACTGATCAATGAAAAACTCAGTCGCTTCTCATATATTGACTTGCTCATTAATATTCCTGTAATATTAGAACATGATCTGTGTCATGCCTACTTCCTGAGTTTTGTTTTTCTTGGACTTATTATTATTATTGTTGTTGTTGTTGTTGTCCAGTCTAAGTTCTACAGTTCTTTGTTATTATCTTAAAATTATTTCTTGTCTCATTTTAAAAGTATTTCCTGTCTCAACTCTGTTTAGTTTTACTTTGGTTATCTCTTCCTGTTTATCCTCAGTTATGATCCTCAGTGATGATCATCTGCTTTCCTTCTAGATCAGGTTATTTTCTCAGTCTGATTCTTCTCACCTGTTCTCTTCGTGGTGACATTGAAATTCTTACCTGAATCCTGCTACAGAGTTTGGTCATACTTCTTCATTCCACATGGTTACTTTACTTTTGTTTTGTCCTGCTTTCCGTTGCTCTCTCTAATTTCTCACAAGCTGTACTTATTTTCTGTTATTAATGAAGAACAGTGGACAGTTTATTGCCTGTGTTTGGTTCCGTCTTCTCTGCCTACCAAACATAACAATTCCTGATATCATTGAACAAATTTATGGTGCCCTCCTGAGACATACATACACCCTTTTTAGTCCAGTATCTAGTGTTTCCTCTTCGGCCATAAGAATTCTGTGCAATCAGAAAACTGAAAGTCCTAGTACCTTTGGGATCTCTTGGAACATGGGTGAACCAAGGCACCATTATACACTTTTTTGTCACAGAAACATTTGTTTTTTTCAACAGTTAACCCAGATCCAGAAAACCATAATAATAGATCCAAGGGACAACGTCCAGGGCAGAAAAATCACCAAAAACTGGAGTTCTTCAAATGTCTGTGGTGGCTAACTCCAAAAGGGATTAAACCTAACATTAAAATACAGACGTGGACAAAATTGTTGGTACCCCTCTGTTAATGAAAGAAAAACCCACAATGGTCACAGAAATAACTTGAATCTGACAAAAGTGGTAATAAATAAAAATTCTATGAAAATTAACCAATGAAAATCAGACAATGCTTTTGAATTGTGGTTTAACAGAATTGCTTTAAAAAACAAACAGATACTTTATTTCAAACAAAAGTATAACAAAAACAAAACAAATGACAAATGCAATAAAGTAACAGTATACAGAGAAGGAAAAAGTGAACACTTATTAATTCCATCTCCTCTTTTCCATAAATACACCCATGTGAATTATATACAAATTACCACCTTTAAGACCCCAAGTAAACAATTTACTGTATTTTTTACATATCAACATTAACACTCATCCATCCTAACATACATTGATGTCCATACATCAAAACCAGCCTCAAACAACACAGATATACACAGTGCTGTCCCACCCAACATTCCATAGTGTCCCATAATGTCCCAGAGTGAGCATAGTGAATCGTACATATAAATACTACCCTTCTAACATATATCCTTTCAGCAAATAATGTTTATACCTCTTTTTGAATTGATTTCTGTTTGTATATAGTTTCAGTTCCGGTTCCAGACTGTTCCACAAATCCACCCCACAGACAGATATGCACATACTTTTCTTGGTTGTTCGTATCTTGGGTTTTGTAAAGTTTAAGTCTCCTCTCTCCTCTCAGGCCTCATGAAACAGACCTGGACAAAAATGATGGTACCCCTAGAAAAGATTGAAAATAATGTGACCATAGGGACATGGTCAACCAAGATGTGTCCTCTAATTAACATCACAGTTGTCTACAAACTTGTAATCAGTCAGTCGGCCTATTTAAAGGGTGACAAGTAGTCACTGTGCTGTTTGGTGACAAGGGGTGTACCACACTAAACATGGACCAGAGGAAGCAAAGGAGAGAGCTGTCTCAGGAGATTAGAAAGAAAATTATAGACGAGCATGTTAAAGGTAAAGGCTATAAGACCATCTCCAAGCAGCCCTTCTCCAAGCAGAAATTTAAGATCCTGGACGTGGCCGCAGGAGGAGACGGATAATACAAATGGTAACAAAAGAGCCCAGAACAACCTCTAATCACATTCAAGGTGAACTCCAAGGTCAAGGTACATCAGTGTCAGATCGCACCATCCGTCGTTGTTTGAGCCAAAGTGGACTTCATGGGAGACGACCAAGGAGGACACCACTGTTGAAAACAAGTCATAAAAAAGCCAGACTGGAATTTGTCAAACTGCATGTTGACAAGCCACAAAGCTTCTGGGAGAATTCCTATGGACAGACGAGACAAAACTGGAACTTTTTGGCAAGGCACATCAACTATATGTTCACAGACGCAAAAAAGAAAGCATACCAAGAAAAGAACACTGCCCCTACTGTGAAACATGGAGGAGGTTGTGTTATGTTCTGGGGCTGCTTTGCTGCATCTGGCACAGGGTGTCTTGAATGTGTGCAGGGTACAATGAAATCTCAAGACTATCAAGCTATTCTAGAGAGAAATGTGCTGCCCAGTGTCAGACAGCTTGTTCTCAGTCGCAGGTCATGGGTCTTGCAACAGGATAATGACCCAAAACACACAGCTAAAAACACCCAAGAATGACTAAGAGCGAAACATTGGACTATTCTAAAGTGGCCTTCTATGAGCCCTGATCTAAATCATATTGAACATCTGTGGAAGGAACTGAAACATGCTCTCTGGAGAAGGCAACCTTCAAACCTGAGACAACTGGAGCAGTTTGCTCATGAGGAGTGGGCCAAACTACCTGCTGAGAGGTGCAGAAGTCTCATTGACAGTTACAGAAATTGTTTGATTGCAGTGATTGCCTCAAAAAGTTGTGCAACCAAACATTGTGTTAAGGGTACCATCATTTTTGTCCAGGCCTGTTTCATGAGTTTGTTTTTTAAAATAATTCTGTTGAACCACAATTCAAAAGCAATGTCTGATTTTCATTGATTAATTTTCATAGAATTTTTATTTTTTACCACTTTTGTCAGATTCAAGTTATTTCTGACCATTGTGGGTTTTTCTTTCATTAACAGAGGGGTACCAGCAATCTTGTCCACCTCTTTATGTGGGTGTCATGTACAGTGGGGCAAAAAAGTATTTAGTCAGCCACCAATTGTGCAAGTTCTACCACTTAAAAGATGAGAGGTCTCCAATTTTCATCATAGGTATACCTCAACTATGAGAGACAAAATGAGGAAAAAAAAAAACAGAAAATCACATTGAAGGATTTTTAATGAATTAATTGGTGAATTCCTCAGTAAAATAAGTATTTGATCACCTACAAACAAGCAAGATTTCTGGCTTTCACAGACCTGTAACAACTTCTTTAAGAGGCTCCTCTGTCCTCCACTTGTTACCTGTATTAATGGCACCTGTTTGAACTCGTTATCACTATAAAAGACACCTGTCCACAACCTCAAACAGTCAGACTCCAAACTCCACTATGGCCAAGACCAAAGAGCTGTCAAAGGACACCAGAAACAAAATTGTAGACCTTCACCAGGCTGGGAAGACTGAATCTGCAATAGGTAAGCAGCTTGGTGTGAAGAAATCAACTGTGGGAGCAATTATTAGAAAATGGAAGACATACAAGACCACTGATAATCTCCCTCGATCTGGGGCTCCACGCAAGATCTCACCCCGTGGGGACAAAATTATCACGAGAACGGTGAGCAAAAATCCCAGAACCACATGGGGGGACCTAGTGAATAACCTGCAGAGAGCTGGGACCAAAGTAACAAAGGCTACATCAGAAACACACTACGCCGCCAGGGACTCAAATCCTGCAGTGCCAGACGTGTCCCCCTGCTTAAGCCAGTACATGTCCAGGCCCGTCTGAAGTTTGCTAGAGAGCATTTGGATGATCCAGAAGAGGATTGGGAGAATGTCATATGGTCAGATGAAACCAAAATAGAACTTTTTGGTAAAAACTCAGCTTGTCGTGTTTGGAGGAGAAAGAACACCATACCTACTGTGAAGCATGGGGGTGGAAACATCATACTTTGGGGCTGTTTTTCTGCAAAGGGACCAGGACGGCTGATCCGTGTAAAGGAAAGAATAAATGGGGCCATGTATCGTGAGATTTTGAGTGAAAACCTCCTTCCACCAGCAAGGGCGTTGAAGATGAAACGCGGCTGGGTCTTTCAGCATGACAATGATCCCAAACACACCGCCTGGGCAACGAAGGAGTGGCTTCATAAGAAGCATTTCAAGGTCCTGGAGTGGCCTAGCCAGTCTCCAGATCTCAACCCCATAGAAAATCTTTGGAGGGAGTTGACTGTGTTGCACAGCGACAGCCCCAAAACATCACTGCTCTAGAGGAGATCTGCATGGAGGAATGGGCCAAAATACCAGCAACAGTGTGTGAAAACCTTGTGAAAACTTACAAAAAACGTTTGACCTCTGTCATTGCCAATAAAGGGTATATAACAAAGTATTGAGATGAACTTTTCTTATTGACCAAATACTTATTTTACAGAGGAATTAATTCATCAAAAATCCTTCAATGTGATTTTCTGGATTTTTTTTTTTCTTATCTTGTCTCTCATAGTTGAGGTATACCTATGATGAAAATTGGAGACCTCTCTCATCTTTTAAGCGGGAGAACTTGCACAATTGGTGGCTGACTAAATACTTTTTTACCCCACTGTATATGTATCAATACATGAATATATGTTTGAAAATCTAAATTTGAATGTATGTCTGTATATTTAATTAATATAAGTTAACTTCAGATGGGCTCATATTTATCAGTCTAAATATGGATCTGCTCCAAGTCACTTTGAGCTCAAGAAATGAGTCTAAGAATGCTTTCATTTGTCGGATTGTCTAATTTATCAGCTGTTCTTTTCTACATTGCTAGGTGTTAAGATAAACCAAGCACCTTCGTACAAGTTTCCCCTCACCATTTTGACTGTAATATCCAGGCTTCTGGCTATTCTTCCCTACCCCCCAGAGCCTGTCTCATCTCCCCCCTGAACTCTGCACAACCTTCTTCCTTCTGTTACTTTCACCATTTAATCCTTGGCTCTGCCTTCACCCTCTTCTTCTTCTTGGCTTCCAAAGGTACCTTACAGACTACCATCCAATGCTGACTAGCTACATTCTCACCTGCCACGACCTTGCAGTCTCCCATCTCTTTCAGATTTCTCCTTCTGCATAAGATGTAGTCCACCTGTGTGCACCTTCCTCCACTCTTGTAAGTCACCCTATATTCCTCTCTCTTCTTGAAGTATGTGTTCACCACAGCCATTTCCACCCTTTTAGCAAAATCTACAAGAAGTCATAAACCATATATGCGATAAGAAGGAGGTAAAGCAGCTGAGTTATAACACTAAACTAACCTGCTGACATTAGTAAAAGCTTTCTTGTGAATTTTCTTGTAAATACAGTTGAAACCTGAAGTTTACATACACTGTATGATAGGAGCAGCAGGAGCTTTTACAAATTGGGAAAGATGGCAGATTATATGTGTTCAGTTTTTGGCTGTGTGAGCAAGAAATCCTCTTTTAAATTACGTCTTACCCACAGACATGAAAATACAACAGCAATGATTAATTTTATTTGGAAAAAACCTCAGTGTCCCTTCTAAAATACCAGAGAGGACGTGGGTTTTTAGCCTGCGTGCCAGGGGAGACAGCCCTGGTGTGCGTGGCGTAACAGCTGGGGCGAGTATCATCGTAGGTGAACCTGAGGAAGAATCATTCTCGGCGGAAAGGAGAGTCACTGCCCAGCTGGAGGGCTCCCCTTGCCTCACTGGGAACACCTGCCGGTGCGTGCCATCAGCCAGCTCGCTCCAAAGGAGGCTGGGGAGGGCCAGGGAGAGCAAGCGAGAGCTCCTTGGGTCCTCCCTCTTTCCCCGAAGGAGTGGTCTCTGGTTACCCACTCACCACGGATCGCCTCATTGAGTTCACCTAGGAGCAGCTCAAAGCAAGGTCTCCCCAGTTTCCTTCCTTCAGAACGAGCTGGGGTGAGCGCTCTGAAGGAGGTAAGCTGGCTGGCAGGCGCACCGGACTGAGGCAAACTGCTCACCGGCCCCCAGCGAGTCGATCCTCTGTGACTGAGTAATCAGAGACTGGTATGGAACCCTCCAGCCTCCACGCAGGGCCGGGCGGGGACTCTCTGCTCCACCAAGAATGATCCTTAATCCACAGGTTCACATATGGAAGCCTTACTTCCTCAAGCTGGATCCCTTCCTGGAGTCTTCATCTTCTTCCAGCTAATAGTGGCCAGGAGTATGGGTGGAGCTAATTAGAATATTTATAGATCCGCACATACTTAAGTAGGTGAAAGATGTAAAAGCTCTTTCAAAGCAATTCTAAGGCAATAGGAGTTTTTTGTGTATAAAAAGCCACAATATACTATCTTGGGCAATACACATTGGTTTTTAAGGTGGTTTTAGAGCTGCCGGACTGCATCGTTAATTACATTAATTTCTAGAGTATCGCTGAACATGTAATACCAGTTAATTGCCGGTTCACTTGGAGTAGACAAACTCCAACTGATCATGAGTCATCAGTTAAAAAAAAAAAAAAAATCATCAAATTTGCTTCAACCTAGTTGATGAAGGTTCATTATTATCATCTGATGCTACCAGGAATCACCTGCAATGTCTACATAGTCCACCTTTAAAGGCAATGCTGCCACATACTAAGGAAACGTATGTAACCTTCTGACTTTGAAGAAAGTAATAAAAAAATTCTCAAAAAAAATATTTATTAAATATAAAATTATTTCGTAAATAGAAATAATTTTGGGAATCCTAACTGATCTAAAAGAGGAAAAGTTGAGTCTGATTTAATGTCAGACAGTGAGTAAAAAAAAAAAAGGTTGTCTTTTTATATGGTGTATGCAAACATCTGGTTTCAACTGTATGTATTTTTCACTTGAATTTGTAACCCTTACAAATGCACACATTTCTTTCACTAAATTTGTGACTTTTTTCTCTCACAAATTTACATTTTTTCCTCATCTACAGAATTGGCTTTTTAAATTTTCTCAATTAAGTAATTTAGTCATTCTCTTTGAAAAATGCTTTTCTTATACATAAATACGTATATTATCTTGTAAATCTGAGTATTTTTAAAAGTTGCCTCTATTTTCAATAAAACTATACCCTTATTCTCATAAATTTGTGTTTTCATTTTCTTTATTTTTTCTTTTTTTGTCTCAGTTGCTTAAAGCCACTAGTTGGCTAGTGACTTGTCAATCACATAAAAGGACCAATCACAGTTGTCCTTTTTATTACCTCCACCAAGGAGGAAATTTCATCCGTGTTCTCACAGTGTGTTACAGGCCTCCACCAAGGGTCTTCTTTATATTTGTGCAGCAGGATTACACAAAACTACTGGACGGATCTGGATGACATTTAGGCTGGAGAGGAGCCCACAACATTTTGGTGATGATCCGAGAATGCATCCCTGCTGTTCTTATTAAAGACAAAAATAGAAAGGAGATGTTTTTACCTTCTTTACGTGTTTCAACTGTTCACTGCAGCCTTCGTCAGAGGTGTCAGCTGATTGCTGCCAGGTGTCATTTTATCAGCTGACTTTCGTAGGCGGGGCTAGCCCAGCAGATCTGTCAGATCCACCGAGCCGGCCCCACTTTCCGCTGTCCGATGGTCTCTGCAGAATATAGTCCCAGGTGTGGGAAAGCATAAAGGCCCCCCTCATCCCGGTTCATGGTATCTTTTCCCCGCTTCCTGATTTCTATGGCCTCCTTGATCCAACGTTTGTGTCTGTTGCTCTCCGATCCAATAATCTTTGCGTTGTCCCAGTCCATGATGTGATTATTTCTTTTGCAGTGATCTGATATTGCTGATTTTAATGTTTCTTGTTCTGCCTTTTCTTTTTGTGATCTTGTGAGTCGTCCTTGTGTTTCCTTCTCACATTCCTTCTGGTGTTCTTTTTTCTTTTGAATGATCTTCCGGTTTCTCCAATGTAGGTTTTGTTACATGATCTGCATGATATTTCATATATTACATTGCACTTTTTTGTCTTGTTCTATTTTGTCCTTGGGGTGTACTAATAACTGCCTTAACTTTTTTGTGTGGTTTTACTGCTGTGTTTATTTTGTATTTTTTCATGATCCTTTGAATTAGTTCTGTTATGCCTCGGATGTATGGTATAGTTATCGTGTCCTTATTTTTGATTTCGTCTTTTATTCTGTGTCTTGCTTCCTATTTGTTTTCTTTGTTTTTGACTACGAACGGGCCACCGTCATCACAGACCAAGAAGACAGACAGGAGGAGGAAAACCACATAAAACATGCACTCATATGCTGCCAATATCCAGTATGGGCCATAAACAAAGGGAAACAGCAAGTCAAAAACAAAGAAAACAAACAGGAAGCATGACACAGAACAAAAGCTGAAATCAAAAACAAGGACGCTGCGGCGGCAAGATAAAAAATAAGCAGCGTTGTTGAAGGTTTTAAGTAGGTTTAATTATATCATGCCGCCGTCACGGGCTCCGCTCCCGGCGCCGTGCATGCGTGCCGGGAGCGAGCCCAAACGGCTCTCAGAGAAGAGGGACACAATGTCTGTGTCCAGCAGCAGCAGTTGCAGAAGTGAGATTGAGAGGGCGAGTTACAGAACTTGTGCAGTATTTATACCAAACTCAAACAATACATCAAAGCAGATTCACAGCAGTTGGTCTGATCAAAGGGACTGCAGAACAGGCATGAGACATTTGCATTTGTAAGACCTACATAACAATAGGCAGATGCAGCCTCTGCTCCGGCTTGCAGGACAAAGAGGTTACAAGGCACATCTACATATTGAACTGTCTCTAGGTCACAGTAAGGACAGGACGCATGAACACTATACATGAATGGCACATTGCATCACAATACATGCATGGCACATTGCATCACAATACATGAATGGCACATTGCATCACAATACATGAATGGCACATTACATCTCAGTAGTGCAGCGGGAAAAACCAAGAGAAGAGAGCTGAGTGTCCTTAATCTGTTGTGGGGGTTAACCGAACCGCCACAACGCCATTGTGGCGATGTTATAATAAGGCACGGCGACTGGAGTTTTTAAGGAAGTTTATTCATCAAATCATCGCCATCACGAAGCTCACCCCAGCTGCTGTATAAACATGCTGGGGATCACTCTCAGGCTCTCATGAGCAGTAGTCAGAAGCAGTCAGAAGAAGAACAGAGAGTGAACATATGAATTCAGCCACTTAAATACCCAGCAACAGACAATACATCGAAGGCATTTTATCATCAAAGGAAATGCATTCAGGCATGTGACATTTGTACCACAATGAGAGCAGGAAGCATGAATGTTTGCATTTGAGTCATACATATCCACAGGATACTGGCGCCTGAACTAGACACGGAGAAGCTGCCTATTGATCTCAACACACACATCTCATTGCTCTGCTAATTGCCCCAGCTGAGCGCTCTGTTTGTCTGTGGCTGTTGTGGGGGTTACCCCATCCGTGGCTGTTGTGGGGGTTACCCCATACCATGACTATACCATACATTCGAGGGATAGCAGAACCAATTCAAAGGATCATGAAAAAATACAAAATAAACACAGCAGTAAAACCACACAAAAAATTAAGACAGTTATTAGTACACCCCAAGGACAAAATAGAACAAGACAAAAAATGCAATGTAATATATGAAATATCATGCAGATCATGCAAAAAAACCTACATTGTAGAAACTGGAAGATCATTCACCAAAAGAAAAAAGAACACCAGAAGGAATGTGAGAAGGAAACACAAGGACGACTCACAAGATCACAAAAAGAAAAGGCAGAACAAGAAACATTAAAATCAGCAATATCAGATCACTGCAAAAGAAATAATCACATCATGGACTGGAACAACGCAAAAATTATTGGATCGGAGAGCAACAGACACAAACGCTGGATCAAGGAGGCCATAGAAATCAGGAAGCAGGGAAAAGATACCATGAACCGGGATGAGGGGGGCCTTTATGCTTTCCCATACCTGGGACTATATTCTGCAGAGACCATCGGACAGCTGAAAGCGGGGCCGGCTCGGTGGATCTGACAGGTCTGCCGGGCTGGCCCCGCCTACGAAAGTCAGCTGATAAAATGACACCAGGCAGCAATCAGCTGACTCTTCTGACGAAGGCTGCAGTGAACAGTTGAAACACGTAAAGAACGTAAAAACATCTCCTTTCTATTTTTGTCTTTAATAAGAACAAAAGGCAAATAATTAAAAGAAGACAAAATGAACGTACTTGAGCTATGCATACCTCCACCAAGGTCTTATCTTCTCACAGTGTGTTAGCAAGAATCCTCCAAAACTACTGGACAGAGTTTGATGACATTTTCACCAGAAGTGGCTTGTGTCCTACACACGAACCCATTACATTTTGGAGGTGATCCATGAAGGACAGAAAGAGTCTTGGTGGAGGTATGCACTCTCCGAGTGCTTTTCTAGTTATCCAAGCTGTGGCCATTAAAAAAAAAAAAAAAAAAAAATCTCGGCAAAATAAGCAGCACATTTACACGATTTAGTTGAAATCCATGTTTGGTGAGAATGTGTTTGGTGTCAGCTGCTGTGACATCACTTCCTGTCTCTGTGTGTGAATGTGCTGAACTTGCTGTGATCTTTTTAGTTTTGTTGACAGTCAACTTTTGATTTTCCTCCATCAGCATGAAGCTGCTGCTGCTGTCTCTGACCTGTCTGAGCTGTGGTAAGATGCTCCAAAATGTTTAGCATTTAACATATTCACGACTAATCATGTTTAGTGTGTCACGTTCTCGTGAAGAGTAGGATTTTTGCATTTTCTTATACGTTGTAAAGCTATTTGAACATTTAAAATGATATTTGGATGCAACAGTAACTAACATAGGTGTGAGTCTGTGATGCAAGTGCGGACATTTCTGAAAATGTCACTGGAAATATTTTTTATTTTATTTTTCCAACAACTAGATCCCTGTACTTTCCCAGCCAGCATGTCCATGTGGGCCCCAGCAGAGGCTGGAAATCTGGGCTGTCTTATGGGTCCCATGTGGGTTTGTCTCCATGTTGGCCCCATCTCTGTTTGTCCACATGGACTTTAGCTCTTTATCTATTTTCAATTTATTTTCTCATAAATTTGCTGTTTTCTTGTAAATTTGTGATTTTCTCCCCCTAATTTGATACATTTTTCTTGTAAAATTGTGACTTTTTTCTTGCATATTGGCCAACTTTTTCTTCTAATTTTGGAACTTTCTCATAAATTTGCCACTTTTTTTTACTATAATTCTACAGCTTTTCTCATTAATTTGTTGCTGTTTTCCTTGCAATTTTGCTATTTTCTTGTAAATTTGTGACTTTTTCCCATAATTTGTAACTTTTTCTTGTAAATTTGGAACTTTTTCAAAAATTGTCACCTTTTTTTACTGTAAACTTTTCCTCATAAATTTGTAACTTGTTCTTGTAAATTTTCAATTTATTTATCATATATTTGCTACTTTTTTAAAAAAAATTTGCAACTTTTTCCCATTTTGTCCTCCTAAATTTGTGACTTCTTTCTTGTAAATTTGCTAATTATTTTCTTGTAAGTTTGTAACTCTTTTCACGTCACTTTACACATTTTTTCTTACAAATCTGCAACTTTTGTTTAACCTAAATTTTCACTTTTTTCTCATAAATTTGTGACTTTTGTTCCTTGTAAATCTGTGACTTTTTTTTCCTCATAAATTTGTTACAATTTTATTTTTGTAAATTTGTCATTTTTTTGTGTAATTTTGCCTTTGGTGTCAGTGTTCCTGAAACCTGTTCACTCGCATTAAACCCATGTGGGGCCCAGCTGGGTTTAAAGCAGGCTTACCTGCACCACGGACAAACTCACCCGCGGACAAACTCACACGGGACCCAGAAGACAGCCCAGTGTAACCTTTGGTGGGGCCCACATGGACATGCTGGCTGGGTTCTGTGCTTCAAAGCTTAAAAGAATCCAAGTTAAAGGAGGAGGGAAAATTTTCAAGTAAAGGTTTACAAGAAAAATTTTCAATTTTATCAGTTACATAGTGGAGAAAGTCGCCTGTTACTAATGTTGACAGGGTGTTTATTATTTTACCCATGAACAACAACTTTACAGTATTTTAAATCTCCAAGTATCTCACATGTTGAATTTTAAGTTTTTTCCTAACTTCATAATAGAAGTTTTAAATTTCAAAGCATAGCGTGTAATTTCAGTACATTTCCATTATACGATTTTAAAACGACAAAATTACAGCCGTTTTAACGGTAAAACCAGTAGGTGATTTGAAAAGAAATGTTATCCCCCAAAATGACCCAAATCATCCCCTTGTGAGGCTTGTTAAGCCTGTAAGGGTAGTCACTGGACAGCTGAAAGCATCAGTGGGAGTTTAGTTGCAAATATACATGAAAAATGTTTAAAAAATTGTTAAAAAAAAAAGGAAATTAATAGAAAAATGTTTCAAACTTATAAGTACATTTGTAAATGTTACAAATTTTCCAGAAAAAAAAAAACCTTCCAGATTTATCAGAAAAATGTTTAAATTTCTAAGAAAAATGTTATGAGAAAAACCTCACAAACTAGTGAGAAAATGGAAAATGTATTGGAAGGAGGGGTAAAAAATGTACACAAAAGTGCAGCTTTCGTTCTTGAAAATTTGCTGTTTTGTTCTTGGAAATTTCTTACTTTACTGTTGTAAAGTTTTTGGAAATTGGTTTTCCTCATTCTTATGTTGTTGGGTTTTTTTCCCCTCACAAATCTGTAACTTTTTTCTTAAAAATTTGTGATTTTTGTAATTATAACGTAACATCTTTTGTGATATCATTGCACCTGTATTCATGGAAATATGCACTTAGTTTTTATGTTTGTAGCTAAATTTGTGAATACGCACACTGCAAAAAATGAAATCGTACTATGAAAATATCTGAAATCAAGGATATGATTCTTGTTTTTTTTATCTAGCAAAGTATTTCTTCTTATCAAGCAGTTTTCATTTTCTGGAAGAAAATTTTATTTAAGATAAGATATTTTTACTTGTTTTAAGCAATTTGATAAGTGAAATTTTCTTGCTCCATTTGCAAAAAAAATTATTTAAAACAAGATTAAATTGCTTAAAACAACTAAAAACTGGTGGTATCACTTTTAATTGTGATTAATCGCATTGAGATGACAGGGCAGCTCACTTCTTCTGAATCACATCACACTAATAAGTGTTTTAGTGTGTTTTAATCACACTTTAATTATAGTGTGATTAATCGCATTTTGTGATTAACTCAGCCCTGCTCTCGCTCACCTATGTGCTACTTATGGCAAAATTGTGATTAATTGTAATTAAATGATTAACTTGGCAGCACAATTAATCTTGATTAAATTGACACCACTATTAAGAACACTACTAAGAACAAAGAAGCAAGTAAAATTTTCTTACAGAAAACTGAAAATAATAAATCACCTACTGGCAGTAGTAGAAGTGTAAATTCGCTAAAAATTTGCAAGAATAAAGGTGCAAAGATATGACAAAATTACAATTTATTTAGACAGAATAAACATTTAACCAGAGCCCAGATGAATGCTGCAAATTTACAAGTAAAAAGTTGAAAATTGACAGGGGAAAAAAATTGCAGATTTTTGAGAAAGTTCAAATTTTTTAAGAACAAGATGCAAATTTACAAGAAAAAGTTACATTTTTGAGAAAAAAAGTTTCAACTTTATAGGACAAAAGATGCAAATTTATGAGAAAAAATTTCTCATAATTTTCTAATGGTAAGTTTTTGCTGCACTTACCAAAAAAAAATTAATAAAAATAAATAGGCTTTTAAAACAAGAACAAAAACTCTCCAGATAAACACTGTGTTGGAGGATCCAACACAATGGATCCACAGGGGAGGATCAGCTTCTCCACCATCACTTCTGTGGGTTACCCTGACAATAAGCATATTTCTCAGAATAAATGTACAAATAATAATTTGTACATTGCTCATTTACACATTGTACATAGTCCCATGCCATCTCACGTTCTTATCATCTCTGATATTAAAATTACCATTGTACAGTCTATTGAGTATTATCAGAGACAAGTCATACTCACTCAGTGAATTTTTATTTTGCTCAGGGACAAGTTATAGTCACCCAGTGAATTTCCATTCTTCTTGTTACCTCTAGCCTTAACTGCTTTAACTGTCCTAATTGCTTTTAATATGTATTTATTAGAATTTATTAGTATTAGTATTAAGGTGCGTTTATTACCTTTGTTAGTATTAGTATTGATGTGTATTTATTACCTTGGCATTCATTGCGGACAGCAGAGTAAGAATTTCATTTCTCAGGAAATGTTGCATTTCTTAATTGTGCACATTGTGGGGAGCGTGAAATGAAGACGCTGAATGGTTTCATAAGTCAGGTTTTATTCTTGCAGTCACATCCCCATCAAATCTCTCAGTAGAAATCAGAGGCCGAGCACAGGTCCTCTCTGTTTATACCAGTGACCACAACATGATAATAAAGCCTTTAACTTCTTGAATCCTTAAATTATAAATTAGACAAAGATAACACAAGTAAACACAAAATGCAATTTTTAAATGAAGGTGATTATTACTAAGGGGAAAAAAATCCAAACCTACATAGCCTTGTGTGAAAAAGTGATTGCCCCCTAAACCTACAGTAATAACTGGTTGGGCCACCCTTTGCAGCAACAGCTGCAATCAAGTGTTTGTGATAACTGGCAATGAGTCCTTGACAGCGCTGTCTAGGAATTTTGGCCCACTCATCTTTGCAGAATTGTAATTCAACCACACTGGAGAGTTTTCAAGCCTGACCCGTCTTTTTAAGGTCATGCCACAGCATCTCAATCGGATCCAGGTCAGGACTTTGACTAGACCACCCCAAAGTCTTCATTTTGTTTTTCTTAAGACATTCAGAGGTCGACTTGCTGGTGTGTTTTGGATCATTGTCCTGCTGCAGAACCCAAGTGTGCTTCAGTTTGAGGTCACAAACAGATGGCCGGACATTCTCCTTCAGGATTTTTTGGTAGACAGCAGAATTCATGGTTCCATTTACCACAGCAAGTCTTCCAGGTCCTGAAGCAGCAAAATAGCCCCAGACTATCACACTACCACCACCATATTTTACTGATGGTATGATGTTCCTTTTCTGAAATGCTGTGTTACTTTTACGCCAGATGTAATGGGACACACACCTTCCAAAAAGTCATACTTTTGTCTCGTCGTCACATAGTATTTTCCCAAAAGTCTTGGGGATCGTCAAGATGTTCTCTGGCAAAACTGAGACTGTGGTGACCCACCACAATCTACAGGAACATTCATCCTCACACTCAGAAGGTCCGGAAGAAGCAGAGGACCATTCACATACGGACAGAGAGCCCCTGGGGGGACAACCAGAGCAATGGACTATTGTTTACACATCCCCGGATTAAGGAGAAGACGTCTGGGTGCCAGTTGGTCAGGCTAATCATATGTATTGACTGAAATGTATATCAATATGCTAATGTGCCATGCATTCTCTCTGTTTGTATAACATATAAAACAGCTGATGATACATGCCTCAGAACACAGCACAACACAGCAGCAGCGCAGTACAGCACAGTAGCGCACAGCGCTACAAGTGTGTCTCATTTTGATGGAGGAAATAAAACTCTGCAACCTTCCAGCTCGTCGCATCTCACCTGAACTTATTCCTCCACACTGGTGACCTGACGTGTCATGGTGCGCCCCTCGCCTGATCTTTTCCCTCCACACTGGTGACCTGACGAGAGAGAATGACCGTCTGCTCCGTCTCACCGTGCTGTGGACACAGAGGACCAGAGAACACCTGCAACCTCTTCATCCTCACCGGAGCGCGTGCTCCAGAGCACAGCGCTGGGACCGACACGCACCATGAACGGCGACACGAGCGAGCTGAAGGAAGCAGCCTGAACGGGGAAGGACATCGGTGCCGACTGCGTTGATTTCCGCCAAGCTCCCCGAATCTGACTCAACTCACGGCAGCCGACCTCCCACACACAGAAGCCCCGCACACACACCGCAGGATTACAAGGACAGCGCAACTGCCAGCTAAGTGGTCACTGCACCAAGAGCGCAGCATGCGCAGGTTCAAGCCTTCTCCACAGACCGATACGGCGTTCTCTGCCGCTGCACATGCCGGAGAAACACGGCCGATCACCAGCCTCAGAACCTTCAGGGCTGCTCACGCACCTGAAGCAGACGTGCAGCCCGCACACAGGACTTTGTATGGGTTTCTCAGCCATGGCGCACAAGGGGAATTTAGCCGATTGCTGTCCCCGATGGCTTTAGGGCTGCTTCCGCACCTAAAAACCAGACTGCCAGGTCCCTCACACAGCTGCAGTTGTTTCACAGCTGCTACACATCCTCAGGGAATTTGGCCACTCACCTTCCCCACATCCTCGCTGGATCGAGCTGCAAAAGGAGTAAGAGACTTAATTTTTTTCACACCCGCTGTGTATCTCTGTCAGGTTTACTGGGAAAGTCCCTCACCATCGCAGATCCACATGCAATTTTTTTACTCCCTCCCCCTCCTCCTCCACAGTGCTCTTCTCGCACCTCACTCCCTCAAGCCAGCCGATTGCCGTCTTGTTCCATTATGCACAAAGCGCACCGGCCCATGCGCTCACGATCCACGGCCGTTCAATGTGCTGGAACCCGGAGTGGAGCACACTGTTTTTTTCCACCCCTCCCCCATCCCCCCCATGGACTGACATGCCCTCCAACAGTTCTACCAGAGCTGGAGCCCAAACGATGGGGTGGGGGGGTGGAGGTCACAGCCCCTTCTGAGTGTTCTGGGGGGAGCCCTGTGGTGACCCACCACAATCTACAGGAACATTCATCCTCACACTCAGAAGGTCCGGAAGAAGCAGAGGACCATTCACATACGGACAGAGAGCCCCTGGGGGGACAACCAGAACAATGGACTATTGTTTATACATGCCCGGATTAAGGAGAAGACATCCGGGCGCCAGTTGGTCAGGCTAATCATATATATTGACTGATATGTATATCAATATGCTAATGTGCCATGCATTCTCTCTGTTTGTATAACATATAAAAGAGCTGACGATACATGCCTCACAACACAGCACAACACAGCAGCAGCGCAGTACAGCACAGTAGTGCACAGCGCTACAAGTGCATGTCATTTTGATGGAGGAAATAAAACTCTGCAACCTTCCACCTCGTCACATCTCTCCTGAACGTATTCCTCCACAAGACGAGCCTTTATGTTCTTTTTTCACATTGAACTCCGCTTTCCAATGATGAGAGAAACCATAGTTAATTTGTTTTACAGGGGGCGGTGGGGGGTCACTTTTTCACACAGGGCCATGTAGGTTTGAATTTTTTTTCCCCCTTAATAATAAACACCTTCATTTAAAAACTGCATTTTGCATTTACTTGTGCTATCTTTGTTTATTGATCTGAAACATTTAAGTGTGACAATCATACAAAACAATGAGAAATCAGGAAGGGGGCAAACACTTTTTCTTGAAATACACTTTTTCTTGAAATATTTCACTTTCTGTGTAATGAATCTATATAATACAGTATATGGGTTTCACTTTCTGAAATGAGTGACAAAAAATATTGAACTTTTTCACGATATTCTAATTTTTTGAGATGTACCTTTGTGTGTGCATATATATATATATATATATATATATATATATATATATATATATATATATATATATTGTGGGAATGAGGAGACATGTTTCTCTCAAGTCAGCTTTATTCACATTCACCAGCATCTCAAAGAAGAAAGAGGACAACACAGGAAACTCTCGTCCTTAAATACCAGGACTCTCACAGTTCACAAGTCACATGCATCACAGATCACGTTATAATTGACAGTAACAATGCATCCCCTCTCTCTGATATCACCCCCACTGTCTACAATGCATCTCCTCTTTAATCCTTTAATAACACCCCCACAGTCTCAAGCCTTGCATACCAAAGCTAACATCCTTGCAGCTTCCTGTAATCTCCAAGGAAGCTCTGCCTTTGTTCTGATGTAAAATGTGAGTCACAAAGTAGGTCACATATGTGTGTCCACCACACCAGCCCCCCCAACATTTTAGAACAAACAAGAGAATAACAACATGCATGCCGTGATAGAATAAATACACATCAGTCCACATGCTGTCTAGGCTTCAGTCTCCTGCCGTATCTGCTGTAGCTGGGATTCAACGTCTCTGCGGCGCTGTCACGCTGGGTGCTTGCTGTCTGGGGGTGGAAACCTTTTGTCAGTCCCTGCGGGTGTGCTGGGGAAACATTACTCTGTGAAGCCCCCCGTGGGGGTCTACCTCGCCGCGGGGCCCTTGCCAACAGCACTTACTTATCTGCCACCACAAAAGCGGGTTTGAGTCTGTTTATGCCAACTTTCTCTTTCCTACCCCCCAAATCTAGCAAAAACTGCTTGTCCCCTGTTTCCAACACTCTGAACGGTCCGTCATAAGGCGGTCACAGCGGGGTTCGATGCACATCCATCCATCCATCCATCTTCTACCGCTTTTCCGGAGGTCCGGGTCGCGGAGGCAGCAGTTCAAGCAGAGAAGCCCAGACTTCCCTCTCCCCAGCCACCTGCTCCAGCTCTTCAGAGGGGATACCAAGGCGTTCCCAGACTAGCTGGGAGACATAGTCTCTCCACCGAGTCCTGGGTCTGCCCCGGGGTCTCCTCCCAGTGGGACGTGCCTGAAACACCTCAAGTGGGAGGCGTCCAGGAGGCATCCTAATCAGATGCCCATACCATCTCAACTGACTCCTTTCAATGTGGAGGAGCAGCGGTTCGATGCACATCGTGTCTGACAAAAACAAACTCTGCGTTCTTCAAAGCTTTAGGCACAAAAACGCGCGGAAAACTGTGGTGCGCGGGGCCGGGCAGCGTGCTTGATTCTATGTTACTCCGCAACAGCTGAGACGGGGAGGTGTCTGGTGCAGGGTTATCTGGGAGAAACTCCCCAGGCAGCTGGAGTGGCTGCGCAAACACGAGCTCCGCTGGGGAGGCTTCTAAGTCCTCTTTAGGCGCAGAACGCAACCCCAATAACACCCACGGTAACTAGTCTACCCAATTTGCATCCGTCAGTGACGCTCTGAGAGCTGCTTTCAATGACCTATGAAAACGTTCACATAACCCGTTAGCCTGCGGATTGTACGCGGTTGTGCGGTGAATTGTGACACCCAGGCTGCGGGCCATTGTCGACCAAAGCTCGGACACAAATTTAGGGCCTCTGTCGGAAGTAATGTCCGACGGAACTCCGAAGCGCGCCACCCAAGCTGTTAAAAACGCTTGCGTTACCTCCTCGGCCGTGGTTGATGCCAGCGGAACCACTTCAGGCCAGCGCGTGGTGCGGTCCACCATTGTCAGAAGGTGTGTGCACCCCTGTGATGGCAGGAGGGGTCCTACGAGGTCCACATGAACGTGATCGAACCTCTTGGCCGGAATGTGAAACGGCTCCAAAGGAGCTCTCGTGTGCCTGTGTACTTTGGCCCGTTGACACGCCGTGCAGGCTGCTGCCCACTCTTTAACTTGTTTGCGAAGACTCGGCCACACAAATTTCTCTCCTACCATTTTGACCGACGCGTGCACTCCCGGGTGTGCCAAAGCATGAATCGAGTCAAAAACGCGGCGGCGCCACGCGGCCGGTACTACTGGACCCAGCCGTCTAGTGGAGACATCGCAGATTAGGGGGGGCATACCGTCTTGCAGCACCCTGTTCTCCAGCCTTAACCCTGTTGGTCCAGACTGGAGTGCGCGCACATCTGTGTCACTAACCTGTTCCGCGGCCATGGCTGCGTAATCTATTCCTACGCTGACGGGAGCTGCCACGGCGCGCGAGAGGCAATTTGCCACTACATTCAGTTTGCCCGCCACATGCTGAATATCAGTGGGTGAATATCAGTGCTGAAGATCGCGGCCAGCTGTCTCTGCTGCCGGCCTGACCACGGTTCGGAAACCTTGGCCATCGCGAATGTTAGCGGTTTGTGGTCAACGAACGCGGTGAAACAGTGCCCTTCCAGCCAGAACTGAAAGTGACGGATGGCCAAATGGAGAGCCAGCAGTTCCCTGTCGAACGTGCTGTATTTACGTTCGCTATCGCGCAAGGTCCTGCTGAAGGTCTGCTAATTGTGCATTAGAGAGTTTTTTTCTAGGTAATCACAATTTTGGTCATATAATGAGCTTTATTTTGATTAACAATGCTTTTTTCTCTCTGCCCATTGTGTTTACCTACCCCCCTTCCCCCTCCCCCTCTTTACCCCCCACTGTATGACAGACGCCTTGCATGGCTGCCACGTCATTGGGATGCGCTTATCTAGCGCGCCCAATGTCAAGTCAAATTCCTCGTATGTTTACTTGTGTTTACTTGTAAACGTGCTTGGCAATAAAGTTCATTCTGATTCTGATTCTGAAAAAGGCGAGGGGGTGCCAAACCCCGGCCACATGTTGCTCCACGACCGCCCCTATGGCCACATCTGACGCATCAGTAGAGAGCGCTATGCGAGCCGTTGGGTCTGGGCGTGTCTACAACGCAGCCTTCGCCAAGGCTGCTTTCACCTCCGAGAACGCTTGGTCCCGCTCCAGAGACCACTCGATCTTATCCGTGGGTTTCTTTTTTTTGAGCGCGGCATACAGCGGCTGCATGAATTGCGCCGCACGGGGGAGAAAACGGTTATAAAAATTCACCATTCCCAAAAACTCCTGTAACGCCCTGACCGTCTGCGGCCGGGGGAAATCTGCCACCGCGCGCACTTTGTCGGGAAGTGGAACCACTCCTTCGGGGGAGATGCAGTGTCCTAAAAAATCGATCTGCGCCACCCCAAACTGACACTTCGCTGGGTTGATTATTAACCCGTGATCTCCCAACCTTCGGAAAACTGTGGCCAGGTGTTTTTTGTGCTCGTCTTCGGACGCGCTGGCTACTAAAATATCGTCCAAGTAGACGAACACGAAAGGGAGATCACGAAGCACCGCGTCCATCATGCGTTGGAACGTCTGTGCAGCCCCTTTAAGCCCAAATGGCATGCGTAAAAACTCGAATAGGCCAAATGGAGTTATTACCGCTGTTTTGGGTATGTCCTCAGCGCGCACTGGGACTTGGTGGTAACCGCGGACCAAGTCTATTTTAGAAAAAACGCACGCCCCTGCCAAATGAACGGAAAAATCTTGGATATGCGGGATTGGGTAGCGGTCGTGCGCTGTAGCGTTGTTTAACCTGCGGAAATCCCTGCAAGGTCGCCATTATCCGTCAGCTTTCGGGACCATGTGTAACGGGGAAGCCCACGGACTGTTTGAACACCTGATAATGCCCAACCTCTCCAGGTTGGCAAACTCCTCGCGTGCTATGGCCAGTTTAGCTACGTCCAAGCGCCGAGCTTTTGCAAAAATGGGCGGTCCGGTAGTGGTAATAAAATGTTCCACCGCGTGTTTAGCGACTGTCGCCGAAAATGTGGGGACCGTGAGTGCTGGGAACTGAGTGAGCAGTGTGTGGAACTTACCACTTGCAGCTGTGACGTTGGCTTGTGCTGATGGCGGGGCCACTCGCGCTGTACAGGGAATAGAATCAAAAGAAAATGCATTAACCAGGCGCCTGTTAGTGAAATCAACCAACAAACCATGTGAGCACAAAAAATCAGCCCCCAACATATTGAAATTCACTGCTGCTACAACAAAAGTCCACTCAAATGTACGGCTGTGTAGAGACAGAAGCAGGGTCTTCTCACCAAAGGTCTTAATCTCCAAGCCGTTCGCTGCTGTCACCCCGGGAACTCTGGAACCTGCTAGCCTGTCTGCATAGGAAGGTGGGATGAAACTCAACTGGGAGCCTGTGTCCACAAGGAACTGTCTCCCCGAGCGTGCGTCCAACAAGTAAAGCAGCTTGTTCTCCTCCCCGAGGGCCGCGGCTTCTACCGACCCCCGGTCTTGGAGTTTCCCGAACGCCTGAACTGGCACGGTGGTACACATTTGCATGCCCTCTCTGCGAAGCGGCGATGGTAGAAACAAAGGATGTCTGATCCGCGTTCCCTGGCCCCTGCCGCCGCCGTCGTCAGTGCGTCTGGTACCGCTGCCTCTGGCCCACTGTCGTCTCCGGTCATCGCGCCGAGTTCCGCTGCAGCGACCGTGGCTGCGCGCCGCTTGGTGGCATTGACAATTTGCTGCGCCTCTCGGCCCAGCGCACGGTAGTCCCGTTGGGCCAACAGTGGCAAACTGGCCAGGGTCGCTCTCGCCGCTGACGGTAGAGTCCTGAGGAAGAGGTGGGTGAAAATGAAGTGATCGTCGTCAGAGTCTTTCAACCTCAACAACTTCTCCATAAGGTTCGCGGGCATGTCATTTTCCAACTCCGTCAGTGCCAGGAGCCTCTCTGCTCGCTCCTCCACCGAGGGGGTGAAGTGCTGGATGAGTGCAGCCTTCAACGTGTCGTATTTGTCGCTGTTCGGCGGCTGGTCGATCAGGCTCTCCACATGCTGGGCTGTGTTGTTGTCCAGTTTTGCGACTACGTGGTAGAATTTTGTGGCGTCTACCGATATCCCCCAGAGGTTGAAATGCGCCTCAATCGCATTGAACCAGGAGCACGGATTGTTCTGCCAAAAGTCCGGTAGCTGGACTGTAGTGGCATTCGCTTGGCTGGAGGCTCCTGACGAGGCTGGCCCAGGGGAAATCTCCTCTCGCTGCATGGTACACCTTAGGTCACCAGTGTGGGAATGTGGGAATGACGAGACAGGTTTCTCTCAAATCAGCTTTATTCACATTCACCAGCATCTCAAAGAAGAAAGAGAACAACACAGGAAACTCTCGTCCTTAAATACCAGGACTCTCACAGTTCACAAGTCAGAATCAGAATCAGAATCAGAATGAACTTTATTGCCAAGCACGTTTACAAGTAAACATACGAGGAATTTGACTTGGCATTGGGTGTGCACGATAGGCGCACACCCAATGCCGCGCAATGACGCGCAATGACGCGGCAGCCATGACAAGGCACCTGTCATACAGTGGAGGGTGAAGAGGGGAAGGGGGAGGGAGAACACAATAGGCAGAGAGAAAAAACATAGTTATCAAAATAATGCTCGAATAAGCTCATGTAAAGCTCGAATGAGCCAAATTGTGATTACACAGAAAAAAAACCCTCAATGCACAATTAGCAGACAATGGATCACACATTAACAAACAGCAAGTTGAGAGAGGCAGTGTGAGTATATGTTAGTCAGTGTATGTGTATCAGTCATGTGGTGTTGTGTGCAGTGTGTGTGTATCAGACTGGTGAACAGCAAAAATCCTCTCTCAGCAACTTTGGATGTTATGTCTTAGTGTCTGAAACTTAGATAGCATGTCCTCCAGAGATCAACTCTCAGTGCATGTCTGATGGAATTTCTAAGCCAGTCACATGGCGCCGTCCTTGAGAGTTCAGATTACTGTACGCCAGGTTGTTTATGTTAGAGAGAAGTCAAGCCAAAACTTTTCTACTGCCTTATCTTCATCCAGGAGGAGTGAGAGCTGCAGGGCGCCGAAACAAGGTCAAATAAGCACAGTTCACTCAGAGTAGGAATTTTCATCTCTCGTGCAATTCAGTGCTTCATAATTTCCATGTACATTTCCAGGCTTTAAAATCCTTTCCTGGAGAGCTCCTAGCGACATCGAGATGTTACCAGTCTTCCTGTTCAGTTCGCCATTAGCCGCTATCAGAGCCCTCCTCAGCTGGTCGAATTGATGAAAGAGCTTCGCTGGGTCAGCATTTTGATTAGCTCTGTCCATCTTCTTTAATTTTCGATACACTAGGACCACACCAAAGCCGATCAGTAGTAGTCCTGAGATCGTGATGCCAAACAGGTAGATGTCTTCCACATCTTCGATCGAAAGGTCACACAGACACATAAGTTTCCAATTGTATGTGTCCCTCACATAACCCGCAGCAGCAGTGCCTACAGGACAGTTGGGCTCCCCCGGGCCCGATTTCCTAGTTGAAAAGACGGTGTCAATTGTATTCTAAGCCCAGCTTAGCAAATCCATAATTTTCCGTTTGGATCAAGAATCAGCCAGTAGAAGAGCGACGCAGACACAGACAGTACACAGCAAGCTGGGATTCAGTCAGTCAGGGAGGGAGAAGGAGGAGAGGAGAGGAAAAGCGTCTGATTTCTCTGAAAGCTGGAAGAAGAAGTCACATGCATCACAGATCACGTTGCATTATAATTGACAGTAACAATGCATCCCCTCTCTCTGATATCACCCCCACTGTCTACAATGCATCTCCTCTTTAATCCTTTAATATCACCCCCACAGTCCCAAGCCTTGCATACCAAAGCTAACATCCTTGCAGCTTCCTGTAATCTCCAAGGAAGCTCTGCCTTTGTTCTGATGTAAAATGTGAGTCACAAAGTAGGTCACATATGTGTGTCCACCACAATATATATATATCTATATATATATACACACGCACACACAAAGGTACATCTCAAAAAATTAGAATATCATGAAAAAGTTCAATATTTTTTGTCACTCATTTCAGAAAGTGAAACCCATATACTATATTATATAGATTCATTACACAGAAAGTGAAATATTTCAAGTGTTTATTTATTTTAATGATTATGGCTTACAGCCCATGAAAACCCCAAATTCAGTTTCTCAAAAAAATTGAATATTACATAAAATTAATTTTAAAAAATAGTTTTTTAATGGAAATGTTGGCTGACTGAAAAGTATGTCCATTTACACACTCAATACTTGGTTGGGGCTCCTTTTGGATTAATTACTGTATCAATGTGACGTGGCACATGATAACATGATATAGAAAGGTTTACGATTATATTGGGTGGACAAGTCTCTCTTTTTTCCAGTTTGGGGGGGCAATGTTCCCCCCTTTTCCCACTTAATTAACACCTATGAATGGGGATGGGGGCACAAGGGGCATGATTTTTGCATCATTTTTCTAAGGGGAATGGCATCCCCCCTTCACCTTCCCCATCCCTCTCAAATCACCTACTGGTAAAACAGTAAACGTAAACTTTGAAACACTGAAAACAAACCTGCCTAATTCTCACAGACCCTGAAGTTTAAACAGCAGATAGGAATACAAATGCATCACCATTAGATTTGTATTGCAAGTACATGATTATTTTTTTGTTCAACTGGTGACCTTTTGTTCTGCACAACTCTGCAGTGTTGATGGTTCAGCATGCAGTAACAAAGTCTATTGTTTGAATTTATACTGGCAGTCTCAGCTCAGTACCTGCTGGCTCAGTTCCCTCCTCACCTGACTGTGTCCAGGGGGGAAAATGTGTCCCTCTACTGTAACGTCACTGGGATGGGTGTGGAGAATGCGTGCACCAAGGTGGCGTGGCTGCACATCCATCCGGTCAGCGGTCTCAAAGTGGTATACCCCAGAGGTCAAGGAAGCATGATGTGTCTGCTGAATATTCCCAGCGCCGCCCTGAAGGACACGGGCAGGTACTACTGCATACTCATGGAAGGAGTCATGCCGTTTCCGGGCAACGGGACCACTCTGGTGGTGTCAGGTGAGTTGTGACCTGTCCAGATCTGTAGTCAGAGATTGTTGATTTCCTTTAGGATTACTTGTTTTACCATTTAACCCTCAGGAACCTTTGAGTGCATTTTACAAGCTTTTCAGTCTCCATTTTTTGATTATAACGGCCTAGAGATTATTAACCCCTTGCACTCTGGTCAATTTCACTAAAAACACCTAAAAATAACGTACCCAAAGTAAATCAAAAGCTGTTCTTCAACCCTTTGCAGCATCTTCATGGGGTTGGTCTCATTTACAGTCATAATCTCTCTAAGTGCTCCTGCCACTGAGTAACAGTCCTCTAAACATACTGAACTTGAAGAAAATAAAGTTCGCCTGGGTGTTTTTTTTTAGATACAAATGCTTGCAAATAACACACAGCTGTCAGATCCGGGCTGGAAAATGCAACAGAAATGTAGAACCAAGTGTTATCCAGCTGAGGTCAAAATTTTGTAACAATACCACAAAAATTGAATATATTACACAGCTTTTTACTCAGGTTGTTCCCAGGCGTTTTTGAACTGTGCCAAATTGTGCCAAATGGCACAGTTTGGAAAAACGTCTGTAACTTTTGAATAATTCAATATAGAAGCTTCATCTTGGGCTCTAATGAAAGGTGAAGGGCTGTGTGGGTGTGTGTGTAGGGGGTTGTTTATTCATGAATGAATGAATGAATGAACAAACAAACCCCCACACACAAAGAAGCATGCCACGTAAAAAATGTGTGGCTTTTTTTTTTTTTACAAGAAAAAATAACCTACAGTGCAATAAAAATTATACTAAAATATCTGTAATGTAGAAGATAACAACTCCCACCCCACCCCACCCCCGCTACAGACGATGGACATCGTCCATCGTTACATGACGGACCGCGGGGATGGTGCGCCGGGGTCTACTATGCACTGTTGTACTAAAATATCTGCAATAATATCTGCAATCCACTACAGAAGAGTAGCGGGGGGGGGAGGGAGCATTCACGGTCCGGACGCGGCGCACGGAGTGGACACGGTCCGTGCGCTGTCCGGACCTGACCGGAGCGGTCCGGGTCCGTCATGTTGCGATGACGCACAGTTGTAATTTATCGATCGGTCAAAAGTCATTTTGATTACAATTTTCAGGGATAAAGAATAATTTAGCTTATAACACTTACCTGTCCACAACAGCAGTGTCGCTGGCGAACTTCTCTTCCTCATTGTCAGACGAACATGACGCTGGTCCGCTTGTTACGGACTCGTGGTTCTGGTCACGCGATCCGGTCAAACCATGATTCCATTATTGCAGTTTTGCGCTTCCATGATTGCGGTTTTGGCGAACGATTTTTCAAAACAAGTAAGAACAGTAGTAAGAAAAAAAGACTGGCGAACGCGTGTGTGTCACCAAGCGGCTTACACAAAACAGATTTTAAGCACGGGACGAACGTCAAAGCGTTTGGCTGGGATGTGAAAAGGTTCTAGAGGGGCCCGCGTGTGCTTGTGTACCTTTGCTCTTTGGCACGTTGCGCAGGCTGCGGCCGATTCTTTGACCTGTTTACGCAGCCCCGGCCAAACAAACTTCTCTCCCACCATTTTGATCGACGCGCGAACGCCCGGATGTGCCAGTGAATGTATTAAGTCAAAAACGCGGCGACGCCACGCAGCTGGGACCACGGGGCGGGGGCGCCCCGTGGAGATATCGCAGATTAGGGGGGGCATACCTCTTTGATGCACCCTGTGCTCCAGCCTTGGCCCTGTTGGCCCAGACTGGAGCGCGCGCACGTCCGCATTGTTAACCTGCTCGGCGGCCATGGCTGCATAATCTAACCCAACGCAGACCGGAGCTGTGAGCACTTCTGCGCCGCAAGCCTGGCCCGAGTCTACAGCCGCCGAGTCTGCCCCCTGGGGGCCTGGCAGTGCAACTGCGCGCGAGAGACAATCTGCCACAACATTGTGTTTGCCCGCCACGTGTTGAATGTCGGTGGTAAACTCCGAAATCGCGGCCAGCTGTCTCTGTTGTCGGCTCGACCAAGGCTCTGAAATTTTAGCCATTGCAAATGTTAATGGTTTGTGGTCTACAAACGCGGTGAAACGGTGCCCTTCCAACCAGAACTGGAAGTGGCGGATGGCCAAATGCAGGGCTAAAAGCTCCCTATCAAACGCGCTGTATTTACGCTCGTTATCGCGCAATGTTTTGCTGAAAAACGCAAGTGGTTGCCAGCTCCCTGCTACCAGTTGCTCGACAACCGCCCCCACTGCCATGTCGGAAGCGTCCGTGGTTAGTGCCATGCGAGCTGCTGGCACCGGGTGTGCCAATAACGCAGCGTTCGCGAGGGCCGATTTGACCTGTGAGAAAGCGCGCTCCCGGTCCGGGGACCACTCGACCTTAGATGCAGGTTTTTGCTTCTTTAGTGCCGCGTACAACGGGTGCATGAGCCGTGCCGCGTTGAGGAGGAAGCGGTTATAAAAATTGACCATCCCCAAAAATTCTTGCAGTGCCTTAACTGTCTGCGGTTGGGGGAAATCTGTTATCGTGCGCACTTTATCAGGCAGCGGGACCTGCCTGATAAAGTGCGCGCTGATAAAGTGATAAAGTGCGCAATTTGTTTCCTGGCAGGAAACAAATTGCAAATTAATGAGAAAAAAGTCATAAATTTTGAGGAAAAAGTTGCAAATATACAAAAAAAAAAGCAAATTTATGGGGAAAAAATCATAATTTTTTAAAGAAAAAATTGTAAATCTCAAGAAAAAAGTTACAGATTTATGAGGAAAATAGTTGCAAATGTAAAAGAAAAAAATTGGAAATATTTTAATAAAAGTCACAAATTTTTAAGAAAAAAGTTTCAAATCTGAGAAAACGGTTGATAATTTATTGGAAAAAGTTGCAAATTTACAAGAAAAAAGTTGAAAATTGATAAGTAAAAAATTTTCAGATTTTTGAGAAAAAAGTTCCAATTTTTAAAAGAAAAAGTTACATATTTATGAGCAAAAAAGTTGAATAATTCCAGGAAAAAAATTAACATTTAGATTTATATTTGACGTTTTGATTGACCATATAGTATTTAGATATAAAACATAACATTTAGATTTAGCATTTAAAACATTAATTTAGGCTAGTGCAGTGGTGTCCAATCATGTGCCATGGAGGGCCAAGACCCCACAGGCTTCACCTCCAGCCAGTGTCGTCAACAGCAGATTTCAGTGAATTTCTTCCCACTGATTGCTGATCAGTGAAAACACCTGCTGAAGAGACTGGGTAGAAGAGAAAACGGTATTGTCCATTTGGACAAACCGTGTTCTTTTCTTTTCTATTCTATTCTGTTCTTTTCTATTCTATAATGTTTCCCTGAAAAACTAACCTTTTTCACTGAGCTACAGCACAAATCACTGCTGTGCAATGATGTGGTCTAACTTTGTGAGGCTCAAAGTTGGTAAAATCAAGTTAAAACCGGGGGATATCTTCCAATTTACACACAGTATAAAAACTTCATCAAGAGTTTGAGATGTCATTTGAGAAAAAATCATGCTACTGCTGTGGTCTGTAAGGGGCCACACCGGTTTATCCTGAGGGGTGAAAATAGCACCGAGGAGCCAAAGCAGCTTGTGGTTGATCTGGTGACTGAGTGGGTTTGTGCCAACCCACCCCTGGTGGAGTGGTATGCCTTTAGTACGGCTTTTTTCTGGATCGGAAGCCCTCCGGCGGAAAAGAGAGGACAGGTGGAGTTTGTCAACAGACAGAGCACTTCACTAAATTCTGCTTTTAACATAACAGGCCATATTATAATATGATGGTCTTATGGGATCTCTATGGTACATTTAAAAAACACTAGAGATGAACTGAATTCCACAGGGTTTGAAAGCTGCTGTGAAAGCTGTGCCCTGTGATTGGCTTTTGGGACTGAGGTCACAGTCACCATAGTTGTAGTCTTTTCAGTGTTCCCACCTGGAACTGAGCTGTTGCAGACAATGTGGACCCACCCAGGCTATGAGGCAAGTGACATTTAGCCAGTCAAAGTCTGATGTACCATCAAAATAATTTTGGAAACATGAGGTGAAAATCTTACATCGTGTTGTTTTAAAGGGGTCATTGACAGAAGAATAGTCTGTCTGTGGGTTTTAACTGTCTGAAATGTGTCTATGGGTCACGGAATTATCAAAAAATATCAAAACAGTCAATTCACTAAAAAAAAAACCCACAGCTTTAATCTCATTTTTTTTCTCCCAGAAATGCCAGAAACATTTGACTCTTCCGCATAAATCGTACACGTCATGAGTTGACAAAGCCACCCCACCGCCGTCCTTGAGACCTGCCCAATGCTCTATTATTGGCCTGCCTAGCTGTCTGCCATGTAGATGAAAGGGGTGTTAAAGGCAGCCCTGAACTATTAGCCCCCAAGCTAACACTGGTTCCACAACACTCACACCAAACGTGGCTTATGTTGTTATTTTCTTTAGATCTCAGTCACCCTAATAGCCATCCCTGTTACCACCTGGTTCACCAGTCCACAATATACCTCACATCATGCCGACCCATCTCCCAGTAATTTCACTGTAATTCCAGAGCAAATCACCAGCACCGGTGTGCTGGTTGCGGCAACTGACCTGGCCCGGTGTAGGTGGTACCTACACCGGAACCCCAGGCTGCTGCTCCCCCATCATATGCTGGGGCTCTGCGCGACTCCGCATTGCTCTTGTGGGCAGTATAGGTGAGCCACCTCCTGACAGGGCGACCCCCAGCTGGGGGTGGGAGTGGAGCGGCGTCCCGCAGAGCGAGACATTGCCCTTTGAGATCCAATGGCCTGGCAAGCTTCACCTTGGCTACAAGCCTCGGGTCCTGGACCAGGTCAGTTGCAGATATGCAGGATGCCCAATGCATGGTGCTAGCGATTTGTTGTAGAATTACGGCAAAATTATTGTGAGAAGGGCCGTAGTGATGCGAGATGCACCATTGATTGTGGATCAGTGAGCCAGCGCCACTCATCTGAGCTAGAAAGAGGCTAAAAGCTAAAGGCTAGAAGCTAGCTAGCAAATGGCTAACAGACGTAAGAGGGAGGATGGAGTTGAAAAGGTGAAAGATGTTTCTTAAAGTGAAAGGCTTCAAATCAGAGTGTTTCAAGAAAGCCAGGGAAAATACAAAACAAATTTGCTTCAGTAATTTAAAAAAAATTAAAGAAAATTCATTCATTCATCTTCTTCCGCTTAATCCTTTTCGGGTCACGGGGGGGCTGGAGCCTATCCCAGTGTCTTTGGGCGAGAGGCAGGGTACACCCTGGACAGATCGCCAGTCCATCGCAGTAAAGTAAAGAAAATGTGAACAAAATATATCACAAACACTTCATTAAGACATGAGTGAGCTGTTAAAATGTGGAAGAAGTGCAGTCAGTGTCCCCTCTAAGTAATGATATGATGATCTCACAGAGGCCAATCCAAACGAGGCGTTTCAGACAGCTCTGTAGTCTGTCAGATCCTGGTGAGCGTTCGCCCCCTCCTTCCTGATTCCCCAGCTCCTCAGGTAATCACTACACCTGGGAGATTAGACGCACCTGCTACCTCTGCCTCACCAGCATTTAACAGGATCTGCTCTTCAGTCCTTCAACGCTGGCTCGTTGGGTAAACTGCCTAAGCAAACTCACAAGCAAGTATATTGTTAAATTCCAGAGGATCACCTTGTCTCCAGTCCTCTCCCTTTTTCTTCTCTTCTAGGTTGCTGCAATCAGAACGATGCGTCTTCAGGGGTTGCGATGTGCTCACCTGCCTTATCACCCTCATCCTGCTGCAGCTTCACTCTCCCACAGTCAACACACACACACACACACACACACACACACAGAGCCCAGTCATCTCCCTCCTTCATCCTCGCCAGCTTCACCCTGCTGGTTCGTCTCTTCATGATGTGTTCTGCGCCGGGTTCTCCTCTCGGCCCACGTAAGTGGCTAATTTGTGTTTCCACCTTCCTCCACCCTTCTCCTGCTAATCGCTCTCATCTCTCCTCCACAGGCTGTGTTCTCCTCTGGCGAGTGACGATTTCTGTAGCTGTGTTCCCCTTTGAAATTTAATTAAAGGTTAATTGTTTTTCTGTGTTGGAGTGATTTCTTCTGGTGTTGCATCCTGCATTTGAGCTGTCCATTCAGTCAACATGACAGAACGAGCCAGCCAAGATGTAAGCTCAGCGGGTGCGGCAGCAGCGGAACACTCTGCCCTCCACCGCCTCAACGTTACAGAGAGGCAGGTGGCTCTACTTACACAGCAGCTGCAAACCATTACGCAGCCGCTGAGCACAGTCTCTGATCATTTGGCTCATATGTCTGATCCGCGTCCTTCCACCCCTCCAGTAGTCCCTGTTTCTTCAATCATACGCAAAACAACCTCTATTCCTCCACCTGCCCCGTACGCGGGAGAGGTGGGGAAATGCAGGGGTTTTCTTTGTCAGGTTCAGCTTTATCTGGGCCAGGTGGGGAGGGAGTACCCGGATGAGATTTCCAGAATTTATTCTTTCACCCTCCTGCATCGGGGTTGGGCTCTTAGTTAGGCCCAGTCTGTTCTCGACAGTCCGGAGGGTACTCACTACACTTTCAACCAATTGGTATCAGAATTCACCCGAACCTTTGACCGAACAGAGAGTGAGGGGAACATTGTGAGCCGCCTCCTGTCTCTTTGCCAGGATATTCGGTCTGTTGCCGACTATTCAATGGAGTTTCGGGTTGAAGCGGAAACTCTGGATGGAACGACGCTGCTTTACGCAGCACCTTCCTCCATAGTTTAAACCCTCTCCTCCGCAACAACCTGGCGGTTTATGCTGTTCCCGTCTCTCTGAACGATCTCATTGATCAGGCAGTTGGCTTGGATAACCAGTACTGTGAGCATGCAGAGGAGTGCAACTCCTCCTCTCGCTCGCCTTTCACACGTGTACCCATCCAGGCTACTGACCCAGGCGGTATTGATCCCTCCTCCAAACCCATGGTGCTCAGCCAGTCTCGGCTGACTCCGGAAGAGCACCAGCGGTGGAGGAGGAATGGGGCATGCATGTATTGTGGGTCCTTAAAACACAATCTGGACACGTGCCACCTGAAGCCAAAAAGACGCGGCCCGTCAGTAGCCTTGGGAGGTCTGATGGGCGGGACTCTTTCTCATCCCCCCGGTAATCTTTCTATTTCGGCCCTCATCCAATTACCGGGGGTCGAAAGGAGGGTTATGGCATTGATTGATTCAGGGGCAGAATGAAATTTCATCTCCTCCCAGCTCCTGCGGGAGATGGGTATTCCCATCATCAAATTATCCACCCTTTTAAATGTCACCACCTTATCAGGCTGGAAGGTGGCATCTATCTCACAGTGCACAGCACAGATCTTGGTCCTTCTTTCTGGGAACCACCAGGAGAAGTTATCGTTTCTTATTTTTCCAAATTCTTCCTCCCCGGTGGTCCTGGGATACCCCTGGTTCCAGAGGCACAATCCGATTATTAATTGGGCTCAGAACTCCATTTCTTCTTGAAGCCCATACTGTTTTCCTCTTGGAGCCCATACTGTTTGGCACCTTCTTTAAGTTGGGCCGAGTGTTCTCCATCCCTCCCGATTTTCTCCCCTCAGGCGTAGCCGCCGGACCTCACCCTCATACCCGAGGTCTATCATGACCTTGGGGAGGTTTTTAGCAAGTCGAGAGTGCTTTCCCTTCCTCCTCATTGCTTTTACGACCGCGCAATAGACCTCCTCCCAGGTGCGCGGCTGCCGTCCAGCTGGCTCTACAGCATTTCTGGGCAGGAGAGGGAGGCAATGGAGCGGTACATTAAAGATTCATTGAACGCCGACCTCATTCGGCTATCCTCGGCTCCTCTTGGGGCAGGTTTCTTTTTTGTTGGAAAGAAGGACGGATCTCTGCGTCCGTGCATAGACTACCATGAACTTAATGCCATCATCATTAAGGATAAATATCCTCTGCCCTTGATCAACTCCGGGTTCGAGCTCCTTCAGCGCGTGCAAGTATTCTCCAAGCTCGATTTACGCAATGCGTATCACCTCATCCATATCTGTGAGGGAGACGAGTGGAAGACGGCCTTTGAAACACACCTGGGGCAGTTTGAATACTGGGTTATGCCCTTTGGGCTAACCAACGCCCCTGCCGTCTTCCAACGTCTTATTAATGACGTCCTCCGCAATATGGTGAATCAATTTGCGTTCGTGTATTTGAATGACATTTTGATTTTTTTCCCCCTCGCCAGAGGAGCACCAGGCCCATGTTAGGGCCATGTTACCACAGCTCTTAGAGAACCAACTCTATGTGAAGGCTGAAAATTGCGAGTTTTCCACTAACTCAAGTTCCTTCCTTGGATTTATTGTGGCGGAGAGAGAGCTGAGAGCCGACCCGGCTAAGGTGAAGGCTGTGCTGGATTGGCTAACACCCCACTCCCGCAAGGAGCTTCAGCGTTTCTTGGGGTTTGCAAATTTTTATTGCAGGTTCATCAGGAACTACAGTGGGGTAGCACAGCATTTCACACAGCTGACCTCCATTAAGGTGCCATTCGTCTGGTCTAAGGCAGCTGAGCAGGCCTTTGTCAAAGTAAAGAGCCTGTTCTCAAATACACCCATCTTGGCTCACGTCGACCCTCAGCTCCAGTTTACCCTGGAGGTGGACACTTCCAACACGGGGGTGGGTACTGTCCTCTCACAGCACTCAACCTCCGATCAGACGCTCCACCCATGTGCGTATTTTTCTTGGTGGCTCACCCCAGCCAAGAGGAATTATGACGTTTGGAATCCAGAGCTCCTGGCCATTAAGTTGGCCCTGGAGGAGTGGAGGCACTGGGTGGAGGGAGCGATCCATCCCATAGTCATGTGGATCGACCACAAGAATTTGGAGTACCTATGGTCGACCCACCGACTGAATGCCAGACAGGCCCGCTGGGCCTTATTCTTCCACAGATTTAGTTTTATCATAACATATAGGCCGGGTTCGCACAACACCAAACCGGACACTCTCTCCTGGCAATTTAGCTCCGACCCCTCCACCCTCCAATTCCTCTCCCAGCCTATTATTCCGCCTTTGTGCGTCCTTGGAACCCTTACCTGGGAGATCAAGCGGAGGGTCCGACAGGCCCAGTCCTCGGAGCCTAAACCAGCAGGGTGCCCCGGAGACCGCCTGTTTGTGCCTGCCACCCTCCGCAGTGACGTCATCCAATGGAGCCATGCCAGTCATTTCACATGCCACCCTGGGGTTCTTGGTACTATAGACCTGATCCAGCAAGTGTTCTGGTGGCCCACCCTGTGGAGGGACATGCAGAAATACGTCAAAGCATGCCAGACCTGCGCCCACAATAAATCTGACTTCTCACCCCCCGCTGGTCTCCTCCATCCCCTCCCCGTCCCCAGCCGACCTTGATCCAACATAGCCCTAGATTTCGTCACTGGACTTCCCCCCCTCTAATGGCAAGACAGTCATCCTCGCTGTGGTCAAAAGGTTCTCTAAAGCCATCCATCTGGTTCCCCTCTCTAAGTTGCTGTCTGCCGCTGAGACCGCTGAACTCATTTCCATTCATGTCATCTGTCTCCATGGGATTCCTGTGGACATCGTGTCTGACAGGGGCCCACAGTTCATCTCCCAAGTTTGGAAGTCTTTCTGTTGATCACTCGGGACCACAGTCAGTGTCACATCTGGTCACCACTTCCAGAGCAACGGGCAGGCTGAGCACGCCAATCAGTCCCTGGAGGCCTCCCTCAGGTGTGTAGCAGCCGATAACCCCTCATCTTGGAGCACGCATCTGACCTGGGTGGAGTGTGCACATAACTCCGCTATTTCCACCGCAATGGGACTTACTCCATTTGAGGCCTCCATGGGGTACACCCCCCTCCATTGCCTATGGTGGAGAGGGAAGTTGCAGTGCTGTCTGTGGGGGCTCACATTCGCAGCTGCCATAAGCTCTTCGATTGCTACCCGAGCTACCCTCCTCCGGTCCACGGAACGTAACCGCCGCTATGCTGACTGGAAGAGGGTTCCAGCACCTAAGTACAGGGTCAGACAGGAGGTGTGGTTGTCTGCGGACCAGATCCCGCTCAAGACGAAATCCTTTCCCCATTGCCGAAGTCATCAATGATGCCACGGTCCGGTTGCAGCTCCCACGGGTTCTCCGTGTGCATCCTACCTTCCATGTGTCCTGCATTAAGTCCCTCTCTGCCAGCCCTCTCTGTGCTCCCCCCCCCCCAAGGCCGCCTCCTCCTCCTCAGACCCTCAGCGGCCGCATCACCTACACTGTCTGTAAGATTTTGGATGTTCGCCACCGGGGCCGAGGCCTCCAATATCTTGCCCACTGGGAGGGCTACAGCCCCAAAGAAAGGTTGTGGATTCCCACATCATTTTTCCATGATAAAGGAATGGTCCGAGCCTTTCACCAAACCAGAAAAACCCAGTGGATATCCTGGTGAGCGCTCGCCCCCTCCTTCCCGATTCCCCAGCTCCTCAGGTAATCACTACACCTGAGAAATTAGATGCACCTCTGCCTCGCGAGCATTTAAAAGGATCTGCTCTTCAGTCCTTCAGCGCTGGTTTGTTGGATAAACTGCCTAAGCAAACTCACAAGCAAGTATATTGTTAAATTCCAGAGGATCACCTTGTCTCCAGTCCTCTCCCTTTTTATCCTCTTCCAGGTTGCTGCAATCAGAACGGTGCATCTTCAGGGGCTGCGGTGCGCTCACCTGCCTTATCACCCTCATCCTGCTGGAGCTTCACTCTCCCACAGGCATCACACACACACACACACACACACACACAACCCACTCATCTCCCTCCATCCTCGCCAGCTTCACCCTGCGGGTTTGTCTCTTCGTGCTGGGTTCTGCGCCGGGTTCTCCTCTACACATAAGTGGCTAATTTGTGTTTCCACCTTCCTCCTCCCTTCTGCTAATCGCTCTCGTCTCTCCTCCACAGGCTGTGTTCTCCTCTGGCGAGTGACGATTTCCGTAGCTGTGCTCCCCTTTGAAATTTAATAAAAGGTTAATTGTTTTTCTGTGTTGGAGTGATTTCTTCTGGTGTTGCATCCTGCACTTGAGCTGTCCATTCAGTCAACATGACATAATCCTGGATTCTAAAAAGTACATAATGCACTAAAATAAAAGAAAGCACAATAGAGGCTTTTTAATGTAAAAAATAATGTTTCCACCTTTGTTAATGTGAAAAACTGGTTTCATCAGATTTAATTGGTTTCCTTGAAAGTGCATTATTAAACTAAGTCTGAGGGACCTACACCATCCAGGCATGTCTGCACTCCCACATTCCATAGACAGCAAAATAGCATTGCTTAATTAAAAAAATAGAATAAAAAATATGTGACACTGCATACTGGATACTCCTAGACCAGCGGCCTGCAACCTGTGGCTCAAGGGCCACATGTGGCTCTTCTGCCCATAATCTCTGGCTTCCTGTGGGTTCCACAAAAACACTGAAAACAACCTCACGCATATGTAAAAAAGTTGTTATGCCTTGGTGAAACTGAGAGGCATACGGTAATCAGTGTGTGTGGATGTGTGTATCTGTCTGTCCACCTCTCTGTTTCAGCTCACCTGGTCAAAATTAAGTGGAATTAAAGGCTTGTATCATTGTTTCGCCATATTTTCTCAACTTTTAATTTGCTAGAATTCCAAGATAAGGCTTTCTTTTCAAAATAAACACAAATTTAACTCACCTATAATGTCAATGGAGCCAGGGGAAAAGGTACTGTAATAACTATGTTGGGCCATTAGAGGTGGCAGTGCAACTTTTTTACACCACATTGATGACTTCCTGCCACGGTCGATTTCTAGCTGAACTGTTATCAAATAGCGGTGACTAAAAAAACAAAAACAAAAAAAAAACATATTCAGCAACTACACCATTTATTCATCACACTGATTGTTTTCATACTGGTTTTGCTTTTTAGTTTTGCAGAGGAAGGATGAGGTAAAACTCTTTAAAAACTTGCTAAAAACTCCAACTCCCAACGTTCCTCACCTGCAAATGGTTGCAGTGAACTGCGCATGCGCCCAGAAACTCATGCCAAAGGAAAGTACTGAGCAATCCGCCAGTACTGGGTGAACAAATGTCCGTCTTTTTGTAAGTCTGTTTTCTTCCTCTGCCACTAAATGACAAAAGCTCCTGTTCCTCTTGTCATTGTATTCATGTACCTCCATCGCTTCCGCCATTTAAAACATCTGCCACCATGCTCTTCTTTGTGTTTGGATTGCAGCTGTTCAAATCAGTTTGGTGGCTTTTGGCTGCCGCCAACAGTACAGGGATATAAACTGCAGCTTATTTTCACTGCGCATGCGTGTACTCCAAAACTACTGGATGGATTTGGATGAATTTTTTTTTTTTTTTTTTTTACCACAGGTGGTCCTTGGGCTAGAGAGGAACCCCTAACATTTTGGTGATGATCTCAGAACGCATGCCTCCACCAAGGCTCTGAGACCAAGGCATCAGCACCTTGGTGCTTTTATTAAAAAAATAACATAAAAATCTTACAAATTTATTGGGAAAAAAAGCTGCAGATTTACCATAAAAGTTGCAAATTTATGATAAAAATAGCAAAGTTTCAACAGAAATGTTGCAAAGTTACAAGTAAAATATCAAAATTTATGAAAATTTGAAATTTATGATAAAATTTTCTCGAAATGCTTCAAATTTGTCAAAAGACGAAATAACAAATATACATGAAAAAATTCTGACTTTTGGAAAAAGCTGCAAACTTATATTGAAAAGCAGTTAATAAAAAATAAAGTTTAAAAAATTACTTAATAGACAAAAAAAATTTGCACAGAAAAAGTTGGAAAATGTACAGCAGAAAAATGTACAAATTTTAATGGGAATGAGTAGCAAATTTACAATAAAAAATTCATAAAAAGAGTCACATTTATGATAAAGAAATGACAGGATTTATGAAGAAAAGCTGCACATTTGAGAGAACGTCACTTCTACAAGAGACAAATATGTTTTAGAAGAAAAAGTAAAAAGACTTTGCAATTTGAGGGGAAAAAAGTCTTACGTTTGCAAGTATTAGTAATAGCAACCGTTTGACAAAAATGCGAGAAAATGTTATAAATTTGAGGACAATAATAATACATTTAAGACAGATCAAACTTTTCCAAAAGAAATTTCACAAAAACATTCCAGTTTTTGATTATTTTGCAGCTCCATGCAGATTTTTTCCTCTATGACTCCCAATGGAGGAACTTTGGTACGGTCAACCAGGAGAAGACTGGGGTGGAACCAACTCAAACACCTCAGTCTCCACTCAACAGCTGGATATGGTGACCGTAGTGTAGGAGTTAGCATAGCCACTGAACGGATAAGTCCTAGCTTATGTTTTCTCTTTATGTTCTCGTCAGAGTCGGAGCACCACAGTCCTACACTTGACATCCTAGTTCCATCAGACATTGATGCATCCCGACCGGTTCCTTTGATCTGTCAGGCATCTGGACTGGAGGATCTGAGCCGAGCCAAAGTGGACTGGAATGTGGATTTGTGGAAGAAGAATGGAGAGGATGAGGTTCATGACGTTCAGCGGCTCAATCCCAGAATCCTCCCTGATATTGAGGGCGTTGTCCTCAGCTCACAGGTGTACGTTCCTGTAGGAATCTGGTCTGCAGGAGTGGAGGTGACCTGTGTGCTGACAGATGGAAAGTTAAGGATCAGGAAGTCCGTCAGCAGCAAGAAGGGTTGGTCTAAGTGTAGCTTGCTTTCTGTATGTACCTTTCATCTTATTTGTATGTGTGAAACATGTGACCATGTTCTCAGGAATGTCCAGTCTTTGCCTCATTATGACCTCCATAATTGGACCTGTCTGCATCATCTTGCTTGGTGCTGTCTTGATGCTCAGCATCCTGTTGTCACGCCAGCGTAGAAACCTCAGTAAGTATAGTGATCTGCATCCTCAAATATTCCTGGACTAACTGCTAAATGTGTGTATTCTCTCAACAGGGCAGCAGTCGAAGGATTTGACAGAATTCCAGGACGAGGTAACTGACTTTAGGGTTAATTTGTTGCATTACATGGTTTGTTCATTAGTAACATTTACCTGGTTTCTGATGATGATGACTTGACTTTCTCACAGGCCTCAGCAGAGCTCCATTATGCCGCTCTGAGATTCCAACCTTCCGGCCGAAAGAGTGTCAGCTGAGTTACCACTCCGCCTTTTGAACCCTTTGCTTTTCTCTCCTTTCTTTCCACTTCGTCATAACCCAGCTGATACTTTGCTTCTGAAATTACCAGCCATTGTTGCTTCCCCTACAGCCACAACTTTTACTGGAATTCAAGCCACAGCAGTTGAACAGTTTATTCAAAGTGAGGCTGAGCTAATCACATGAGTCAGCACAGAGTTTGAGGAGAATTGGGATAGCATCACACCACAACATCAGCATATAAATTCAAGATTCAAGGTGGGTGGGTGGGTGGGTGAGTTTGGACTATAGAGGGCCACCAGAGTTCATCAGTCTTACAGCAACTGGGTAGAAGCTGTTCCACAATCTGGTGGGTCTGCTCCCAATGCTCCTCAGTCTCCTTCCTGAGGAGAGAGGGTCAAACAGTGTGCTAGGTGGGTGGGGTGCTTTATAATGCAGGAGGACCTTTTCCTGCATCTCATGGTGTAGCTGTCAGTGGGGGAGCACTGACAGCTACAGTGACTTCTCCAACCCACTTGGTAGTGGAAAAAACGGATGGTAAAAAAATTACCGTTACCTTCCCTATTGCTAGTCTGGTACACCATTTCCTTGGAGGACAAGAGGAAGTCTCCCACTGTGCCTTGGATCTCACGTAGCTACAGTGCAGCTAGCTTGGGTAGTGAGCTAGCTAGCAAGCCGACCATGGTTTTTTAAAAGGAAATTATTGCCACCCCACTAGGCATCCCACCTTGTTCATTAATCCACAATTGATAATACATTTTTCATCATTCTGGCCCATTTTATTAGACAAGCCTTGAAGCTGGATTCATGCTGCAACTCCGCTGGAACCGGAAAACTCATGTGACAAAATTTACGTTTTCATCTCCAGTTTGCTAGTGTCCGCAGAACTCTTCTGCGGACGACCACGTGCAGCCCATATTTTATGACTGCACGGCCTGCCCACAGCCTGAATGCGTTGACAGCGCGTGCACAATGTGCGTGATGTTCACATCCCATTCACGAGGTGACGCTACCAACACAGCATACAAAGACAAACTTGATGAGGAAGACAAGGAGGACACGGAAGACGAGAATAAATAATACATGAATCCTTTTGCAGCAGCAGCAGCTTGAGCGGAGAACAGCACTGTAAAATGGTAATTCCTCCTTTTCCTTGAAACAACGCCAGCGTTGTTGCTATAAAAAAAATGTGTGTCACTCTCGTGTTCATAGCGGGTGAACAAACTGGCGTGTTAGCGCATTTACGCTACCCATAGGGCTGGGGTGAAACTACATATAACAGTTGTGCACATGTGTCAACCGCTTGGCCTGGTAGATGGAAAAAAGTGAGCATGTACAGCACTGCATGTACGCCAGGCTCATCCAAAGCGCAGGCAGACCAAAGTGGACCAGAGGGGAATTGCAGCATGAATAAGGCTTAACCATGGAGTGATGGTTGCTGAACGCCCAGCAGTATCCTGTACTGTCATCTTCCCATCAGTTCACAACATCTGTAGTGTGGAGAAAGACCCACAGATCCTAAACTCCACCGACCATGTCAGGTGTGCTTGATTCCTCCCCCGGGATACACCTCCACCAGAAAAGGTCAATAAAAAAGGTCACCTTTGACCTCTTTTGTGGTCAAATAGTCAGTGAAACCATGTCAGGAGCACTCTTAAGGTATTGTGGCATCACCGTGCAAGAGATGAAAGCCCGCGGTCAAGTGGGCTCTGAGTTAGCAGGGGGACAAAGTTTCTGCCACATACATACACACACAGCAGAATCTTTTTAATACATATAGATATGAATGGGTGAACTGACATGGAGTAGCACTAAAAGACTGCCATTTTATTAATTATAAAAAAAAAACGGGGGAGAAGACCCTGTACTTAGATAGCACTTTTTGTAGTCACAAAGACCACTCGATGCGCTAAGCTAGTAGCTATGCTAACCTTCTATTCTAAGGGCCTATCAGAGATGGATACCGAGAGACAATTTAGAGTCACCAGTTAACCTAACATGCATGTTTTTGAGTTGTGGGAGGAAACCAGACCAGCGATGATTTATCTGAAATGTACTTTATCCCAGTCTAAAAAGATATTATGTGAACCATTACTAAATGATTTATTTCTCAGTTTCCTTTTTGAAACTTGCTGTATTTTTTGTTAGAAAATGACAATTAAAAAGAATAAATATATTTCTCTGAATTTTTTAAATTTTTTCCATTAGTTTTTTGTACATCTCATTCTTTCTTATAAAGTAATATCATTAAAAGTTAGTACAGTAGTAAATACAGTAATAGTTTGTGATGTAGAGTCATGTTTCATACTTACTTTTATTTTCATGTTTGGAGTGATTTTTTGTTTATATTTTTCATGATTATTTAAGGTACGCCTGCACTCATTCTCTAATAGACAGCCAAATACCATAGCTTAATAAAACATGTGTGACACTATTGGATTCCCCTAGACCGTGAACATACAGTTTTTCTGAAAACTGCAGTAAACAATACAATGTGGGCTGCTGACACTACACAACTGACAAATATCCAGAACGGTCCCAACTCACACCCTAGGCTTAGCTAAAAACTTCCCATAGTGTTACTAATATTATATGAACAGACAGCTATGGAAAGGAAACCTTTTCTGAGTAGGAACTGCATTTAAAATAAGAAAACCAATCACAGGATTTCTGTGTGTTTGTGGGTGAGAATCGAGGGCAATGATAAAAAGGAACGAAAGAAACAAACTAGGACAGAGCTTGTGGCTGCTAACCTGTTTCTGATTACTTGGCTGTTTTCTTCTGTGGCTCAGAGGAACATTTCCGTCTTCAGCTTTTGTCATGCTCATGTAATTTTCTGGTTCCTGGTTAATAATCTAAATGGAACTTTACATCACAGCCAATCAAAAACATCTTGTAGGTAAACACACAAAATAACTACATTTTCAAATAGCTAGTTAAAACCCACCTGCATCAGTAATGGTGCTGTAAAACAAAATTCTCTTGATATGAGCCAGACACACAAACACATGTACATGACATAATAATTTTTCACGTGAACAAGTCATTAAAATGTTGGGACACAATTTGTTTCAACAATGCATTTTTCTTATATAACAATTAGAGCCATCATAAGACTGAAACTTGGAACTTCATATTGATACCTCACAGAAGATAATGGAAAAAATCTGATACTGTGGCGACCATAACGGTAACATTATGTAGCTCACATATTCCACTGCAGAGACCCAAGCATCGAAGGACTTTAAGCTCGCGGTGTGTATTGACATCACGCCTCAGATGGACAATGAGTCTGGACCACCTGCGAACTTGGGAGGAAGTGAGAAGAACTGCAGCAAGAGCCTGAAAGGACTGTCTGACCTCCTGGGGTCAGACAGAGGAGCCAAGAGGACAATGGAGTGATTAAATGTAAATGTGATTCTGTGTTTGATGTGGGGGTATAAATGTATGTGGTTTACTGCAGCTCGCTCTCTGATTTCCTGACTGAGAGAGAGAGCTGTGGGACGTGAGATGGAATAAACCAATACTGAGAAATCATCCAAAAAGCCAGTTTAGAAAGCTTGGGATCAAAGAAAGATTAGAGGTCGGGGGCAGTGCCTTTGGCATGGCAAACCGGGGTGGTGGTTCCTCTCTTTAAAAAAGGGGACCGGAGGGTGTGCTCCAACTTTAGAGGGATCACACTCCTCAGCCTCCCTGGGAAGGTCTATGCCAAGGTACTGGAGAGGAGAGTCCGGCCGTTGGTCGAACCTCGGATTCAGGAGGAGCAATGTGGTTTTCGTGCTGGCCGTGGCACATCGGACCAGCTCTTTACCCTCTCGAGAATTCTCGAGGGTTCGTGGGAGTTTGCCCAACCAGTTTACATGTGTTTTGTGGACTTGGAGAAGGCATTTGACCGCGTCCCTCGTGGATTTTTGTGGGGGTTGCTTCGGGAGTATGGGGTATTGGGCTTGTTGTTACGAGCTGTTCGGTCTCTGTACGACCGTTGTGAGAGTTTGGTTCGTATTGCCAACACTCGGTCGGAGTCATTCCCAGTGAGAGTTGGACTCCGCCAGGGCTGCCCTTTGTCACCGATCCTGTTCATAATTTTTATGGACAGGATTTCTAGGCGCAGCCAGGGAATGGAGGGTGTCATGCTTGGTGACCACAGGATCTCATCTCTGTTGTTTGCAGATGATGTTGTCCTGTTGGCTTCATCCAGCAATGACCTACAGCTCTTGCTGGGACGGTTTGCCGCTGAGTGTGAAGCGGCTGGGATGAGAATCAGCACCTCCAAGTCCAAGTCCATGGTCCTCAGCCGGAAAATGACATAATGCATGGCTCAGGAGACGCACACACACAGGCTCAGAGTAGCTCAAATAGCTTTATTGACAACAAGGGTGTATGAATGTGTGTCTGCGGGATGTGAATGTGTTGGTGGCGGCGTCTGCTTCTGGCACAGAGGCAGGAGACCGTACAGCCGGACAACCCTATGGGAAAAGCACAGGGAGAAGGGTGACGGGCACACACCAACACAGGAGATAAACAAGTTGGAGAGGAGCTTACTTGGAGAGGGCAGATGACTGGCACAGCAAGGAACGAGGTCCGGTAGACAGCCACCTGGAGAGCCCGGTGCAGCAGCGAGGAAAAGGCGATGGAGAGGAATAGTCCGCCGCCGGGAAATCCACCTGTGCACAGGGGAGCAGACTTGGAAGAGAAAAAGGTAAGATCGTCTTACCGCTATGTTTGCTGATGATGAGACGGAACTCACAGCAATGCGAAATGAAGTCTGACGGCTTCAGGCCGAAGCCCAGGGCGAGGCGGCTTAAATCCCTCGCCGCTGATGATGTGCAGGTGTGCGTGCAGCTGGCGCCGCTGATGAGCGGCGCGGCATGACAGAAAAAGGTGGATTGTCCTCTCCGGGTTGGGGACAGGCTCCTGCCCCAAGTGGAGGAGTTTAAGTATCTTGGGGTCTTGTTCACGAGTGAGGGGAGAATGGAGCGAGAGATCGACAGACGGATTGGAGCAGCATCTGCAGTGATGCGGACGTTGTACCGGTCTGTTGTGGTGAAGAGGGAGCTTAGTTCTAAGGCAAAGCTGTCGATTTACCAGTCAATCTACGTTCCTACTCTCACCTATGGTCACGAGCTTTGGGTAATGACCGAAAGAACGAGATCGCGGATACAAGCGGCTGAAATGAGCTTTCTCCGTAGGATTGCTGGACTCACCCTCAGAGATAGGGTGAGGAGCTCAGTCATCCGGGAGAGGCTCAGAGTAGAACCGCTGCTCCTCCACATTGAAAGGAGTCAGTTGAGGTGGTACGGGCATCTGATTAGGATGCCTCCTGGACGCCTCCCACTTGAGATGTTTCAGGCACGTCCCACTGGGAGGAGTCCCCGGGGCAGACCCTGGACTCGGTGGAGAGACTATGTCTCCCAGCTGGTCTGGGAACGCCTTGGTATCCTCTCTGAAGAGCTGGAACAGGTGGCTGGGGAGAGGGAAGTCTGGGCTTCTCTGCTTGAACTGCTGCCTCCGCGACCCGGACCTCTGGAAAAGCGGTAGAAGATGGATGGATGGATGGATGAGAAATCATCCAGTCTCATCATTTCATGATTCCCACATTGGTGACCCACACGTGAGATACATGGAAAGGCTTGGAGACCGTTTCTCCGACCCGGATTCACCGGGGACCGCCAGCACGGGCGCAAGCTCAGTTAAGCTCCCCGAGTTCTGGCAAGATGACCCGCACTCATGGTTCCAACACATGGAATCACGGTTCGTGCTCAAGGGAGTATCAGCAGATGACATCAAGTTCCATAATGCCATCGCAAGACTCGACAGCCGCACAGCTCGATGTGTGCGGAGCCTGGTGCAGCAGCCGTCCGCTGCTGGCAAGTACGACGCCCTGAAAGCCGCCCTCATTAGGAGTTTTGTGCCATCAGCCGAGGTGAGGCCCAAGCGGCTTCTGGACCTGCGCAACAGAGGAGGACGCAGGCCGACCGTCCTCATGGAGGACATGCTGCAAATGATCGGGGCAAACCATGCGTTTCTGTTCAAACACATCTTCTTGAGGACCCTCCCAGCACACATGAGGGGTCTCCTGTCCGGTATGAGGTGTGTGAACCAGCAGGACTTCCGCGTGCTGGCCAAGGAAGCGGAGCGGCTCCTCGACGCCTGCGACGAGCAGGAGATGACAGTGGCAGCAGCAGACCTCGGCGCGGCGGCCAAGGGCGGTGGAGAGCCAGTGGCAGCAGAAACAACCCCAGCGACGACGGCAGCGGCGCGGTCCCGAAGCAGAGGAGGGGACGGCCTCTGTTTTTACCATCGACGCTTCGCTGAGAAGGCGTACAGATGCATCCCGCCGTGCAGCTTCAAGAAACAGGGAAACGCACGCGCCGGGGGTCGTTAGCAGCTTCGACTCTCGGTGAACAGAACAAGCTGCTGTACCTGGCAGACGCGGGCTCCGGACAGCAATTCCTTGTAGACACCAGAGCACAGAGGAGTTTCATCACCGCAACCTATGCGGATCGTGTGGCTGGCCCCCGCGGAGACGGGGCAACGGCCGCAAACGGCTCGTCCATCAAAACTTTCGGCGAAAGGACTCTGCGCCTGTCCTTGCACGGCCGCACCTATGAATGGACTTTCATAGTAGCGGCGGTGAGTTTCACCATGTTAGGCGCTGACTTTTGTGCCCACATGGCTTGTTAGTAGATCTGGTTAATAGACGCCTGGTTAATGCACTCTCTTTTTGTTCCATCCCTTGTGCAGCTCGAGTGTCCCCACCGCCAGTACAGACCAACGTCGCCACAGCAGGCGGTAAGTTTCACACTCTTCTAACCCAGTTTCCAGCACTCACAGTTCCCACGTTTTCAGCTAAGGTGGCGAAGCACGGGGTGGAGCACTTTATCACCACAAGTGGCCCACCAGTTTTTGCGAAGGCTCGGCGCTTGGATGCAGCTAAGCTCGCCATTGCGCGTGAGGAGTTCGCCAACCTGGAAAGGTTGGGCATAATTCGCCGCTCGAAGAGCGCCTGGGCTTCCCCCCTGCATATGGTGCCTAAGGCTGACGGCTCGTGGAGACCTTGTGGCGATTACCGCAGGTTAAACAATGCCACAGCGCAGGACCGCTACCCAATTCTGCATATCCAGGATTTTTCAGTGTACTTGGTGAAGGCGCGCATTTTTTCTAAAATAGACCTGGTCCGCGGTTATCATCAGGTCCTGGTCCGACCAGAGGACATTCCCAAGACAGCGGTAATAACCCCGTTCGGGCTTTTTGAGTTTTTACGCATGCCTTTTGGCCTTAAAGGCGCCGCGCAAACCTTCCAACGAATGATGGATGCCATGTTGCGCGACCTCCCTTTCGTTTTTGTCTACTTGGACGACATTTTAGTCGCCAGCGCCTCCGAGGAGGAACACGAAAAACACCTCACGACAGTTTTTCAGAGGTTGGGAGCGCATGGGTTGATAATCAACCCGGCCAAGTGCCATTTTGGCGCAGCGCAAATCGATTTTTTAGGGCACCGCGTCTCCCCAGAGGGAGCAGTCCCCCTGCCGGCCAAAGTACGCGCAGTGGCGGAGTTTCCCCAGCCACAAACGATAAAAGCGTTGCAAGAATTCTTAGGAATGGTAAATTTTTATAACCGTTTCATACCCCACGCAGCGCAGCTCATGCAACCGTTATACACCGCGCTTAAAAAGTAGAAGCCCTCCAATGTGATCGAGTGGTCCCCAGAGTGGGAGTGCGCATTCAAAGAGGTTAAAAAAGCACTGGCAGACGCAGCACTGCTGGCTCACCCAGACCCATCAGCCCGCATAGCGCTAACCACAGACGCGTCAGATGTGGCCATAGGGGCCATTGTAGAACAGCAGGTCGCCGGAGTTTGGCAGCCACTCGCTTTTTTCAGCAGGTCCCTACGCGATGCTGAGCGGAAATACAGCGCGTTTGACAGGGAGCTGCTAGCGCTCCACCTGGCCATTCGCCATTTTCAGTTCTGGTTGGAAGGGCGGCGTTTCACCGCGTTTGTCGACCACAAACCGCTCACTTTTGCAATGTCCAAAATTTCAGAACCGTGGTCAGGCTGACAGCAGAGGCAGCTGGCCGCAATTTCAGAATTCACCACTGATATACAGCACGTAGCCGGTAAACTCAATGTAGTAGCGGACTGCCTCTCACGAGCGGTAACAGTGCCTGTCCACTGTAATGCCGCAGACGCGGGGCGAGGTAACAGCGCGGACGCGCACATGGCTCCGGTGCACGTGCGGATAGATTATGCAGCCATGGCAGCGGAGCAGAACGAAGACACGGACGTGCGCGCGCTCCTGTCTGGACCAACAGGGTTAAGACTGGAGAGCAAAAGTTTACAAACCGGTTTACCCCCTCTAATCTGCGACGTATCCACCGGGCGACCGCGCCCGGTAGTACCGGCCGCATGGCGCCGTCGCGTTTTTGACGCGGTGCACTCCCTAGCGCACCCGGGAGTACGCGCTTCGGTGAAAATGGTAGTGGAGAAGTTTGTTTGGCCGAGCCTGCGCAAGCACGTGAAGGAGTGGGCGAAAGCCTGCATGGCTTGCCAGCGGGCCAAAGTTCACAGGCACACTAAAGCCCCTTTAGAACCATTCCACATTCCGGCTAAGAGATTCGATCATGTGCACGTAGACCTAGTGGGCCCCCTACCGCCGTCACAAGGGTTCACACATCTCTTGACAATGGTGGACCGGACCACACATTGGCCGGAGGTGGTCCCATTACAATTGACCACAGCGGCAGAGGTGGCTCGCGCTTTTTTAACAGCCTGGGTAGCGCGGTTCGGGGTCCCGTCAGATATTACGTCCGATAGGGGTCCTCAATTCGTGTCGGAGCTGTGGTCAGCAATGGCCAGCGGCTTAGGAGCGGCAGTCCACCGCACTACCGCTTATCACTCCCAGGCCAACGGTTTATGCGAGCGTTTTCACAGGTCGTTGAAGGCAGCCCTCAGAGCGTCGCTCATGGATACAGATTGAGTAAACAAACTACCATGGGTTTTATTGGGGTTGCGTTCGGCACCCAAAGAGGATTTAGATGCCTCACCCGCCGAATTAGTTTTTACACAACCTCTCAGGCTGCCCGGCGAGTTCCTGCCAGCCCATGCGGCACCAGAGCGCCTCCCGGTGCGGGGACCTCTAAGTGACACGGGAGCAGAAATGCTCCCAGGCCCCGCTCATCACACTTTTCCGCGTGTTTTTGTGCCCTAGGTTTTACAAAACACAGAGTTTGTTTTTGTCAGGCACGATGCTCAGCGTCACAGCCTCCGCCCACCTTACGATGGTCCATTTCGAGTGCTGGAAACCGGGGAGAAATATTTTGTGCTAGATTTGGGGGACAGGAAAGACACAATCAGTATTGACAGATTAAAGCCTGCTTTTGTGTTACGTGACGAATCTGTACGACCGGCGGGGGTGCCTCGACGCGGCAGACCTCCCAGGGAACGGCCCCCGGATCCCCCACAGGGGGCAATTAACCCTTCTCCCCCTCATTCCACAGGTGCGCCGCAGGACGGCACAACACAGACTGTGAAACCTGCGTACAGCAGGTTCGGGAGGAGGTTGAAGCCTAGACTACGGGCAGAGTGATGTGTGTTTTGATCAAACCGTGTAGATTGTGCTGTAGATCCTGCAAAGGGGGGGGGGGTGACATATGCTGTATGGCCATTAGGATAATGTTGGTGTGTGTCCATTCTTTGGCGTTTCGGGGGGAGTGATGTGGCAACCATAACGGTAACATTATGTAGCTCACATATTCCACTGCAGAGACCCAAGCATAGAAGGACTTTAAGCTCGCGGTGTGTATTGACATCACGCCTCAGATGGACAATGAGTCTGGACCACCTGCGAACTTGGGAGGAAGTGAGAAGAACTGGAGCGAGAGCCTGAAAGGACTGTCTGACCTCCTGGGGTCAGACAGAGGAGCCAAGAGGACAATGGAGTGATTAAATGTAAATGTGATTCTGTGTTTGATGTGGGGGTATAAATGTATGTGGTTTACTGCAGCTCGCTGTCTGATTTCCTGACTGAGAGAGAGAGCTGTGGGACGTGAGATGGAATAAACCAATACTGAGAAATCATCCAGTCTCATCATTTCATGATTCCCACAATACTCCCATTTCTGATACCATTTCTTGTTTGCCATGGCGATGAACATGCTTACAAATGATATCAGGCAGGAGTCTCCGTGGACCATGATGTTTGCAGATGACATTGTGATCTGTAGTGAGAGTAGGGAGCACGTGGAAGAGAACCTGGAGAGGTGGAGATATGCTCTGGAGAGAAGAGGAATGAACATCAGTAGAAGCAAGACAATACGTGAGTGTGAATGAGAGAGAGGCAGGTGTGACAATGAAAATGAAAAGAGTAGAGGTAGTGAAGGTAGATGAGTTTAAATACCTGGGGTCAACCAACCAAAGCAATGGAAAATGCACAAGGGAGCTGAAGAAGCGAGTGCAGGCAGGGTGGAGAGGGTGGAAACTAGTGTCAGGGGTGATCTGTGACAGAAAGGCAGCAGCTAGAGCGAAAGGGAAGATTTACAAGACGGTAGTGAGACCTGCAATGATGTACGGTTTGGAGATGGTGACGCTGACAAAAAGACAGGAGGTGGAGCTGGAGGAGGCAGAGTTGAAGATGCTAGCATTCTCATTGGGAGTGACTAGGAGGAACAGGATTAGAAATGAGTACAGTGGAGGGACAGCTCAGGTTGAGTGGTTTGGAGACAAAGTGTCAGGGTTGGCCCTTACAGGACATATTGACAGACCCAAACACAGGAGGACAGTTACTATATTTATTACAAAAGGAACACTGGCCGAGGGCAAAACCAAACAAAAGCGGGCCTAGGATCAATAAGCTCTTACAGGTGGAACAATTGCATTCAAAGTATCATAAACTGACGGAGGATGACCACTTGAAGACTTAAACTGCCACACTGTGAAACAAGCATAACCCCAGGAACATAACACAATGTAAGAGAGGCAAGGCTGAGATGGTTTGGACATGTGCAGAGGAGGGATAGTGGAGATGCTGGACAACAGATGTTGAAGACGGAGCTGCCAGGCAGGAGGAAAAGAGGAAGACCACAGAGAAGATTGATGGATGTAGTGAAGAAGGACATGGAGAGTGTTGGTGTTACAGAGGAAGATGAAAGCAGATGATCTGCTGTGGAGACCCCTAAAGGGAGCAGCAGCAATGTAGATAGATAGATGTACTTTATTGATCCCAAACTGGGAAATTACAGTGTAACAGCAGCATGACAGTAGACAACCAAACAACAGAAACACACACATGACAGACAAATGGATTACCCATGGAAAGTAAAAACTAACACGACTATAAAACCTACAGTATATACATCATAGCTTAATATATGATGACCCGTATAAACACATGAATCATCCCATTGCACAAAGAAGGACTATCAGGAGCAGAGTGAAAATGTGATGTACCAGTTAGTCTGTAAGGTGCAGTGTGGCAGCATAGTTATGACCAGAATACAACATCATAGTGAGTTGTGGCATATATGACAAAATTAGACCCTCAGCAAAAACTATTTGGTGAAGCTTGTGCTGCACATTTGAAACAGGTTTGCTGTGAGGACACTATATCTGCAGCTGTACTTCATAATGAGGGTCCACCACTGTGGGCAAAGGCTGCTGTCTCTGACTGCCTTGTTATGTGAATTGTGACCATGATTTTAAAAACATCACCCATATTTTAAGACATGGAAAAGCTAATGTGGCGTGTTTCAGACAGGGTATAAAAACGTGTAACTCAGGTGTTAAAAGAGTGCGAAGCAGGAATCATCTGCTTTGACGACACTTCGGTATTGGCTGCTGCAACATGACTTCCTACCGCTGTATGTGAATGTGATGAACCTGCTGTGACCTTTTAGATTTTTGATGACAGTCCAACTTTGATGTTCCTCCATCAGCATGAAGCTGCTGCTGCTGTCTCTGACCTGTCTGAGCTGTGGTAAGATGGTCCAAAAGATTCACAGATAATATGTTTAGTGAACTAAATAACAATTATTCTGCATTATAAATAATAGGATTTCTGCATTCTTGTACATATTGTAAAGAAGTTTGAATATTTGAAATGTCACTTGAAAGCAGAATTTAACAGCACAGATATCACTCTGTGATGTAAATACATAAACTTATGAAAATATCACTGTAAGTAATTTTAAAAAAATTCCCACCTATACTTTGGTGCTTTTATGATCTTACTGTATGTTTACAACTTTTTTGTGAACTTTTTTTAGTTCACTTGCTTTATAGATAGATAGATAGATAGATAGATAGATAGATAGTGATGTGCCTCCTTCCTGATTTGTTTTTTCCTTACACTTAAATGTTTCAGATCATCAAACAAATTTAAATATTAGGCAAGGCAAGTTTATTTATATAGCACATTTCCTGTTCAAGACAATTTAAAGTGCTTTACATCAAAACATTAAAGCATTACAGCAAATTGCAAAAGGAATACATTAGAATTTGAAAGCAAACTAAAAAGTAAATTAAAGAAAAACAAAAACAGCCAAAAATAAAATACGACAGAAATAAAAATTTACAGTACATTGTAGGAGATTAACAGTTGTTCTGCTGAAAGGCTGCAGCAAATAGGAAAATTTTTAACCTGGGTTTAAAGCAGCTGAGAGTTTCAGCAGCCCTAATGCTTTCTGGGAGTTTGTTCCATATGTGAGGGGCATAAAAACTAAATGCTGTCTCACCATGTTTGGTTCTAACTCTGAGCACAGATAGTAAGCCTGACCCTGATGATCTGAGGGCTCTGGGTGGTTCATAATGGACCAGCAGATCTGAAATGTATTTTGGTCCTAAACCATTCAGAGCTTTATAAACCAACAGCAGTGTTTTGAAATCTATTCTTTGACAGAGAGGAAGCCAGTGTAAAGTTTTGAGAACTGGAGTTATATGATCTATTTTCTTGGTCTTGGCGAGGACTCAAGCTGCAGCGTTCTGAACCAACTGCAGCTGTCTGATGGACTTTTTAGGGAGACCTGTGAGGACAGCATTACAGCAGTCCAGTTTACTGAAGATAAATGCCCTGTGTGAAAAGTGATTGCCCCCTAAACCTAATAACTGCTTGGGCCACCCTTAGCAGCAACAACTGTAATCAAACGTTTGTGACAACTGGCAATGAGTCTTTTTACAGCACTGTGGAGGAATTCTGACCCACTCATCTTTGCCGAATTGTTGTATTGCAGCTACATTGGAGGGTTTTTGAGCCTGAACCGCCTCTTAAAGGTCATGTCACAGCATCTCAATCAGATTCAGGTCAGGATTCTGACTAGGTCACTACAAAGTCTTCATTTTGTTTTTCTTAAGCCATTCAGAGGTGGACTTGCTGGTGTGTTTTGGATCATTGTCCTGCTACAGAACCCAAGTGCACTTCCGCTTGAGGTCACAAACACCTAAAGCAGCAAAACAGCCCCAGACCATCGCACTACCACCACCACCATATTTTACTGTTGGTATGATGTTCCTTTTCTAAAATGCTGTGTTACTTTAACGCCAGATGTAATGGGACACACACCTTCCAAAAAGTCCAACTTTTGTCTTGTCAATCCACAAAGTATTTCCCCAAAAGTCTTGGGAATCATCAAGATGTTTTCTGGCAAAACTGAGACAAGCCTTTATCAATCAATCAATCAATCAACTTTATTTATAAAGCACTTTAAAAGCAACACTCGCTACACAAAGTGCTGTACAGCAAGAGAACATAAAAGCAGGGCACTAACACAAAGGGCACTAACACAAGAAAAAAAAAAGTAAATAAAATCCATTTCATTCAATAAAATCAATGTCTCATACTGGGTCAAAGGCCAGGGAGTAAAAATGTGTTTTAAGACGTGTTTTAAAAATGGACAGTGGACTTCCGGTCTGGACGCCATGGTGATAGCCACTTAACGCTGAACCTCCTAGACCCAATCCAAGGAAAACATCTTCAAAATCAGACTTAACGGATTTTTGGAAGAATAAAAATCAAAAGACAAAAACACCATGCCTAACCAAAAACAGAAGAAACTGACATTCCCCAGGTCAGGACGCGCAGCGGCCGCAGAATCTGAACCGGAGGACCTCCGTTCAGAAGACGAGGAGCTGGGCCTAGCTAACAAAAAGATTAGCTTGAAATCGCTATTTGATGAATTACGACCATTTCGGGCCGAATTTCATGAATTCAGAGAGGAACTAAAAAGGACGAACAGCAGAATGGACCAGGCCGAAAACCGAATCTTGGAAGCTGAAGAAAGAGTAAAACTGCTTGAAGATTCTATGCTAGATTTACACAGAAAACAGTCAAGGCTGGAGGCTAAGCTAACTGACCAAGAAGGAAGACAGAGACGAGATAACATCAGAATTCACGGTCTGAAAGAAGGAGCTGAAGATAGTTTCAACGCAGTGGCAGAATGCGTGGAATCCTTATTGAGAGAGAAGTTGGATATTCCACAAACCACCGATTTGAAGATAGAAAAGGCCCATCGTACATTAGCCGCAAAGCCAGCGGCAGAAGCCCCCCACGTTCGGTGGTGGTAAGATTCTCCGATTTCAAAATAAAACAAGAGGTTGTAAGACGGGCTTGGCAGAAAAAAGGATTTATGCATCAAGAGAGAAAAGTCTTCGTGGAGCACGATTACGCCCCTAAGGTTCTTAAAAAGCGACGGGAATATAACGACGCCAAAAAGGTTCTACGGGAAAAGAATCTACGCTTTCAGACGCCATTTCCGGCGAAGTTAAGGGTCTTTTACGGTGAAGAGTCATGTCTCTATAATTCAGCGGAAGAAGCAACAATTGACATGGCAAGAAGAGGGCTCCCGGTAACGGTGTTTAAACCCGCAGCGAATCTGAGCGAGAAGATCAGAACTCAAACGTGGTCCACTCAGAGACCTTCAAAATCCACGGGCCAGCAGCGGGAAACCCAGCCCCAGAGCTACAAAGATAAGCTTTCCAGTTCCAGGAAGGAATAGCGACCTTTTTGTTGTTTTTTTTTTTTTTCTTTTCAGTCATTCTGCACTTCCATTCCCCCTCCTACAAGGTAACAAACATTAAAGGAGATGCAGAATCAGCATGTGGTAAAACCTTTCATGGAGCAGTTATAGCATTAGAAACAAATGTCTTCTTAATTTAAAGGAAAAAAAAAATCTTGTTAAAATAGAAATGTAACAATGACCCACATGTTCTCTCCACACTAACAAATACTGTATTAGAGTGAATGTTTGCTGAGATGGGGGTGGGAGGGTGCACACAATCTCATAGGGTATAGGCATAAAAAAAAAAAAAAAATCATTACAAATTCGGATTGGGATGTGAAATTCACGTTAAAAACATGGGACAACTTACAGGGGTAAGAGAGGGCCCTCAACACGTAACAGAGTTTGAGGAATTTCCCTCAGAGCCTACACTCCATCAGGGCTCTTACAGGGTCTTTAAAGAGACCCCAGCTCAGGAAGTTTTTTTGACAGTTTTTTGTTTTAAAGTTTCGTACACTATGTTCTTAATGTTTTTTATGTTCTTAATGTTCTTTCAGTTTCTGAGTAGCAAAAAAGAGGGCCACCACACTGTTATACTAAATAAGAAAATACAATGGAGAAACAGGGTGTAACCAAAATAGCCTCATATAATGTAAAAGGGATCCTGAATCCAGTTAAAAGATCCAAGATTCTACGCAAAATGAAAAAAGACAAAGCAGAAATAATATTTTTACAAGAAACCCACCCAACAGACGTGGAACACACTAAACTCAATAGACAAGGGTTTAAAATGATCTCTTCATCTTCATATAAATCAGGGAGGAGGAGGGGAGTAGCGACATTGATATCAACCAAAATTACATTTGAAAAAACATCAGAACACAAAGATAAAGAAGGGAGGTACAGTTTGGTAATTGGGCGGCTAGAGGGAGAAGATATCACCCTGCTGAATGTATATGCACCACCAGGGGCTAAATGGAAATTTTATAAAAATGTATTCGACCTAATGATAACTAAAGCCCAAGGTTTAGTGATATGTGGTGGAGACTTCAATCTAAGTCTGAATCCATACTGGGATGCAACAGGTAATTCTTCACATCAAAATAACACTCAAAATAGGAAAACTCGGATCCTACTAAAAGAAATGGGAATCTGTGACGTATGGAGGGAATTCAACCCCAATGTAAAAGATTATACTTTTTATTCAACGCCACATTCATCTTACTCAAGGATTGATTACTTTTTTATGTTTAATAGAGACATTGGAAGAGTAAAAACATGTAAAATAGGACTGATGGATCTCTCTGACCACAGTCCGATCTATATGGACTTAAACATCCAAAAATACACAAATAATACATTTTCCTGGAGGTTGAATTCAAATGTCCTGAAAGGACCACTGAAAGATGAATTGGAATCAGATATTTTCAGATATTTGGAAGAAAACGATAATGGAGAAGTATCCCCTTTAATACTGTGGGATGCGTGCAAAGCTGTAATAAGGGGAAAAATTATTGCAAAACTGGCAACCCAAAAGAAACTGAGACAAGAAAAACTAATCACACTAGAGTCAGAACTCAAGAACCTAGAAAAAGAACACAAAGACAACACTCATTCTAATGGCTCGCTCAAGATTAAAGAAATTAAAAATCAAATAAATGAGATCTACACAATAGAAATCCAGAAGAAACTTACATTTCTGAAACAAAAACGCTATGAAGCAGGCAGTAAATCGGCAAAATTACTAGCCTATAAATTGAGGAAACATCAAACGGAAAGAGCAATCTACAAAATCAGAGACCCAGTATCAAAGGAAATAAAATTCAGAATTCAGGATATTCTTAAAAGCTTCGAGAATTACTACAAGAACTTATACTCCCACAAAAAACATAAAAATGCATCCGAGACATTCCTAAACACATTACACCTTCCCCAACTTACGGAATCACAAAATAAAACACTACTGTCAGAAATACAACCTAAAGAATTGGAAAAAGCAATTATGAAACTTAAAGCTAACAAATCCCCAGGAGCAGATGGCTATACAGCAGAATGGTACAAAACCTTTAAACAGCAACTATCTCCTCTCCTCCTGAAAACATTTAACTACGTCCTCCACACAGGGGAAATCCCCCCCTCCTGGAGAGAAGAGGTCATTGCAGTTATACCTAAACCTGAAAAGGATAAACTAGAATGCTCCAACTACAGACCAATCAGTGTATTAAATCAGGACTATAAGCTTTTTACCATTATCCTTGCCAAAAGGTTAGAAAACATACTGACAGACTTAATTCACTTAGACCAAACAGGTTTTATAAGACAAAGACAGACACAAGACAACATTCGACGCACTTTACACATAATTCATCATATAAAAAAATATAACTTAAATGCAGTCATATTGGGATTAGATGCTGAAAAAGCATTCGATTCGGTTGACTGGTCTTTCCTATATAGAATCTTATCCAGTTTCAATTTTCATAACAACTTCATTAGAACTATACAGGCATTATATAAAAATCCAACAGCTAAAATAAGGATTAACGGTAATTTATCATCATCTTTTGAGCTGGAAAGAGGATGTCGTCAAGGCTGCCCCCTGTCTCCACTGCTCTTTGCAATCTTCATAGAACCTCTGAGCCAATGGATAAGACAAAATCAAGAAATTCAAGGTATTACACTTGGTCAGAAAGAACATAAAATAGCACTCTTTGCTGATGACATTTTAATATACCTAGGGCAGCCAGACACTTCTTTACCAGACCTAATCTCAGTTTTTTCAGACTATGGAGATTTATTGGGGTACAAATTAAGCATGCATAAAACCCAAGTTTTAACATTCAACTATGACCCAAATCATTATTCACTAAGTGAACTCAAAACTAACTGGGAGTTGGAATCTATGAAATATCTGGGGGTCAATATCCCGAAACAACTCGACAAAATTATAACGCTAAACTATGGTTCACTGGTGACAAAAATAAAATCTGACCTAGCAAGATGGAATTTGATACCATTCTTAGGTACTGCACAAAGAATTGAAGCAGTCAAAATGAATATACTTCCACGTCTTCTATACCTTTTTCCAAACAATACCGGTAGAACCTCCCAAAAAAGCATGGCAGGAGCTGGACAGAAGGATCTCAAGATTCATATGGCAGGGCAAGAGACCTAGAATCAGATATAGAACCCTACAGCTAAACAAAGACAAAGGTGGGCTCGCGCTGCCAAATATCAGGGACTATTATATAGCTGCACAAATTAAAACTTTAGTAGAGATATGTAACCCAGTCTACACTGCACAATGGAAGGAGATGGAATGCCAAATAACAAGTGACATCCCCCTACAGGCGATAATAGGGAACAATGCCTTACCTAAACTCTTGAATAACATTAACCCGTGGATAGAGACCCTGCTAAAAATTTGGTTTAAGATAGTCAGAGAGAATCAAGCTAAAGAGCCCTATCGACTTCTGCAATGGATTGCCTATGATCAAGACTTTACCCCCAATAAAACAGACACTAGATTTAAAGAGTGGAAAGAGAAAGGGCTGATAAAATATTACGATTTTTTTAAGGGGCAAACTTTAAGAAGTTTTGAAGATTTGAAAAAACAAGGTCTAATAAATTAAGATCTTTACAGGTTCTTTCAGCTTAGACACCACATAAACAATATACTTAAAAAGGAGGATTTGGAAAGGGCCCAGTCAGGTGTTCTGAAGGTCTTCTTAATGGCATATAAAGGGATCCCAGGGATCAGATACATTTCTAAAATATACCAAGGTCTTCAAGACTTAAAAGGAGACAACACATCATATATAAAAGAGAGATGGGAAAAAGAGGGGAATTTCACTTTACAATTGGAAATATGGGAAAAGCTAAATAAACAGCAATGGAAAAGTACCTCATCCCTGCAGTGGAGAGAATTTGGATGGAAAAACTTGGTAAGATTTTTCAGAACACCTGCACAAAACAAATTTACCCATAAGGGGTTGAACTGTTGGCGCTTGTGTGGTGAAAAGACTGCAAATCATTTTCATGTGTTTTGGTCATGCCCAGTTATCCACCAATATTGGACCAATGTACAGACAATATTGGGGAAAATATTCAAAATAACAGTTCCCTTTTCTTTTGTAACTTTGTATTTGGGTTTACTACCGGACTCACTGGAAAGACGAAGAGATAAATACTTATTCAATGTTTTAATATTGGCAAGTAAAAAAGCCCTAACTAAAAAATGGATGCTGAAGGACTGTCCTACACCTGAAGATTGGATTAACGTGATTCAAGACATTTACTCGATGGAAAAGTTGACATTCGCACTGAGACAGGACATGGATGGGTTCATGAGCTTTTGGCAACCCTGGATCGCATATGTGTCTTCCATTAGATCTAATCTTTGACAAATACCATTTCAATGATGGTCCCACTCTTTGTTCCAATGCTACTCAGATGCTCTTTTACTTTTAATTACTTAATTTTCTGTTTGTTTGTTTTTTGCTGTTCTGTTTGTTTGTTTATTCATTTTTTTTATTTAATTCCCTTTAATTTCACTTTTTCTTTCACTTTAAAAAAAGGGGGGGTTGTTGTAATAACTATCCTACCAATGTTGTCAAATAGCAAAAAATAAGGGAACGTGTGATGAAAATGTAAACAATGCAATGCTGTAATGACCTGTATACCCTTTACAAAAACTTAAATAAAAAAAAAAAATGGACAGTGAAGGTGCTTGTCTAATGTCCAGGGGTAAATCATTCCATAACCTGGGGGCCATGATCGAAAAGGCTCTGTCCCATCTGAGCTTGCGCCTCGCCTTTGGTACCTCCAAAAGCAGCTGTTCAGCTGACCTAAGGGACCGGGTGGGAGCGTAGGGATGCAGAAGCTCAGAGAGGTAAGGTGGAGCAAGACCATTCAAAGATTTAAAAACAAAATAATTTTAAAATGAACTCTAAAATACACGGGCAGCCAGTGGAGTGAAGCTAAGATGGGTGTGATGTGATCTCTTCCACGTGTACCTGTCAAAAGACGAGCAGCAGCGTTTTGAACCAGCTGCAAATGGGAAAGAGATGACTGGCTGACACCGGCATAAAGTGCGTTACAGTAATCCAGACAAGATGAAATAAAAGCATGGATTACTCTTTCCAAGTGTGGTCTAGAGAGAAAGGGTTTTACTTTTGCTAAATACCTTAGATGAAAGAAGCTGGATTTTACCACAGAATGAATCTGCGTGTCTAATTTAAAATCATTGTCCATGATAAAACCAAGGTTCCTAGCTGTGGATTTAACATAAGGAGTAAGGGGGCCCAAGTATACAGGAAGGGACTCACAGGGGCGACTAGGTCCAAACACCATCACTTCGGTCTTCATATCATTAAAATTTAGGAAGTTTAGGGCCATCCAAGACTTTATGTCTTCAATGCACGCCAGGAGTGAGTTTACTGATGATGCAGTTTTTTGTTTTAGAGGGACATAAATCTCACAGTCATCAGCATACAGATGGAAAGAGATACTATGCTTTTTAAAAATGGAACCCAGTGAAGTATGTACAGTGAAAAAAGCATGGGCCCTAGAATTGACCCCTGTGGGGCCTCGTAAGGCAGAGGAGCAGAAGAGGATTCAAACCCAGACATGCTAACTTTAAAATCCTGTCTGACAGATAGGATCTAAACCAGTTGAGAGCAGTGCCACAAATGCCCACTAGGTGCTGCAAATGGGAAATTAAAACATGATGGCCCACTGTGTCAAAGGCAGCAGTTAAATCAAGCAGCACAAGAACAGCATATTCACCTGAATCACATGCCAAGAGAATATCATTAAAAACTCTTAACAAGGCTGTCTCTGTGCTATGAAGAGCTTTGAAACCAGATTGAAAATTCTCCAAAATACAGTGTTCATCCAGAAAATATTTCAGTTGCATATAGACAATTTTCTCTAAAATTTTTGAGAGAAATGGCAGCTTGGAAATAGGCCTAAAATTTGCCAACATGGTGTAGCACAAAATAGAAATATTAATAAATAATAAATATAATCAGGTATGAATTATTTAATTTATATTGATGTATTGGAATCCGAGCTCAAATCTCATTTCATATACATCAGAAAAGTTAATAACACTCGTAAGGGGCACCAGCTTCTATCTTTAAGAAGCAATTTGATCTTTAATTTCACTTTATACCTGTTTGATCACTCAATAAATTAATCAATAATCAGTCTCAAAAATTTTCCGTGAATTCGATACCTGGACTTGAAACAGACTCAGAATGAAATAAATTCTCAACAACTTCTCATTTTTACAGATTTATTAAACGAAATGATTAACAGACATTGCAGTAATTTCATTAATCATAAAATCAATCTTGTAAATGATAGATTAACAATGTCAATATTTTCGGAACCAGGATTAACTGAGAAACCAATTTCTATCAGTTTGTGTTAACAGATCATGGAAACAACGCAAATTTATGGAGAAAGTTTACTAATTATATGAAAAAGTCCTGGATTAATCTTAAGAAAATAAAAATGGAATTTTAATGAAAAGAAAAGTTATGTTAAGGGCTTCTTAATTTGCATCTGATTAGATACACAAATTATTACCGAACCTCAAAAGTTTAATTCAGCAGATGAATTAAAGTTTTGCAGCTCACATGATTCCTCGGTGATGATGGTTCTGTAGTCGTCCTCAGCCAAAGATTTCGTGGATGTTAGAGGAAATATCTGCCCGCAGATATTTCAGCATCCACAGTTCGACCTTTAAAAGTCAAGCGGTCGAAGAGGCTGGATTTTGGCTGTATGACCCAGAGTTGAAACTGGGCTAGATGATGACGTTTCTTCAGCGTGTGATGAACAGCCTTGATTCCTCAGCTGCACGTGATGTGGGAGCTGCGTCTTCTCAAGAGGCCTTCAATAATAATTAATTAAAAGATATCTAATCCGATCTCAAATTAAAAGGCTTCGGACTTTAGATAAAAATAGTAGCTTCTGGTGGGTGCTTGGTCAAGAAAAATATAAAATAAAGTCAAGATTAAAGTTTACATTAAAATTAAAGGCCAAATGTCACGTAACAGGGTACTTTAAATATCTTGAAACTACGTAGATATAAAAGGGAACCGATCCGTTCGGGTCTTGGTGCATATGCTTCAGTAACAACGGAATATTCGTTAATTTAAAACTGCCGCGCTTGGCCTGACACGGCCCCTGGAATCGTCTAGGGAAGAAGGCGGAAGTGACAAAATCGATTGTACCCGAGTTTGATGCTTGGGGTATTTCAATTGATTGTTTATATGGAGACTGGAAGGTTGAAGTGAGCAACAAGAAAGAAAAAATTGGATATTTCACCCATACCTTAAAACGGGACTATCAGGGACAGCTGGGTAATAAGGGACACTTCTCTGGGAAATGTTTTCATACCTGTCAAGTGAGACGTTTTCGCCGTACTTCAACACCGTAAAAAGCGGCTATAAGGGACGGCGGAGCCACAAGGGACACCTCTCTGTGAAATGCCCCAAATGCAACTCGTGTTGTTATTGTCAAATATTTTAAGGATTCATAGATATTTGACAATAACAACACAACTCAGCGTCCGGCGCAAAATAAAAAAAAAAGCAGAATTCTGTATTTGTAAGGCGATCTCTCTGTTTCGCAACCGCAGCACAGCTGAACGTGTTAAACCATTGTCCTAATGACTTCTCATTGTAGTGAGAATAGCTCACGCTGAGCGATCAGCCCGCCCAGACAATCAAACTAATGACTGACTCCACACTTCTCGTTGTAGTGATAATAGCTCAGGCTGAGCGATCTGCCAGCACCAGCTGTGGGGGATCACACACAGGACGTGCTCCTCAAGACACTCAATTTTTTTCCCGTATGTTTTTGTTTTGGGCGTACAGAAATGGCAATACGCCCGTTTTTGCTAAAATTGCATTTTCCCCGTATTTTCCTTAAAATATTTGACAATAACAACACGAACTACATTTTTTTTTTTTTTTTGTTACTTATTTGTACCCGTAGGTAGATTCGGTTTGCAGTCTGGTGACAAACCACCGGCTGCTGGTCGCTGTGTGCGTGAGCGCCCTAAACCTACATGTTTTTGGTGTGCGGGAGGAAACCGGAGAAATCCCGGAGTAAACCCGCGCAACACGGGGAGAACATGCAAACTCCACACAGCTCACTGTTGGTCGGGGGCTGGAATCGAACCCACGATCCCCCGGCCGAGGGTAAAACTGTGCTGCCACAGTGCTAAACCACTGCGCCACCGTGCAGCCTACATTTAAAACATTTCCCAGAAAAGTGTCCTCCACCACTGCGCCGTCCCCCACAGCCGCGCTTGGCACCAAAATACGGCGAAAACATCTCACTTGACAGGTATGAAAACATTTCCCAGAGAAATGTCCATTATTACTCCACTGTCCCTTATAGCCGCGTTTTACGGTATTAAAATACGGCGAAAACGTCTCACTTGACAGGTATGCGCCTCCATTTTCATATTGATCTGGTCAATTTCTTGACAGCAGCGGCTCTCCTCCACTGTAATAATAATGGCTTCCGAAAAATCAATATTTATGGGGCGCCCTGGACAGACCCCCTTCGGCTTCGCAATTCTGGAGGCGATTAATGTCCAGTTCAATGACATTTTCCACTGGTTCTGCTCTCTGGTCATCGTTGGAACTGTTGTCATCAGACAAAGCATCTGATTCCGTCTCGGATGGCTCGAACCGGTAAGGTTCTATGCCTCTGTCACTGTCTGAACCACTGACAAAAAAAAAGACAAAAAAAAAAGACAAAACTAAACTAATTTGTTCATAATCGCTGTCACTTTCCGTCATGATTGTCCAATGTTGATAAGTGTGAATGTGGATAGGCAGGGCAGCCAGGGTACAACTGGTGATGTCAAAAACATGGGCGTGGTCTGGACTGGCTGTTACAAGCCAGCAAGCAAGGTGGGGCCTTCACCTGGTGTATTTTATGCAATTATGTAAATACAGGTGGGTGATATGGTCTCCGGTATGAATATTTGGTTTAAGCTATGTGTATTTTATCTAAATTCGTTGTCATTTAGAAAAAAAAAATACGTGACATTTGGCCTTTAAACAAACGGTGATTTTACAGAAAGTTTAGCAAAGAAAAAGAGATAAGTAAAAATTGGAGTTTAACTCTGATTAAAAAAAAAATGAGCTCAAAGAAATAGGAATTCCAAGGTATTTAAGAGAAAAAGAAAAAGGCATTAAAAATACAGAGTTACATAAAAGAATTACGAGTTATCTGCTCTGTGTTCAGAAAAGCGACACGTGGTCGAGTCTTTGTTCAGACGGTCCTTTGTTCTTCCTTGCTGTGTGTAGACAATAGATAGAGACGGACCAGTGAAAAGGGGAGCCGGACAGAGAAGAGAGATCTGGAGCAAAAGAGCAAAAGGGCAAAAGAGGCCAGCCGAAAAGAGATCCAGGGAAGAGAGTGAAGCAGGGGTCTCTCTGCTATTTATACAAGTTCTGTTGAGCTTCGCGGGCTTCCGGGATCTCAGCCAATGAGAGTCCTTCGTGGAAGGCCCGATGAATTTTTAGTCCAATGAACAAACAGTCTATTGTTTGGAGTTCTTTGGGATGAAGAGTTGTCATGCAGAGGTTGGCTGCTGGAGTCACATGGTTTTAGAGGCAAAACTTTATACTGGAAGTTAATATTTCCCTTTATGTATTAAACTAAGATAACTTTAGTGATTAGTATAAATTATAAGCAGTGCTTCTAAATCAACATGCAGGAATAAACATTCATTTAAACATTAACATACATATATATATAAAATCACAGATTAATGCATTTCACACATATTATTGATTTTCCACATCAAAACATCAGAGTCCATTTTCTTTTCACAGTTCTGAAAAGAAGAAGGTTTAGAATTGAGTGTGTAATAATGTACTTTAAAATTCACTGGTTAAATTCAGCATTTCAGAATTTAAGGAAATTTTATTGAGCTGTGGATCCATGTAGGCCAGGTCTGTAGCATGTTTATGGGGGCAATAAAAGCAAAGCCGGACATTGGGGAAATTCCTTAGGCTGGTTTTAACAAAAGAAAGGGGATTTCAGCTGTGGCCTGGGGGAAGAAAATCCATTTCTTTGTGTTATTCCTGGACGAAACAAAATGTCTTTAAGCAGAAGAATAATTGTTGCTGAGCCAAAGTGAGATGATGCTACAATGGTATGATCGAGACCAGGTTTCTTAATCAAGGGCTGTACTACTGCATGTTTAAAATTTGCAGGAACCACACCAGATGACAGGCTGCAGTTTAAGATGGCGAGAACTAACTGGCCAATACTGGGAAGCACCTCTTTAAAAAGTCTAGGAGGGACAGCATCACAGGGAGACCCTGAGGGCTTAATGTGGGTAACCACATCCTCTAACAATGACAGAGTCACAGGTTCAAACTGATCAAAAACAGCAGAACAAGGGACAGAGACAGAGGGATCAGAGGCAGGAGGTGAGATGAGAGCCCTGGTGGTGGCTACCTTATCAATAAAAAAGTTCATAAAATCACTGCATAACTCAGAGGAGGCTCCAAACAGTCAGTCTGTTGGGTGTTGAGAACAGAGTCAATGGTGTTAAATAAAACACGTTGATAATGACAATGAGATAAAACAATATTAGCAAAATATTTGCTTTTTTCCTGCTTGACAGTATTTTGATACTGACGCCAGCAGTCTTTTAAAATCTGCAGTGACACCTGCAGTTTGTCTTTCTTCCATCTGCGTTCAGCTCTGCGCCACTCCTGTCTGACTGCGCCAGTTCTGTGGAGCCACAGAGTCCAAGATGGTTTGGCAGGAGGAGTGAAACCAGGAGCTGAGCTCCTCCACAGATGAGATGGAGCCGGGAGGGACACAGAGCTGGTCAAAGGCAGCGGAGAACCGACCGGCAGTGGAAGGGCTAAAAATCCGGCAGCGCTAACTACTATGAATGAATGAATGAATCTTTATTTCGGATAGATTAAAAGTACAGATTAGTATAACAAAGGGGGAAAGAAAATCCAACAAGGTCAAATTAGACAATAACTCCTCTGATTATACAGTTCAACATAAGTTATCCGAAATGGGTGATGGCTGAAGCCGCAGCTTATATTGCCCACCCATACTCCATCCAAGAATTCAAAAGAAAAACAAAACAAGAGCGATAGCAATTCAGAACATAGCTAAGACAAAATGTGACAAAAAACTAAGCTACAACACAACGCAGACTGGATATGACAATCCTTATGTGATTTTACATGTCATCTTTTATATATGTTTGGAGTATTTCTTCCTTTAGTTTTTGTTTAAATTGTCCAAGCGTTGTACATGATTTTAATTTAGGTCCAAAATCGTTCCATAATCTGACTCCTTGCACTGAAACACAGTGTTGCTTGGTGGTAGTTCTCACTGAAGGTTTTTGAAATATACATGTTCCTCTGAAATGATATTGTTTCTCCCTTATTTGGAACAACTTTTGGATATTTGTGGGCAGTGATAGATTCTTCACTTTAAACATTATTATTGCAGTTTTAAAGTCAACCAGATCTTTCAACTTGAGAGCTTTTAATTTAAGAAAAAGTGGGTTTGTTGGTTCCCTGTAAGCAGCTTTGTTTATTATTCTAATAGCTCTCTTTTGAAGCATAAAGACTGGATATATGTTTGTATTTCCCCATACTTCAGTACAATATGTCATGTATGGGAGTATTAATGAATGATACAAGGTGTATAGTGTGGGTTGATTCAGCAAATATTTCACTCTGTGTAGTATTGCAATTGATTTGGATATTTTACCTTTAATATAATTAATATGTGACTTCCAACACAGTTTATTATCAATTATTACTGAAGAAATTTAGTTTCAGATACCATTTCAATCTCTACACCATTTACACTGAGTTTAGATACTAAGTTGTTGTGATGGTTGTTAAAGACTATAAATTTTGTCTTACTTAAATTGAGCATTAATTTGTTTGAATCAAACCACAGTTTAAGCTTTCCTAATTCCTTTCCGAGTGTATCCAAAAGTTGTTCCAAATTGCTTCCACTGCATAATAGATTAGTGTCATCGGCAAACAATATTAAATCCATTTTTTCTGAAACTTTACATATATCATTTATATACATATTGAATAACAATGGCCCCAAAACTGAACCCTGTGGGACTCCACAAGTAACCTTCAGTAACTGTGAGTTTTTGTTACCAACACATACATACTGATATCTATTCTTTAAGTAACTACTTAACCAGGACAGTGCTACCCCTCTAATACCACAATTTTGTAGTTTCTTTAATAATAAGTTATGATCCACTGTATCAAATGCTTTTTTAAGATCCAGGAATACCCCAACTGAATACTCTTTATTTTCAATGGCTGTCGATATTTTTTCTATAAATTCCATTAGAGCAAATGCAGTTGTCCTCTTGTGTCTGAACCCATATTGCTGCTCACACAATAAATTATTCTTCAGTATGAAGTTATCACTTCTCTCATAGAATATTTTTTCAAGTATCTTGGAAAATTGCGGCAATAGTGAAATTGGTCTGTAGTTTGAGAATTCCCCTCTGTCACCCGTCTTGTATATCAGAATTACTTTAGCTATTTTCATTGCATTGGGAAATATACCTGTTTGGAGAGACAGGTTACGGATATACGTCAGTGGTTTCACTAAGCATTCAATAATAGTTTTGACTAAGAGCATGTCAATACCATCACAGTCCGTAGATGTTTTACTTTTAAATGATTTAACAATTTCAATGACCTCTCTCGTCTGTGTTCTTTATGAAAATGGAGTCTTTTATAGCAGTGTTTTTGCTTATTATATCACCTGTAGGTGCCGTAATGGGTATTTCTCAAGCCAAATTAGGACCAATGTAAACAAAAAAGTTATTAAATTCATCTGCAGGTGAAGCTGCATTCACACTCTGAGTCGTTTTATTATTTTTTGAAAAATTGGTTGGGTAGCTTGTATTTCTGTTTTTATTTCCAAGAATATTGTTAAGTATTGTCCGTGTATTTTTAATATTGTCTCTGTTTTTCTCCAGTTCTTTACTTTAATAGTCTCTCTTACTATATCTTATTATATATGTTAACTTATTTTTGTATGTTTTATACCACTGCTCTGCTTCTTTTGTCCCTTTCTTTAGGAAAGCTTTATATAATATTTTTTTCTTTTTACACGCCTTTTGTAATCCTTTGGTTAACCATGGCTTATCGGCAAATTTATGTTTAAGCTTTTTCTTTACTAATGGGCAATTTTTTTCATAAAGAGTGGTTACAATGTTTATAAATGTGTCATAGGCTTCATTTACATCTGATACATAGACTTCTGTCCAGTCTTGCTTCAGCAAGTCCTCTTTAAAAGAACTGATTGCATTTTGTGATTTGTATCTGAACGATTTTAAAAAAATTTTCTGTATTGGCCCCCGTGTGGCCATGGATAAGTGCAAAGGTTGGCAAGTGGTCACTTATATCATTTATCAATAATCCACTTTCTATTTTCTTATCAATAATATTAACAAACAGGTTGTCAGTAAGTGTAGCAGTGTGAACTGTGATTCTACTGGGATGTGTTATTGTGGGATATAGGCTCATGCTGTACACAGAGTTCATGAACTCTGTAATTACATTTTGTTGATATGGATTTTTAAGATCAATACTGAAATCTCCACAAATTACTACCATTTTCTTACTAGTAATATTATTGTACAGCTCGACTAATTTATCTCTGATTGTCTCAATGCAAGTTCCCGGCATTCTATATATCAGAATCAGAATCAGAATCAGCTTTATTGGCCAAGTATGCACAACACATACAAGGAATTTGACTTTGGCTAAAAACTTGCTCTTGTTGTTATACTGAGACCTGCAGTTCTTTGGATGTTGTTGTGGGGTCTTTTGTAACCTCCTGGATGAGTTGTCGCTGCGCTCTTGGGGTAATTTTGGTTGGTCGGCCACTCCTGGGAAAGTTCACCACTGTTCCATGTTTTCAAGATTTGTGGAAAATGGCTCTCACTGTGGGTCGCTGGAGTCCCAAAGCTTTAGAAATGGCTTTATAACCTTTTCCAGACTGACAGATCTCAAGTACTTTGTTTCTCATTTGTTCCTGAATTTCTTTGGCTCGCAGCATGATGTCTAGCTTTTGAGGATCTTGTTGTCTACTTCACTTTGTCAGGCAGGTCCTATTTAAGTGATTTCTTGATTGAGAACAGGTGTGGCCATAATCAGGCCTGGGCGTGGCTAGAGAAATTGACCTCAGCTTTCCAAAGATGTGAGAAACCAGAGCTAATTTTTTTTTTTTTTTTTTTTTTTTGGGGTGGGGGTCACTTTATCACACAGGGCCATGTAGGTTTGGAATTTTTTTTTACCCTTAATTATAAATACTTTCATTTAAAAACTGCATTTTGCTTTTACTTGTGTTATCTTTGTCTAATATTTAAATTTGTTTAATGATCTGAAACATTTAGCTGGGACAAATATTCAATTCAATTCAACTTTATTTGGCTGGGTGCACGGTGGCGCAGTGGTTTAGTACTGTGGCAGCACAGTTTTACCCTCGGCCGGGGAATCGCGGGGATCATGAGATCGTGGGTTCGATCCCAGCCCCCGACTAACAGTGAGCTGTGTGGAGTTTGCATGTTCTCCCCATGTTGCGTGGGTTTACTCCGGGATTTCTCCGGTTTCCTCCCGCATACCAAAAACATGTAGGTTTAGGGCGCTCGCGCACGCAGCGACCAGCAGCCGGTGGCTTGTCACCAGACTGCAAACCAAATCTACCTATGGGTACAAATAAGTAACAAAAAAACAAAAAAAACAAAAAAAAACTTTATTTATATAGCGCCATTTCACAACAACAGTCATCTCATAGCACTTTCAACTGTAGGGGGACCCCCACAGATGCAGAAAGACCCCAGCAATCAGGTGATTCCCAGTGTGTAACGGCAGCAGCTGTGTTTGTTTGATCCATGTGAGAAACATGGCAATTCTTGTGACTGTTGCAATTTCCCCGCTATATATGTCAACAGTGACATCCTTTCTAGTATTTGACCTCTGGTTGTACAGCAATGCCTCCCAAAGATTTGTTTTGGCAGGTATATATATTCACAGCCTGGCTCTGTGTGCCAGGCAAAAGTTGTTTACTTTGTGTCTGGGGGAACCCCCAACCCGGAAATGACCTTTGACCTCTGGGGAATCCCTTGTGAATTCCCTACCTTTTTTTTTTTTTATTTTATTCCCTCCATATTTTCTTTTAAAAACCTAGGTTGGGAAATTTGTCCTTTGAGATTTAAAAATTATTGAAATAATTTGCCATCAAAAATGCATGAGGTATAAGATTATTCACAACAGGAAGTAGACGATTTGAGACTTCCTGCCCAGCAGAATAGGACAACGGACGGATTTCAGCATGGCTGGCTAAGACAGAAATCCAAAGCCATCCAGTTGCTTACCTCAGCCCAGGTGGGGTGAAACTGTCATAATGATGAAATAATCCCTCATAGCCAATTATCTACCCGATATTTTGTGGATTGTTTGAGAGATGATGATATTTTTGAAGTTTGTTGAAGTGTGACTAGACCATGTGACTGTCAGGGGTAATCCATTGCCTATGTAACTTTTCACCTAGTCTCCATGCATGTGCAAAAAACTGTAATAGTTGTGAAAAAGTAATTTTTGAAGCTTCATTTTGTGAATAGGGATGTATTTTTGACTTGAAGTAAATGCAGTATTATTCAGGTCGATAACTGCTGCAATCCCCGGTCTGCATGGCTTTGGTAGCTTTAGAAGTGCAAATCTGGCAAACCTTCATTATTTACTGGATGCCTAGTTCTAGTCAATTTTATTGTTATGTTTTTGAATTGACATCTTGACTTTAAATTAGCTGAAATACCAATTTACAAGGTATTTATTCCGGGCTATTAATTGCAGACAAATGTGAGAGCCTGCAAGGAATTTCTGCCCTCGGAAGGCTGCAATCCGGCAAAGTGGTCAGTGAAATGTTTAACTCTGTTGAAGTTTAATGATGGTTGTTTGAATATGCACATGTTCAAAGAATAGAAACTTTTTGTGTGTTTCTAATATGAAAATCTGATGTGCACAAACCATACAATTTTAAATGTGGATTTGATAATCTGTTGTATTTGTTTACAGTAAATGCTGCATAATTTTTGCTGGTAGCTTTCTTGCAACAACTCAGTAAACCTAAAAAATCTACCAATTGAGATCATAAATGTTTACATTTGTGTGTATGCAGTATGATTTAATTTCTGTAATACTAGAATTTTGTGTCCACAGCTAAAATAATGTTTCTTGTGTTTGATATGTTTCAGTCTTTACGGTGTTTGATGCAATTAAAGTCAAAAGCAAGGACATTAAAGATGTGTCAAACATCAGTTATTGCACACCAAAATGCAGCTCATAACCCGGGGCCGGAACAGTAAAGACACTAGTGAAGACACTAGTAAAGACACTACCTCCTACTCGTCTGTACCAAGTCATCGTGGACGAGCGTGGGTGTGCAAGCAAAGAACGCTGCAGATTCAAGAGGTTGGGTCGTGCCGTGTCATCGAGATCGTGATGGTGACATCCTGTCGGTACCACTCACCAGTGTGCTTAGTGCTAGTATATGACAATTAAGTAAGAGACATTCACTTTTCTGCTACAGCCTGTAAGTGAAGGACATGTATCCAGTGATTGAACCTTGAGGACACATTTTAAGTCAAGTCAAGTTAAGTTCGTGTTTCTCAAGTGCAAAGTCAAGTTTATTAGTCACTGAATACTGTGTTTATTTTGTGCTGATGTTGAGAGAAGTGTTTGCATTATTCTGTTTTCATTGTACATGTACTGCTTGTGCACATCCTGTTGCTAGCGTATTTCAATCAGTATTTTTGAACATCAATTTAAATCAGGCTAGTAAGATTAAGTAAGATCAAGGGCTGAGGTAAGGGCTGGTTGAGCTTCAATTCAATGATATAAGTATATTTCAAGATTCCTCAAATTTAATTCAATTTTGAATTAATCAAATCAAGTACAAGTTCAAAGTATTTAGGGAATCGTATACCCCAAAGATAAGAATTCCCTAATTCAAGTATAGTTTCCATTCAGTTATTTTGAGTGGAAATTTCAAGGTAAACATAAAAAACGCATTGTGTTTCAGGTTTGCATAATATTTTTTATCTCCAGGTTTTCACTCAAGAAATCTGGTTGGTGAATTATTCAAAGAGGTAATATAAATTACCATTTCATTTTTTGTCCCATTTCCTCACTATTTTCCATAAACACTGTACTGCAACAAAATGGCTGCAGCTACCAAAAATGCAACTGAGCAAGAATTGCGAGAGCAGATCACAGCTGCCAAAGAGCAATTACAAGCCATAAATGCTGACTTGGCAGTTGAAACCTTGTCTGAGGAAGAGCGAGCTCAACTCAACACTGATGCAGAAACAGTACATGATGCAATAGAAACTCTTGAAATGGAGTTGGCTACAATCAGTGAACATCCATCCATCCATCTTCTACCGCTTTTCCGGAGGTCCGGGTCGCGGAGGCAGCAGTTCAAGCAGAGAAGCCCAGACTTCCCTCTCTCCAGCCACCTGCTCCAGCTCTTCAGAGGGGATACCAAGGCGTTCCCAGACTAGCTGGGAGACATAGTCTCTCCACCGAGTCCTGGGTCTGCCCCGGGGTCTCCTCCCAGTGGGACGTGCCTGAAACACCTGAAGTGGGAGGCGTCCAGGAGGCATCCTAATCAGATGCCCATACCACCTCAACTGACTCCTTTCAATGTGGAGGAGCAGCGGTTCTACTCTGAGCCTCTCCCGGATGACTGAGCTCCTCACCCTATCTCTGAGGGTGAGTCCAGCAATCCTACGGAGAAAGCTCATTTCAGCCGCTTGTATCCGCGATCTCGTTCTTTCGGTCATTACCCAAAGCTCGGCTGCACGGTGGCGCAGTGGTTTAGCACTGTGGCAGCACAGTTTTACCCTCGGCCGGGGGATCGCGGGGATCATGAGATCGTGGGTTCGATCCCAGCCCCCGACCAACAGTGAGCTGTGTGGAGTTTGCATGTTCTCCCCGTGTTGCGCGGGTTTACTCCGGGATTTCTCCGGTTTCCTCCCGCATACCAAAAACATGTAGGTTTAGGGCGCTCGCGCACGCAGCGACCAGCAGCCAGTGGCTTGTCACCAGACTGCAAACCAAGTCTACCTACGGGTACAAATAAGTAACAAAAAAAAAAAAAAAAAAAAAAAAAAAAGCTCGTGACCATAGGTGAGAGTAGGAACGTAGATTGACTGGTAAATCGACAGCTTTGCCTTAGAACTAAGCTCCCTCTTCACCACAACAGACCGGTACAACGTCCGCATCACTGCAGATGCTGCTCCAATCCGTCTGTCGATCTCTCGCTCCATTTTCCCCTCACTCGTGAACAAGACCCCAAGATACTTAAACTCCTCCACTTGGGGCAGGAGCCTGTCCCCAACCCGGAGAGGACAATCCACCTTTTTCCGGCTGAGGACCATGGACTCGGACTTGGAGGTGCTGATTCTCATCCCAGCCGCTTCACACTCAGCGGCAAACCGTCCCAGCAAGAGCTGTAGGTCATTGCTGGATGAAGCCAACAGGACAACATCATCTGCAAACAACAGAGATGAGATCCTGTGGTCACCAAGCATGACACCCTCCATTCCCTGGCTGCGCCTAGAAATCCTGTCCATAAAAATTATGAACAGGACCGGTGACAAAGGGCAGCCCTGGCGGAGTCCAACTCTCACTGGGAATGACTCCGACCGAGTGTTGGCAATGCGAACTAAACTCTCACAACGGTCGTACAGAGACCGAATAGCTCGTAACAACAAGCCCGATACCCCATACTCCCGAAGCACCCCCCACAAAAATCCACGAGGGACGCGGTCAAATGCCTTCTCCAAGTCCACAAAACACATGTAAACTGGTTGGGCAAACTCCCACGAACCCTCAAGAATTCTCGAGAGGGTAAAGAGCTGGTCCGATGTGCCACGGCCAGCACGAAAACCACATTGCTCCTCCTGAATCCGAGGTTCGACCAACGGCCGGACTCTCCTCTCCAGTACCTTGGCATAGACCTTCCCAGGGAGGCTGAGGAGTGTGATCCCTCTAAAGTTGGAGCACACCCTCCGGTCCCCTTTTTTGAAGAGAGGAACCACCACCCCGGTTTGCCATGCCAAAGGCACTGCCCCTGACCTCCACGCAATGTTGCAGAGGCGTGTCAACCATGACAACCCAACAACATCCAGGGCCTTGAGGTACTCGGGGCGAATCTCGTCCACCCCCGGGGCCCGGCCACCAAGGAGATTTTTAACCACCTTGGCGACCTCAGCCCCTGTGATAGGCGAGTCATCCCCCTCGTCCCCAAACCCTGCTTCCTCTGTGGAAGGCGTATCAGTGGGATTGAGGAGATCCTCGAAGTATTCCTTCCACCGCCCGACGATATCAAGAAAAGAATAATGGTGACGAGAAGCAACCAGAAGGAGAGAATGCGGTGGCTGGAATCCAAGAAAAAGAAGATGCAAGTGATCCAGAAGATGGCGCCACTGGCAAGACTAACCAGAACACTGCACAAACAAAACTCAGGCATGTCCCACTTCATGAGCTGAAGCAAAGAAGAGAGACATGCATGAAGAGACTGAAACAAGTCAGGCGGTTAGTGAAAGCAAAGGGAGAGGCTAAGTCTGTCTCATCAGAGATTTCTGCTGAATATGACAGCCTCAATGACAAAGTTGCGACTTTAGATGCTGTCATCAGTAAAAAGGAAGAACAAGAAGCACAGGTAGACAGAGCAAACAAAAAGTTTATGCGAACATACAGTAAAGTAAAGAAGGCTGTGTTTGCTCTTTTTTATGCATACAAAGATGAGGTCTTGGACACAACTGAAGATGACTTGGAAGACCTGATTCGCCTGGACAAAGAAATGACAGCTACATATGAAGCCTGTCGAGATTTGTGCCCGCCAGACAAAGAGATGCGACGCAGAGTCGACAGCGCTAAGCAAATGTGCTCAGACATGGCGAAAGCCTTGAAACAGATTGGAGAGAATCCAATGATGGCAGACGAGGAGAGAAAAAGCCTTCTCAAGACTACTTGGGGAATGAATTATTCCAGGTCTCTCTTTGGAAGCAAGTTAGACTATGAGTCTGATATTTCTGCCAAGTCTAAAGTCTCCATTCAGTCAAAGGTATCTGTAAGTACACAGATTTCAGAATCTTCAACAGGCTCTTCAACAGGATCAAGTAATGCCTCAGAAAGGGCCAGGAAGCTGGCTGAATTGAGCGCTAAGCGAAAGTGTGCAGAGCTTCACGCAAAGATAAGGAAATACAAGGTGGCCTTGGAAAGTTGTCATGAACAATTAGAAATAGCAGAAGAAGAGGAAAGAGTCCAAAAGTCAGATGACATCTCTTGTTGCAGTGACAAGCCTAGTAAAGGTTATCTGAATCCAGAGGCACCTGCTTTTTCTCCTGAGGCCAGATCACCAAGAGCTGAAGATTGCGCGAGCCAAGTAGAGTCACAGTTGGCCTTCATCGCCCAAACATTCGCAGATAGCGTCAGCAAATCAAGGCTGCCTGTCCCCACACCTCCTGTGTTTGATGGTGACCCACTCAAGTTCATCAACTTTCGCAAAAGTTTTGTGACACTTGTTGAGAACAAGGGAATTCCACCATCAGACAAGCTGTATTATCTGCAGCAGTACCTTGCAGGAGAAGCCAGAGCGGCAGTAGAAGGTTGTTTTTTCGGAAGTGATGAAGCTGCCTACAACCGTGCATGGACCACGTTGGAAGAGCGGTTCGGACACCCCTTCACCATTCAACTCTCCTTGAGAAACAAGTTGAGAGACTGGCCCAAAGTAACAGGCAAAGATAAGAAAGGTCTTCAAGATTTCAGCGATTTCCTGAGCACCCTCAAAGAAGCTATCCCCTACGTGAAAGGTCTTGAAGTTTTGAACGATTGCGTCCAAATCCAGGAAACAGCAGCCAAGTTACCCGAGTATTGTAACACTAGGTGGACACGGCGTGTTACAGAAGACATAGATGTTGGAAAGGGCTACCCTTCGTTTCAAGAATTTGTCGACTTCGTAGCCAGAGAAGCCAGAGTGGCTAACAACCCTATATGCGTGGTCGCTCAAAACCAAGACAAGTTGCCAACCACGAATAGAGGAAACGAGTCTAGGGCAAAGACAAAACAAGCACCTGGCATTACTCATGCCACCAACACCAACACCAGTGCTGAAAAAGAAACCCCTAAAAGTGGAGCCAAAAATTCTCCAGTTTGCACCTACTGCGACAAAGATCACCTCATCTACAAGTGCAATGCTTTCAAAGAGTTGCCTTATGATGACAAAATACAAAGCATTCGAAGCAAGGCCCTTTGCTTCAAATGTCTCAGACGTGGCCACACATCAAAGAAGTGTCTAGTTAAAGTGTCCTGCAACACGTGCGAAGGCAAACACCAAACTCTGCTGCACTTAGACAAGAAGAAAGCAGACACAAAACTTACAGAGTCAGAAGCCGACAAAGATGAAAACACATTTGAATCTATTTCAAACAAAACCAACCAAGATTACATGAAGAGTTATACTTCAATGATCGTACCTGTTTGGGTCAAGACAGGCCAAGCTGGCTCGCAAGAAGTATTGGTTTATGCACTGATTGATACCCAAAGCAACAGCTCCTATATCACAGAGGATCTGGCAGCCAAGCTGTGCATGCCACATGAAATAACAAGAATGAAGATAACAACTATGACATCTTCATCGGTGGTCTATTGTAAGAAGTTCTCAGACATCAAACTGAGAGGATACGACTCGACTGTCGAAGTCCGAGTCAAGTCGTGCTACACAAGAGACCACATCCCTCACAACAGGGAGCACATTCCTTCAAAGGTAGCGGCAAGTATGATGCCTCATTTGGCTCGAATAGCCCCCTTCATTCCTCCTATTCAAGACTGTGAAGTGGGACTGCTCATTGGATACTCCTGCCCACAAGCACTCAGACCGGTGGAGATAGTCTCCGGAAATCCCGAAGAAGCCTTTGCTGTGAAAACAGACTTGGGATGGAGCATTATTGGAGGCCCTTGTTATGAACAAGGCAACAATGGTGTATGCCATAGGATTGTCGCCAAAGAATATATAGTGCCACCACCCTGTGAGACCCTGAAGGTTCTCGGCCAAGATTTCAGCGACACCAAAGATGAAGCGAAGGAGCTAATCTGCCAGGCCACTGAAATATGCAAAAAGGGCAAAGTTAGACTCCATAAGTTCCTGTCGAACAGCATAGACGTCCTGGAATCTATACCACCTTCAGAAAGAGCCACTACCGTCTCCGAAACAAACTTGGAACTGGAACCTCTCCCGGTTGAGCGCACACTTGGAACAAGATGGGATGTCCAAAATGACTGCTTCAGGTTCAAGATAACACTACAGGATAAACCCAACACAAGAAGAGGCATCCTCTCTACAGTCATGTCAGTCTATGACCCAAATGGATTTATTAGCCCTGTGGTGTTGCAAGGGCGAAAGATCCTGCAAGAACTGTGCAAGCAAAAGAAATCCTGGGACGAACCTGTCGAGCCTGTCATAATTGAACGGTGGGAGAACTGGAAAGACCAGTGCAAAAGGTTGTGCTCTTGCTGCCGGTTAAAGATTAGGTGACATTGTGAAAATCTTTATGTTGGCATGACTTTATAGTCTTCCATCATAAAGATTTTGGTGGGAGTGTAACGGCAGCAGCTGTGTTTGTTTGATCCATGTGAGAAACATGGCAATTCTTGTGACTGTTGCAATTTCCCCGCTATATATGTCAACAGTGACATCCTTTCTAGTATTTGACCTCTGGTTGTACAGCAATGCCTCCCAAAGATTTGTTTTGGCAGGTATATATATTCACAGCCTGGCTCTGTGTGCCAGGCAAAAGTTGTTTACTTTGTGTCTGGGGGAACCCCCAACCCGGAAATGACCTTTGACCTCTGGGGAATCCCTTGTGAATTCCCTACCTTTTTTTTTTTTTATTTTATTCCCTCCATATTTTCTTTTAAAAACCTAGGTTGGGAAATTTGTCCTTTGAGATTTAAAAATTATTGAAATAATTTGCCATCGAAAATGCATGAGGTATAAGATTATTCACAACAGGAAGTAGACGATTTGAGACTTCCTGCCCAGCAGAATAGGACAACGGACGGATTTCAGCATGGCTGGCTAAGACAGAAATCCAAAGCCATCCAGTTGCTTACCTCAGCCCAGGTAGGGTGAAACTGTCATAATGATGAAATAATCCCTCATAGCCAATTATCTACCCGATATTTTGTGGATTGTTTGAGAGATGATGATATTTTTGAAGTTTGTTGAAGTGTGACTAGACCATGTGACTGTCAGGGGTAATCCATTGCCTATGTAACTTTTCACCTAGTCTCCATGCATGTGCAAAAAACTGTAATAGTTGTGAAAAAGTAATTTTTGAAGCTTCATTTTGTGAATAGGGATGTATTTTTGACTTGAAGTAAATGCAGTATTATTCAGGTCGATAACTGCTGCAATCCCCGGTCTGCATGGCTTTGGTAGCTTTAGAAGTGCAAATCTGGCAAACCTTCATTATTTACTGGATGCCTAGTTCTAGTCAATTTTATTGTTATGTTTTTGAATTGACATCTTGACTTTAAATTAGCTGAAATACCAATTTACAAGGTATTTATTCCGGGCTATTAATTGCAGACAAATGTGAGAGCCTGCAAGGAATTTCTGCCCTCGGAAGGCTGCAATCCGGCAAAGTGGTTAGTGAAATGTTTAACTCTGTTGAAGTTTAATGATGGTTGTTTGAATATGCACATGTTCAAAGAATAGAAACTTTTTGTGTGTTTCTAATATGAAAATCTGATGTGCACAAACCATACAATTTTAAATGTGGATTTGATAATCTGTTGTATTTGTTTACAGTAAATGCTGCATAATTTTTGCTGGTAGCTTTCTTGCAACAACTCAGTAAACCTAAAAAATCTACCAATTGAATGAATGAATGAATTTATTTATTTCGGATAATACAGTACAGGTTGAAGAAACTGTATAATATAACAACAAGGTCAAATTAGACAAAGACTCCTTCTACTAAACAATTCCACGTGAGTTATCCGAAATGGGTGATGGCTGAAGCCGCAGCTTATATTGCCCACCCTTATTCCATCCAAGAATTCAAAGAAAAAAGAGTAAACAAGACAAGAGTGATTACAATTTAGAACAAAGCTAAGACAAAGTGTGACTGAGAGAAAAAAAAAAAAAAAAAAAAAAAAGCTAAGTTAAGCAGTTACTATTCGAGACAAATCTAAGACAGAATGTCACAGAGAGAAAAAAAAAACAAAACAAAAACTAAGCTACAACACAACACAGGCTGGAAATGTCAATCCTTATGTGAGTTTTAGTTTTTGTTTAAATTGTCCAAGCGTTGTACATGATTTTAATTCAGGTCCAAAATCGTTCCATAATCTGACTCCTTGCACTGAAATACAGTGTTGCTTGGTGGTTGTTCTCACTGTAGGCTTTTGAAATATACATGTTCCTCTGAAGTGATATCGTTTCTCCCTTGTTTGGAACAACTTTTGGATATTTGCAGGCAGTGATAAATTCTTCACTTTGAACATTATTATTGCGGTTTTAAAGTCAACCAGATCTTTCAACTTGAGAGTTTTTTGTTTAAGAAAAAGTGGGTTTGTTGGTTCCCTGTAAGCTGCTTTGTTTATTATTCTAATAGCTCTCTTTTGAAGCATAAAGACTGGATATATGTTTGTTTTATATGTATTTCCCCATACTTCATTACAATATGTCATGTATGGGAGTATTAATGAATGATACAAGGTGTATAGTGTGGGTTGATTCAGTAAATATTTCACTCTGTGTAATATTGCAATTGATTTGGAGACTTTACCTTTAATATAATTAATATGTGACTTCCAGCACAGTTTGTTATCAATTATTACTCCAAGGAATTTGGTTTCAGATACCCTTTCAATCTCTACACCATTTACACTGAGTTTGGGTACTGGATTGTTGTGATGGTTGTTAAAGACTATAAATTTTGTCTTACTTAAATTGAGCGTTAATTTGTTTGAATCAAACCACAGTTTAAGCTTTCCTAATTCCTTCCCGAGTGTATCCAGAAGTTGTTCCAAATTGTTTCCACTGCATAGCAGATTAGTGTCATCGGCAAACAATATTAAGTCCATTTTTTCTGAGACTTTACATATATCGTTTATATACATATTGAATAATAATGGTCCCAAAACTGAACCCTGTGGGACTCCACAGGTGACCTTCAGCAACTCTGAGTTTTTGTTGCTAACACATACATACTGATATCTATTCTTTAAGTAACTACTTAACCAGGACAGTGCTACACCTCTAATACCAGAATTTTGTAGTTTCTTTAATAATAAATTATGATCTACTGTATCAAATGCTTTTTTAAGATCTAGGAATACTCCAACTGAATACTCTTTATTTTCAATGGCTGTTGATATTTTTTCTGTAAATTCCATTAGGGCATATGCAGTTGTCCTCTTGTGTCTGAACCCATATTGCTGCTCACATAATAAATCATTCTTCAGTATGAAGTTGTCAATTCTCTCATAGAATATTTTTTCAAGTATCTTGGAAAATTGTGGTAATAGTGAAATTGGTCTATAGTTTGAGAGTTCCCCTCTATCGCCCGTCTTGTATATTGGAATTACTTTAGCTATTTTCATTGCATTGGGAAATATACCTGATTGGAGAGACAGGTTGCAGATATACGTCAGTGGTTTTACTATGCATTCGATAACAGTTTTGACTAGTAGCATGTCGATACCATCACAGTCAGTAGATGTTTTACTTTTGAACGATTTAACAATTTCAATGACCTCTCTTTCGTCTGTGTTCTTTATGAAGATGGAGTCTTTTACAGCAGTGTTATTGCATATTGTATCACCTGTTGGCACCGTAGTGGGTATTTCTCGGGCCAGTTTAGGTCCAATGTTAACAAAAAAATTATTAAATTCATCTGCAGGTGAAGCGATATTCACACTCTGAGTCGTTTTATTATTTTTTGGAATATTAGTTGGGTAGCTTGTATTTCTGCTTTTATTTCCAAGGATACTGTTGAGTATTGTCCATGTATTTTTAATATTGTCTCTGTTTTTCTCCAGTTCTTTACTGTAATAGTCTCTTTTACTACATCTTATTATATATGTTAACTTATTTTTGTATGTTTTATACCGCTGCTCTGCTTCTTTTGTTCTTTTCTTTAGGAAAGCTTTATATAATGAATTTTTCTTTTTACACGCCTTTTGTAGTCCTTTGGTTAACCATGGCTTATTAGCAAATTTGTGTTTAAGCTTTTTTATTACTAATGGGCAGTTTTTTTCATAAAGAGTGGTTACAGTGTTTATAAATGTGTCATAGGCTTCATTTACATCTGATACATAGACTTCTGTCCAGTCTTGCTTCAGCAAGTCCTCTTTAAGAGAACTGATTGCATTTGGTGATTTGTGTCTGAACGATTTTGAAGTTTTTTCTGCGTTGGGCCGCGTGTGGCCATGGATAAGTGCAAAGGTTGGCAAGTGGTCACTTATATCATTTATCAATAATCCACTTTCTATTTTCTTATCGAAAACATTGACAAACAGGTTGTCAATAAGTGTAGCAGAGTGAACTGTGATTCTACTGGGATGTGTTATTGTGGGATATAGACTCATGCTGTACATAGAGTTCATGAACTCTGTAACTACATTTTGTTGATGAGGATTCAGTAAGTCAATATTGAAATCTCCACAAATTGCTACCATTTTCTTACTAGTAATATTATTGTACAGCTCGACTAATTTATCTCTGAATGTCTCAATGCAAGTTCCCGGCGTTCTATATATGCAGCTTATGATTAGATTTTTTGTTTTGTCTAGGTCAATCTCAACAGTAACACATTCCAAAATCCCTGGTAGTGCTGAGGACATTTCATTTACAAGCTTACACCTGTACAGGTCATCAATATACAGTGCAACACCACCACCCTTTTTTTGAGTTCTGTTAATATAAAACATCTGATATCCCTCTATTGCCATCAGGGGAGCCTGTTCTTTGTTAAGCCAAGTTTCAGAGACTGCAATAGCTGTGAATTTTCTGTCTAGCTGTTTTAAATAGTCCTGAATCTGTGGAAAGTTTTTGTTAAGACTTCTGCTATTGAAGTGTATTATTGACAGTTTACCATCTAATTGCATTTGACTTTTGAATTGTTTTTCAGTGTAATATTCACAGTGGTTATGAATATTGTTGAAAAAGTGGTTATCAGGATCAATATCATTCTCCATCTCTTGTGGTTTATGTTCAGCATAATGGTATGTTTTCAGAGTTTGAGTTTCCTCATTCTGTGTCAAATGACTTGCTCCAACTGGGGATAATTGATGTCTACTTGAGTCGGTCATAAGTTTTTGTTTGTTTTGGTTATTTTTATTCAAGTACTTTGGCATGGTGTATCAAAAGAACTATTCTTATCGTGTGTATGAGTATGGATTATCATTGGCTCGTAATTTTCTAATCAGTGTTCATCTGTATTTATCTAAGTCAGTAGCATCTCTGATCATAATACTTTTTGCTTGCTCAGGTGATCCATTTAGTTTAATCCAAATTCTACAGTTTCTTGTCCAGGTTGCTTGTATCTTATCTTGTTTTTTTAGCATCCGTGCCTGTCGTGCTAATTCAGCGTTTTTTTTTGTCAGGTGTTCATTTATGTAAACTTGAGTTTCCTTTAGCTTTTTGGCCTGCCTCAGTATGTTATTCTTTACCCTTCTGTTCACAAAGCGCATCACAATTGATTTCTTTGTTTTGTTATCTTTCTTCGGTAGAGCATAACAGGCTGAGATTGCATTGGCTTCTACCTTAATGTCTTTATCATTAAGGAACTGAAGCACTTGATTTTCTAAGGACATTGACTCACTCATGGGTGCATCTTCACCACTCAGTCCTACTGTGGCATGGGCGTATGACTGATATCTGATGTCTAGTCCACTTATAACTAGGTCATCAATGCGAGAACCTTGTTCAAGATCCTCGACGCGTTGCTCCAAAAGACGCCCGTGTTGCTCCAGGTCCATAATTTTTTTGTCTTTTTCTTGAATTTTTAAATTTAGGGCTTGTACCTGTTCTATTAGGCCTATTATTTTGTCCTGTTGGTTAGTCAATTTGGCCAATTCATCTGACATAAAGCTCAGAGCTTTTTTGATTTCTTCCATTTCCTCTTTCTTTGGTGGCATCTTACTGACCTGTAGATAGAAGTAAACAGAGAATCCGGCTAGGCCTCAACTAGCCCGGCCGCTGCTGAACTCGCCGCAACAGCTCCTGCACAGCTCCTCCGCCAAGTAGCGCTGGCCAATTGAGATCATACATGTTTACATTTGTGTGTATGCAGTATGATTTAATTTCTGTAATACTAGAATTTTGTGTCCACAGCTAAAATAATGTTTCTTGTGTTTGATATGTTTCAGTCTTTACGGTGTTTGATGCAATTAAAGTCAAAAGCAAGGACATTAAAGATGTGTCAAACATCAGTTATTGCACACCAAAATGCAGCTCATAACCCGGGGCCGGAACACTGTGAGCAAGCACTTGGCGACGGTGGAGAGGAAAAACTCCCTTTTAACAGGAAGAAACCTCCAGCAGAACCAGGCTCAGGGAGGGGCAGTCATCTGCTGCGACTGGCTGGGGGGTGAGGGGACAGAGAAGATGAAAAGGACAGACATGTAGAGAGCAAACAGCACGATGGGGACTCAATCTATGGGAGAGAACAAACAGATGTTAATGACCAGCAAAAAAAAAAAAAATATTTAATTGAGAGTGAAGAAAGGAGTGAGGCCCAGTGCATTATTGGAGGTCCAAATATACAAATATACAAAATTTTTTTACAAATATACAAATATTTACAAATATTTGAACTAACTGTTAAACTATTGAACTAACTATTAAACTATTACAAATATATACAAGTATATTTGTAATAGTATTACAAATATACAAAAAAAAAAGAAAAATCAGGAAGAGGGCAAACACTTTTTCACGCCACTATGTATGATGATCCTGAGGGGCAAGCTGCTTTGCACAGGGGTGGACCAGCACCTGTCATCATGGATCCTGGACTACCTCATAAACCGGCCACAGTTTGTGAGAACCCGAGATTGTGTGTCCGACACGATCATCGGCAGCATGGGGGGCCCCCAGGGAACGGTTTTGGTTCCCTTCCTGTTCACCCTTTATACTGCGGACTTCTCACACAACACAACACACTGCCATCTACAGAAGTTCTCTGACGACTCTGCGATTGTCGGCCTCATCTCCAATGGAGATGAAGCTGAGTACAGAGGACTTATTCAGGACTTCGTGGACTGGACTGGTGCCATCGGAACTGCCTCCAGATCAACGTGAGGAAAACTAAGGAGCTAGTGGTGGACTGCCGCAGGCAAGGACAACCCTTCACAGCACCAGTAAACATACAGGGAACAGACACTGAGATGGTGACATCCTACAAGTACCTGGATGTTCATCTGAACAAAAAACTAGACTGGTCACACAATACCGACGCACTCTACAAGAAGGGACAGCGCAGGCTGTTCCTACTGAGGAGGCTCAGGTCTTTTGGTGTACAAGGGGTGCTCTTGAAGACCTACAATTCGGTGGCGGCATCAGCCATCACTTTTGGAGTGGTCTGCTGGGGTAATGGCATTACAGCAGCAGATAGGAAGAGACTGAACAAACTGATCAAGAAAGCTAGCTCTGTCCTGGGGCAACGCCTTGACCTAGTGGAGGAGATAGGAGAGAGCAGGATGGTGGCTAAACTGTCATCTCTGCTACAGTCTGAGTCCCACCCTATGCAGGACATACTGAACGCACTGAGGAGCTCATTTAGCAGTAGACTACATCATCCTAAGCGCGCGACCGAGAGGTTTCACAGGTCCTTCCTACCTACGGCTGTCAGACTTTATAACCTAAGCAGGGCTGCTCGCAGAGATAGCAAAAAAAAACCCCGAAAAACATGACGACCTAATAGTATCGAATGCAAAAGACGCAACAGACTTACACAAATGGTCCCCTCCAGTATACAACTAGGACAATATCAGTCGCTATGGAGGGTGACAATATGTATGGGTACATATTCATACTATGTAGGATTACTAAGTAGACGGTTATGCTGTTTATTGCATCTAGCTACAATGCTCCGCACTGTGTATATACAGTATATTTATGTATTTATGTGTACATACAGTGTGGGAAAAAAGTATTTAGTCAGCCACCAATTGTGCAAGTTCTCCCACTTAAAAGATGAGAGAGGTCTCCAATTTTCATCATAGGTATACCTCAACTATGAGAGACAAAATGAGAAAAAAAAAAATCCAGAAAATAACATTGAAGGATTTTTTTTTTTTTAAATTTAAGTTTTTGTAAAGGGTATACAGGTCATTACAGCATTGCATTGTTTACATTTTCATCACATGTTCCCTTATTTTTTGCTATTTGACAACATTGGTAGGATAGTTATTACAACAACCCCCCCCCCTTTTTTTTTTTAAAGTGAAAGAAAAAGTGAAGTTAAGGAGAATTAAATAAAAAAACAAACAAACAAACAAACGAATAAACAAACAAACAGAACAGCAAAAACAAACAAACAGAAAATTAAGTAATTAAAAGTAAAAGAGCAACTGAGTAGCATTGTAACAAAGAGCGGGACCATTATTGAAATGGTATTTGTCAAAGATTAGTTCTAATGGAAGACACATATGCGATCCAGGGGTTGCCAAAAGATTATGAACCCATCCATGTCCTGTCTCAGTGCGAATGTCAACTTTTCCATCAAGTAAATGTCTTGAATCACGTTAATCCAATCTTCAGGTGTAGGACAGTCCTTCAGCATCCATTTTTTAGTTAGGGCTTTTTTACTTGCCAATATTAAAACATTGAATAAGTATTTATCTCCTCGTCTTTCCAGTGAGTCCGGTAATAAACCCAAATACAAAGTTACAAAAGAAAAGGGAACTGTTATTTTGAATATTTTCCCCAATATTGTCTGTACGTTGGACCAATATTGGTGGATAACTGGGCATGACCAAAACACATGAAAATGATTTGCAGTCTTTTCACCACACAAGCGTCAACAGTTCAACCCCTTATGGGTAAATTTGTTTTGTGCAGGTGTTCTGAAAAATCTTACCAAGTTTTTCCATCCAAATTCTCTCCACCGCAGGGATGAGGTACTTTTCCATCCATCCATCCATCCATCCATCGTCTACCGCTTTTCCGGAGGTCCGGGTCGCGGAGGCAGCAGTTCAAGCAGAGAAGCCCAGACTTCCCTCTCCCCAGCCACCTGCTCCAGCTCTTCAGAGGGGATACCAAGGCGTTCCCAGACTAGCTGGGAGACATAGTCTCTCCACCGAGTCCTGGGTCTGCCCCGGGGTCTCCTCCCAGTGGGACGTGCCTGAAACACCTCAAGTGGGAGGCGTCCAGGAGGCATCCTAATCAGATGCCCATACCACCTCAACTGACTCCTTTCAATGTGGAGGAGCAGCGGTTCTACTCTGAGCCTCTCCCGGATGACTGAGCTCCTCACCCTATCTCTGAGGGTGAGTCCAGCAATCCTACGGAGAAAGCTCATTTCAGCCGCTTGTATCCGCGATCTCGTTCTTTCGGTCATTACCCAAAGCTCGTGACCATAGGTGAGAGTAGGAACGTAGATTGACTGGTAAATCGACAGCTTTGCCTTAGAACTAAGCTCCCTCTTCACCACAACAGACCGGTACAACGTCCGCATCACTGCAGATGCTGCTCCAATCCGTCTGTCGATCTCTCGCTCCATTTTCCCCTCACTCGTGAACAAGACCCCAAGATACTTAAACTCCTCCACTTGGGGCAGGAGCCTGTCCCCAACCCGGAGAGGACAATCCACCTTTTTCCGGCTGAGGACCATGGACTCGGACTTGGAGGTGCTAATTCTCATCCCAGCCGCTTCACACTCAGCGGCAAACCGTCCCAGCAAGAGCTGTAGGTCATTGCTGGATGAAGCCAACAGGACAACATCATCTGCAAACAACAGAGATGAGATCCTGTGGTCACCAAGCATGACACCCTCCATTCCCTGGCTGCGCCTAGAAATCCTGTCCATAAAAATTATGAACAGGACCGGTGACAAAGGGCAGCCCTGGCGGAGTCCAACTCTCACTGGGAATGACTCCGACCGAGTGTTGGCAATGCGAACTAAACTCTCACAACGGTCGTACAGAGACCGAATAGCTCGTAACAACAAGCCCGATACCCCATACTCCCGAAGCACCCCCCACAAAAATCCACGAGGGACGCTGTCAAATGCCTTCTCCAAGTCCACAAAACACATGTAAACTGGTTGGGCAAACTCCCACGAACCCTCAAGAATTCTCGAGAGGGTAAAGAGCTGGTCCGATGTGCCACGGCCAGGACGAAAACCACATTGCTCCTCCTGAATCCGAGGTTCAACCAACGGCCGGACTCTCCTCTCCAATACCTTGGCATAGACCTTCCCAGGGAGGCTGAGGAGTGTGATCCCTCTAAAGTTGGAGCACACCCTCCGGTCCCCTTTTTTGAAGAGAGGAACCACCACCCCGGTTTGCCATGCCAAAGGCACTGCCCCCGACCTCCACGCAATGTTGCAGAGGCGTGTCAACCATGACAACCCAACAACATCCAGGGCCTTGAGGTACTCGGGGCGAATCTCGTCCACCCCCGGGGCCCGGCCACCAAGGAGATTTTTAACCACCTTGGCGACCTCAGCCCCTGTGATAGGCGAGTCATCCCCCTCGTCCCCAAACCCTGCTTCCTCTGTGGAAGGCGTATCAGTGGGATTGAGGAGATCCTCGAAGTATTCCTTCCACCGCCCGACGATATCCCCAGTTGAAGTCAACAGTGTCCCAACCGCACCATACACAGTGTGGACGGGGAGCTGCTTTCCCCTCCTGAGCCGCCGAACAGTTTGCCAGAATCTCTTTGAAGCCGACCGAAAGTCTTGTTCCATGGCCTCACCGAACTCCTCCCATACCCGGGTTTTTGCTTCAGCAACCACCCGAGCTGCACTCCGCTTGGCCTGCCGGTACACCTCAGCTGCTTCGGGAGTCCCACAAGCCAACCAAGCTTGATAGGACTCCTTCTTCAGCTTAATGGCCCCCCTCACCACTGGTGTCCACCACTTGGTTCGGGGGTTGCCACCACGAGATGCACCACGAGGTACTTTTCCATTGCTGTTTATTTAGCTTTTCCCATATTTCCAATTGTAAAGTGAAATTCCCCTCTTTTTCCCATCTCTCTTTTATATACGATGTGTTGTCTCCTTTTAAGTCTTGAAGACCTTGGTATATTTTAGAAATGTATCTGATCCCTGGGATCCCTTTATATGCCATTAAGAAGACCTTCAGAACACCTGACTGGGCCCTTTCCAAATCCTCCTTTTTAAGTATATTGTTTATGTGGTGTCTAAGCTGAAAGAACCTGTAAAGATCTTGATTTATTAGACCTTGTTTTTTCAAATCTTCAAAACTTCTTAAAGTTTGCCCCTTAAAAAAATCGTAATATTTTATCAGCCCTTTCTCTTTCCACTCTTTAAATCTAGTGTCTGTTTTATTGGGGGTAAAGTCTTGATCATAGGCAATCCATTGCAGAAGTCGATAGGGCTCTTTAGCTTGATTCTCTCTGACTATCTTAAACCAAATTTTTAGCGGGGTCTCTATCCACGGGTTAGTGTTATTCAGGAGTTTAGTTAAGGCATTGTTCCCTATTATCGCCTGTAGGGGGATGTCACTTGTTATTTGGCATTCCATCTCCTTCCATTGTGCAGTGTAGACTGGGTTACATATCTCTACTAAAGTTTTAATTTGTGCAGCTATAAAATAGTCCCTGATATTTGGCAGTGCGAGCCCACCTTTGTCTTTGTTTAGCTGTAGGGTTCTATATCTGATTCTAGGTCTCTTGCCCTGCCATATGAATCTTGAGATCCTTCTGTCCAGTTCCTGCCATGTTTTTTTGGGAGGTTCTACCGGTATTGTTTGGAAAAGGTATAGAAGACGTGGAAGTATATTCATTTTGACTGCTTCAATTCTTTGTGCGGTACCTAAGAATGGTATCATATTCCATCTTGCTAGGTCAGATTTTATTTTTGTCACCAGTGGATCATAGTTTAGTGTTATAATTTTGTCGAGTTGTTTTGGGATATTGACCCCCAGATATTTCATAGATTCCAACTCCCAGTTAATTTTGAGTTCATTTAGTGAAAAATGATTTGGGTCATAGTTGAATGTTAAAACTTGGGTTTTATGCATGTTTAATTTGTACCCTGATAAATCTCCATAGTCTGAAAAAACTGAGATTAGGTCTGGTAAAGAAGTGTCCGGCTGCCCTAGGTATATTAAAATGTCATCAGCAAAGAGTGCTATTTTATGTTCTTTCTGACCAAGTGTAATACCTTGAATTTCTTGATTTTGTCTTATCCATTGGCTCAGAGGTTCTATGAAGATTGCAAAGAGCAGTGGAGACAGGGGGCAGCCCTGACGACATCCTCTTTCCAGTTCAAAAGATGATGATAAATTACCGTTAATCCTTATTTTAGCTGTTGGTTTTTTATATATTGCCTGTATAGTTCTAATGAAGTTGTTATGAAAATTGAAACTGGATAAGATTCTATATAGAAAAGACCAGTCAACCGAATCGAATGCTTTTTCAGCATCTAATCCCAATATGACTGCATTTAAGTTATATTTTTTTATATGATGAATTATGTGTAAAGTGCGTCGAATGTTGTCTTGTGTCTGTCTTTGTCTTATAAAACCTGTTTGGTCTAAGTGAATTAAGTCTGTCAGTATGTTTTCTAACCTTTTGGCAAGGATAGTGGTAAAAAGCTTATAGTCCTGATTTAATACACTGATTGGTCTGTAGTTGGAGCATTCTAGTTTATCCTTTTCAGGTTTAGGTATGACTGCAATGACCCCTTCTCTCCAGGAGGGGGGGATTTCCCCTGTGTGGAGGACGTAGTTAAATGTTTTCAGGAGGAGAGGAGATAGTTGCTGTTTAAAGGTTTTGTACCATTCTGCTGTATAGCCATCTGCTCCTGGGGATTTGTTAGCTTTAAGTTTCATAATTGCTTTTTCCAATTCTTTAGGTTGTATTTCTGACAGTAGGGTTTTATTTTGTGATTCCGTAAGTTGGGGAAGGTTTAATGTGTTTAGGAATGTCTCGGATGCGTTTTTATGTTTTTTGTGGGAGTATAAGTTCTTGTAGTAATTCTCGAAGCTTTTAAGAATATCCTGAATTCTGAATTTTATTTCCTTTGATACTGGGTCTCTGATTTTGTAGATTGCTCTTTCCGTTTGTTGTTTCCTCAGTTTATAGGCTAGTAATTTTGCCGATTTACTGCCTGCTTCATAGTGTTTTTGTTTCAGAAATGTAAGTTTCTTCTGGATTTCTATTGTGTAGATCTCATTTATTTGATTTTTAATTTCTTTGATCTTGAGCGAGCCATTAGAATGAGTGTTATCTTTGTGTTCTTTTTCTAGGTTCTTGAGCTCTGACTCTAGTGTGATTAGTTTTTCTTGTCTCAGTTTCTTTTGGGTTGCCAGTTTTGCAATAATTTTTCCCCTTATTACAGCTTTGCACGCATCCCACAGTATTAAAGGGGATACTTCTCCATTATCGTTTTCTTCCAAATATCTGAGAATATCTGATTCCAATTCATCTTTCAGTGGCCCTTTGAGGACACTTGAATTCAACCTCCAGGAAAATGTATTATTTGTGTATTTTTGGATGTTTAAATCCATATAGATCGGACTGTGGTCGGAGAGATCCATTAGTCCTATTTTACATGTTTTTACTCTTCCAATGTCTCTATTAAACATAAAAAAGTAATCAATCCTTGAGTAAGATGAATGTGGCGATGAATAAAAAGTATAATCTTTTACATTGGGGTTGAATTCCCTCCATACGTCACAGATTCCCATTTCTTTTAGTAGCATCCGAGTATTCCTATTTTGGGTGTTATTTTGATGTGAAGAATTACCTGTTGCATCCCAGTATGGATTCAGTCTTAGATTGAAGTCTCCACCACATATCACTAAACCTTGGGCTTTAGTTATCATTAGGTCGAATACATTTTTATAAAATTTCCATTTAGCCCCTGGTGGTGCATATACATTCAGCAGGGTGATATCTTCTCCCTCTAGCCGCCCAGTTACCAAACTGTACCTCCCTTCTTTATCTTTGTGTTCTGATTTTTTTTCAAATGTAATTTTGGTTGATATCAATGTCGCTACTCCCCTCCTCCTCCCTGATTTATATGAAGGTGAAGAGATCATTTTAAACCCTTGTCTATTGAGTTTAGTGTGTTCCACGTCTGTTAGGTGGGTTTCTTGTAAAAATACTATTTCTGCTTTGTCTTTTTTCATTTTGCGTAGAATCTTGGATCTTTTAACTGGATTCAGGATCCCTTTTACATTATATGAGGCTATTTTGGTTACACCCTGTTTCTCCTTTGTATTTTCTTATTTAGTATAACAGTGTGGTGGCCCTCTTTTTTGCTACTCAGAAACTGAAAGAACATTAAGAACATAAAAAACATTAAGTACATAATGAACGAAACTTTAAAACAAAAAACTGTCAAAAAAACTTCCTGAGCTGGAGTCTCTTTAAAGACCCTGTAAGAGCCCTGATGGAGTATGGGCTCTGAGGGAAATTCCTCAAACTCTGTTACGTGTTGAGGGCCCTCTCTTACCCCTGTAAGTTGTCCCATGTTTTTAACGTGAATTTCAGATCCCAATCTGAATTTGTAATGATTTTTTTTTTTTTTTTTTTTTTTTTAATGCCTATACCCTATGAGCTTGTGTGCACCCTCCCACCCCCGTCACAGCAAACATTCACTCTAATACAGTATTTGTTAGTGTGGGGAGAACATGTGGGTCATTGTTACATTTCTATTTTAACATGATTTTTTTTTTTTCTCTTTCCCCTTTAAATTAAGAAGACATTTGTTTCTAATGCTAAAACTGCTCCATGAAAGGTTTTACCACATGCTGATTCTGCATCTTCTTTAATGTTTGTTGCCTTGTAGGAGGGGGGATGGAAGTGCAGAGTGACTGTAGAGAGAAAAAAAACAAAAAAACCCCCAAAAGGTCGCTATTCCTTTCTGGAACTGGAAAGCTTATCTTTGTAGCTCTGGGGCTGGGTGTTCCCGCTGCTGGCCCGTGGATTTTGAAGGTCTCTGAGTGGACCACGTTTGAGCTCTGATTTTCTCGTTCAGATCCGCTGCGGGTTTAAACACCGTTACCGGGAGTCCTCTTCTTGCCATGTCAGTTGTTGCTTCTTCCGCTGACTTGTAGAGACATGACTCTTCCCCGTAAAAGACCCTTAGCTTCGCCGGAAATGGCGTCTGAAAGCGTAGATTCTTTTCCCGTAAAACCTTTTTGGCGTCGTTATATTCCCGTCGCTTTTTAAGAACTTCAGGGGCGTAATCGTGTTCCACGAAGACTTTTCTTTTTTGATGCATAAATCCTTTCTTCTGCCAAGCCCGTCTTACAACTTCTTGTTTTATTTTGAAGTCGGAGAATCTTACCAACACTGAACGTGGGGGCGCTTCCGGGGCTGGCTTTGCGGCTAATGTGCGATGTGCCTTTTCTATCTTCAAATCGGTGGATTGTGGAATATCCAACTTCTCTCTCAATAAGGATTCCACGCATTCTGCCACTGTGTTGAAACCATCTTCAGCTCCTTCTTTCAGACCGTGAATTCTGATGTTGTCTCGTCTCTGTCTTCCTTCTTGGTCGGCTAGCTTAGCCTCCAGCCTTGACTGTTTTCTGTGTAAATCCAGTACAGAATCTTCAAGCACTTTTATTCTGTCTTCAGCTTCCAAGATTCGGTTTTCGGCCTGGTCCATTCTGCTGTTCGCCTTTTTTAGATCCTCTCTGAATTCAAGAAATTCGGCCCGAAATCGTCGTAATTTGTCAAATAGCGATTTCAAGCTAATCCTTTTAGCTAGATACTTTGTTAGTAAGTATCAACTTGTTTGGCTGCACGGTGGCGCAGTGGTTAGCACTGCGGCAGCACAGTTTACCCTTGGCCAGGGGATTGTGGGGATCGTGGGATCGTGGGTTCGATCCCAGCCCCCGACCAACAGTGATCTGTGTGGAGTTTGCATGTTCTCCCCGTGTTGCGTGGGTTTACCCCGGGATTTCTCCGGTTTCCTCCCACATGCCAAAAACATGCATGTTAGGTTAATTGGCTGTTCTAAATTGTCCCTAGATATCTGTTTCCTGTAGGCCCTTAGAATAGAGGGTTAGTATTAATGAAAGCGCTTTGAGTGGTCTTTGTGACTAGAAAAGCGCTATATAAGTGCAGGTTAGTTAGTTAGTTAGTTAGCTAGGCCCAGGCACTCGTCTTCTGAACGGAGGTCTTCTGGTTCCGATTCCGCGGCCGCTGTGCGTCCTGATCTGGGGAATGTCAGTTTCCTCTGCGTTTGGTTAGGCATGGTGTTATTGTCTTTTGAATTTTAATCTTCCAAAAATCCGTTAGGTCTGATTTTGAGGAGGTTTTCCTTGGATTGAGTCTGGGAGTTTCACCGTTAGGTTGCTATCACCATGGCGTCCAGACCGGAAGTCAACATTGAAGGATTTTTAATGAATTAATTGGTAAATTCCTCAGTAAAATAAGTATTTGGTCACCTGCAAACAAGCAAGATTTCTGGCTCTCACAGACCTGTAACTTCTTCTTTAAGAGGCTCCTCTGTCCTCCATTCGTTACCTGTATTAATGGCACCTGTTTGAACTCATTATCAGTATAAAAGACACCTGTCCACAACCTCAAACAGTCAGACTCCAAACTCCACTATGGCTAAGACCAAAGAGCTGTCAAAGGACACCAGAAACAAAATTGTAGACCTGCACCAGGCTGGGAAGACTGAATCTGCAATAGGTAAGCAGCTTGGTGTGAAAAAATCAACTGTGGGAGCAATTATTAGAAAATGGAAAACATACAAGACCACTGATAACCTCCCTCGATCTGGGGCTCCACGCAAGATCTCACCCCGTGGGGTCAAAATGATCATGAGAATGGTGAGCAAAAATCCCAGAAACACATGGGGGGACCTAGTGAATGACCTGCAGAGAGCTTGGACCAAAGTAACAAAGGCTACCATCAGTAACACACTACGCCGCCAGGGACTCAAATCCTGCAGTGCCAGACGTGTCCCCCTGCTTAAGCCAGTACATGTCCAGGCCCGTCTGAAGTTTGCTAGAGAGCATTTGGATGATCCAGAAGAGGATTGTGAGAATGTCATATGGTCAGATGAAACCAAAATAGAACTTTATTGTAAAAACTCAACTTGTCGTGTTTGGAGGAGAAAGAACACCATACCTACTGTGAAGTATGGGGGCGGAAACATCATGCTTTGGGGCTGTTTTTCTGCAAAGAGACCAGGATGACTGATCCGTGTAAAGGAAAGAATGAATGGGGCCATGTATCATGAGATTTTGAGTGAAAACCTCCTTCCATCAGCAAAGGCATTAAAGGTGAAACGTGGCTGGGTCTTTCAGCATGACAATGATCCCAAACACACTGCCCGGGCAACGAAGGAGTGGCTTCATAAGTGGCATTTCGAGGTCCTGGAGTGGCCTAGCCAGTCTCCAGATCTCAACCCCATAGAAAATCTTTGGAGGGAGTTGAAAGTCCGTGTTGCCCAACGACAGCCCCAAAACATCACTGCTCTAGAGGAGATCTGCATGGAGGAATGGGCCAAAATACTGTACGGCCACTATATATATATATATATATATATATATATATATACTGTATATATGATAAGATAACATAAGATAACATAACATAAGCCTTTATTAGTCCCACAATGGGGAAATTCCCGGATTGCAACAGCACAGGGACAGCAACACTCAAGAGCAATAATTTAGAAGATAAGAAAATAAGAGCAGTGAATATACATACTGTATATATATGGTCATTCAAAGTCATGTTATTTAGATAGGTAACATGATATAGAAAGGTTTAAGATGATATTGGGTGGACAAGTCTCTCTTTTTTCCAGTTTGGGGGGGCAATGTTCCCCCCTTTTCCCACTTAATTAACACCTATGAATGGGGATGGGGGCATAAGGGGCATGATTTTGCATCATTTTTCTAAGGGGAATGGCATCCCCCCTTCACCTTCCCCATCCCTCTCAAATCACCTACTGGTAAAACAGTAAACGTAAACTTTGAAACACTGAAAACAAACCTGCCTAATTCTCACAGACCCTGAAGTTTAAACAGCAGATAGGAATACAAATGCATCACCATTAGATTTGTATTGCAAGTACATGATTTTTTTTAATTTTTTTTTGTTCAACTGGTGACCTTTTGTTCTGCACAACTCTGCAGTGTTGATGGTTCAGCACGCAGTAACAGTCTATTGTTTGAATTTATAGTGGCAGTCTCACCTCAGTACCTGCTGGCTCAGTTCCCTCCTCACCTGATTGTGTCCAGGGGGGAAAATGTGTCCCTCTACTGTAACCTCACTGGGATGGGTGTGGAGAATGCGTGCACCAAGGTGGTGTGGCTGCACATCCATCCGGTCAGCGGTCTCAAAGTGGTATACCCCAGAGGTCAAGGAAGCATGATGTGTCTGCTGAATATTACCAGCGCCGCCCTGAAGGACACGGGCAGGTACTACTGCATACTCATGGAAGGAGTCATGCCTTTTCCGGGCAACGGGACCACTCTGGTGGTGTCAGGTGAGTTGTGACCTGTCCAGATCTGTAGTCAGAGATTGTTGATTTCCTTTAGGATTACTTGTTTTACCATTTAACCCTCAGGAACCTTTGAGTGCATTTTACAAGCTTTTCATTCTCCATTTTTTGATTATAATAGCCTAGAGATTATTGAAGCACAGAATGACCAGTATGGTATGGAACATTCTGTACGCATTTCACAAATGTTCCACACACAGAACATGATAAATGACAAATGTTGGATTTAAAACTAATTATTTATATTTACATTTAGCATTTAACACTTGGATTTATATTTGGCATTTAGATTGAACATTTAGTCTTTAGATTTAAAATGTAACATTTAGATTTAGCATTTAGATTTTAGCGTTTAAGATACAAATTTAGATTTAAACTTTGCATTTAGATTTATTAACATTTGGTATATAACTTTTTGATTTAACGTTTAGCAATTAATTTAGACACTTTACCTACCTTGCCTCCAGTGTCCATAACACTGGGTATGAATGTGTATAAATGTTTGGTAGTGGTCGGAGAGGTCGTTGGCACAGACTGGCAGCCACGTTTCCATCAGTCTGAACCAGGACAGCTGTGGTTACAGTAGTAGCTTACCACTATCAATGTCTGTCTGGAATGAATGAATAATGGACTCACTATAAACGCTTTGAGATGTCACTTGAGATGTAAAGCACCAGATAAAATAACTAAAAGCACCATATAAAAATTATTATTATTTCATCCATCCATCTTCTACCGCTGATCCAGAGGTCCAGGTTGCGGGGGGTCAGCATTCAAGCAGAGAAGCCCAGACTTCCCTCTCCCCAGCCACCTTCTCCAGCAATTCAGAGAGGATACCAAGGCATTCCCAGGCTGGCTTGGAGACATATGGGCCATTTCCATCAGTATCACCTTGGCTTTACTTTTTTCTACTTGGTTCTCTTTCTCGCCATTTCCACCTAAGTCCTCACGGTTTAACCGATACGATTTTCGTGCCTGTTAAGAGGCAGAGTATAACCGAGCGAAAAGCGAGGTGTGATTTGACGTCAATCGACTGCTAACCGCTGATTGGTCAGGGCGTAACGTCACAAAACGTGTCCGTTTTCTGTTTTCTGTTGAAGCTACACGACCGCCATTTGTAATTTCAGCGAGTAACCGCGGTGACCGGATTCACAATTGTGTTGTCATACAACGATGTCCACGCGCAAGTTTATTCCATGGACAAACGAGGAGGTGCGGACTTTTCTGTCCCTCGTTAGCCGACGACTACATCCAGAGCGAGTTGGATTGGGCAACTCGCAATGAAAAAATATACCAGGAGGTGTCCGGCCTGCTAGCAATGGCAGAGAATTTGGGCTCGACACGGCCACGCAATTGGAAAACGGTGACGGTGAGTGTTGTTTTGTTATTGTCCGTCTTCTCGCCTTTCAGTCAAAAGCGCACTTTATTTAAGCAATAAAGAAAGTTGTTTGATTGTGGGCAATTGTTAGTGGTGATGGCTAGCCCGCTAATAGCTAGCTACCTCCGTACCTTGCTGCTACCTTGCATCAAGCTGCTGAATCACGCTTTTATTTCAGTATTCACATGAACAAAATGCTGAAGTAAGCTTATTGTATCCTGGTTAAAAAGTTTTGTGTTTGCGGTACATGTTGCACTTTGTTTGTGAGCTTTATTGTGTGTTTTTTCCTTCTATACACAGTTTTCAAATCCCAGGGGTCCGCCTCACTCCGGCGTCTGTCGGGGGGGGGGGGGGCGAATCGGAGCCGACACCATTGTCTGCCACATCGCCAGGTCCATCACCATCCGGCATGTCCCGGTCAAGTGCTGGTAAGGCACAACAAACTGAAAATTACCACCCGGTTGTTTTTATATGTGATTGTTATTTTCTATAGGGCTGCACGGTGGCGCAGTGGTTAGCACTGCGGCAGCACAGTTTACCCTTGGCCGGGGGATTGTGGGGATTGTGGGATCGTGGGTTCGATCCCAGCCCCCGACCAACAGTGATCTGTGTGGAGTTTGCATGTTCTCCCCGTGTTGCGTGGGTTTACTCCGGGATTTCTCCGGTTTCCTCCCACATGCCAAAAACATGCATGTTAGGTTAATTGGCTGTTCTAAATTGTCCCTAGGTATCTGTTTCCTATAGGCCCTTAGAATAGAGGGTTAGTATTAATGAAAGCGCTTTGAGTGGTCTTTGTGACTAGAAAAGCGCTATATAAGTGCAGGTTAGTTAGTTAGTTAGTTATAGACGCATAATAAGGAATTTAAAAATGTCTTTGTACGTTTATAAAAATACTAGATTCAGGGGTGTTCATAGCCACACTGGCCCAGTTTTATAGGTGTGATGGTGGTGGAAATACTGTTGTATTTTCACAAAAAAAAAAAAAGGAACACATGTACCGACTTCAAATCAACATGCTTGATTGAAATTCTTCACGTCAGTTTAACTCCATAATATTTTTTCTGACATGTTTTGATCCAGTTTTATCTAAATACAATGACTTCTGTCTTTCATATAGGCAAGATGAAAAGGTCCAACATTGCAGACCTTGCATCAGTGATGGCCCAGAATCATGCTGAGGAGATGCAGATCCATGAAAGGATGCTCGAACAGCATCAACGGCAGCACGAACAGCGCGAAAGACACCTGCAGTTAGCTCAGGAGCAGGAAGCCGCATTAAGAAGGGATGAGCTGACAGAGACGGCTTCCTTCCACGGAGCCTTCCTAAGCCATTTTGGCAGTCTGGTCGAAGTACTGAAAGCTCCCCATTTGTAAACATGTTTTGGGAATATTTGTACTGTAATAAAATGTTAGTCTTTTGGATAAAAGTGTGGTTTGTATATTATAACACTGGATGATAAAGGTGAATAATTACATACACATTCCATTGCCTCATATGACCCTAATGCCGCTGTTCAGCCATAAAGGTGTCAAGATTTTTAATGGTAATGTAATTGTTATTGTTAAATTTAATAAATATTACCACTGCTGTATCCATTGCTCTACATTGGGTACAGTTTTTAAGTAAAATTGTAATCAGTTGCACAGGTGTAATTTGCATTCAGCAGTAGACACTGATAAAGGTAAAAGTCGAATTAGGTAAAAGGTAAGTACATGTGAATTGAATGTTCTATCGGCATTCCAAATTCTGAGAATTCCAATACATTATAAGTATTGGAAGTATAGTATCCAATACTATAATATAAAGCGAAAATACCCATACATGTAAACCCAAATATAACATTTTCGATGTTGTAAACGTTGACATGAATATGATAAACCTATGCTATTGTGATTCAATTGATCCATAGTGATCTTCGGTTTGAAAAAGAAAATTATAATTGGGTGTTGGGCAGTGTGACAATGTCATAGTATTTAATAGGATTAAAAAAAGTTTCATCATAAAATTTCTAGGTTCATTGGCAATTCTATCAAACCAAAAGTGAGTTGTCTAGCTGCAGCATTTTTTTTGCAGTCATTTTCTACGTTGTTTTAGTGTGTAATTAGCCACCACTGAACAGATAACCCTTATAAATAACAATAGATGGGAAAAATGATACTCAAATGATACACAATACATTAAATGGGCCTAGATTTGGATTGGCTTTTTTGTAATATTAGAAATTATTTGGTAAGTTAAAGTTAACTGGAAGTATAACAAGTTTCCACATATAATTCCAAGGTCAATTGGCAATTCCATCAAACCAAAAGTGCATTGTTTAGCTGCTGCTTTTTTGGGAAGTCAGTTTTTACGGTGTTTCAGCATGTAATTACCCACCACTGAAGAGATATCCATTAAAAATAACAATAGATTGGAAAATGATACTCAAATGATACACAATACACAAAATGGGCCTAGATTTGGATGGGCTTTTTTATAACATTTCTAATTATTTTGTAAGTTAAAATTAACTGGAAGTATAACAAGTTTCCACATATAATTCCAAGGTCAATTGGCAATTTCATCAAACCAAAAGTGAGTTGTCTAGCTGCAGCATTTTCTTTGCAGTCATTTTCTAGGTTGTTTTAGTGTGTAATTAGCCATCAATGAACAGATAACCCTTATAAATAACAATAGATTGGAAAATGATAATCAAATGATACACAATACAAAAAATGGGTCTAGATTTGGATTGGCTTTTTTATAATATTTTTAATTATTTTGTAAGTTACAGTTAACTGGAAGTATAACAAGTTTCCACATATAATTCCAAGGTCAATTGGCAATTCCATCAAACCAAAAGTGCGTTGTCTAGCTGCTGCTTTTTTTGGAAGTCAGTTTTTACGGTGTTTCAGCGTGTAATTACCCACCACTGAAGAGATATCCATTAAAAACAACAATAGATTGGAAAATGATACTCAAATGATACACAATACAAAATGGGCCTAGATTTGGATTGGCGTTTTTATAATATTATAAATTATTTGGTAAGTTAAAGGGGTTTAGGATTAAGCTTCTTTATTATTTTAATGCAGAAATTACTCCGGTGTTTTAGCATTTAATTAACCGTCTCTTAACATTTAACCGTTTTGAACAACAGAGGCGACGTAGATGAAAAGTGCACAACATTTTATTTAAAAAACATGTTTGACATATGTATGCACATGAACACTGAACAAATGAAATGATCTCTGAATGATCTCTGCTTCATATGCAGCTGCTTCAGATTCCTCCTGGGCAACCGCTGTTCTCCTCTCCTGCTCCAATGTGTGTTGTCTCAATCCACGTCGTCTTCTCCTGTAAAATTCTCTTGTCTCGTTAAAGACATTCATTGTGTTAAAAACCCACAGAAGAATAGTGACCACCGTGGAAATCCTCTGCTCATAATCCGCCATTTTTTTCTTTGTTGTGGAGGATTCGGTCGCGTCCTTTACGTCAGCAGAGTGTGGCGCCGCCTCAATCCCGCCCACCCCCAGCAATACTCGGCTTTATTCGGTTGTGATGGAGGCACAACCGCGGGAGAAATGAGTAATAAAGAAAAGAGTCGAGCAGAACTATATAGTAGAAATGTGGCTATAGTCTCTCCAGTGAGTCCTGGGTCTACACCGGGGTCTCCTCCCAGTCAGACGTGCCCGAAGCACCTCAAGTGGGAGGCTTCCAGGAGGCATCCTGATCAGATGTCCAAACCACCTCAACTGGCTCCTTTCAATGTGGAGGAGCAGCAGTTCTACTCTGAGCCTCTCCCGGATGACTGAACTCCTCACCTTATCTCTGAGGGTGAGTCCAGCAATCCTATGAAGAAAGCTCATTTCAGCTGCTTCTATCCACAATCTCGTTCTTTCGGTCATTACCCAAAGCTAATGACCACAGGTGAGGGTAGGAGCATAGATTGGTAAATCGACAGCTTTGCCTTAGAGCTCAGCTCCCTCTTCACCACAACAGACTGGTACAATGTCCGCATCACTGCAGATGCTGCTCCGATCCTTCTGTCAATCTCTCAATCCATTCTCCCCTCACTCGTGAATAAGACCCCAAGATACTTAAACTCCTCCACTTGGGGCAGGGGCTTGTCCCTGACCTGAAAAGGACAATCCACCTTTTTTCGGCTGAGGACCATGGACTCGGACTTGGAGGTACTGATTCTCTTCCCAGCTACTTTACATTCAGTGGCAAACCATCCCAGTAAGACCTGTAGGTCATTGCTGGATGAAGCTAGCAGGACAACATCATCTGCAAACAACAGAGATGAGATCCTATGGTCATCAAGCATGACACCCTCCATTCCCTGGCTGCACCTAGAAATCCTGTACATAAAAATTAAGAACAGGATTGGTGACAAAGGGCAGCCCTGGCTGAGTCCAACTCTCACTGGGAATGAGTCCGACCAAGTGTTGGCAATATGAACCAAACTCACAACAGTCGTACAGAGACTGAATAGCTCGTAACAAGCCTGATACCCCATACTCCTGAAGCACCCCCCACAAAAAAACACGAGGGACGTGGTTGAATGCCTTCTCCAAGTCTACAACGCACATATAAACTGGTTGGGCAAACTCCCACAAACCCTCAAGGATTCTCAAGAAGGTAAAGAGCTGGTCTGATGTGCCACGGCCAGGACAAAAACCACATTGCTCCTCCTGAATCCAAAGTTAGACCAACGGCCGGACTCTCCTATTCAGTACCTTGGACTAGACCTTCCTAGGGAGGTTGAGGAGTGTGATCTCTTAAAGTGGGAGCACACCCTCCGGTCCCCTTTTTTGAAGAGAGGAACCACCACCCCGGTTTGCCATGCCAAAGGCACTGCCCTCGACCTCCACGCAATGTTGCAGAAGCGTGTCAACCATGACAGCCCTACAACATCCAGGGCCTTGAGATACTCAGGGCGAATCTCGTGCACCCCCGGGGCCTTATAACCACCTTGGCCACCTCAGCCCCTGTGATAGGCGAGTCATCCCCCTCATCCACATGCCCTGCTTCCTCTGTGGAAGGCATTTCAGTGGGATTGAGGAGATACTCGAAGTATTCCTTCCACCACCCGAATATATCCCCAGTTGAAGTCAGCAGTGCCCCATCTGCACCATACACAGTGTGGACAGGGAGCTGCTTCTTCTCCTGAGCCACTGGACAGTTTGGCAGAATCTCTTCGAGGCCGACCAAAAATCTTGTTTCATGGCCTCACCAAACTCCTCCCATACCTGAGTTTTTGCTTCAGCAACCACCTATGGTTGGAACCTTGGAACCTTTATGGTTCCAAGGTTGTCATAGCCAGGAGCGGCACTGGGGTTAAGCTCCCAGTGCTCATAAAATGCTCCTTACGGCGTGCATCTCGAAAAGCCTCTGACAACTAAGTCCAACTCCTAGCCTGCCCGTGTGGTTTAGTCTCTAAGCCCGGTGGAACTGCTTTTACTAATAGGAGAAGGGGCGAGGGCGGATCTCTGGCGCCTTAAAACCTGATGCTTCAGGTAGATGGTGGCTCATCAACCTGGGAAGGTAGGCCATCTAGGGGAAGGTAAACCCTGATTTCAAACCTCCGCTGCCTTGTGGCACACCCGGTCACGGGAAAGGCTTCGGGAGTCAACCCTGAGGAAAAATCCGGAGTCGGAGCCCCTAAGGCAGTTCTCTGTTGTGCTCAACATCATTCTGGCAGCTCCTGCGACGGCGCTGGTGCCAAACTATAGCAGCCCTGCTGTTCCTTTGGATTCATCAGTGACGTGGAGAGGGGGGACATGCTGCATGGGTAACATCTTGTCCTCCATATCTTCCTGCCCAGGCTTGAATCCTACCAACGCCCAACGCTGGAAGGTAGAACACTGGTGCGCATCAGCCTGTTCAGTCACAGGCGGTGCTGTTCCAGCAGAGTAGACGTTTAGGATTCTCTTCCATGGTCATCAAAGACCGACGTAGGCCGACGAAACCACCTATGCTGCACTCCACTTTGCCTGCCAGTACACCTCAGCTGCTTCGGGAGTCCCACAAGCCAACCAAGCTTGATAGGACTCCTTCTTTAGCTTAATGGCCACCTTCACCACTGGTATCCACCACTTGGTTCGAGGGTTGCCACCACAAGATGCCCCGACGACCTTGCGGCCACAGCTCTGGGCAGCTGCTTCAACAATGGAGGTGGAGAACATGGCCCATTCAGACTCCATGTCTCCAGACTCCCTCGGAATGTGGTTGAAGTTCTTCTGGAGGTGGTTGTTGAAGACTTCTCGGACAGGGGCCTCAGCCAGACGTTCCCAGTACACCCTCACTATACGTTTGGGTCTACCAAGTCTGAATGGCAACCTCCCCTACCATTGGATCCAACTCACCACCAGGTGGTGATCAGCTGACAGCTCTCCACCTCTCTTTACCCAAGTGTCCAAGACATATGGTCGCAGGTCTGATGACATGACAACAAAATTGATCATCGACCTGTGACCTAGGGTGTCCTGGTTACAGATGCACATATGGACACCCTTATGCTTGTCATGGTCTGTGCGCCGATGTCATCCGCGTTCAGGCCATACATCTCCTCAGCCCAGCTTTTGCTATGACAGTGTCTCAGCGGGCTTCCGGCTGTCAAGCTCCACGGGACGGCTGGAGGCCAATTACCTCTCATCAGCTGAGGCGCTGTCAACCACTATATAAGGGAGCGGCCCTGATTGTTCAGGGCTGTGACCTCACCTTATCCACACGTACCTCTCGCTGTGGATTAGGCTGGAGTCCCTACGTCCGGCTCCAGCCCTCCTCTCTTCTCTCATCATTATCCGTAAGTGTACATCTTATATTATTTGTGTTTTGCCCCACAAGGCTCTTTTCCTTTGTTGTGTTCCTTTTCCCTTATTATTAATAAACTAATCAAACTCACCGGTTGGCCCTTGGCTCTTATTAATGGCTCGCAAGAGCCATTCGTAACAGTAGGTCGCAGCCAGTGAGTTGCCGGTCACCTTGAGTGTTACATAAATTGGACTGTTGTTCCTACCTGTCTGGGTACCGTGCTGGAGACATGCCGTTGCGGAGGACCCGCACTGAGAGTCAGAGCGACGATCTGGCAGACACTCTTGAGTGTGTCGATGAAATCCTCATCACCGCCTCCCTCCTCGACTTCAGCAGCGACGTGCATGGGTACCTGGACCAAGCCGAGGATATTCTTAATCATCTCCCCCGCTTCGCTAACCACCCTGAAGTCAGCGTGCGGAGAGATGACATCGCCGCACACCGCGAGATACTCCGTGGGCTGGAGGGAAATCCTGGCAGGAAGCCGAAGAGGAGGAAGCGTCACCCCTCGCTTCGGGATCCCGCTCCTGCCTCCGTTCCGGCCCGGGAGTTCGCACCGTCCAGAGGTCTTCACCCATTGAGCATGACATCAGTTGGGATTCCCCCAGAGGAGCTGCAGCTGACAGCAATCAAGATCTGGGACCGAGTGGCTGCTGCTCGCTCCGCTGTGCATCCATCTGAAATAATTAAGAATGTGGTGGCGGCAGTCAGACTGGTGGAGAGGAATCCCGGGTTAAGTGACTTTCCTGAGTTCGCCGACCTCCTCGCCTCAGTCTCCGCACAGGAGCGGCGATTCCCGGACCTCACCTTCGCCTCGCCCTCTGCCAGAAACCGTTGTCACCTCCACAGACAACCTCGGCTTGAATCCCGTCCGGATCCAGTTCCGGGTCGCCGCAAGGGATCAATCCTCCCCACAGCTGTCACTCCTGCGCCTTGTCAGAGGGGAATCCCCGCAGCCTCATCTCCGGGGCCATCTTCTCCTGCTGTCCCGTCAGCGCTCCGTGCCCGGCTCATCCCGGCTGTCGCTCCCTCCTCCTCAATGCCTTTCCCGGCTGCTGTGTGTGCCTGGAGTCCTGTCTCGGCGAGCCCCATCCCGGAACCTCCGGGAGTGGCTCCCCCTCGTCCTCCCAGAGGGCCCTCTGTCACCATCTGGCAGGGAAAGGGAGGAGCAATGTCCGTCGCAGCAGGCACCATCCAGCCTCCAGAAGATAGGCAAGTCCAAGTTTATCCATATTCTCATTATTGTGATTTGCCTTGTCAGACTCCTGGGGGTGGAGCTCGGGGTTCGCAGCCCCCTGAGCTCCCACCACCTGCTGTGGCTTTGATTGTTAATCCCGCATCCTCTGTGTCTCCCTCCGCTGAGCAGTCCTCGACGCCAGGCCAACGTCGCCGGATGAGGAGGGGGCCTGCGGTTCTGGAGAGCCTGGTTCCGGTCCCACAGCCACGCCGTGGGCGGAGGAGGAGAGCGGACTGCAGCGTGGAACCTGCACTGACGAGGAAGCGTCCCCGGGTCTCCACGGATGAGCGGTCCGGTCCAGCGGGTCGAGGGTCCCCTGCCACCACGCCGTGCGGGCAGCCGGCGTGGGAATCGGTGCCGGAGGATCCAGAGGCTGCGGACACCATCATGCCAGCTGCGGAGTCCGACACAGCTGAGTGGGAGCCTGATGACAACCTCCTGCCGTCTGAGCCCGGATCTTCAGAGTCCTGGATGGCATCAGAACCTGAGATCAGGCAAGTGTTCTGTATTGTCTTTCTCCTTTCCTTTCTCGAGCATTTTTGCCTGTTTCTTGGGGAGACGAGCCTGGTGCAGCCGCCCGCTGCATCCGAGCTTGTCTCGCCGGGTTCTGGCGCTGCCGGTGATCCTGATCCTGGTTCTGTTCTCTCTCCCAAGCCTTTTCTCAGGATCGCCGGCGAGGAGCTGCTTTCGCCCGCTGTGCCAGAGGTTCCGGGTTTGGGGTTGGAGGTCGGTTCTGGTGTGGCGCCGACCCAGTCGGGGTCCAACGCGGGTGCATCCGTGACCCAATTGGGGTCCATCACAGGTGCAACCGTGACCCAATCGGGGTCTGACAAGGGTGCAGCACCAGCAGGATCCAAGTTCGGTGAGGGAGCTGCAGATCCCCTGCCACTGGACACTGGACCGGCTCATCTTCTCCCCCATCTTCACCATCGTCCTCATCTTCACCCTCATCTTCCCCCCAAGCCTTCTCCACCAGGTGCCGTATGGACCTCTTCACTTTCAGCCCGGCTCGCCCTTGCTATCCCCCTCTACAGGGAAGCCGTTGCCTTTCTCTCCCCTGCGGTCCTGGTGGCTGACCGATGCGGGTCGGCCGCCAGAAGGACTTCCGCGCCCATTTGGCTCTCTGGGCCGGCCACTTGACCCACTGGACTCTCTATTCGGCGGCCTGGTCCGGCCACCTGAAGTACTGTTTTTCCTGGCCTGGGATTCAGGTAGACCACCTGAACTCTTCCCGTTACCCCTGTTGGCGGTTTGAATGCTGGGTGCAGGGAGGCCCCCCAAACTGTGTAATTGTGCCTGTCATTCCTGTGCCTTTGTTCTTTTGTGATTTTGTGGAGGTACAGGTATGATATTATGACTTCTTGTAGTCCCATCACGGTTAGCGTGTCTTTTTTTATTTCCCCTCTCCTGTTTGAAGGATGTTTTGTATCTGCCATATTACGCCTTAGGAGCCTCTGCATTTTAGTTATAGGCCTCCTGTTGTTGCCTTTTTTTTGTTGGGTCCTGTCTGCATATTGTCCGCATTTTATGGAGTACTTTTTTTTTCTTTTCTCTCTCCCGTACTCTGTAATTGCTTCATTTGTTCCCTGTCAGTGTGGTGGTGGGGTTTTTTTCTCTCCTCTTTTTCTGACTCATGCCCTCCTGGCCTGGACCCCATCCGCCCACCCTGGGGGGGTGGGGGGGGTGGGGGCTTCGGTGTTACTGGCCGTTCTGACCCCGGCCTTGAGGGGGAGGTCCTGTCATGGTCTGTGCGCCAATGTCATCCGCGATCAGGCCATACATGAGATGAGATGAGATTCAACTTTATTGTCATTACACATGTATGAATACAAGGTAACGAAACGTGACTTGGCATTTGGGCACGCTCTGCAGAGCGCGTCCAAGGCCGGGGCAGCCGCTAGGCGCCAGTCATAAAGAAGAAAGGAAAAAAAAGAAAGAAAGGATATGACAGTAGGCGAGAGAAAAAAACATGTTTTATCAAATTGATGCTTAATGAGTAAGCGAAATTTTGATTGCAGGCAAAAAAAACCCTCAATGCATATTTAGCAGACATTTAGTAGACAGATCACACGCAGAGGGAGAGCAGTGTGTGTATATCGTATGCATGTAGTGTTGTATGCATTGTGTAGTGTAAATGTAACAGTTGTTAGTGAGCAGCAGAGGGCGCCTCCTGGCAGTAGATAGATGTTATAATCATGTGACTTATAAACAAGTCCAGAGTCCAGAGTCTATCTCTCTCTCTCTCTTGCTTGCAGAAGGCACATGGGCATTGTCCTTGAGGGTCCAATCCGCTGACGACAAACAACTGATTGTTGATTGTTTGGGTAGACATGATCCGATCCTTCCGCTTATCTCAGTTAGGAGGAATGTAAACAAGGGCAAACAAAGTCAAATCAAATCAAATCAAATCAACACAGTGCACTCAGAGAATAGAATTTGTCCTCATCCATGTAGTTCTGTGCTTCCATTATATATGCAGGCTTAAACTGTTTTTCCATAGAGAGCACAGGGCTTCAGATGTATTCCTTCACTGAATCAATGTCATTCAGTTCACCGTTTGCCGCTACTCGTGCCCTCCCCAACTGGTTGAATTTGATGAAGGAGCTTGCCGGGTCCGCTTGATCAGCTCTCTCACTTTCCTTCAATTTCTGATGCATCAGGGAACTCCACAGCCAAAAATAGAAGTCCTGAGATCATAACCAATAATGTTTCCATAGACGCATGAATTCCAATGTCCATGAGTCTCCTCGTAGGTTCCAATTCTTGGGCTCCCCCTTGGCCCAATTCTTGTTGAAAAATAGTGACAATAGCACATTTAAGCCGCTTCCAAATCCATAATTTCCGTTTAGATTAAGATTCAGCAGAAGAAGAGCGACTAAACAGACAAAAACGCAACATTGCAAAAGCTGGGAATAGATCAGGAAGGCAGGGGAGGAGGGAAGAAAAATGCGACTGCTCTCTCTCAAGGCAAGATGGAAACATCTCCTCAGCCCGGCTTTTGCTATGACAGCGTCTCAGCGGGCTTCCGGCTGTCAAGCTCCATGGGATGGCTGGAGGCCAATTACCTGTCATCAACTGAGGCGCTGTCAACCACTATATAAGGGAGCGGCTCTGATTGTTCAGGGCTGCGACCTCACCTTATCCACACGTACCTCTCGCTGTGGATTAGGCTGGAGTCCCTACGTCCGGCTCCAGCCCTCCTCTCTTCTCTCATCGTTATCCGTAAGTGTACCTCTTATATTATTTGTGTTTTGCCCCACGAGGCTCTTTTCCTTTGCTGTGTTCCTTTTCCCTTATTATTAATAAACTATGCAAACTCATCTGTTGGCCCTTGGCTCTTATTAATGGCTCGCAAGAGCCATTCGTAACAATGCTTGAACATGGTGTTCGTTATGGACAAACTGTGGTTGGCGCAGAAGTCCAATGACTGAACACCACTCAGGTTCAGATCGGGCAGGCCGTTCCTCCCAATCACCCCTCCAGGCTTCACTGTCTTTGGCCACGTGCACATTGAAGTCCCCCAGTAGGACAATGGAGTCTCCAAGAGGAGCACTCTCCAGCACCACAGTCAGAGACTCCAAAAAGGGTGGATACTCTGACACATCATTTGGTGCATAAATACAAATGACGGTCAGGACCCGTTTCACAACCCGAAGGCATAGGGAAACAACCCTTTCGTCCACCGGGGAAAACTTTGTGGTGGTCTGGGCTGGGTCAGACCAGGCCACACTTTGTTGTCTTCAGTATTTATAATTGTCTTCATTATTATCTTCTTTGGGGTTTTATTTCCATCTTGGTCTCATTATTATTATTATTATTATTATTATTACTATTATCCATCACCAGTTACATTTGTATGTTTGGTTTTTCCTGTTCATCATTTGTTTCTGATTGGGCTTTTATTTTGACAGTGTTTTACTTCCTTTTGAGCGCAGTTTTCCATTATGTCATTCATTACTGGTCAGGGCAATTGCTCATTAGTCTCAATATGTTCATTCCTATTTATTGGGTTTCACTCCCTCATTCCTTTGTTGGGTCCTCGTCATGACTTTTGGTTGTGAGTATCATCGTCTGTGTCTTACTTATTATTTCTGTCATATTACTGTTCGGGTTTCATCCCCCAGCATTCCTGCACCAGCTGTTATTTGCTGTTTGGGTTCCATCCCCCAGCGTACCAGTTTCAGCTGTATTGTGTTACTTTATACTTTAGCTTCCATGCTGCAGTTTTCTTCCATTAAAATATGCTTCAACTTCACCCCGCGAGTGAGTCTGTTCAGGGCGAACGTGACAAACTCCAATATAAAGGCAGTGTGGCGCATATATTGAGTTCATATTTCCCACAAATGTATGGCTGTATGTGTATTGAGGGGTTCATGTCTCGTGGGACAAAAGAGGTCTGGGCCTGCAGAGGTCTACAGGAGATGACGAGGAGGTGTGAGTTCTGGCCTTTGTCTCGGAGAGGATGCCCCAGGAGGATTCCCGGATCATCGAGGGATAAGAGACAATAGTGAAACATCAAAGAGTGCATTGTGACTGGGATTATGTACCATGTGATTGTATGTTTGCTAAAGCACCATGTGACTTAGGTTTTGTGGCTCCAGCAGAGTATAAGAGTGTGGTATTTGATTGCTCAGTCTCTTCTTTTGCTTAGAGATTGATAGAGCATGTGTTCACTTAATAAAGCTGAACCTGAGAAATAAACTCAGCCTCATCCTTGAACGCATTCTCTACACTGGTGACCCTACGACAAATTATGGCCGGTGACGACCTTCACGCACCGGACTCATCAGGAGCCAGCCAGGCTAACGCAGCTACCACAGTCCAGCTGCCTGATTTCTGGCAGCACAGCCCGCGCTCCTGGTTTAACACTGTTGAGGCGCAGTTCCATCTTCGGGGAATTTCGGCGGATGCAACGAAATTCTACCATGTAGTCGGAAAGCTGGACAGCCTCACAGCACAGCGGGTGGAGAGCCTGACTAACCACCCACCAGACGACGACAAGTATGGCGCACTGAAAGCCGCTCTCATCTGTGCTTTCACCCCCTCGCTGGGAGAGCGAGCAGAGAAGCTCCTGGTGTTGACTGAAGGCGAGGCAGACAGGCCTGCGGACCTGATGGCGAGGATGCTGAGTCTGAGAGGCGACGATGATGACGGCTTTATCTTCGCCCATCTTTTCCTCAGGACACTACCGTCAGCGGTGAGAGTTACCCTGGCCAGCTCACAGCTGCTGACCAACCGAGAGTACCATGAGCTGGGCCAGGAGGCACAGCGACTCGTCGACGCCCATAGACGGCACACGGCCACGACGGCGGCAGCGGAGCTGAGCGCAACGCCGGGAGACGGCAGGGGCTGCAGCACCAGATTCGCTGACGTCAGCAGCGGCGGAGACCAGGAGACGCGGAGCGGGCGGCGTCCTCTGCTTTTATCATCGACGTTTTGTCGAGAGGGCACACAAGTGCATTCCACCGTGCCAGTTCAAGCGCTCGGGAAATGCCAGGACCGAGAGTTGGTAGCAGCTGCTGCTCTTGGCGTGAAGAACAAGCTGCTCTACCTCACGGACGCGAAATCAGGGAGGCAGTTCCTGGTGGACACAGGCTCCCAGCTGAGTTTCATCACACCTTCCTACGCTGACCGGCTGGCGCCTTCCAGCGGACCCCTGGTGTTGGCGGCGAACGGCTCGACGATCAAGACCTTCGGAGAGAAGACCCTCCCCCTGTCTTTTCACGGTCAGACATTCGAGTGGACTTTCGTCGTGGCGGCAGTCAGTCATAACATGTTAGGTGCTGATTTTTTGTGCTCAAATGGTTTATTGGTTGATCTTGCTAATAGACGTCTGGTTAATGCACTGTCTTCCCACTCCATTTCCTGTACAGCCCGGGTGGTCCCGCCTACTGCACAGCCCAACGTCACAGCTGCGGGTGGTAAGTTCCAAGCACTACTCACTCAGTTTCCAGCACTCACAGTCCCAATGTTTTTGGCTTCAGTGGCTAAACATGGGGTGGAACATTGTTATAACTACCACCGGGCCCCCCGTTTTTGCAAGAGCTTGGCGCTTGGACTCAGCTAAACTAGCCATAGCGTGCGAGGAATTCACCAACCTGGAAAAACTGGGCATCATTAGACGCTCTAACAGCCCCTGGGCTTCACCACTGCATATGGTCCCCAAGGCTGATGGCTCGTGGCGGCCTTGCGGTGATTTCCGCAGGTTGAATAACGCTTCAGCACACGACCGCTACCTGATTCCGCACATCCAGGATTTTCGGAGCATTTAGCGGGGGCACGCATTTTTTCTAAAATAGATTTGGTGCACGGGTACCATCAAGTCCCAGTCCGTGCTCAGGACATACCCAAAACAGCGGTAATAACTCCTTTTGGGCTTTTCGAGTTTTTGCGCATGTCATTTGGACTCAAGGGTGCCGCGCAGACTTTCCAGCGCATGATGGATGCAGTTTTACACGGCCTCCCTTTCGGTTTCGTCTACTTGGATGATATTTTGGTAGCCAGCACGTCCGAGGACGAACACGAAAGCCACCTCACAGCGGTTTTTCGGAGGCTGGCGGAGCACGGGTTAATAATTAACCCAGCGAAGTGCCAGTTTGGGGTGACGCAAATTGATTTTTTGGGGCACCGTGTTTCACCAGAAGGAGCGGTTCCTCTGCCCGATAAAGTACGTGCAATAACAGATTTTCCCCAACCTCAGACGGTCAAAGCATTGCAGGAATTTTTGGGGATGGTTAATTTTTATAACCGTTTCCTCCCAAGCGCAGCGCAGCTCATGCAACCATTGTACGCAGCACTTAAAAAACAAAAACCTGCAAATAAGATCGAGTGGTCCCCGGAGCGGGAGCGTGCATTCTCCCGGGTCAAATCAGCCCTGGCGAACGCCGTTTTGTTAGCACACCCGGTGCCAACGGCTCGTATGGTGCTCACCACTGACGCTTCCGATTTAGCGGTGGGGGCGGTCGTTGAACAGTTTGTGGCAGGGAGCTGGCAACCTCTCGGGTTTTTCAGCAAAACCTTGCGCGATAACGAGCGGAAATACAGCGCGTTAGACAGGTAGCTGTTGGCCCTGCATTTGGCCATCCGCCATTTCCAGTTCTGGCTGGAGGGGCGCCGTTTCACCACGTTTGTGGACCATAAGCTGCTAACGTTTGCGATGGCCAAGATTTCAGAGCCTTGGTCAGGCCGGCAGCAAAGACAGCTGGCCGCGATATCGGAGTTCACCACCGATATTCAGCATGTCGCGGGCAAACATAATGTAGTGGCAGATTGTCTTTCGCATGCGGTAGCAGCGCCAGGCCCTATGGGGGCAGACTCGGCAGCCGTGGCCGCGGGCCAGGTTTGTGGCGCGGAAGCCCTCGCAGCCCCGGTCCGCGTAGGTTTAGATTACGCAGCCATGGCCGCGGAGCAGGTTAGCAACGTGGATGTGCACGCGCTCCAGTCTGGACCAACAGGGTTAAGGCTGGAGCACAGGGTGCAGCAGATAGGTATGCCCCCTCTAATCTGCGATGTCTCCACGGGGCGGGGCCGCCCCGTGGTTCCAGCTGCATGGCTCTGCCGTGTTTTTGACTCAATCCATTCTCTGGCGCACCCGGGGGTGCGCGCATCGATTAAGATGGTGGGGGAGAAATTTGTTTGGCCGGGGTTGCGTAAACAGGTCAAAGAATGGGCAGCAGCCTGCGTAGTGTGTCAGCGAGCGAAAATACACAAGCACACTAGAGCCCCTTTGGAGCCTTTTCACATCCCGGCTAAGCGTTTTGATCATGTGCATGTCGACTTGGTGGGCCCCCTTCCGTTGTCGCAGGCGTGCACACACCTTTTGACTATGGTAGATCGCACCACGCATTGGCCAGAAGTGGTTCCTCTGGTGTCAACTACGGCAGCAGACGTTGCACGCGCGTTTTTAACGGCTTGGGTCGCGCGTTTTGGAGTTCTGTCGGACATAACGTCCGACAGAGGTCCCCAATTCGTTTCCGAACTCTGGTCATCCATGGCCCACAGCCTGGGGGTGAAGATTCGCCGCACTACCGTGTATAACCCCCAGGCTAACGGTTTGTGCAAACGCTTTCATAGGTCATTGAAAGCAGCCCTCAGAGCGTCTCTTACGGATACAAATTGGGTGGATAAACTTCCATGGGTTTTATTAGGGTTGCGTTCCGCACCTAAGGAGGATTTGCAAGCCTCTCCGGCTGAATTAGTTTTTGCTCAACCCCTCCGTTTGCCGTGGGAATTCCTTCCTGACAACCCTGCACCAAATTGCCCCCCCGCTCAGCTGTTGCAGAGCGGCACAGGATCAAACACCCTTCCTGGCCCAGTTCATCACAGTTTTCCACGCGTTTTTGTGCCGAGGGCTTTAAAAAATGCGGAATTTGTTTTTGTTAGACATGATGCTCAACGACCAGGTTTGCGACCGCCTTACGACGGGCCTTTCAGAGTGTTGGAAACAGGGGAGAAACATTTTTTGCTTGATTTGGGAGACAGAAAAGAGTTGATATGCATTAACAGACTCAAACCCGCCTTTGTTCTGGCTGATGAACACATGCAGTTGGCCAGGGCCCCCCGCCGCGGCAGGCCGCCGGGAAGACATGGTTCGGAGCCACCACAGAGATGTGCTAACAATTCTGATTCACAGATGCAGGGAGCCGCGGCAGAAGGAACAAAGCCGGCTTACAGCAGATATGGCAGGAGATTAAAACCCAAGCAATTGGGGGATTGATTTGTGATATGTTGTGATGTTTTCTGCCATACATCTCTGATTATGTTTTGTCCCTGAATAGACGTTTGGGGGGGGGGGGGGGTTATGTGGCGCATATATTGAGTTCATATTTCCCACAAATGTATGGCTGTATGTGTATTGAGGGGTTCACGTCTCGTGGGACAAAAGAGGTCTGGGCCTGCAGAGGTCTACAGGAGATGATGATGAGGTGTGAATTCTGGCCTTTGTCTAAGAGAGGATGCCCCAGGAGGATTCCCGGATCATAGAGGGATAAGAGACAATAGTGAAACATCAAAGAGTGCATTGTGACTGGGATTATGTACCATGTGATTGTATGTTTGCTAAAGCACCATGTGACTTAGGTTTCGTGGCTCCAGCAGTATAAGAGTGTGGTATTTGATTGCTCAGTCTCTTCTTTTGCTTAGAGATTGATAGAGCATGTGTTCACTTAATAAAGCTGAACCTGAGAAATAAACTCAGCCTCATCCTTGAACGCATTTTCTACAGCAGCAAGGTGGGGGGATACAAGGATACCCACCCCTGCTCATCGCTTCTCGCCCGGGGAAACTCCAGAGTAGGCCAAACTCCAGCCCACTCCACTAGATTGGTTCCGGAACCGGAGCTGTGTGTTGAGGTTAGGCTAACTATATCTAGCCACTATCTGTCAACCTCATGCAGCAGCTCAGGCTCCTTTCCCACCAGAGGTGACATTCCACGTCCCAAAAGCCAGTTTAGGAAGCTTGGGATCAGACTGCCAAGATCTCCCCCTTTCACTGCCACCTGATCCACATAGCACCAGACCCCCATGGTCCCTCCTGTAGGTGATGAGCCCACTGGAGGGCGGACCCATGTAACTCCTTCAGGCTGAGCCCATTTGGGTCCCATGGACAGAAACCCGGCCACCAGACGCTAGCCATCGAGCCCCTCCCCCAGGCCTGGCTCCAGGGTGGGGTCCTGGTAACCCCATACCGTGCAGGGTACACTGAATCCTTGTTTTAGCATTCATCATGAGAGCCTGTTCGATCGTTCTTTGTCTGGCCCTTCACCCAGGACCAGTTTGTCTTGGGTGACCCTATCAGAGGCAAATTGCCCTGGACAACATAGCTCCTGGGATCACTGGAGCACACAAATCCCCCACCACGATAAGGTGATGATCCATGAGGGGACTGTTATTATTATTATTATTATTGTTTTTGTGATTATTAATTATATTTAACATTTAAATATAAAATTTAGGTTTATAGTTGTCATTTAGATATAACATTTGACATTCATATTTGATAAAATTACAATTAATTTGCACAGAATAAACATTTATCCAGATGAGGGTTGCAAATTTACAAGAAAAAAGTTGAAAATTAACAAGAAAAAAATTGTAGATTTGTGAGAAAAAAGTTCTAGTTTCATAAGAGAAAGTTGCAAATTTATGCAAAAAGAGATTAAATTTTGCAGGAAAGAAGGCTGCAAATTTTTGAGAAAAAGTTGCAAATCTAGGAATTTAAAAAATATATATATACATACAGGAAAAAAGTTGCAAATTAATGAGAAAAAAGTCATAAATTTTGAGGAAAAAGTTGCAAATATACATGGAAAAAAATGCAAATTTATGGGGAAAAATCATAAGTTTTTAAGAAAAAATTGTAAATCTCAGGAAAAATGTTGCAGATTTATGAGGAAAATAGTTGCAAATGTACAAGAAAAAATTGGGAATTTATTTCATCAAAAGTCACAAATTTTTAAGAAAAAAGTTTCAAGTCTGAGAAAAAAGTTTAAAATTTACAGGAAAAAATTGCAAATTTCCAAGAAAAAAGTTGAAAATTGATAAGTAAAAAATCTGCTGATTTTTGAGAAAAAAGTTCCAATTTTTTAAAGAAAAAGTTACAAATTTATGAGCAAAAAAGATGAATAATTACAGAAATAAAAATTAACATTTAGATTTATATTTGACGTTTAGATTGAACATGTAGCATTTAGATATAAAATATAACATTTAGATTTAGCAATCAGATTTTAGCATTTAAAACATTAATTTAGACTAGTGCATCCATCCATCCATCTTCTTCCGCTTAATCCTTTTCGGGTCGCGGGGGAGCTGGAGCCTATCCCAGCATCTTTGGGTGAGAGGCAGGGTACACCCTGGACAGATCGCCAGTCCATCACAGGGCCAACACAGAGACAGACAACCATTCACTCTCACAGTCATACCTAAGGACAATTTAGAATCCCCAGTTTTGATGCCAGTTAACCTAACTTGCATGTTTTTGTCATGTGGGAAGAAACCGCAGTGGTGTCCAATCATGTGCCATGGAGGGCCAAGACCCCGCAGGCTTTACCTCCAGCCAGTGTCGTCAGCAGCAGATTTCACTAAACTTCTTCCCACTGATTGCTGATCAGTGAAAACACCTGCTGAAGAGACTGGGTCAAAGAGAAAACCTGCAGGGTCTTGGCCCTCCATGGCACATGACTGGACACCCCTGGACTAGTGCATTGCCTGTAGAGCGCAAGTGTTCTTGTATGAAACAGGAATCCCAATTAGGCTTTACAGGCCCAAATGTAGGCTGTGTTTGAAAGTGGAATACAAAGAGGTGTAGCCTATATGTAGGCAATCACACATGTTAGACTTTGACAAATACGTATTAAAGGGACTAAATGGCACTAAGATTTATTCGATTTTGTGAATATTAATAGCACAATACCTAATTATTGAAAAATGGGACATCCAATATTAGCAACTGTTTCAGATCCCTTGTTTATTTGTTTGTCAGATCATTTATTTGTGTGATCTTTTTAACTTATATTCATGAGAGTGTATCTTGCACTTTGGGGAATGGGAGTTGTTAAGACACCATTATAATTATTTTATTTAATATCACTGTTCAGTGGTGGAGTTCAGTGTAATAGTGATTTTCTTCTGTGTATCATCAATAAACTCATACAGTACTATAACAGGACATTTTTACAAATTTTTGAGACCCATTGTAGTGCATCAGTTTATATTTTAGCAATATTTTGCTGTTAAAAGGTTTTTAAAATTGTAATCAACCAAATTAACTACAAAACACCCAACATCAATAAAGTACATCTATCTATTATTCACAGTAGAAGGACCCATTTGATTGCAACCACTGCATCAGTGTTGCCCATTTGTCAGTAAATATTTAACTAAAAATGATTTATTTCATTATTTGGGTGTTTTTGTGTCCTGTGTTTGGCTGTTAAGTCATTCTGGACATTCCGCTCCACAATCATGGCAGTATTATGTTTTTAATTTTTAGATACTCGTGCAGGAGGGGGCATTTGTGGTCCTGCAAAGTACAGTGGTACCACACGGGTGAAGCAGAAGTAGAAACTCCTGTCTACTACTGACTGGGCAGGCTGAACGTGCCTCTCTGCAAAGGATCGTGGTCCGCCCGGTCGGGCTGCTGCTTCTCCCGGCATGTTCTGTGTTGATACACCGGTGTTCTTTGTCAGACCCGGGTCCCGACTGATGCTCTGCCTGTTGTGTCCATAACTCGGTGAATAAGGATGAGGCTCAGCATGCAGTTGAACGTACTTCATTATAAACAGAACCTATATACAATGGACGCTCCATACAGGCCAAGAGATCAACGGCGAAGAGACAGAGTCTCTTCCACCATTGTCCTTTATACCCCAGGTGACGCCACCACTGGGAATTCGGGTCGTCACTTCCCACTACACCCATGGCCGCCATCTTAGTACACCCAGTACTATAACTATACATATCACCGCCCAGTCTGCTCGTGCACCTCATGTTCTTCAAAAATGGTGAATTATCCTTTAGACCTATGCAATCATGACAACTTTATGGTATAATTTTTTTTAAGCATTAAATCTTCAGTACACTTCATTGTTTTGTCCAGGGAACACTGTGGTGACTGAAAGGTCATGATGCCATGTATTACCCAATCAGCATCATCGTGATGCCCTGTGTTATCCAATCAGCATGGCCTTGATGCCGCATATTATCCAGTCAGCACAGTCTATCTGAAATCCCACCCACACTTCGGGAAGCCAGGGCATGAAGAGGCAAAACGGTGACAGAGCGGTGGCTAAACTTTTATCGATAAATAGTCTATGAAGTCTATGGCTTGAAGATGGCGGCGCGTGCACAACGCGAGGCTCAGCGTCCTATCAGATTTTGGGGATTAGCAGTGTTATTTCTGCTCATTTCGGGTATGTTCGTTCAGAACAGCTCTGCTTTTACATCTTACACCCGAGATGAGCTTTTGGATATTGGATTACAAAGCAACGATAACGATCTCTTTATCAGCAACCTACGTCTGAATCTACGTCTCATCCCGGAGCTCTGGAGAACACCCGACGCTCGGCAGGCTTCCCGGCCGACCGGAAGTGCTCGCAGGCGGCGTAAAGATCGTAAACAAAGGCGGGGTAAGCGCGGTGGGCTAAGAGCTAAGCTAAAGCTAACACCGCACCGGCTATCGCTACCCAGTATTTTCCTTGCTAATGTACGGTCTCTGGCGAGCAAAATGAGTGAACTACGGCTTCGGATCACCAACAATAAGAGACTTATGAACTGCAATATCATGATTTTTACAGAAACATGGCTTCACAGTTGAATACCCGACAATGCTATCGAGCTAGCCGGCCTACACACACTCCGGGCAGACAGAGCAGCAGATGTCTCCGGTAAGAGAAGGTGGGGGGAGTGTGCATTTATATTAACAAGGCTTGGTGCACGAACTCTGTCACTGTTGAAAGACACTGCTCAGCTAACCTGGAGTTTCTCATGGTTAAATGTAGACCTTTCTATCTGCCACGCGAGTTCACTTGTACCATCATAATATATCATCATACTTCCGGCGCCACACAAGTCGGCTGCCTTTTGCAACAGCGGCTCAATTCTGAGTTTTTTTTTCTTTCTTTCTTTACACACTTTATACATCACGGACACACAGATCGCCCCAAAATGCCTCCCGAGCCGGCGGACGGAGCCACTGTTTACAGCAGGAGACGATACAGCAGGGAACAGCTGCTTGGACTTAATCGCCACTCGGTGCTGACGAAAAAACTCGACGTACTGAAAGAAATAAGGCGAAAACGACGTGGTTGTCGGGCTGGTGTTAGACGGCAGACAAGGAGTATAAGGTACAGACCCACCTTCCCATCCATTATTATGGGGAATGTACGCTCTATACTGGGAAAGGTAGATGAGCTAGCGGCTATCTGCCGTTACGATAGCACATACCGGGAGTGCTCTCTCCTTTTGTTTACTGAGACGTGGCTAACTGAACTAGCAGCAGATGCTAACATTGAGCTGGAGGGTTTCCACATGATAAGGGCAGACCGAACACCAGACAGTGGCAAAGCAAGGGGCGGTGGAGTGATAATGTATGCTAACAACAACTGGTGCAGACCGGGACATATCACTGTTAAACAACGTCACTGCAGCAAAGACATTGAGTTGCTAGCTGTTAGCATGCGGCCTACATATCTCCCGAGAGAACACTCACACGTGATCTGCATTGTTGTTTATGCAAATCCGACGGCGAACGCTGGGACAGCACGTAACGTCATCCATTCAGTAACCAGCAGGCTGCAGACAGAACACCCAGATGCTCTTCTCCTCATCTCAGGCGATTTCAACCATGTTTCACTGTCTCCCATTCTACCCACGTTTACCCAGTATGTCACATGCCACACTAGAGACAATAAAACACTGGACTTATTCTACGCAAACACTAAGGAGGCGTACACATCATCACAACTCCCCCAACTCGGGAGATCGGATCACAACTTGGTTCATCTCCGGCCGGTGTACAAACCCCTAGTGCACAGACAACCCCCGGCCATGCGCACAGTGATGTTATGGTCTGAGGAGGCAATGGACACTCTAAAGGGCTGTTTTGAAGCCACCGCCTGGAAGCAGCTCTACGATCCACATGGTGAGGACATCGATGGCCTCATTCACACCTTCACGGGCTACCTCAGCTTCTGTGTGGACAAATCTGTTCCCACCAAGACCATACGGTGTTGCTCAAACAACAAACCCTGGATCAACCCTGAGATTAAAACACTTCTGAGAGAGAAGAAGAAGATCTTCAGGATGGGGAACAGGGAGATGCTGAAGTCCGTACAGAGGGAGCTGAGGAGAAAGATCAGAGAAGGCAAGGACAGCTTCAGGAGGAAGATGGAGGACAAGCTGCAGCAGAGCGACATCAGCGGGGTCTGGAGAAACCTCAAAACTATCTCTGGGCTCCAGAATACCTCCCCCCAGGCCACGGGGGCCAGGGAGTGGGCCAACAATCTGAATTTGTTTTTCAATAGATTTGACCAACCGCCCTCCCCCCTGACTGCAACAACCACTGCTGCCTGTAAAGACATCAAGTCCTGCTGCCCACTCCCCACTCCACCAACACCCCCCCACTCCCAACACACAGCCCCCCATCCTGACCCTGACCAGGACCCAGGTGAGGACGGAGCTGAGGAAGATCAAGGCGAGGAAGGCGTCGGGACCGGACGGCATCAGCGCAAAGCTCCTCAAGTCCTGTGCAGACCAGCTGTGTGGGATTGTGACGTACATCTTCAACTTGAGCCTGAAGCTGGGGAGGGTACCACAGCTGTGGAAAACATCTTGTGTGGTACCTGTACCAAAAACTTCCCACCCCAAAGACCTGAACAGCTACAGACCGGTGGCCTTGACGTCCCACTTGATGAAGACCCTGGAGAGACTGCTCCTTGCTCACCTCCGCCCCCTGGTGGAACCAGCGATGGATCCACTCCAGTTCGCCTACCAGCATGACATTGGGGTGGAGGATGCGGTGATCTTTCTTCTTCACCGTTCTCTGTCCCACCTGGAGAAGCCCGGGAATGTGGTGAGGATCATGTTCTTTGACTTCTCCAGTGCTTTCAACACCATCCAACCGATGATCCTGAAGGACAAGCTGCTGCGCGCAGGGGTGGACCAGCACCTCTCATCATGGATCCTGGACTACCTCACGAACCGGCCTCAGTTTGTGAGAACCCGGGACTGTGTGTCTGACACGATCATCAGTAGCACGGGGGCCCCCCAGGGAACGGTGTTGGCTCCCTTCCTGTTCACTCTTTATACTGCGGACTTCTCACACAACACAACACACTGCCATCTACAGAAGTTCTCTGATGACTCTGCGATCGTTGGCCTCATCTCCAATGGAGATGAAGCTGAGTACAGAGGGCTTATCCAGGACTTCGTGGACTGGTGCCATCGGAACTGCCTCCAGATCAATGCGAGGAAAACTAAGGAGCTGGTGGTGGACTGCCGCAGGCAAGGACAACCCCTCACAGCACCAGTAAATATACAGGGAACAGACATTCAGATGGTGACATCCTACAAGTACCTGGGTGTTCATCTGAACAATAAACTAGACTGGTCACACAATACTGATGCACTCTACAAGAAGGGACAGCGCAGGCTGTTCCTACTGAGGAGACTCAGGTCTTTTGGTGTACAAGGGGCGCTGCTGAAGACATTCTATGACACGGTGGTGGCATCAGCCATCACTTTTGGAGTGGTCTGCTGGGGCAGTGGCATTACTGCAGCCGATAAGAAGAGACTGAACAAACTGATCAAGAAAGCTAGCTCCGTCCTGGGGCAGCGCCTTGATCCGGTGGAGGAGATAGGAGAGAGAAGGACGGTGGCTAAACTGTCATCTCTGCTGGAGTCCGAGTTCCACCCTATGCAGGACATACTGAATGCACTGAGGAGCTCATTTAGCAGCAGACTACATCATCCCAGGTGCACAACCGAGAGGTTTCGCAGGTCCTTCCTACCAACGGCTGTCAGACTGTACAACCTAAGCAGGGCTGCTCGCAGAGATAGCAAAAAGACGTTAACAACCTAATAGTTTTTTGAATGCAAAAGATGCAGTAGACATACACAATGGTCCCCTCCGGCATACAACTAGGAAAATACCGGTAGCTACGGAGGGTGAGAATATGTATGGGCACATAATCATACCATGTAGGATAACTAAGTAGACGGTTGTGCTGTTTCATCCCATCTAGCAACAATGCTCTGCACTGTGTGTGTTTATACATTTACATATTTATTCCATCTAGCTACAATGCTCCGCACTGGGTGTGTTTATGTTTATGTTTATGTTTATATTTATATATCTATATATTCATTCCATCTAGCTACAATGCTCCGCACTGTGTGTTTATATATCTACATATTATTCCATCTAGCTACATTGCTCCACACTGTGTTTATCCATCCATCCATCCATCCATCTTCTACCGCTTTTCCGGAGGTCCGGGTCGCGGAGGCAGCAGTTCAAGCAGAGAAGCCCAGACTTCCCTCTCCCCAGCCACCTGCTCCAGCTCTTCAGAGGGGATACCAAGGCGTTCCCAGACTAGCTGGGAGACATAGTCTCTCCACCGAGTCCTGGGTCTGCCCCGGGGTCTCCTCCCAGTGGGACGTGCCCGAAACACCTCAAGTGGGAGGCGTCCAGGAGGCATCCTAATCAGATGCCCATACCACCTCAACTGTCTCCTTTCAATGTGGAGGAGCAGCGGTTCTACTCTGAGCCTCTCCCGGATGACTGAGCTCCTCACCCTATCTCCGAGGGTGAGTCCAGCAATCCTACGGAGAAAGCTCATTTCAGCCGCTTGTATCCGCGATCTCGTTCTTTCGGTCATTACCCAAAGCTCGTGACCATAGGTGAGAGTAGGAACGTAGATTGACTGGTAAATCGACAGCTTTGCCTTAGAACTAAGCTCCCTCTTCACCACAACAGACCGGTACAACGTCCGCATCACTGCAGATGCTGCTCCAATCCGTCTGTCGATCTCTCGCTCCATTTTCCCCTCACTCGTGAACAAGACCCCAAGATACTTAAACTCCTCCACTTGGGGCAGTATTTTTTCCACCTAGCTGCAATGCTCCGTACTGTTTATATATCTACATATTATTCCATCAAGCTACATTGCTCCGCACTGTTTATATATTTACATATTTATTCCATCAAGCTGCATTGCTCCGTACTGTGTTTATATACTCATATATTTATCCCATCCAGCTACAATGCTCTACACTGTGTGTCTGTGTGTATATATATATATATTTATAGTAATATGTACATATGTATATTAGCTGCTCTTGCTTGCTTGCTTTTTTTTTTTTTTTTTCTTGCCTTCTGATTGTTGCTCTGAGTGTTGCTATCCCTGTGCTGTTGCAATCCTGGAATTTCCCCGTTGTGGGACTAATAAAGGCTTATCTTATCTTATCATATCAGCCGCTTACATTTCTCCAGATGCTAATGCTAAGCTTGCTATGAAAGAACTGCATGCAGCTATTAGCAAACAACAAACTGCACACCCAGAGGCAGCATTTATTGTGGTGGGTGATTTTAACCACTCTAACCTCAAGACAGTGCTTCCTAAATTCTACCAGCATGTCTCCTGTCACACAAGAGGGGACAAAACATTGGACCATGTTTACACCAATATTGTGGGAGCCTACACAGCAACTCCCCTCCCCCACCTAGGTCTGTCTGATCATTTATCCTTGTTCCTTACCCCCAAGTATGTACCGCTCATCAACCGGGTGAAGCCATCAGTGAGGACCATCAAAGTGTGGCCAGAGGGGGTTGACTCTGTACTCCAGGAGAAGTTTAGGAACACAGACTGGAGTATGTTCACCTCTCAGGCTACCTGTGGCTCCCATATAAACATCAACTCTTACACCCACTCAGTCCTGGACCATATCAACACCACTATTGACAGTGTCACCACGGAAAGACAGATCACCACGTACCCAAATCAGAAGCCGTGGATGAACAGAGAAGTGCGGCTTCTGCTAAAAGCACGTAACAATGCCTTTAGATCTGGTGATGCACAAGCCTACAGTTCATCCAGGGCAGATCTGAAGAGGGGCATCAAGAAGGCCAAGCACAGCTACAAGCTGAAGGTGGAGGAACATTTTGGGGACTCTGACCCCCGACGCATGTGGCAGGGCATTCAAGCTATCTCTGATTATAAGCCCAGCAACTCCATAACTATAGCCATGACTGTGCCCTTTCTCAATGAGCTAAATGACTTCTATGCTCGTTTTGACAAGGACAATAATGAAAAGAACATCAATTTCCCACCCTCTGATGACCTCCACCACCTCACACTCACCCACACCGACGTCCGTAACACACTGAGTCATGTCAACGTACGTAAGGCTGCTGGCCCTGACGGCATTCCTGGGCGTGTGCTGAGGGCATGCGCTGAGCAGCTGGCAGGGGTCTTCACAGACATCTTCAATCTGTCCCTGGCCCAGGCCGTGGTACCAGCGTGCTTCAAGACCACTTCAATAGTACCAGTGCCGAAACATTCAACACCATCGTGCCTAAATGATTATCGCCCTGTGGCACTGACGCCCATAGTCATGAAGTGCTTTGAGCGACTGGTCTTGACACAGCTCAAAAAAAGGCCTGCCCCCTACACTGGACCCTCATCAGTTCGCCTACCGGAGCAACAGGAGTTCAGAGGATGCGGTTTCTACAGCGCTGCACTATGCACTCTCACACCTGGATGACAAGAACACCTACGCAAGAATGCTGTTTGTTGACTTCAGCTCAGCATTCAACACAGTTATCCCCTCCAAGTTGCTCACTAAACTTGGGGACCTGGGAATCAGTACCTCCACCTGCAACTGGATCATGGATTTTCTGACCAACAGACCCCAGCATGTTAGGTCAGGCCCCAACCGTTCTTCCGTCATCACACTCAACACTGGTGTACCACAGGGCTGTGTGCTCAGCCCATTCCTCTACTCCCTCTTCACCCATGACTGCAGGCCTATGTATGGATCCAATTCCATCATAAAGTTCGCAGATGACACCACAGTGATTGGACTCATCAGGGACAACGACGAGTCAGATTACAGGGCAGAGGTTGAGCAATTGGCTACTTGGTGCGCTGACAATAACCTGCTCCTTAACACCAGCAAAACCAAGGAGCTCATAGTGGACTACAGGAAGGAGAGGGAAGAGACACATGACCCCATCCATATCAATGGCATAGCTGTTGAACGTGTCCCCAGCTTCAAATTCCTGGGGACCCACATCTCGGAGGACCTGACCTGGTCAGTTAACACCATCAGCCTGATCAAGAAGGCCCATCAGTGCCTCTTCTTCTTGAGGACACTGAAGAAGAACCATCTGTCAACTGACATCCTGGGCAACTTCTACCGCTGTGTGATAGAGAGCACCCTGACCAACTGTATCACAGTCTGGTATGGGAGCTGCTCTGTCGCTGACCGTAAGGTGCTGCAGCGGGTGGTGAAAACCGCCCAACGCATCACAGGGACTCCACTTCCAATTATAGAGGACGTCTACAGGAAAAGATGTCTGCGCCGGGCACGCAGTATTCTTAGGGACGCCAACCATCCTGCTCATGGACTGTTCCAGCTTCTCCCCTCCAGAAGACGTTTCAGAAGCCTTCGGACTAGAACCAGCAGGTTTAGGAACAGTTTCTTTCCAACAGCTGTCACGTTATTGAACTTAGTTCCCCGCTGACTTATCATCATCTCTTACCATCCTCACCTGTACATAACTGCATAACTACATAACTACATCTAACTTATTGTACATTATTTGCACATAACAGTACTCTTAACTTTCTGCACTGCTGCATATATTTGCATATATTTGCTTAAATAGCACATACTGTTAATTACCGTATATACTGCACTGCTGTCCTTTGCACTTCTGATTGGATGCTAAACTGTGTTTCGTTACCTTGTATTCATACATGTGTAATGACAATAAAGTTGAATCTAATCTAATCTAATCTAAATATTTTGACTGAGCAACTCCATACTCGGGGATGCACACCCTCGTAACCTCAGCAACACACTGATAAAATCTGAGGTCAGTCTGAGGATCGGTTCAAGAGATATGCGTGGAACAGACAGACAGACACACACACACACACACACACACACACACAGAAATTTCGTGCATTTATAGATAGATTTATACTTAGCATTTAGATTTATTATTTAGCATTTGGTGTTTAACCTTTAGATTTAACATTTAGCATTTAATTATTGTTGGGAAAAATTGTATATACTGTATGCATATAAACAGTTATCATTTTATTAATAACTCATGAAATGAAGATTGATATTCTTATATGTATGATGCTTTTTCTTATTAGTCATAAAATACAACTTGTGCCTCTTCTTATAATCACTGTTAGTGACTAAGCTGCATCACCCTTCTGTTATTCATCTGATGTGTGATAAAAGAGTGTTGACATATATGCTGTATCAAGACTTGTCCCCTGTACACCCTGTGTGTGCAGGGGACATTGCATGAACAGGGTGTTCATACAATTTATCTCCTACACACACTTGAAGACATACAGAGTGTACTTTTGCTTATGTGGTAATTCTGTTTGCTCTGCTGAGTGTATATAAAGAAAGCAACTGCGGATTGTCCGGCAGTATTCAGCTCACCCTGTATGTGTGTTGATGCTCCTTGTACAAGTAAAAACTTCAAAGGCTCTGCGTGTCTTAAGTCTGATCTATGATTCAGTCTAATGCCTTTTTGTACTCTGTATTTGTGAGGTTATATTTCAGACTTCTGACAATTATATTAAACATTTAAATATAGAATTTTGATTTGTAGTTGGCATTTAGGTATACAGTATCTCACAAAAGTGAGTACACCCCTCATGGCACAACACTGAAGATATGATACTTTGATACAATGTAAAGTAGTCAGTGTACAGCTTGTATAACAGCATAAATTTGCTGTCCCCTCAAAATAACTCAACACACGACCATTAATGTCTAAACCGCTGGCAACAAAAGTGAGTACACCCCCAGTGAAAAATGTTCAAATTTTGCCCAAGAAGTCATTTTCCCTCCCTTGTGTCATGGGACTCGTAAGTGTTACAAGGTCTCAGATGTGAATTGGGAGCAGACGTGTTAAATTTGGTGTTATCACTCTCACACTCGCTCATACTTGCCACTGGAAGTTCAACATGGCACCTCATGGTAAAGAACTCACTGAGAATCTGAAAAAAAAGAATTGTTGCTTTACTTAAAGATGGCCTAGGCTATGAGAAGATTGCCAACACCTTGAAACTGAGCTGCAGCAAGGTGGCCAAGACCATACAGTGGTTTAACAGGACAGGTTAAACACAGAACAGGCCTCGTCATGGTCGACCAAAGAAGTTGAGTGTATGTGCTCAGCGTCATATACAAAGGCTGTCTTTTGAAAATAGACGTTTGAGTGCTGCCAGCATTGGTGCAGAGGTTGAAGAAGTGGGGGGTCAGCCTGTCAGTGCTCAGACCATACACCGTACACTGCATCAAACTGGTCTGCATGGCTGTCATCCCAGAAGGAAGCCCCTTTTAAAGGTGATGCACAAGAAAGCCCGCAAACAGTTTGCTGAAGACAAGCAGACTAAGGACATGGATTACTGGAACCATGTCCTGTGGTCTGATGAGACCAAGATAAACTTATTAGGTTCAGATGCTGTCAAGCGTGTGTGGCGGCAACCAGGTGAGGAGCACAAACACAAGTGTGTCTGGCCTACAGTCAAGCATGGTGGTAGGAGTGTCATGGTTTGGGGCTGCATGAGTGCTGCCAGCACTGGGGAGATACAGTTCATTGAGGGAACCATGAATGCCAACATGTACTGTGACATACTGAAGCAGAGCATGATCTCCTCCCTTTAGAAACAGGCCCAGGGCAGTATTCCAACATGATAACGACCCCAAACACACCTCCAAGACAACCACGGCCTTGCTCAAGAAACTGAGGGTAAAGGAGATGGACTGGCCAAGCATGTCTCCAGACTTAGACCCTATTGAGCATCTGTGAGGCATCCTCAAATGGAAGGTGGAGGAGCACAAGGTCTCTAACTCCATGATGTCAACATGGAGGAGTGGAAGAGGATTCCAGTAGCAACCTATGAAGCTCTAGTGAACTCCATGCCCAAGAGAGTTAATTCAGTGCTGGAAAATAATGGTGGCCACACAAAATATTGACACTTTGGGCACAATTTGGACATTTTCACTAGGGGTGTACTCACTTTTGTTGCCAGCGGTTTAGCTGTATGTTGAGTTATTTTGAGGGGACAGCAAATTTACACTGTTATACAAGCTGCACACTGACTACTTTACATTGTATCAAAGTGTCATATCTTCAGTGTTGTCAAATAAAAAGGTATAATAAAATATTTATAAAAATGTGAAGGGGGTACTCACTTTCGTGAGATACTGTAACATTTGACATTTTATTTTTTCCTTTTTAACATTAAGGTATATCCATATGTTACACACATGGACAAAATTGTTGGTACCCCTCTGTTAATGAAAGAAAAATCCACAATGGTCACAGAAATAACTTGAATCTGACAAAAGTGGTAATAAATAAAAGTTCTATGAAAATTAACCAATGAAAATCAGACAATGCTTTTGAATTGTGGTTCAACAGAATTATTTTAAAAAACAAACTCATGGGGACTTCCGGTCTGGACGCCATGGCGACTGCAGCTTAACACTGAAGCTCTCAGACCCAATCCAGGATAACACCTTGAAAATCAAACTTAACGGATTTTTGGAGGAGTGAAAATCAAAAGACAAAATCATCATGTCTAAAGGAAAACAGAAGAAACTGAAATTCTCCAGGCCAGGACACGTATCGGCCGGAGAATCTGAACTGGAAGATCTCCGTTCAGAAGACGAGGAACTGGTGATAGCTAACAAAAGGGTTAGCCTGAAATCACTATTTGAGGAGCTACGACGATTTCGCCGAGAAGTTACGGCCGAATTTCGGGAATTCAGAGAAGAATTGAAAAGGACAAACAGCAGAGTGGACCAGGCCGAGAACCGAATCTTGGAAACAGAAGATCGAATAAAAGTGCTCGAAGATTCTGTGCTAGACCTACGCAAAAGACAAGCAGCTATAGAGGCTAAGCTAACCGACCAAGAAGGAAAACAAAGAAGAGACAACATAAGAATTCATGGTCTGATAGAAGGAACCGAAAATGGTTTTAACTCAATGGCAGAATGCGTGGAATCCTTACTAAGAGAGAAATTGGATATTCCACAAACCACCGACTTGAAGATAGAAAAGGCACATCGTTCATTAGCCGCTAGGCCGGCGGCGGAAGCGCCCCCACGTTCGGTGTTGGTAAGATTTTCCAATTTCAAAATAAAACAAGAGGTTGTAAGACTGGCCTGGCAGAAAAAAGGATTTATGCACCAGGAGAGAAAAGTCTACGTGGAACACGATTACGCCCCGGAGGTCCTTAAAAAGCGCAGGGAATACAATGACGCGAAAAAGGTGTTAAGAGAGAAGAAACTGCGCTTTCAGACTCCATTTCCTGCAAAGTTAAGGGTCTTCTACGGCGATGAAACGTGTCTCTATAATTCGGCGGAAGAAGCAACAGCTGACATGGCGAAAAGAGGGCTCCCGGTAACGGTATTTAAACCCGCAGCAGACCCGAGTGAGAAGATCAAAGCGCAAACATGGACAACACAAAGACCCTCAAAATCCACGGACCAGCAGCGGGAAACCCAGCACCAGAGCGTCGCGGATAAACTATCCGTTTTCAGGTTGGAATAGCGACCTTTTTTTTTTTTCCTTTCTCTTGAATCAATCCGCACATCCAACCCCCCTCATACAAGGTAACAAACATTAAAGGAGATGCATATTCAGCATGTGGTAAAACATTTCATGGAACAATCATATTATTTGAAACAAATAAGTCTTTGTAATAAAAAAAAAAAAAAAAAACTTGTTAAAATAGAAATGTGACAATAATCCACATGTTCTCCTCATACTAACAAATACTGTTTTTGCGTGAATGTTTGATGTGATGGGGGTGGGAGGGTGCACACAATTTCACAGGGTTTAGGCATAAAAGGAAAAAAAAAAAATCATTACAAGTTTGGATTGGGTTCTGAAACTCACGTTAAAAGCATGGGACTACTTTCAGTGGTAAGAGAGGGCCCTCAACACGTAACAGAGTTTGAGGAATTTCCCTCAGGGCCTTCACTCCATCAAGGCTCTTACAGGGTCTTTAAAAAGACCTCAGCTCAGGAAGTTCTTATGACAGCTTTTTGTTTTAAAGTTTTTTACACTATGTTCTTAATGTTTTTCTTGTTTTTAATGTTCTTTCAGTTTCTGAGTAGCACAAAAGAGGGCCACCACACAGTTATACTAAACAAAACAACACAATGGAGAAACAGGGTGTAACCAAAATAATTTCATATAATGTAAAAGGAATCCTGAATCCAGTTAAAAGATCCAAGATTCTAGGCAAAATGAAAAAAGACAAAGCAGGAATAATATTTTTACAAGAAACCCACCTAACAGACATGGAACACAATAAACTCAGTAGACAAGGGTTTAAAATGATCTCTTCATCTTCATATAAATCAGGGAGGAGGAGGGGAGTAGCGACATTGATATCAACCAAAATTACATTTGAAAAAAAATCAGAACACAAAGATAAAGAAGGGAGATACAGTTTGGTAACTGGGCGGCTAGAGGGAGAAGATATCACCCTGCTGAATATGTATGCTCCCCCAGGGGCTAACTGGAAATTTTATAAAAATGTATTCGACCTAATGATAACTAAAGCTCAAGGTTTAGTGATATGTGGTGGGGACTTCAATCTTAGACTGAATCCATACTGGGATGCTTCTGGTAATTCCCCACATCAAAATAACACCCAGAACAGGAAGACTCGGATGCTACTAAAAGAATTGGGAATCTGTGACGTGTGGAGGGAACTCAACCCCAGTGTAAAAGACTATACATTTTACTCAACTCCACATTCATCTTACTCAAGGATTGACTATTTTTTTATGTTTAATAGAGACATTGGAAGAGTAAAAACATGTAAAATAGGACTGATGGATCTCTCCGACCACAGTCCGATCTACATGGACTTAAATATCCAAAAATACACAAATAATACATTTTCGTGGAGGTTAAATTCAAATGTCCTGAAAGGACCATTGAAAGATGAATTGGAATCAGATATTCTCAGATATTTGGAAGATAACGATAATGGAGAAGTATCCCCTTTAATACTGTGGGATGCATGCAAAGCTGTAATAAGAGGAAAGATTATTGCAAAACTGGCAACCCAAAAGAAACTAAGACAAGAAAAACTATCCACATTAGAGTCAGAACTTAGGAACCTAGAAAAAGAACACAAAGGCAACACTCATTCTACTGACTCGCTCAAGATTAAGGAAATTAAAAACCAAATAAATGAGATCTACACAATAGAAATCCAGAAGAAACTTACATTTCTGAAACAAAAATACTATGAAGCAGGCAGTAAATCGGCAAAATTGCTAGCCTATAAATTGAGGAAACATCAAACAGAAAGAGCAATCTACAAAATCAGAGACCCAGTATCAAAGGAAATAAAATTCAGAATTCAGGATATTCTTAAAAACTTCGAGAATTACTATAAGAACTTATACTCCCACAAAAAACATAAAAACGCATCCGAGGCATTCCTAAACACATTAAACCTTCCCCAACTTACGGAGTCACAAAATAAAACACTACTGTCAGAAATACATCCTAAAGAATTGGAAAAAGCAATTATGAAACTTAAAGCTAACAAATCCCCAGGAGCTGATGGCTATACAGCAGAGTGGTACAAAACCTTTAAACAGCAACTATCTCCTCTCCTCCTGAAAACATTTAATTATGTCCTCCACACAGGGGAAATCCCCCCCTCCTGGAGAGAAGGGGTCATTGCAGTTATACCTAAACCTGAAAAGGATAAACTAGAGTGCTCCAACTACAGACCAATCAGTGTACTAAATCAGGACTATAAGCTTTTTACCATTATCCTTGCCAAAAGGTTAGAAAATATACTGACAGACCTAATTCATTTAGACCAAACAGGTTTTATAAGACAAAGACAGACACAAGACAACATTCGACGCACTTTACACATAATTCATCATATAAAAAAATATAACTTAAATGCAGTCATATTGGGATTAGATGCTGAAAAAGCATTCGATTCGGTTGACTGGTCTTTTCTATATAGAATCTTATCCAGTTTCAATTTTCATAACAACTTCATTAGAACTATACAGGCATTATATAAAAAACCAACAGCTAAAATCAGGATTAACGGTAATTTATCATCATCTTTTGAACTGGAAAGAGGATGTCGTCAAGGCTGCCCCCTGTCTCCACTGCTCTTTGCAATCTTCATAGAACCTCTGAGCCAATGGATAAGACAAAACCAAAAAATTCAAGGTATTACACTTGGTCAGAAGGAACATAAAATAGCACTCTTTGCTGATGACATTTTAATATACCTAGGGCAGCCGGACACTTCTTTACCAGAACTAACCTCAGTTTTTTCAGAGTATGGAGATTTATCGGGGTACAAATTAAACATGCATAAAACCCAAGTTTTAACATTCAACTATGACCCAAATCATTATTCACTAAGCAAACTCAAAACTAACTGGGAGTCGGAATCTATGAAATATCTGGGGGTCAATATCCCGAAACAACTCAACAAAATTATATCACTAAACTATGATCCACTGGTGACAAAAATAAAATCTGACCTAGCAAGATGGAATATGATACCATTCTTGGGTACTGCACAAAGAATTGAAGCAGTCAAAATGAATATACTTCCACGTCTTCTATACCTCTTCCAAACAATACCGGTAGAACCTCCCAAAAAAACATGGCAGGAGCTGGACAGAAGGATCTCAAGATTCATATGGCAGGGCAAGAGACCTAGAATCAGATATAGAACCCTACAGCTAAACAAAGACAAAGGTGGGCTCGCGCTGCCAAATATCAGGGACTACTTTAAAGCCGCACAAATTAAAACTTTAGTAGAGATATGTAACCCAGTCTACACTGCACAATGGAAGGAGATCGAATGCCAAATAACAAGTGACATCCCCCTACAGGCGATAATAGGGAACAATGCCTTACCTAAGCTTTTGAATAACACTAACCCGTGGATAGAGACCCCGCTAAAAATTTGGTTTAAGATAGTCAGAGAGAATCAAACTAAAGAGCCCTATCGACTTCTGCAATGGATCGCCTATGATCAGGACTTTACTCCTAATAAAACAGACACCAGATTTAAAAAGTGGAAGGAGAAAGGGCTGATAAAATATTACGATTTTTTTAAAGGGCAAATCTTAAGAAGTTTTGAAGATTTGAAAAAACAAGGCCTAATAAATCAAGACCTTTACAGGTTCTTCCAGCTTAGACACCACATAAACAATATACTTAAAAAGGAGGTTTTGGAAAGGGCCCAGTCAGGTGTTCTGAAGGTCTTCTTAATGGCATATAAAGGGATCCCAGGGATCAGATACATTTCTAAAATATACCAAGGTCTTCAAGACTTAAAAGGAGACAACACATCTTATATAAAAGAGAGATGGGAAAAAGAGGGGAATTTCACTTTACAACTGGAAATATGGGAAAAGCTAAATAAACAGCAATGGAAAAGTACCTCATCCCTGCAGTGGAGAGAATTTGGATGGAAAAACTTGGCAAGATTTTTCAGAACACCTGCACAAAACAAATTTACCCATAAGGGATTGAACTGTTGGCGCTTGTGTGGTGAAAAGACTGCAAATCATTTTCATGTGTTTTGGTCATGCCCAGTTATCCACCAATATTGGACCAAGGTACAGACAATATTGGGGAAAATATTCAAAATTACAGTTCCCTTTTCTTTTGTAACTTTGTATTTGGGTTTACTACCGGACTCACTGGAAAGGCGAGGAGAAAAATACTTATTCAATGTTTTAATATTGGCAAGCAAAAAAGCTCTAACTAAAAAATGGATGTTGAAGGACTGTCCTACACCTGAAGATTGGACTAACGTGATCCAAGACATTTACTCGATGGAAAAGTTGACATTCGCACTGAGACAGGACATGGATGGGTTCATGAACTTTTGGCAACCCTGGACCGCATATGTGTCTTCCATTAGATCTAATCTTTGACAAATACCATTTCAATAATGGTTCCGCTCTTTGTTCCAACGCTACTCAGATGCTCTTTTATCTTTATTTACTTACTTTTTCTTTTTGTTTGTTTTTTACTGGTTTGTTTGGGGTTTTTTTTGTTATTTGTTTTTTGGTTTTTTTTCTCTTTAATTTCACTTTTTCTTTCACTTTAAAAAAAAAAAAAAAGGGGTGTTGTAAGAATTAATCTTCCAATGTTGTCAGATATCAGAAAATAAGGGAACATGTGATGAAAATGTAAACAATGCATTGCTGTAACGACCTGTATACCCTTTACAAAAACTTAAATAAAAAAAAAACAAAAAAAAAAACAAACTCATGAAACAGGCCTGGACAAAAATGATGGTACCCTTAACTTAATATTTTCTTGTACAACCTTTTGAGGCAATCACTGCAATCAAACGATTTCTGCAACTGTCAATGAGACTTCTGCACCTCTCAGCAGGTATTTTGGCCTACTCCTCATGAGCAAACTGCTCCAGTTGTCTCAGGTTTGAAGGATGCCTTCTCCAGTTTCAGCTCCTTCCACAGATGTTCAATAGGATTTAGATCAGGACTCATAGAAGGCCACTTTCGAATAGTTCCATGTTCTGCTCTTAGCCATTCTTGGGTGTTTTTAGTTGTGTGTTTTGGGTCATTATCCTGTTGCAAGACCCATGACCTGCAACTGAGACCAAGCTATCTGACACTGGGCAGCACATTTCTCTCTAGAATACCTTGATAGTCTTAAGATTTCATTGTACCCTGCACAGATACAAGACACCCTGTGCCAGATGCAGCAAAGCAGCCCCACAACATAACAGAACCTCCTCCATGTTTCACAGTAGGGACAGTGTTCTTTTCTTGGTACGCTTCATTTTTGCGTCTGTGAACATAGAGCTGATGTGCCTTGCCACAAAGTTCCAGTTTTGTCTTGTATGTCCATAGGACATTCTCCCGTGCGCTGGGATTATCTGATCACGTGATGGTTCACCTCATTCCCACATACAGACAGAGATTGAAGCTCACTAAACCTGTTGTGAGCACTACGAAGATACGGACCAGTGATGCTGAGGAGAAGCTGGAAACGTGCATGGAAATATCTGACTGGGGCATGCTTAAAGGAGCCACGCATGATCTGGATGAGTACACGGACACTGTGAACTCATATATCCACTTTTGTGAAGAGAACATTCTTCCATCACGCACCAGGGTGAGTTACTCTAATGACAAACCCTGGTTCACAGCTAAGCTCAGACAGATCAGGAAGGAGAAGGAAGCAGCGCTGAAAAGTGGAGACAGGGACTGCTACAGGGAGGTTAAATACCGGTTTAACAGAGAGCTGAAGAGGGCTAAATCTGTGTACTCAGAGAGACTCCAGCAGCAGTTCACTGCTAATGATTCGGCTTCCGTGTGGAGAGGACTGAGGCAGATCACCAACTATCGGCCTCAGGCTCCTAAAGGTCAGGATGACAAAGCCCTTTGTCAGAGACTGTCCCAACACTATGCCCGTTTTGACACCTCGTCATCTGTGTCCAACTCCCCCCCTCCCTCCAGCTCCACAGCCTCCACATTCCCTACTTCATTTAAGGTACCCCCCCCTCCTCCCCCCCTCCCCTTATCATCAGTGAGCAGGATGTGCTCAAACAGTTCTCCAGACTGAACCCGCGCAAGGCCCCCGGCCCAGACGGCGTGTCTCCCTCCACCCTGAGACTCTGTGCGAAACAGCTGGCTCCTGTATTCACAGACATTTTTAACACCTCCCTTAAGTTATGCCACGTGCCATCCTGCCTCAAATCCTCCACCATCATCCCTGTCCCCAAGAAGCCACGGATCACTGGACTTAATGACTACAGACCTGTAGCGCTCACCTCTGTAGTCATGAAGTCCTTTGAGCGCCTGGTCCTGTCCCACCTCAAGTCCATCACCACCCCTCTCCTGGACCCGCTGCAGTTTGCCTACCGAGCCAACAGGTCTGTAGACGATGCAGTCAACCTGGCCCTCCACTCCATCCTGCAGCACCTGGACTCCCCGGGAACCTACGCCAGGATCCTGTTTGTGGACTTCAGCTCCGCATTCAACACCATCCGCCCCGCTCTGCTCCGGGACAAGCTGTCCCTGCTCAACGTGCCTGACTCCCTCTGCAGGTGGATCATCGACTTCCTGACGGACCGGAGGCAGCATGTGCGGCTGGGAAAGACTGTCTCAGACTATACTAGCATCAGCACCGGATCACCCCAGGGCTGTGTACTTTCCCCCCTACTCTTCTCCCTTTACACCAACTCCTGCACCTCCAGCCACCAGTCTGTCAAGTTGATCAAGTTTGCGGACGACACCACCCTCATCGGGCTCATCTCCAACGGCGACGAGTCCGCCTACAGGAGAGAGGTGGCCCAGCTGGCGTCCTGGTGCAGCAATAACAACCTGCAGCTGAACGCTCTGAAGACAGTGGAGATGATTGTAGACTTCAGGAAAGTCACTACTCCTCTGCCCCCCCTCACCCTCTCAGGCTCTCCCATCACCACTGCTGATTCCTTCCGCTTCCTAGGCACTACCATCACCAGGGACCTCAAATGGGAGCTGACCATCAGCTCACTCATCAAAAAAGCCCAGCAGAGGATGTTCTTCCTGCGGCAGCTGAGGAAGCTCAAGCTACCCACCAAGATGTTAGTGCAGTTCTACACAGCCATCATCGAGTCCATCCTCACCACCTCCATAACCGTGTGGTACGCAGGAGCCACTGCCAGGGACAGACTAAGGCTGCAGCGCGTCGTGCGCACTGCTGAGAAGGTGATCGGCTGCAAGCTCCCATCTCTCCAGGATCTGTACATCTCCAGGACCCGGAGGCGTGCTGGCCGGATCATAGCCGATCCCTCACACCCTGGTCACGTACTGTTTGCCCCCCTCCCCTCTGGTAGAAGACTTCGGTCCATCCAGACTAAAACCTCCCGTCACATGAACAGCTTCTTCCCCTCTGCCATTAGACTGCTGAACACTAAGTGACTCTCGTGCACCATGTACAGCAGCTCAACCAGACTCATGTCAATCATCACTGTTTTCTTCCTGCATTACCGACTGCACTATATAGTTCTCCACAGTATCTGCTGCTGGCTAATATATATTTTAACTGTTGACCAGTATCACTTAATCTTATCCTACACTTTATTACATGTATAGTTTATTTCTCTTATCATGTTTAATGTTGCAGCATTGTACCGAGACAAATTCCTAGTTTGTGTACTACATGAACAATGGCAATAAACCTGATTCTGATTCTGATTCTGATTCTGATTCTGATTCCCAGAAGCTTTGTGGCTTGTCAACATGCAGTTTGGCAAATTCCAGTCTGGCTTTTTTATGATTTGTTTTCAACAGTGGTGTCCTCCTTGGTCGTCTCCCATGAAGTCCACTTTGGCTCAAACAACAACGGATGATGCGATCTGACACTGATGTACCTTTTTTTTTTTTTTTTGTTTTGTTTTTTTTGTTACTTATTTGTACCCGTAGGTAGATTTGGTTTGCAGTCTGGTGACAAGCCACCGGCTGCTGGTTGCTGCGTGCGCGAGCGCCCTAAACCTACATGTTTTTGGTATGCGGGAGGAAACCGAAGAAATCCCGGAGTAAACCCACGCAACACGGGGAGAACATGCAAACTCCACACAGCTCACTGTACCTTGACCTTGGAGTTCACCATGAATGTGTTTAGAGGTTGTTCTGGGATCTTTTGTTACCATTCGTTTTATCCATCTCCTCCTGCGGCCACATCCAGGGAGGTTGGCTACAATCCCGTGGATCTTAAATTTCTAAATAATATGTGCAACTATAGTCACAAAAACATCAAGCTGCTTGGAGATGGTCTTATAGCCTTTACCTTTAACATGCTTGTCTATAATTTTCTTTCTAATCTCCTGAGACAACTCTCTCCTTTGCTTCCTCTGGTCCATGTTTAGTGTGGTACACACCATGTCACCAAACAGCACAGTGACTACTTGTCACCCTTTAAATAGGCCGACTGATTGATTACAAGTTTGTAGACACCTGTGATGTTAATTAGAGGACACATCTTGGTTGAACATGTCCCTATGGTCACATTATTTTCAATCTTTTCTAGGGGTACCATCATTTTTGTCTAGGCCTGTTTCATGAGTTTGTTTTTTTAAAGTAATTCTGTTGAACCACAATTCAAAAGCATTGTCTGATTTTCAATGGTTAATTTTCATAGAATTTTTAGTTATTACCACTTTTGTCAGATTCAAGTTATTTCTGTGACCATTGTGGGTTTTTCTTTCATTAACAGAGGGGTACCAACAATTTTGTCCACGGCTGTATATATATTTTCAGCAGGCCTTCTACCACTGCTCAGTGGAGAGCGTGGTCACCTACTGTCTGGGTATGTGGTACACCAGCTCCACGGCCGAGAACAGGACAGCTGTGCAGAGGCTCATCAACACCGCCCAAAAAATTATCGGTGGCCCTCTCCCCTCCCTGGAAGACATCTCCAGATCCTCGTCTCTCAGAAAGACCAAGGCTATCACAGGAGACCCCTCACATCCCGCCCACCACCTGTTTCACCTGCTTCCCTCTGGATGACAGTTGAGATCAGTCAGGTCCCACACCTCTAGACTGACAAACAGTTTCTTCCCTGGCCATCCGAGCTGCAGTCAGAAGCCCCACCCCCCTCCCTCTGAACGCTCTCATGCACAGAACTGAGGACTGTTTTAATAATCATAATAACACGCCTGTCTTTGCACTCCGCACTTTCATGTACATTGACCCATCCGTGAAACCACTATGATACCAGCAATCAGGATTGCCTGATTGCTGGGGTCTTTCTGCAACTGTGGGGGTTCCCCCTACAGTTGATAGTGCTATGAGATGACTGTTGTTGTGAAATGGCGCTATATAAATAAAGTTGAATTGAATTGAATTGAATTGAATGTTTTCCATAATCCTTGGGCCATTTTATTCAATCATGTGTTCAACTGTGTGTCCTGCACCCCACACTCTTATGTACATAGTTCCACCCAAGAAGCCACTACCATACCTGTGTATATTTCTTTAATCCTATTTTTATTTGTATTATCAGTCGTGGGTTTAATCGTGTGTTCTATAACAGTGTTTTATGTAATCCTTCTCTCTTATTTCATTGCGCAGTAGCCTGGTGGAACACCCACAATTTCGTTGTACTGTACATCTGCACAATGACAATAAAGCTTACGCTTTTCTATTCTATTCTATGCTATATTGTTTCCCTGAAAAACTGACCTTTTTCACTGAGCTACAGCACAAATCACTGCTGTGCAATGATGTGGTTTAACTTTGTGATGCTCAAAGTTGGTAAAATCAAGTTAAAACCGGGTGTTATCTTCCAACTAACACACAGTATAAAACCTTCATCAAGATTTTGAGATGTCATTTGAAAAAGCATCATGCTACTGCTGTGGTCTATAAGGGGCCACACCGGTTTATCCTGAGGGGTGAAAATAGCACCGAGGGGCCAAAGCAGCTTGTGGTTGATCTGGTGACTGAGTGGGTTTGTGCCAACCCACCCCTGGTGGAGTGGTATGCCTTTAGTACGGCTTTTTTCTAGATCGGAAGCCCCCCAGATGAAAAGAGAGGACAGGTGGAGTTTGTCAACAGACAGAGCACTTCACTAAATTCTGCTTTTAACATAACAGGCCACATTATAATATGATGGTCTTATGGGATCTCTATGGTACATTTAAAAAACACTAGAGATGAACTGAATTCCACAGGGTTTGAAAGCTGTTGTGAAAGCTGTGCCCTGTGATTGGCTTTTGGGACTGAGGTCACAGTCACCATAGTTGTAGTCTTTTCAGTGTTCCCACCTGGAACTGAGCTGTTGCAGACAATGTGGACCCACCCAGGCTATGAGGCAAGTGACATTTAGCCAGTCAAAGTCTGATGTACCATCAAAATAATTTTGGAAACATGAGGTGAAAATCTTACATCGTGTTGTTTTAAAGGGGTCATTGAATGAATGAATTTGAATGAATGAATTTTATTTATTTCAGATAGTACATTACAGGTTAAAAGAAACTGTATAATATAACAACAAGGTCAAATTAGACAAAGACTCCTTCTACTATACAATTCCACGTGAGTTATCCGAAATGGGTGATGGCTGAAGCCGCAGCTTATATTGCCCACCCATATTCCATCCAAGAATTCAAAGGAGAAAAAAGAGAAAACAAGACAAGAGCGATTACAATTTAAAACAAGGCTAAGACAAAATGTGACTGAGAGAAAAAGAAAACTGAGCTGGTCTAAGTTAAGCGGTTACTATTCAAAAACAAATCGAAGACATAGTGTCACAGAGAAAAAGTTAGTTGGGTCATTGACAGAAGAATAGTCTGTCTGTGGGTTTTAACTGTCTGAAATGTGTCTATGGGTCACGGAATTATCAAAAAATATCAAAACAGTCAATTCACTTAAAAAACCCACAGCTTTAATTTCTTTTTTTTTTTTTTTTTTTTTCCCCAGAAATACCAGAAACATTTGACTCTTCCGGGTAAATTGTACACGTCATGAGTTGACAAAGCCAACCTACTGCTGTCCTTGACACCCGGCCACTGCTCTATCTATTATTGGCCCATTGGTCATGTAGATGGAAGGGGTGTTAAAGGCAGCCCTGAGCTATTAGCCCCCAAGCTAACACTGGTTCCACAACGCTCACACCAAATGTAGCTTATATTGTTATTTTCTTCAGCTCTCAGTCACCCTAATAGCCATCCCTGTTACCACCTGGTTCACCAGTCCACAATATAAGATAAGATAAGATAAGATAAGCCTTTATTAGTCCCACAACGGGGAAATTCCAGGATTGCAACAGCACAGGGATAGCAACACTCAGAGCAACAATCAGAAGGCAAGAAAAAAAACAAGCAAGCAAGAGCAGCTAATAAACATATGTACGTATTACTATAAAATATATATATATACACACACACACAGACACACAGTGCAGAGCATTGTAGCTGGATGGAATAAATATATGAATATATGAACACACAGTGCAGAGCATTGTAGCTAGATGGAATAAATATGTAAATATATAAACACCCACAGTACGGAGCATTGCAGCTAGGTGGAATAAATATGCAAGTATATAAACACACACAGTGCGGAGCAATGTAGCTAGATGGAATAATATGTAGATATATAAATATATAAACACACCCAGTGCTGAGCATTGTAGCTAGATGGAATAAATATGCAAATATATAAACACACACAGTGCAGAGCATTGTTGCTAGATGGAATGAAACAGCATAACCGTCTACTTAGTTATCCTACATGGTATGATTATGTGCCCATACATATTCTCACCCTCCATAGCGACCGGTATGTTCCTAGTTGTATGCCGGAGGGGACCATTGTGTAAGTCTATTGCATCTTTTGCATTCAAAAAACTATTAGTTTGTTACGTCTTTTTGCTATCTCTGCGAGCAGCCCTGCTTAGGTTGTACAGTCTGACAGCCGTTGGTAGGAAGGACCTACGAAACCTCTCGGTTGTGCACCTGGGATGATGTAGTCTGCTGCTAAATGAGCTCCTCAGTGCATTCAGTATGTCCTGCATAGGGTGGAACTCGGACTCCAGCAGAGATGACAGTTTAGCCACCGTCCTTCTCTCTCCTATCTCCTCCATCGGATCAAGGCGCTGCCCCAGGACAGAGCTAGCTTTCTTAATCAGTTTGTTCAGTCTCTTCCTATCGGCTGCAGTAATGCCACTGCCCCAGCAGACCACTCCAAAAGTGATGGCTGATGCCACCACCGTGTCATAGAATGACTTCAGCAGCGCCCCTTGTACACCAAAAGACCTGAGTCTCCTCAGCAGGAACAGCCTGCGCTGTCCCTTCTTGTAGAGTGCATCAGTATTGTGTGACCAGTCTATACCTCACATCATGCCGACCCATCTCCCAATAATTTCGCTGTGCTTCCAGAGCAAATCACCAGCACCAGTGCGTTGGTTGCGGCAACTGGCCTGGCCCAGTGTAGGTGGTACCTACACCGGAACCCCAGGCTGCTGCTCCCCCACCATCTGCCGGGGCTTCGTGCGACCCTGCTCTGCTCTTGCAGGCAGCGTAGGGGAGCCACCTCCTGACAGGGTGACCCCTAGCTTGTTGTGGGAGTGGAGTGGTGTCCCGCAGAGCGAGACATTGCCCTTTGAGATCCAATGGCTTGGCAAGCTTTACCTTGGCTAGCAGCCTCTGGTCCTGGACCAGGTCAGTTGCAGATATGCAGGGTGCCTAGTGCATGGTGCTAGCAATTTGTTGTGGAATTATGGCAAAATTATTGTGAGATGGGCCGTAGTGATGCGAGATGCGCCATTGATTGTGGATCAGTGAACCAACACCACTCATCTGAGCTAGAAAGAGGCTAAAAGCTAAAGGCTAGAAGCTAGCTAGCAAATGGCTAACAGAAGTAAGAGGGCGGGTGGAGTTGAAAAGGTGAAAGATGTTTCTTAAAGTCAAAGGCTTTTAATCATAGTGTTTCAAGAAAGCCAGGGAAAATACAAAACAAATTTGCTTCAGTAATTTAAAAAAAATTAAAGAAAATGTGAACAAAATATATCACAAACACTTCATTAAGACATGAGTGAGCTGTTAAAAGGTGGAAGAAATGCAGTCAATGTCCCCTCTAAGTAATGATATGATGATCTCACAGAGGAGAACAGCCAATCCAAGCGAGGCGTTTCAGACAGCTCTGTAGTCCTGGATTCTTAAATCAAATCAAATCAAATCAAGTCAACCTTTATTGTCATATTGCTGTACATAATCTAAAATACAACTGTAGTGCAGGCAAGATGAAACTGCGTTTCTCTCGGCATCCATATAAGTAAAAGAACATAATTTAAGACACACTCACGCACACCCTCACCCTCACCCCCGCCCCCCCACATCCATTCACACATCCCTGAGACATACTTGAAAACTAACCAGAACTATAATATACAAATAATGTACATAATGTCCATAGGTGCAGTAGTGTGTATGAGAGATTCCGTATCAACTGTTCAGCATCCTAACAGCTTGTGGAAGGAAGCTGTTAATCAGTCTGGTGGTTCTGCCTCTGATGCTCTGGAATCGTTTGCCAGATGGCAGGAGTTCAAAGTGTTTATTCAGAGGGTGAGAACGGTCCTTGACAATGTCCAGTGCCCTGCTCCTGCAACGGTTCTGAAAAAGTTCTTGGACAGAGGGGAGGGAGACTCCAATTACCCTCTCAGCTCCCTTGACTATCCTCTGCAGGGCTTTTTTGTCTGACATACTGCAGCTGGAGTACCATGTAGCAATGCAGTACGTCAGCACACTCTCCACCACACCTTAAAAAATACATAATGCACTAAAATAAAACAAAGCATAATAGAGGCTCTTTAATGTAAAAAATATTGTTTTCACCGTTGTTAATGTGAAAAACTGGTTGATTGGTTGGTGAAAGTGGATTATTAAACTAGTTAATCTGAAAATAATGCTGCTGTATACAAGGGTAACTGCTCCTCCAAAGTGAAACAAGCCAAACAGGTGAGTGTGTGTGTGTGTGTGGGGGGGGGGGGGAGTTCAACGTCTGATACGTCCTGCATGAGTCCCAAGGTAAGAACTTTGGTATGTTCAACCAGACATTTGATGGTGAATTAATTTGTAAGTCTGAGGGACCCACGCCATCCAGGTGTGTCTGTACTCCCACATTCCATAGACAGCAAAATAGCATTGCTTAATTAAAAAAATAAAGATTAATAAAAAATATGTGTGACACTGCATACTGGATGCCCCTAGACCAGTGCCCTGAAACCTGTGGCTCGAGGACCACATGTGGATCTTCTGCCCATAATTGCTGGCTTCCTGGGGGTTCCACAAAAACACTGAAAACAACCTCACACATTTATATGTAAAAAAGTTGTTATGGTGAAACTGAGAGGCATACGGTAATCAGTTAGTGCGTCTGTGTGTGGATGTGTGTATCTTCAGGTTCAGGTTCAGGTTACTTTATTTGTACCCGTAGGTAGATTTGTTTTGCAGTCTGGTGACATCCATATTTACAAGCCACAATTACATTCAACACAGACACAAACACAGGCACACATGAAGCTGACTATAAACATAATAAAAATACTCAAGGCTCCATCAATCAGGGTATAAAGACAAAGAGATGAGAGAAAAACCAGAGATGAGAGAGAAGGGTCATATTAAAAAGTTAAAAACTAGTCAAAGAGGTTAAAAACTCAAAGGTCTAAAACCCAATAAAAGATTTAGAACCCAAATAAAATCCTACAAAAATAAGTAAATATAAAATGGAGTTCATAAATAGGTACCTAAATTATGTGCAATATATAGTTACAACTTGTTCAACTCTTTGACAGCAGCAGGAACAAAGCTGTTTTTGTAGCGCTGGGTTTTACTTTTTGGGACAGCAAACCTCCGTCTTCTGTTGGAGATCTGTCTGTCCGCCCCTCTGTTTCAGCTCACCTGATCAAATTAAGTGGAATCAAAGGCTTGTATCATTGTATCGTCATATTTTCTCAACTTTTAATTTGCTAGAATTCCAAGATAAGGCTTTGTTTTCAAAATAAACACAAATTTAACTCACCTATAATGTCAATGGAGCCAAGGGAAAAGGTATTGTAATAACTATGTTGGGCCACTAGAGGTGGAAGTGCAACTTTTTTACAGCACATTGATGACGATTTCTAGCTGAACTGTTATCAAATAGTGGTTACTGAAAAAAAAAACCACACACACCACATATTCAGGGACTACACCATTTATTTATCTCATTGATTGTTTTCACACTGGTTTTGCTGTTTTCTCTTTCCACAATATTTTTTATTGAAACTTTTTTTTACAAACATGGCACAATCAGACACTAACACAAAAGTAATTTAAAAATTAAAAAGAACAATAACAAAAAAATGTGTAATAAAAACAACAACAGCCATTAACAAACACAAGTCAACAACAATGCTCCTCTGTTTGGTCTAGGTAATCTATTACATAAGAATACATAATATACATTCACCAGCTTGGAATTTGCAAGGTCCACACATATCATTCACCTTCCTCTTCAGACGTTATGTTTAAATTCTTTACATAATCAATGAAAGGTCTCCATATATTCTCAAACACATTTTCCTTTGATTTCAGTATATATATATATACATATATATAATTCTTTCTAGTGGAAGGTTTGTTAACATCTGTCGTAACCACTGAGTCACATCTGGTCTATGAGTCTTTTTCCACAATAGTGCAATACATTTTTTGGCGTTAAGCAAACTGAGGTCTATGAATGCTCTTTCACTCTTATTATTCTGGATACAGACCCAACAAAAACAGTTTAGGGTTCAATGTGATTTGTTTTGAAATTATTTTTTCAATTGTTACCCTCACCTCTTCCCAAAACATTCTGATTTTTCTACATTCCCATAAACAGTGAAATAGGGTTCCTTTACTTTCCATACATTTTGTGCACGTATCTGGTATGTTTTTGTTATATTGTGGGTGACACACATGGTGGGCTCACATTTCCACAGAGATATGACTGCATGCGTATTGGGGGTTTCACGTCTGGAAGGACAAAGGACTCGAATCTGCAGAAGATAAGGAGGAGGTGTGAGATTTGTCTTTTTGTCCCACAGAAGATGCCCCGAAGGGATTTCCGGTTCATCAAGGAATGAGAGACAATGGTGAAGGTTCAAAGGGATGCTTTGTGACTGTATGTTTACTGAAGCACCATGTGACTTGAGTTCTGATGCTGGAAACATATAAAAGGGTGATGTGATATGATTCTTTCTCTTCTTCCTGCTTTGAGAATGCTAGACGATGTGTTCTGTCAATAAAGCTGAACCTGAGAACTAAACTCAGCCTCATCATTCGAGCACATCCTCTACAATATCTATTTAATTCCACTGGTGTAACATTCATCTGCATTAACCATTTAAAATGTATCAATTTAAGACGTACATTTATTGATTTGGTTTGAGCTCCTGCACAAGCCATTTCCCATTGTTCTTCTGAAATTTCAATTTGCAGGTCCTCTTTCCAGTAATTTAGTCTTTTCTGTGAGTTTTCACTTGAGGATAATGTCAGTGAGTTATAAAACTCTGAAATAATACCCTTTCTCTTACTATCTTTCATCAAAATTTTTTCCAAAAATGAATAAGTAGGTCGGGTGAGAGCAATATTTTGATTTGATCAAATAAAATTTCTAAGCTGAAGATATTTAAAAAAGTGTGTTCTATTAAGATTGAATTTAATCCTCAGTTCTTCAAAAGACATTATGTTATCTGAGCGTGATAAATATAAGTCTTGAATCTTTTGAATCCCTTTTAAATTCCATATTTTAAATACAGTATCCGCTCTCCCTAGTGTAAAATAGGTTTTGCTGTTTAGTTTTGCAGAAGAAGGATGAGGTAAAACTCCTTAAAAATTTGCTAAAAACTCCAACTCCCAACATTCCATGCCTGCAAATGGTTGCAGTGCACTGCGCATGCGCCCGGAAACTCCCGCCACAGGAAAGTACTGAGCAATCCACCAGTACTGGGTGAACAAATGTCCGTCTTTTTGTCCGTCTGTTTTCTTCCTCTGCCACTAAACAGCAAAAGCTCCTGTTTGTCTTGTCATTGTATTCATGTACCTCCATCGCTTCCGTCATTTAAAACATCTGCCACCATGCTCTTCTTTGTGTTTGGATTGCAGCTGTTCAAATCAGTTTGGTGGCTCTTGGCTGCCACTGACAGTACAGGCATGTGAATGGCAGATTATTTAAAGATTCAAAGGCTTTATTATCATGTGCACAGTTAAGACATGCTACATTTCCTGAGCAATGAAATTCTTACTTTGCTCTCTGAACGAATGCCAAGTTAAAAGGTACAGAAACAACAATTCTAATTGGTCATGACACACTAACACAGTAATTCAATCATAGTACTGATGGATGCTAAGACACATACACCAACACACAGTTAGGCAGTAGAGGAATGAAACTGAAAGTCACCGAATGACTAAAGTGATAGTGGTATATTGATATCAGAGATGATGTGAACCTGAAATGAGCATTGTGCAACAAGCAGTGTATAATTACAAATTATTGATAAGTAGCAGTAGAGATGATATGGACATCAGACAGGTGATACTATATCTACTGTACAGGTGAGCAGTGTGCAAATTTAGCAGCCAGTGTGTGAGTTCCTATATGCAAAGCTGTGTTACAGAGTTTTGGCAGTTGTTGTCTGTTCATGATTCTGATGGCAGTGGAAAAGAAGGAGTTTTTCAGTCTGGTTGTCCTGCATTTCACACTTCTGTACCTCCGGCCTGAGGGTAGAAGTGTGAACAGTCTGTGTTGGGGATGGGTGGGGTCCTGGAGGATGGTATCAACTCTCTTTTGGACTCTGCGGTGGTAGATGCTCTGCAGAGAGGGGAGTGGAGTCCTAATGATCTTCTCCGCTGTCTTCACCACTCTCTGCAGGCATTTGTGCTCCAGGGCAGTGGTGTTGCCATACCATGCAGTGATGCCGTTGGTCAGGATGCTCTTGATGATGCAGCTGTAGAAATTGTTGAGGATCCTGGAGGACATGCAAAACTTCTTCAGCCTCTTCAGAAAGTACAGTCGTTGTTGACCTCTCTTAAGCAGCTCTGTGGTGTTGTGTGTCTACTTAAGGTCCTCGCTGATGTGGATGCCCATGTATTTAAAGCTGCTCACCCTCTCCACCTCAAGCTTAGATGAACAGTGGCCGATGGGGTCTTCTCCTCCCAGTCCTCATGTCCACTATCATTTCCTTTGTCTTGTCCATGTTGAGGGTGAGATTGTTGTCCTCACACCATGACACCAGGTTGGCCGCCTCCCTCCTGTAGGATGCTTCGTCATCACCAGTGATGTGTCCTATCACTGCTGTGTCATCCACAAACTTTAGGATGATGTTGTCTTTGTGGGAGGCAACACAGTCATGGGTGAAGAGGCTGTAGAGGATGGGGCTGAGAACACAACCCTGTGGGACACCTGTGTTTGTGATGATGCTGGCTGAGGTCCTGTTACCCATCCTGACAGACTGGGGCCTGCCAGTTAGAAAGTCCAGTAGCCAGTCACAGAGGGTGGGGTGCAGGCCAAGTGAAGACAGTTTGTCGATGAGTTTGTGGGGGATGACCATGTTGAAGGTGGAGCTGTAGTCAACAAAGAGCATCCTAATGTAGGAGTCTTTATCTTCCAGGTGGGAGAGAGAATAATGGAATACTGCAGCGATAGCAACTGAGGTGGACCTGGGCCGATAGGCGTACTGCAGGGGGTCCAGGGTGCCCAGTATGCTGTCTTGAATGAGGGGCAGCACCACTCTCTCAAAGCACTTCATGAAGATTGGAGTGAGTGCTATCGGTCTGTAATCATTCAGACAGGTTGGCGGGCTCCTTTTGGGGAGAGGGATGATGGTTGTGGTTTTGAAGCAGAAGGGGACTATGTTCTGGTTGAGGGAGAGGTTGAAGATTGCTGTGAGAACATCAGTCAGCTCTGCAGCGCATGCTCTGAGGGCCCACCCAGGGATGTTGTCTGGCGCTGCTGCCTTGAGGGGTTTGATATTCCTTAGTGCTTTGTTTACCTGGCCTGGTGAGACTCTTAGTGGGTGGGGGTGGGGGGTGAGTGTGTGTCTCTTCTCAGTGCTGTGGCTGATGGTCTCGAAGCAGGTGTAAAAGATGTTGAGATCATCCGGCAGGCTGTCTGTAGAGCTAACAGTGCTGCTGTTGGTCTTCTTGTAGTCTGTGATGTGTTGCAGGCCATGTCACATGCGCCCCGGGTCAGGAGTGGAGTAGAGGCTGTCCAGCTTTTCTCTGTACTGTCTCTTGACTGTTGTTATAACCTTCCTCAGTCCATACTTTGCAGCTTTGTACTTGACCTCACAGCCTGATTTAAATGCATGAGAACGAGCACGCAGCATCTGACGTACCTGACTGTTGATTCAGAGCTTCTGGTTGGGGAACTTCCTGACCTGTATGGTGGGTACAATGGTATCAACACACGTGCTGATGTACCCATTCACATATTCAGCGTAGTCCTGTATGTTAACATTAGAGTCATCTTGAGTGGCTGCAGCTTTAAACACATCCCAGTCTGTGCAGGAAAACAGTCTTGCAAGATGTTCTCAGTCTCTTGGGTCCAGCACTTAATTTGCTTAATAACAGGGTTTGTTTGTTTCAGCTTTTGTCTGTAGGCTGGGTACATAAACAGTGAGATGTGATCTGACTGTCTGAAGTGGGGGCGAGGTGCCGCTCTGTAGGCGTCACTTATGTTGGAATAAACATGATCCAATGTGCTTTTATCACGGGTGGAAATGTCCACATGCTGGTAATATTTGGGGAGTACAGTCCATAAATTGGACTGGTTAAAGTCGCCAGCAACAATAAAAACATCAGGATGTTTCGCCTCTACTGCGCTGATGACGTCATGGAGTTTGTTTAGTGCTACTGTGTAGTTGCTCTGTGGACAGATGTATACAGTGGCCAAAAACACAGCGGTAAATTCCCTCGGTAAATAATAGGGATGGCATTTCAGCAGTAAAAATTCCACGTCGGGTGAGCAGTGCTTGTAAGCGGTTTGTTCATCTCAGCACCACGAGTCGTTTATAAATACACACACATCCCCTCTGCTCATCTTACCCGAGTCTCCTGTTCTGTCTGCCCAGTGTGTTGAGTGTGTCTGAAGCTGAATAGCGCTCTCTGGGACTCTATCTGAAAGCCAAGTTTCATAGAATATTAGGGCACAACACTCTCTTGTCTCCCGCTGGTCTTCAATCCTTGCTCTTAGTTCGTCTAGCTTATTTTTCAAAGACCGAACGTTTGCAATTAAGAGACTGGGTAGCGGTGGCCGGCTGGAGCGAGCCTTTAGCTTAGCATGTAGCCCTCCTCTCTGGCCTTGCCTTCGGCACCTCCGACACGCTTTCTTCGGGTCAGCATGCTCACGCGGGCTCGGTGCTTTGGGGCCTTCCTGGGAGTGCTGATGGTCACCGCTGGGGCGGACGATGCATTGCAGGTCAGGTGGTATAAAGCCAGTAAACTCCGTGTGGCTGCTTGACTTGGCGATATCCAGTAGTGTTTGTAGGTTCAATGCTAGCAGTGCATGACCTCCATGCACTGTAGAAAGAACAACAACTATGCATAAAAGGAGAAACATCGGCATTCGGGAGCGGAATGAGCAAAGACGTTCGCCAACGGTGGGCGCCATCTTGCAAAGATTATTTTCACTGCGCATGCGTGTACTCCAAAACTACTGGATGGATTTGGATGAAATTTTTCCACAGGTGGTCCTTGGGCTAAAGAGGAACCCCTAACATTTTGGTGATGATCCCAGAATGCATGCCTCCACCAAGGATCTGAGACCAAGGCATCAGCTGTCATGTCCTGGCCCCTACGGGGCAGAAGGACAGACCCAAGTGCTGAATGTGTCAGTAACATTTATTAACCAAAAGAACATAAAGTCCAAAAACTGTGCAGACGATACAAAAATGCCAAACAAGAAAAAACTTACAGGCAGGAGTACTCAGGAGGAGATGATCACCGTCGTGATCAGGATAGGGATAAACCAAAAGGGAAACCAATCTTAGATACATTCACTGTTGCCACACTGATACAGAGAAGTGGCAGTGTTAAATAGCCAGGGCAAAATGAGCTGCAGGTGTGAATCACTGAGTGAGCTGGTGACCTAATTACCTGACTGGCCACAGCTGAGTAGACAAGGAGCAGACTGTGGGCAGCCAGTGGGAGCACCTGGAGAGAGAGGGGGCACAAACAACCCAAAATATACACAGAACTAACAGACATACAGAACTTAGAAATAAATAGAGAGTCTGAGCTCAGTAAAACCCTGAGCTCAGACGCATGACATCAGCACATTGGTGCTTTCATTAAAAAAAATAACACAAAAATCTTACTTATTTATTGGGAAAAAAGCTGCTGATTTGCCATAAAAGTTGCAAATTTACGATAAAAATAGTAAAGTTTCAACAGAAATGTTGCAGTTACAAGAAAAATATTAAAATTTATAAAAATTTTAAATCTATGATAAAATTTTCTTGAAATCACTTCAAATCTGTCAAAAGACAAAATAACAAATATACATGAAAAATTCTGAATTTAGGATAAAGCTGCAAACTTATAATAATAAATAATAATAAGTTTATTTATAGAGCACTTTTCACAGACAGAGTCACAAAGTGCTTAACATGGTAAAAAACAAAATAAAAATACAGGTACATAAAACAGTAAAAAATAAAAACAAAGTAAACAGTAAAAGCACATAAAAATACAATCAACACATAGTTAATTAAAAAGCCAGGCTAAAAAGGTGGGTCTTAGTTGCTTCTTAAAAACATCAATGGAAGGTGCAGATCTAAGTTCAAAAGGTAAGGAGTTCCAAAGTTTGGGAGCAACAGCAGCAAAGGCTCTATCGTCTTTGGTTCTGAGCCTAGTGCTAGGGACTACCAATAGATTCTGATGAGAAGACCTGAGAGACCTGCTGGGCTGGTGTAGATGGAGCAGGTCACTAATATAAAAAGGCGCCTCTTCATGAATGGCTTTATAAGTAAGAACAAGAACTTTAAAATCAACTCTATAATTTACAGGAAGCCAATGCAAAGAGGCCAAAATGGGAGTGATATGACAGAATCTACTGGACCTAGTTAGTAATCTTGCAGCAGAGTTCTGGACTAACTGTAGGCGGTGTAAAGAGGATTTGCAAAGACATGTGAAAAGAGCATTACAGTAGTCCAAACGTGAAGAAACAAAGGCATGAATAATGATTTCTAACTGACTGTTGGAAACCAATGACCTAATTTTGGATATATTCCTAAGGTGGAAAAACAATTCCGGGTCAGAGATTTGACATGCTGATCAAAACTCATCGATTGATCGAAAATGACACCAAGATTTTTTAGATTAGACCGTACATTAGAGCTTGATGAACCAATGCTATTAACCATCTTAGGAATTAGATTATCAGGTGCTACAATAAGGACTTCAGTTTTATCAGCATTAAGTTGCAAAAAGTTACTAGACATCCAGTCCTTAATTGCAGACAGACAATCATGAATAGGTTCCAAGGTTGTCATAGCCAGGAGTGGCACTGGGCTTAAGCTCCCAGTGCTCATAAAATGCTCCTTATGGCGTGCGTCTCGAAAAGCCTCTGACAACTAAGTCCAACTCCTAGCCTGCCCGTGTGGTTTAGTCTCTAAGCCCGGCGGAACTGCTTTTACTAATAGGAGAAGGGGCGAGGGCGGATCTCTGGCGCCTTAAAACCAGATGCTTCGGGTAGATGGTGGCTGGTCAACCTGGGAAGGTAGCCCATCTAGGGGAAGGTAAACCCTGATTTCAAACCTCCGCTGCCTTGCGGCATACCCGGTCACGGGAAAGGCTTCGGGAGTCAACCCTGAGGAAAAATCCGGAGTCGGAGCCCCTAAGGCAGTTCTATGTTGTGCTCAACATCGTTCTGGCAGCTCCTGCAACAGCGCTGGTGCCAAACTGTAGCAGCCCTGCTGTTCCTTTGGATTCATCAGTGACGTGGAGAGGGGGGACATGCTGCATGGGCAACATCTTGTCCTCCATATCTTCCTGCCCAGGCTTGAATCCTACCAATGCGCAATGCTGGAAGGTAGAACACTGGATCACTGGAGAGGACACTCCAGCTTCGCCTTTGATGTAGACAAAACACGGGGAATGACAGTTACCGGTTATAAGCCACCGCTCAATTGGCGTAGAGCGCAGCGCCAGGGGTTGTTCCCGACGGTGGGAGGGATCATCGGATCTCACTGGACAGCTACCGCCCGCCTCAAGCTGGGCAGCCCCCAGCCAATAAGGTGTTGTCCCGCCACAGCTTGCTTTCCTCATTGGGTGCATGGGGATGAGGAGAAGTCCGAGCAGCAGGCTGAGAACCTTCGTACCAGGCAAGACAATAAAACAAAAGAGACCAACTCTAAAACTGGGAACTTGGAACGTCCGCACTATGATGACAGGACTCGCTGCTAACCTCAAGGACATCAACGACACCAGGAAGACTGCCATCATCAATAATGAGCTGAAGAGACTGGGAGTGGATATCGCCACTCTCCAGGAAACACGGTTGGCTGACGCAGGCACACTGAGAGAGAAGGACTACATGTTCTACTGGCAGGGAAAGGGCAGGGACGAACACAGGGAACACGGAGTGGGCTTCGCAGTGAAGAACACCTTGCTGAAGATGGTGGAACCAAGCAGCAATGGCTCTGCACGACTCCTCACCCTCCGCCTCAACACCACTCAAGGCCCAGTCACCCTCGTCAGTGTGTATGCCCCAACACTGACAGCCACACCAGAGGCAAAAGACGAGTTCTACGAGAATCTCGCAACAACTGTCAGGATCATCCCCAACTCTGAACAACTCATTCTCCTTGGAGACTTCAATGCCAGAGTGGGTGCTGACCACGACTCCTGGCCCTCCTGTCTTGGACCTTTTGGCGTGGGCAGAATGAACGACAACGGACAGCGGCTGCTCGAGTTCTGCACATATCACGATCTGTGCATCACAAACTTGTTCTTCAAGACCAAGCCCCAACACAAGGTTTCCTGCCAACATCCGCGGTCAAAGCACTGGCACCAGCTGGACTTGATCCTGACCAGGCGCACCTCACTGAAGAACGTGCTAATCACCTGTTCGTTCCAGAGTGCAGATTGCGACACAGACCATTCATTGGTGTGTTGCAAGGTCAAGCTGCAGCTAACTAACTAACTAACTAACCTGCACTTATATAGCGCTTTTTCTAGTCACAAAGACCACTCAAAGCGCTTTCACTAATACTAACCCTCTATTCTAAGGGCCTATAGGAAACAGATATCTAGGGACAATTTAGAACAGCCAATTAACCTAACATGCATGTCTTTGGATTGTGGGAGGAAACCGGAGCCCCCGGAGTAAACCCACGCAGCACAGGGAGAACATGCAAACTCCACACAGAAAGGTTCCAACCCCTGCCAACCTGGGGATTCGAACCAGGAACCTTCTAGCTGTAAGGCAACAGTGCTAACCACTGCACCACCGTGCTGCCCCGTGCAGCTGAAGAAATTCCATCATGCTAGACAACCTGGAAAGGCATGGATTGACACCAGCAAGATGGCTCAACCAGAACTTGTTGAGCAGTTTGCCTCCACCTTTGAGAAGGAACTTGGTGTACCACAAGAAGGAGTATCTGCAAAGCAGAAGTGGGAAGAGCTGCGAAACACCATCCACCACACAGCCTTAACTACCTTTGGGAGGAAGACCTCGAAGTCACAGGACTAGTTTGATGCCAAGTTGACCGAGATGTAGCATCATCTCACTTTGGCTCAGCAATAATTATTCTTCTGCTTAAAGACATTTTTGTTTCATCCAGGAATAACACAAAAAAAATGGATTTTCTTCCTCCAGGCCACAGCTGAAATCCCCCTTCTTTTGTTAAAACCAGCCTAAGGAATTTCCCCAATGTCCGGCTTCACTTTTATTGCCCCCATAAAACATGCAACAGATCCACGACTCAGCTAATTTCCTTAAACTCTGGACATGCTGGATTTAAACAGTGAACTTTAAAGTACATTATTACAAACTCAATTCTCAACCTTCATTCTTTTCAGAACTAGGAAAATGCAGATGGACTCTGATGTTTTTGATGTGGAAAATAATATGTGTGAAATGCATTAATCTGTGATTTTATATATATGCATGCCAATGTTTAAATGAATGTTTATTCCTGCATGTTGATTTAGAAGCACTGCTTATAAGATACACTAAGGTTAGTTTAGTTGTACATAAGTGTGTAACAGTACATTCCAATGTATTTAAAACTGTGTATTCCTGTGGACTGATATCACGTGTCACCAGTCTTCATAGAACCCCAGCTTCTTCATCCTATTGGTCTCTCACAGACAAGGCCTGTTATTGGACTAAAGGTTCATCGAGCCCGCCCACGAAGGACTCTCATTGGCTGAGATTCCGCTCAGGCCGGAAGCCCGCGAAACTCAACAGAGCTTATATAAAGGAGAGGGACCCCTGCTTCACGCCCTTTTTTCGTCACCCCTTTTTTCGTCAGCTCTTTTCGCCTGCTCTTTTCGTCATCACTTTTCGGCTGCTCCCTCTTTTTGCTCCGGACTCTTTTTTGCTCCAGACCGTTTTTCCGGCTCCCCCCTTCCTCTGATCTTCTCCATTGTCTACACACAGCAAGGAAGAACAAAGGACCGTCTGACCACTTGTCGCTTTTCTGAACACAGAGCAGATAACTCGTAATTTGTTTATGTCACTTTGTATTTTCTTTTCCTCTTAAATACCTAAGAATTCCTATTTCTTTGAGCTCAATTCTTAATCAGAGTTAAACTCCAATTTTTATTCATCACTTTTTCTTTGTTAAACTTTCTGTAAAACCACCGTTTGTTTGATTTCAATGTAAACTTTAATCTTGACTTTATTTTGTAATATTTTTCTTGACCAAGCACCCACCAGAAGCTACTATTTTTATCTAAAGTCCGAAGCCTTTTTAATTTGAGATCGGATTAGATATCTTTTAATTATTATCGAAGACCTCTTGAGAAGACGCAGCTTCCACGTCACGTGCAGCTGAGGAATCAAGGCTGTTCATCACACGCTGAAGAAAAGTCATCTAACCCAGTTTCAACTGTGGGTCATACGGCCAAGATCCAGTCCTTCGACCGCTTGAATTTAAAGGTCGAACTGTGGACCCTGAAATATCTGTGGGCAGATATTTCCCCTAACATCCACGAAATCTTGGGCTGAGGACGACGACATAACCATCATCGACCAAGAATCACGTGAGCTGCAAACTTTAATTCAACTGCTGAATAAACTTCTGAGGTTCGGTAATAATTTGTATATCTAATCAGATGCAAATTAAAGAAGCCCTTAACATAACTCTTCTTTTCATTAAAATTCTGTTTTTATTTTCTTAAGATTAATTTAGGACTTCTTCATATAAGTAGTAAACTTTCTCCATAAATTTGCGTTGTTTTTAATAATCTGTTAACTCAAACTGATAGAAATTCATCTCTCAGTTTAACCCTGGTTCCGAAAATATTGACATTGTTAATCTATCATTTACAAGATTGATTTTATGATTAATGAAATTACTGCAATGTCTGTTAATCATTTCATTTAATAAATATTTAAAAATGAGAGAAGTTGTTGGGAATTTATTTCATTCTGAGTCTGTTTCAAGCCCAGGTATCGAATTCACAGAAAATTTTTGAGACTGATTATTGATTAATTTATTGAGTGATCAAACAGGTATAAAGTGAAATTAAAGATCAAATTGCTTCTTAAAGATAGAAGCTGGTGCCCCTTACGAGTGTTATTAACTTTTCTGATGTATATGAAATGAGATTTGAGCTCAGATTCCAATACATCAATATAAATTAAATAATTCATACCTGATCATATTTATTATTTATTAATTTCATATATTTCCCTTACAGAGATGACCCCCGTCATTGAAGCCAAGCACTCAGCACTTGCTGAGTACAAGAAGTACCCAAACGAGAAGAATCTCCAGATTCTCAGGGCTGCGAGAAGCAAAGTTCAGCAGACTGCTCGGCGCTGTGCCAACGAGTACTGGACTCAGCTCAGCCAAGACATTCAAACTGCTGCCATAACAGGGAACATCCGTGGTATGTACGATGGCATCAAGAAAGCACTTGGTCCGGTTCAGAGCAAGACGGCCCCCCTCAAATCCTCCACTGGGGAGATGATCACAGAAAAGAACAAGCAGATGGAGAGATGGGTGGAACACTACTCCGACCTCTACTCCAGACAGAACACCGTGATACCGTCAGCCCTTGATGCCATCGACTGCCTGCCATCCATGGACGAACTTGACGCCGAGCCAACCATCGACGAACTCAGCAAGGCCATTGATAGCTTGGCCGCTGGCAAGGCACCCGGCAACGACGGCATACCCCCTGACCTGATCAAGCACTGCAAGACCACCCTACTGCTGCCATTGCATGACGTCCTCTGCCAGTGTTGGAAGGAAGGTGCCGTACCACAGGACATGAGGGACGCCAAGATCATCACCCTCTACAAAAACAAAGGGGAGAGAAGTGACTGCAACAACTACAGGGGCATCTCCCTCCTCAGCGTTGTTGGCAAAGTCTACACACGAGTTGTTCTCGTTCATCTACAGAAGCTTGCCAAACGTGTCTACCCCGAGTCTCAGTGTGGCTTCCGCGCTGTGTGATCGACGGTAGACATGATATTCTCCATCCGCCAACTCCAGGAGAAATGCAGAGAACAGAACATGCCCCTGTACGTCGCCTTCATCGACCTCACCAAAGCGTTCGATCTGGTCAGCAGAGAGGGCCTTTTCAAGATCTTGCCAAAGATAGGATGCCCACCAAAGTTGCAAAGCCTCATTGAATCGTTTCACACCAACATGCAGGGGATAGTGCAGCACGATGGCAACGTGTCAGAGCCATTCAACATACGCAGCGGAGTGAAACAGGGCTGTGTACTTGCGCCAACCCTCTTTGGGATTTTCTTTGCTATGCTCCTGAGGCATGCCTTCAGCACAGCAACAGAGGGAATCTACCTGCACACAAGATGTGACGGCAGGCTTTTCAACCTCACCCGCCTGAAAGCCAGAACCAAAGTATGCGAGGCTCTAATCAGAGACATGCTGTTCGCAGACGATGTTGCAGTCACAACCCACACACAGCAGGAGCTTCAGACACTGATGGACCGCTTCTCCCAGGCATGCAAGGACTTCGGGCTTACCATCAGCCTGAAGAAGACTAACGTCTTGGCGCAAGGCTCGGAAGCACCACCAACCATCACCATCAACGACTACGAGCTAGAGGTCGTGAATCAGTTCACGTACCTGGGGTCCACGATCAGCAACAACCTCTCCCTTGATACAGAGATCAACAAGAGGATTGGAAAATCAGCCTTCACACTCGCTCGCCTCACCACACGAGTGTGGGAGAATCCCAAACTCTCTGTCAAGACGAAGATGGCAGTGTACAACGCCTGCGTCATCAGCACACTGCTCTATGGGAGTGAGACGTGGACAACATACGCCCGGCAGGAAAAGAGACTGAACTCCTTCCACTTGCGCTGCATCCGCCACATCCTGGACATATCCTGGCAGGACAAAGTGCCCAACACAGAAGGTCTGTCCCGCGCCGGCCTTCCCTCCATGTTCACTCTACTCAGGCAGCTCAGGCTCTGCTGGCTAGACCACGTTCACCGTATGGAGGATTGCAGAATCCCCAAAGACGTCCTCTACGGAGAACTGGCAACTGGCAGGAGAGACGTTGGCCGCCCACAGCTGCGCTTTAGAGACATCTGCAAGAGAGACATGAAGGCCCTGGAGATCAACACAGAGCGCTGGGAGGACCTTGCAACGGACCGCTCCAAATGGAGAGGCACCCTGACCAGACAGCTCAAGGCGGGTGAAGAGAGACTGACTGCTGCAGCAGATGAAAAAAGGACCCGCAGGAAGAACCGCCACAGACCCAGCAGCACGGAGACCACCCACAAGTGCAACCTGTGTGACAGGGACTGCCATTCGCGCATCGGCCTATTCAGCCACAGGCGGTGCTGTTCCAGCAAAGTAGACGTTTAGGATTCTCTTCCATGGTCATCATAGACCGATGGAGGCCGACGAATCATGAATAATTTTTAAATTGTCAACATGGTGAGGTTTAAAAGAGAAAAGTAGCTGTAAATCGTCAGCGTAGCAGTGATAAGACACACCTTTAAATTGGCTGATGATAGAACCAAGTGGCAGCATATATATAGGGCAAATAAAAGTGGACCCAGAATAGAACCCTGAGGCACCCCCCAGGTTAAAGGAGCAGAATCAGATGAATAAGAGCCAACAGCCAAGGAACATTAAAAAGCTGTGAATAAAAAATAAAGTTTAAAAAAATTACTTGACAGACAATAAAGATTTGCACAGAAAAAGTTGGAAAATGTACAGCAGAAAAAAGTACAAATTTTGATGGGAATGAGTAGCAAATTTACAATAAAACACAATTCATAAAAAGAGTCACATTTATGAGAAAGAAATGACAGGATTTATGAAGAAAAGCTGCACATTTGAGAGAACATCACTTCAACAAGAGACAAATATTTGTTTTAGAAGAAAAAGTAAAAAGACTTGGCAATTTGATGGGAAAAAAGTCTTACGTTTGCAAGTATTAGTATTAGCAACCTTTTGACAAAACTGCAAGAAAATGTGATAAATCTGAGGACAATAATAATACATTTAAGACAGATCAAACTTTTCCAAAAGAAATTTCAGAAAAACATTCCAATTTTTGATTATTTTGCAGCTCCATGCAGATTTTTTCCTGTATGATTCCCAAGGGAGGAACTTTGGTACAGTCAACCAGGAGAAGACTGGGGCGGAACCAACTCAAACATCTCAGTCTCCACTCAACAGCTGGATATGGTGACCGTAGTGTAGGAGTTAGCATAGCCACTGAACGGATAAGTCCTAGCTTACGTTTTCTCTTTATGTTCTCGTCAGAGTCGGAGCACCACAGTCCTACACTTGACATCCACTTGGATCCACGTCTGATGGAACTAGGACCTAGTTCCATCAGACGTGGATCCATCCCGACTGGTTCCTTTGATCTGTCAGGCATCAGGACTGGAGGATCTGAGCCGAGCCAAAGTGGACTGGGATGTAGATTTGTGGAAAAAGAATGGAGAGGATGAGGTTCATGGCGTTCAGGGGCTCAATCCCAGAATCCTCCCTGATACTGAGGGCGTTGTCATCAGCTCACAGGTGTACGTTCCTGCAGGAATCTGGTCTGTAGGAGTGGAGGTGACCTGTGTGCTGACAGATGGGAAGTTGAGGATCAGGAAGTACGTCAGCAGCAAGAAGGGTTGGTCTAAGTGTAGCTTGCTTTCTGCATGTACCTTTCATCTTATTTGTATGTGTGAAACATGTGACCGTATTCTCAGGAATGTCCAGTCCTTGCCTCATTCAGACCTCCATAATCAGACTTTTCTGCATCATCTTGCTTGGTGCTGCCTTGATCATCCTGTTGTCACGCCAGTGTAGAAACCTCAGTAAGTATAATGATCTGCATCCTCCTCAAATGTTCCTGAACTAACTGCTAAATGTGTGCATTCTCTCAACAGGGCAGCAGTAGAAGGATCTGACAGAATTCCAGGACGAGGTAACTGACTTTAGGGTTAATTTGTTGCATTACATGGTTTGTTCATTAGTAACATTTACCTGGTTTCTGATGATGATGACTTGACTTTCTCACAGGCCTCAGCAGAGCTCCATTATGCTGCTCTGAGATTCCAACCTTCTGGCTTAAAGAGTGTCAGCTGAGTGACCACTCCGCCCTTTGAACCCTTTGCTTTTCTCCCCCTTTCTTTCCACTTTGTCATAACCCACCTGATACTTTGCTTCTGAAATTACCAGCCATTGTTGCTTCCCCTACAGCCACAACTTTTACTGAAATTCAAACCACAGCAGTTGAACAGTTTATGCAAAGTGAGGCTGAGCTAATCACACCAGTCAGCACAGAGTTTGAGGAGGATTGGGATAGCATCACACCACAACATCAGCATATAAATTCAAGATTCAAGGTGGGTGGGTGGGTGGGTGAGTGTGGACTATAGAGGGCCACCAGAGTTCATCAGTCTTACAGCAACTGGGTAGAAGCTGTTCCACAATCTGGTGGGTCTGCTTCCAATGCTCCTCAGCCTCCTTCCTGAGGAGAGAGGGTCAAACAGTGTGCTAAGTGGGTGGGGTGCTTTATAATGCAAGAGGACCTTTTCCTGCATCTCATGGTGTAGCTGTCGGTGGGGGAGCACTGACAGCTACAGTGACTTCTCCAACCCACTTGGTAGTGGAAAAAACAGATGGTAAAAAAATTACCGTTACCTTCCCTTTTGCTAGTCTGGTACACCATTTCCTTGGAGGACAAGAGGAAGTCTCCCACTGTGCCTTGGATCTCACGTAGATCTCACGTAGCTGGGTGGGGTGCTTTATAATGCAGGAGGACCTTTTCCTGCATCCCGTGATGTAGCTGTCAGTGGGGGAGGATCAGCTGCTGTTCACAAGCCTTGAAGCTAGATTCATGCTGCACCTCCGCTGTCCGCGTACGTGCAACTGAAAACCTCATATAACGAAATTTACGTTATTGCCTCCAGTTTGCTAGTGTCCGCAGGACTCTTCTGCGGACGACCGTGTGCAGCCCATATTTTATGACCGCATGGCCTGCCCACGACCTGAATGCGCTGACAGTGCGTGCGCAAGACTGAACATCCCATTCACGAGGTGACGCTACCAACATAGCATACAAAGACAAACTTGACGAGGAAGACAAGAAGGACACGGAAGACGAGAATATACATAAATTAATCCTTTTGCAGCAGCAGCAGCTTGAGCGAAGAACAGCACTGGAAAATGGTAATTCCTCCTTTTCCTTGAAACAACGCCAGTGTTGTTGCTATAAAAAAAATGTGTGTCGCTCTCGTGTTCATAGCGGGTGAACAAACTGGCTTGTTAGCCAATTTGCACTACCCATAGGGCTGGGGTGAAACTACAAATAACAGTTGTGCACATGTGTTAACTGCTTGGCCTGGTAGATGGAAAAAAGTGAGCATGTACAACACTGCATGCACGCCAGGCTCATCCAAAGTGCAGGAGGACCAAAGTGGACCAGAGGGGAAATGCAGCATGAATAAGGCTTAACCATGGAGTGCTGGTTGCTGATCACCCAGCAGTATCCTGTACTGTCATCTTCCCATCAGTTCACAACATCTGTAGTGTGGAGAAAGACCCACAGATCCTAAACTCCACCGACAATGTCAGGTGTGCTTGATTCCTCCCCCGGGATACACCTCCACCAGAAAAGGTCGATAAAAAAGGTCACCTTTGACCTCTTTTGTGGTCAAATAGTCAGTGAAACCATGTCAGGAGCACTCTTAAGGTATTGTGGCATCACCGTGCAAGAGATGAAAGCCCGCGGTCAAGTGGGCTCTGAGTCAGCAGGGGGACAAAGTTTCTGCCACATACATACACACACAGCAGAATCTTTTTAATACATATAGATATGAATGGGTGAACTGACATGGAGTAGCACTAAAAGACTGCCACTTTATTAGTTATTAAAAAAAGGGGGGGGGGAGAAGACCCTGTACTTAGATAGCACTTTTTATAGTCACAAAGACCACTCGATGTGCCAAGCTAGTAGCTATGCTAACCTTCTATTCTAAGGGCCTATCAGAGATGGATACCGAGAGACAACTTAGAGTCACCAATTAACCTAACATGCATGTTTTTGAATTATGGGAGGAAACCAGACCAGCTGTGGAGATGTGTGGAAGGATGAGGCTGAGTTTATTTCTCAGATTCAGTTTTATTCACAAACACATTCTCCAACATTCAAAAGCAGTAAGAGAAATGTAACCCCCAACATCTGTCCGTTTTATACCCCTGGACATCAAAGCACAAAGTCACATTGTCTTTAAATCCCAAACACAATGTATCCCTCTCCAGGCCTTCTCGCCCCCACCTCAAATCTCGGTGGTCAGGAAATCCTTCACAGCCATCTCTTTGCATACCAAAAGGCCAGATCTCACATCCTCCTATAATCCCCAGGAGGTTCAGACCTTTTGTTCCCCTGAGACGTGAAGCTACAATAAGCATACAGTCATATACATGTGAGCATATGAAAAGTAATATACACGTGAGCATATGAAACCACATATGTGCACCACATATAACCCCCCCCCCCAAATGTCTAAGATGGAACAACATAACCAGAGATTGCATGTCATAATAAAATCACTACACATCAGTCCACATGCTGTCTTGGCCGCAGTCTTCTGCCATATCTGCTGCAGGCGGGCTTAACCATCTCTGTGGCGTCCTCCTGCTGTGGAGCTGCTGTCTGGGGATTAAAACTGTTAGTCAATCTCTGTGGGTGTTCTGGGGAATGCTCTCTAGGGGGTCTGCCCCGCCGAGGGGCCCTTGCCAGCTGCACAGTTTCATCAGCCATCACAAAAGCGGGTTTGAGCCTGTTTATGCCAATCATTTCTTTTCTGCCCCCCAAATCTAGCAAAAAATGCTTATCACCTGTTTCTAGCACTCTAAATGGTCCATCATAAGGCAGTCGCAGAGCTGTGCGGTGGGCATCATGTCTGACAAAAACAAACTCCGCATTTTTTAAAGCTTTAGGCACAAAAACACGTGGAAAACTGTGGTGAACGGGGCCGGGTATCATGCTCAGGCCCATGCTATTTTGTAACCGCTGAGCCGAGGAGAACTCTGGCGCTGGATTGTCAGGGAGAAATTCTCCGGGCAGCCGAAGTGGCTGTGGAAAAACTAGCTCCGCTGGGGAGGCGTCTAAATCCTCTTTAGGTGCAGAACGCAACCCCACTAAAACCCATGGTAGTTTGTCCACCCAATTTGTATCCGTAAGCAACGCTCTGAGAGCCGCCTTCAGCGACCTGTGAAAACGTTTGCATAACCCGTTAGCCTGCGGGTGATACGTGGTCGTGCGGCGGATCATTGCCCCCAGGCTGCAGGCCATCACTGACCAAAGTTTGGAAACAAACTGCGAGCCTCTATCAGATGTAATATCTGACGGGACTCCAAAACGCGCTACCCATGCAGGTAAAAAAGCGCGCGTCACCTCCTCGGCTGTGGTTGATGACGGGGGAACCACTTCCGGCCAGCGCATGGTGCGGTCAACCATTGTCAGAAGATGTGTGCAGCCTTGCGAGGGCGGTAGGGGGCCTATGAGGTCCACGTGGACATGATCAAACCTTTTAGCTGGGATATGAAATGGCTCCAAGGGAGCTCTTGTGTGTCTATGAACCTTAGCCCGCTGACAAGCCATGCAGGCTGCCACCCACTCTCTAACTTGCTTGTGCAGGCTCAGCCATACAAATTTCTCTCCTACCATTTTGACCGAAGCGCGCACTCCCGGGTGCGCCAGAGAATGGATCGAGTCAAAAACGCGGCGGCGCCACGAGGCCGGAACCACCGGACGTGGTCGCCCAGTGGAAACATAGCAGATTAGGGGGGGCATACCGTGTTGCAGCACCCTGTTCTCCAAGCCTTGACCCTGTTGGTCCAGACTGGAGCGCGCGCACGTCCACGTCGCCACCCTGCTCCGCGGCCATGGCTGCGTAATCTATTCCTACGCGGACTGGGGCCGCGCGCACTTCTGCGTCACTACACTGGTCCGCAGCAACAGCTGCAAAATCTACCCCTACGCGGGCTGGAACCGCCACGGCACGCGAGAGGCAGTCTGCCACTACATTAAGTTTACTCGCTACATGCTGGATATCGGTAGTGAACTCCGAAATCACGGCCAGCTGTCTCTGCTGCCAGCCCGACCAAGGTTCTGAAATCTTGGCCATCGCGAAAGTCAGCGGCTTGTGGTCAATGAACGCGGTGAAACGGCGTCCCTCCAGCCGGAACTGGAAATGACGAATAGCCAGACGGAGAGCTAACAACTCCCTGTCGAGTGCGCTGTATTTTCGCTCACTATCGCGCAAAGTCCTGCTGAAAAACGCAAGTGGTTGCCAGGTTCCGCCCACATACTGCTCCACAACCGCCCCTATGGCCACATCTGATGCGTCAGTAGTGAGCGCCATGCGGGCCGTTGGGACTGGGTGTGCTAACAACACAGCGTTTGCCAGGGCTGTTTTGACTTCAGAGAATGCGCGCTCCCGCTCCGGAGACCATTCGATTTTATTTGTGGGTTTTTGTTTTTTAAGCGCAGCGTACAATGGTTGCATGAGCTGTGCTGCGCGGGGGAGGAAACGGTTATAAAAATTCACCATTCCCAAAAACTCCTGTAACGCTTTGACCGTTTGTGGCTGGGGAAAATTTGTCACCGCGCGCACTTTGTCAGGCAGAGGAACTGCTCCTTCAGGAGAGACGCGATGCCCCAAAAAATCAATCTGTGCCACCCCGAACTGACACTTTGCTGGGCTGATTATTAGCCCGTGCTCTGCCAACCTCCGTAAAACTGCCATGAGGTGGTTTTCGTGTTCGTCTTCGGACGCACTGGCTACTAAAATGTCATCCAGGTAGACGAACAGGAAGGGGAGATCGCGCAACACCGCGTCCATCATGCATTGGAAAGTCTGCGCTGCGCCTTTAAGCCCAAACGGCATGCGCAAAAACTCAAAAAGCCCGAAAGGAGTTATTACCGCTGTTTTGGGTATGTCCTCAGCGCGCACTGGGACATGGTGATAACCGCGTACCAAGTCTATCTTAGAAAAAATGCGCGCCCCCGCCAAATGAACTGAAAAATCCTGGATATTTGGGATTGGGTAGCGGTCGTGTGCTGTAGCATTGTTTAGCCTGCGAAAATCACCGCAAGGCCGCCACGAGCCATCAGCTTTAGGGACCATGTGCAGCGGTGAAGCCCATGGGCTCTTTGAACGTCTGATGATGCCCAATTTTTCCAGGTTGGTGAACTCCTCGCGCGCTATGGTCAGTTTAGCTGAATCCAAGCGCCGAGCTTTTGCAAAAACGGGCAGTCCGGTGGTAGTAATAAAATGCTCCACCCCGTGTTTAGCCATGGTCGCCGAAAACGTTGGAACCATGAGTGCGGGAAACTGAGTGAGGAGTGTGTGGAACTTACCACCTGCAGCTGTGACGTTGGCTTGTGCTGTTGGCGGGGCCACTCGCGCTGTACAGGGAATAGAAGATAAAGTGTGTGCATTAACTAGGCGTCTGTTAGCAAGATCGACCAACAAACCATGTGAGCACAAAAAATCAGCCCCTAACATGAAATTGACTGCCGCTATGACGAAAGTTCACTCGAATGTTCGGCCGTGTAGAGACAGAAGCAGATTCTTCTCCCCAGAGGTCTTAATCGCCGAGCCGTTCGCTGCCGACACCACGGGACCACTGGAAGGCGCCAGCCGGTCAGCGTAGGAAGGTGTGATGAAACTCAACTGGGAGCCTGTGTCCACGAGGAAGTGCCTCCCCGAGCGCTCGTCCTTCAAGTAGAGCAGCTTGTTCTCCTCTCTGAGAGCCGCAGCTGCTACCGACTCCCGGTCTTGGCATTTCCTGAGCGCTTGAAATGGCACGGTAGAATGCACTTGTGTGCCCTCTCGGCGAAGCGGCGATGGTAAAAGCAAAGGACGTCGTCCGCTCCGCGTCTCCTGGCCCCCGCCCCCGCCGTCGTCGGGGAGTCTGGTGTTGCAGCCTCTGGCCCCCTGCCATCTCCGGATGTTGTGCTTGGCTCCGCTGCTGCGGCCGTGACTGCGCGCCATGTATTGGCGTCGACGAGTCGCTGCGCCTCCTGGCCCAGCTCGTGGTAGTCTCGTCGGGCCAGCAGCGGTGAACTGGCCAGGGTCACTCTCACCGCTGACAGTAGGGTTCTGAGGAAAAGGTGGGTGAAGATGAAGCTATCATCTTCGGAGTCTCTCAAACTCAGCATCTTCGCCATCAGGTCTGCAGGTCTGCCACCCTCACATTCTGTCAGCGCCAGAAGCTTCTCTGCTCACTCTTCCAGCGAGGGGGTGAAATAACGAATGAGTGCAGCCTTCAACGTGCTGTACTTGTCGTCGTCTGGCGGGTGGTTGATCAGGCTCTCCACACGCTGGGCTGTGTGGTTGTCCAGCTTTGCAACCACATGGTAGAACTTTGTGGCGTCTGCCGAAATCCTCCGAAGATGGAACTGTGCCTCAACTGCGTTAAACCAGGAGCACGGACTGTTCTGCCAGAAATCCGGTAGCTGGACTGTGGCTGCATTAGTTTGGCCGGCTCCTGATGAGTCTGGCCCGGGAGAATCGTCTCCGGCCATAATACGTCTTAAGGTCACCAGTGTGGAGATGTGTGGAAGGATGAGGCTGAGTTTATTTCTCAGATTCAGTTTTATTCACAAACACATTCTCCAACATTCAAAAGCAGTAAGAGAAATGTAACCCCCAACATCTGTCCTTTTATACCCCCGGACATCAAAGCACAAAGTCACATTGTCTTTAAATCCCAAACACAATGTATCCCTCTCCGGGCCTTCTTGCCCCCACCTCAAATCTCAGTGGTCAGGAAATCCTTCACAGCCATCTCTTTGCATACCAAAAGGCCAGATCTCACATCCTCCTATAATCCCCAGGAGGTCCAGACCTTTTGTTCCCCTGAGACGTGAAGCTACAATAAGCATACAGTCATATACATGTGAGCATATGAAACCACATATGTGCACCACACAGCGATGATTTATCTGAAATGTACTTTATCCCAGTCTAACAAGATAGTATGTGAACCATTACGAAATGATTTATTTCTCACAGTTTCCTTTTTGAAACCTGCTGTATTTTTTATTAGAAAATGACAATTAAGAAGAAAAAATAAATAAATATATTTCTCTGTATTTTTAATTTTTTTCCCATTAGATTTTTGTACATCTCATTCTTTCTTATAAAGTAATATCATTAAAAGTTAGTACAGTAGTAAATACAGTAATAGTTTGTGATGTAGAGTCATGTTTCATACATACTTTTATTTTCATGTTTGGAGTGATTTTTTGTTTATATTTTTCATGATTATTTAAGGTATGCCTGCACTCATTCTCTAATAGACAGCCAAATACCATAGCTTAATAAAACATGTGTGACACTATTGGATTCCCCTAGACCGTGAACATACAGTTTTTTCTGAAAACTGCAGTAAACAATACAATGTGGGCTGCTGACACTACACAACTGACAAATATCCAGAACGGTCCCAACTCACACCCTAGGCTTAGCTAAAAACTTCCCATAGTGTTACTAATATTATATGAACAGACAGCTATGGAAAGGAATTTTTTTCTGAGTAGGAACTGCATTTAAAATAAGAAAACCAATCACAGGATTTCTGTGTGTTTGTGGGTGAGAATCGAGGGCAATGATAAAAAGGAACCAAAGAAACAAACTAGGACAGAGCTTGTGGCTGCTAACCTGTTTCTGATTACTTAGCTGTTTTCTTCTGTGGCTCAGAGGAACATTTCCATCTGCAGCTTTTGTCATGCTCATGTAATTTTCTGGTTCCTCGTTAATAATCTAAAATTTAGATTATTATTCCATTTAGATTCTAAATGGAACTTTACATCACAGCCAATCAAAAATGTCTTATAGGTAAACACACAAAATAATTACATTTTCAAATAGCTAGTTAAAACCCACCTGCATCAGTAAGAGTGGTGTAAAACAAAATTCTCTTGATATGAGCCAGCTACACAAAGACATGCACATGACATAATAATTTTTCACGTGTACAAGTCATTAAAATGTTGGGACACAATTTGTTTCAACAATGCATTTTTCTTATATAACAATTAGATCCATCATAAGACTGAAACTTGGAACTTCATACTGATACTTCACAGAAGATATTGGAAAAAATCTGATACTCCCATTTCTGATACCATTTCTTGTTTGCCATGCCAATGAACATGCTTACAAATGATATCAGGCAGGAGTCTCCGTGGACTATGATGTTTGCAGATGACATTGTGATCTGTAGTGAGAGTAGGGAGCACGTGGAAGAGAACCTGGAGAGGTGGAGATATGGTCTGGAGAGAAGAGGAATGAACATCAGTAGAAGCAAGACAATACATGAGTATGAATGAGAGAGAGGCAGGTGTGACAATGAAAATGAAAGGAGTAGAGGTAGTGAAGGTAGATGAGTTTAAATACCTGGGGTCAACCATCCAAAGCAATGGAAAATGCACAAGGGAGCTGAAGGAGCAAGTGCAGGCAGGGTGGAGAGGGTGGAAACTAGTGTCAGGGGTGATTTGTGACAGAAAGGCAGAAGCTAGAGCGAAAGGGAAGATTTACAAGATGGTAGTGAGACCTGCAATGATGTACGGTTTGGAGATGGTGACACTGACAAAAAGGCAGGAGGTGGAGCTGGAGGAGGCAGAGTTGAAGATGCTAGCATTCTCAATGGGAGTGACTAGGAGAGACAGGATTAGAAATGAGTACAGTGGAGGGACAGCTCAGGTTGAGTGGTTTGGAGACAAAGTGTCAGGGTTGGCCCTTACAGGACATATTGACAGACTCAAACACAGGAGCACAGTTACTATATTTATTACAAAAGGAACACTGGCCGAGGGCAAAACCAAACAAAAGCAGGCCTAGGATCAATAAGCTCTTACAGGTGGAACAATTACAGCCAAAGTATCATAAACTGACGGATGTTGCAGGCCAAGCCTGCTCTCCTTTAACCTGGACAGGTTGCGGTGTGTGTGTGTGTGTGAGTGTGTGTATGTGTGCGAGGAGAAGTGACGTAAGGGGGCCCATGGCGGTGGTTTGTTGTGGCTGAGACGGGAGTAGCGATGGAGGTATAACGAGCTGTACGTAATGATATGAAGAGTGTAAGAAAGCCAGTGTGCTCCGGACGAGCAGTAAGTGTGGACAGTTGCTGCAGTTCTAAATAAAGTGCCTCGTTCTTCCCACTTGAAAAGTCTGTTGGATTGTGTATTGGCTGTTACCACCAACGAGCCGCGCTAGCATAAACTTGGCTAGCGCTACCCGGAGCTGCTCAACTACGGTTCGGCGGCCGGCAGAATAGCGGGTTGGTAACACGGAGGATGACCACTTGAAGACTTAAACTGCAGCGCCGTGAAACAAGCATAACCCCAGGAACATAACACAATGTAAGAGAGGCAAGGCTGAGATGGTTTGGACATGTGCAGAGGAGGGATAGTGGAGATACTGGACAACAGATGTTGAAGACGGAGCTGCCAGGCAGGAGGAAAAGAGGAAGACCACAGAGAAGATTGATGGATATAGTGAAGAAGGACATGGAGAGTGTTGGTGTTGGTTACAGAGGAAGATGAAGGCAGATGATCTGCTGTGGAGACCCCTAAAGGGAGCAGCAGCAATGTGGCATATATGACAAAATTAGACTCTCAGCAAAAACTATTTGGTGAAGCTTGTGCTGCACGTTTGAAGCAGGTTTGCTGTAAGGACACTATATCTGCAGCTGTACTTCATAATGAGGGTCCACCACTGTGGGGGGCAAAGGCTGCTGTCTCTGACTGCCTTGTTATGTGAATTGTGACCATGATTTTAAAAACATCACCCATATTTTAAGACATGAAAAAGCTAACGTGGCGTGTTTCAGACAAAGTATAAAAACGTGTACTGGTAATAAAGAGTTCAAACAGGTGCCATTAATACAGGTAACTTATATACTTACATATTTATTCCACCTAGCTGCAATGCTCCGTACTGTGGGTGTTTATATATTCACATATTTATTCCATCTAGCTACAATGCTCTGCACTGTGTGTTTATATATTCATATATTTATTCCATCCAGCTACAATGCTCTGCACTGTGTGTCTGTGTGTGTGTATATATATATTTTATAGTAATATGTACATATGTATATTAGCTGCTCTTGCTTGCTTGTCTTTTTTCTTGCCTTCTGATTGTTGCTCTGAGTTTTGCTATCCCTGTGCTGTTGCAATCCTGGAACTTCCCCGTTGTGGGACTAATAAAGGCTTATCTTATCTTATCTTATCTTATCTTAACGAGTGGAGGACAGAGGAGCCTCTTAAAGAAGAAGTTACAGGTCTGTGAGAGCCAGAAATCTTGCTTGTTTGTAGGTGACCAAATACTTATTTCCACCATGATTTACAAATAAATTCTTTAAAAATCAGACAATGTGATTTTCTGGATTTTTTTTTCTCATTTTGTTTCTCATAGTTGAGGTATACCTATGATGAAAATTGGAGACCTCTCTCATCTTTTCAGTGGGAGAACTTGCACAATTGGTGGCTGACTAAATACTTTTTTGCCCCACTGTATATATCCTTTTCTAATCTAATCTCTTATCAAATCTCCTATCTAATCTAATCCCTAATCCTTCTCTTACTTTATTGTGCAGTAGCCTGGTGGAACACCCACAATTTCATTGTACTGCACAACTGTACAATGGCAATAAACCCTATTCTATTCTATTTATGTGTGTGTGCGTGTGTGTGTGTGTGTGTAAAATTTACACAAACTACAACCCCAGTTCCAGTGAAGTTGGGACGTTGTATGAAATGTAAATAAAAACAGAATTCAATGACTTAAAAATCCTTTTCAACCTATATTCAACTGAATCCACTACAAAGACAAAATATTTAATGTTAAAACTGATAAACTTTATTGTTTTTGCTGCCAATATTCACTCATTTTGAGTGTGATTCCTGCAACACGTTCCAAAAAGGCTGGGAGGGTCATGTTTACCACTGTGTCACATTTTGGGGATTGAATAATGGTATAGCATCTTAGACTAGAACAAAGGGCAGAGTTTCCCTTGAAGATAACAGGGAGGTGTGAAGGATGAATGCAGTGTGATCTTTTGTGTATCAGAGACTACTAGGAGGATGTTAAAGGATTAAGGAAGTGAATGCAATGTGACCTTTTATGTGTAGAAGCTTCTGAAGGAAAGCCTTAGTATTTAAGAGATGAGTCTTGTCTGAGATGCCCTCTTTCTGACTATGCTTCTGTGTGAGATGTGTAATAAACTGTCTGAGTCAAATCCGCCTCGTCACTTACACACTCCACACTGGTGACCCAAGACGAATCATGGAACACAACGAAATATCCCCGGAGCCAACCACGACGGGAGCCCCCAGCCACGCAGGTGCTGTTGCTGTCCAGCTACCGGATTTTTGGCAGCACAACCCGCGCTCCTAGTTCCACCTAGTCGAGGCGCAGTTCGCCCTCCGAGGGATATCGGCGGATGACACAAAATTCCACTATGTGGTTGCAGCGCTCAACGCCCGCACGGCTCAGCACGTGGAGAGCCTGCTCGATCAGCCACCAACCGACGACAAGTACGGCACGCTGAAGGCTGCGCTCATCCAGCACTACAGACTCTCGGATGGTGAGAGAGTAGAGAGACTCCTGACTCGGACCGGGTAAGGAGATGGGTCGGCCATAGACCTGATGGAGAAGATGCTGAGGTTAAAGGGCACAGGAGATGACCATTTCATTTTTACCGTCTTCCGTCAGCGGCAAGACCGACCCTGGCCAATTCGCTGTTGCTGGCCAAGCGGGACTATCGTGCGCTAGCCTGAGAAACGAACCGGATCATCGTCGCCAGCAGGGAGTTCACAACCATTGTGGCAGCGACGGAGCTCGGCGCGACGGCCGGAGGAGGCGCGGAGCCATCGACGGCAACAGCAGAGCCACCGACAGCAGCAGCAGCGGGGGCCAAGGACCGCGAGGGAGACAGGTCTTGCTTCTACCACCGCTGCGTCGCAGAGAGGGCACGCAAATGTATACCACCGTACCAATTCAAGCGACTCAGGAAGCGCCAAGACCGGGGGTCGGCAGCAGCCGCGACCCTCGGGGAGGAGAACAAGCTGCTCTACTTGACAGATGCACGCTCGGGGAGACATTTCCTCGTGGACGCTGGCGCCCAGATGAGTTTCATCATGTCAACCTACACTGACCAGCTGGCAGGATCTAGCGACCCCGAGATGGCAGCAGCAAACGGCTCGGAGATTAAGACCTATGGTGAGAGGACTCTACTTCTGTCTCTACACGGCCGTACATTTGAGTGGACTTTTGTCATAGCAGCATTGAATTTCAATATACTGGGGGCTGATTTTTTGTGCACACATGGTTCGTTGGTTGATGTCGCTAACAGGCGCCTGGTTAATGCACTGTCTTTTGATTCTATCCCCTGTACAGCTCGAGCGTCCCGGCCAACAGCACAAGCCAACGTCACAACTGCTTGCGGTAAGTTCCACACACTGCTCACTCAGTTCCCAGCACTCACTGTCCTGACATTTTCGGCAGCCATCGCTAAACACGGGGTGGAGCATTTTATCACCACCACCGGGCCGCCCGTTTTTGCAAAACCTCGGCGCTTGGACGCAGCTAAACTGGCCATAGCGCGTGAGGAGTTCGCCAACCTGGAGAGGTTGGGCATCATCAGGCGTTCAAACAGCCCATGGGCTTCCCCGCTACACATGGCCCCTAAAGCTGAGGGTTTGTGGCGACCTTGCGGGGATTTCCGCAGGTTGAACAATGCTACAACACACGTCCGCTACCCAATTCCTCACATTCAGGATTTTTCCGTTCACCTGGCAGGAGCGCGCGTTTTTTCTAAAATAGACCTGGTCCGCGGTTACCACCAAGTCCCAGTGCGCGCTGAGGACATACCCAAAACAGTGGTGATAACTCCGTTTGGTTTATTCGAGTTTTTGCGCATGCCATTCGGGCTTAAAGGGGCCGCACAGACGTTCCAACGCATGATGGATGCAGTGCTGCGCGATCTCCCTTTCGTATTCGTCTACTTGGACGATATCTTGGTAGCCAGCGCGTCCGAAGACGAACACGAAACCCACCTCACGGCCGTTTTCCGGAGGTTGGGAGAGCACGGTTTAATAATCAACCCAGTGAAGTGTCAGTTCGGGGTGACGCAGATTGATTTTTTGGGGCACCGCGTCTCTCCCGAAGGAGCGATTCCGCTGCCTGACAAAGTGTGCGCAGTAGCAGATTTTCCCTGTCCGCAAACGGTCAGGGCGTTACAGGAGTTTTTGGGGATGGTGAATTTTTATAACCGTTTCCTTCCCCGCGCAGCGCAGCTCATGCAACCGCTGTACACCGCGCTCAAAAAACAGAAACCCGCGAATAAGATCGAATCACCCCCGGAGCGAGAGCAAGCGTTTTCGGAAGTCAAAGCAGCCCTGGCAAACGCTGCGTTGCTGGCACATCCAGACCCAACGGCCCACATAGCGCTCACTACTGACGCGTCAGATGTGGCCATAGGGGCGGTCGTGGAGCAGCGTGTAGCCGGGGCTTGGCAGCTGCTCGCCTTTTTCAGCAGGACTTTGCGCGATAGTGAACGTAAATACAGTGCGTTCGACAGGGAGTTGCTAGCTCTCCACTTGGCCATTCGCCACTTCCAGTTCTGGCTGGAAGGGCGCTGTTTCACTGCGTTCGTTGACCACAAGCCACTAACATTCACGATGGCCAAGGTTTCAGAACCGTGGTCGGGCCGGCAGCAGAGACAGCTGGCCGCGATCTCAGAGTTTACTACCAATATTCAGCATGTGTCGGGTAAACTGAATGTAGTGGCAGACTGCCTCTCGCGTGCCGTGGCTGCCCCGGTCCGCGTGGGGATAGATTACACAGCCATGGCCGCGGAGCAGGTTAGTGACGCGGATGTGCGCGTGGTCCAGTCTGGACCAACAGGGTTAAGGCTGGAGAGCAGGGTGTTGCAAGACGGTATGCCCCCTAATCTGTGATGTCTCCACGGGGCGACCGCGTCCCGTGGTACCGGCCACGTGGCGCCGCCGCATTTTTGACTCGATTCATTCTTTGGCGCACCTGGGAGTGCGCACGTCGGTCAAAATGGTAGGAGAGAAATTTGTGTGGCCGAGCCTTCGCAAACAAGTGAAAGAGTGGGCAGCAGCCTGCATGGCGTGCCAACAAGCCAAAGTACACAGACACACGAAAGCTCCCTTGGAGCCGTTTAGCATCCCGGCTAAGAGGTTCGACCATGTTCACGTGGACCTCGAGGGCCCCCTCCCACCATCACAGGGGTGCACGCACCTTCTGACAATGGTGGACCGCACTACACGCTGGCCGGAAGTGGTTCCATTGGCGGCAACCTCAGCCGAGGAGGTGGCGCGTGCGTTTTTAACAGCATGGGTGGCGTGTTTTGGAGTCCCGTCGGATATTACGTCCGACAGAGGCCCTCAATTTGTTTCCGAACTCTGGTCAACAATGGCCCGCAGCCTGGGTGTCACAATTCACCGCACAACCGCGTACAATCCACAGGCTAATGGGTTATGCAAACGTTTTCATAGGTCATTGAAGGCGGCTCTCAGGGCGTCACTGATGGATGCAAATTGGGTAGACAAGCTACCGTGGGTTTTATTGGGGTTACGTTCTGCGCCTAAAGAGGATTTGGAAGCTTCCCTGGCTGAACTTGTTTTTGCTCAGCCACTTCAGCTGCCCGGGGAGTTTCTTCCAGATAATCCCGCGCCGGGCAGCTCCCTGTCTCAGCTGTTGCAGCGTAGCATAGACACAAGCACGCTGCCGGGCCCTGTTCACCACAGTTTTCCGCGCGTTTTTGTGCCTAAAACTTTGAAAAACGCGGAGTTCGTTTTTGTCAGACACGATGCCCATCGCCATCCGCTGCGCCCACCTTATGATGGACCGTTCAGAGTGCTGGAAACAGTGGACAAGCATTTTTTGCTAGATTTCGGGGGTAGGAGGGACAGGATTGGCATAGACAGACTCAAACCCGCTTTTGTTGTGGCGGACGAGCAAGTGCTGCTGGTGAGGGCCCCTCGGCATGGAAGAGTCCCCGCGAGGAGTTTCCCAGAGAAAAGATTCCCCAGAGCACCCACATGCACAGACTTTTACCCCGCAATCATCAGTCCCGCAGCATTCATCAGCCCCCCAGCATGACAGCGCCGCGGAGGCGGTGAATCCTGGTTACAGCAGATACGGGAGAAGACCGAAGCCCAAGCAGCATGTGGATTGATGTTTAATGATTTTACCACGGCATATGGACTGTCATTCTATTGTTCTATCCAAGACACTCGGGGGGGGTCGTTTGGGGAGTGAATAATGGTATAGCATCTTAGACTAGAACAAAGGGCAGAGTTTCCCTTGGAGATAACAGGGAGGTGTGAAGGATGAATGCAGTGTGACCTTTTGTGTATCAGAGACTGCTAGGAGGATATTAAAGGATTAAGGAAGTGAATGCAATGTGACCTTTTATGTGTAGAAGCTTCTGAAGGAAAGCCTTAGTATTTAAGAGATGAGGCTTGTCTGAGATGCCCTCTTTCTGACTATTCTTCTGTGAGAGATGTGTAATAAACTGTCTGAGTCAAATCCGCCTCGTCATTTACACACTCCACAACATCACCTTTCCTTTTAACAACACTCAATAAGCATTTAGGAACTGAGGACACTAATTGTTGAAACTTTGTAGATGGAATTCTTTGCCATTCTTGCTTGATGTACGACTTCTGTTGCTCAGCAGTCTGGGGTCTCCATTGCTGTATTTTGTACTGCATAATGCTCCACAAATTTTCAATGGGAGACAGGTCTGGACTGCAGGCGGACCAGTCTAGGACCCGCAGTATTTTACTACGAAGCCACACTGTTGTAACATGTGAAGAATGTGGCTTCAGGTTCAGGTTCAGGTTACTTTATTTGTACCCGTAGGTAGATTTGTTTTGCAGTCAGGTGTTATCCATATTTACAAACCACAATTACATTCAACATGAACACAAACACAGGCACACATGAAGCTGACTATAAACATGATAAAAAATACTCAAGGCTCCATCAATCAGGACATAAGACAAAGAGATGAGAGAAAAAACAGAGAGATAAGAGAGAAGGGTCATATTAAAAAGTTAATGACTAGTCAAAGAGGTTAAAAACTCAAAAGTCTAAAACCCAATAAAAGATTTAGAACCCAAATAAAAAACCTACAAAAATAAATAAATATAAAATGAAATTAATAAATAGGTAACTAAATTATGTGCAATATATTGTTACAACTTATTCAACTCTTTAACAGCAGCAGGAACAAAGCTGTTTTTGTAGCGCTGGGTTTTACATTTTGGGACAGCAAACCTCCGTCTGGAGGGGAGAAGCTGAAAGTGGCAGTGCAAAGGGTGGGAGTCATCATTTAAAATGGAGGTAGCAATCCTCTGTATCTGTCTGGTGTACAGGGATGTCAGGCTCAGCTGTGACTCACCAAGCAAACGACTGGACCATCTAACTACCTGATCCAAGGATTTCCTCTGTTTCAGTTTTATGACACTAAAGAAAAGGATAAAACAGATTCAATAAAAGCCCAATAAAACATTATCATTATGGTTTGGTCAATTTGGAAGTGTGCAAGTTTCCTTAAACAATGCAAATGTTGCTGACCCTTTTTGCACACCCTTTCACAGTTCTCTTCAAAGTTTAAATTACTATCAATAATCGTCCCAAGATATTTGTAGGATTGTACACATTCAGTGGTCTGGTCTTTTAGTACAGTGACTTCATGCCTGGGAGTTTTCCTCCTAATGTCACTAATCATATCTTTAGTTTTTGTCGTATTCAGCTGCAGGTAGGAATCCTCACACCAGTGAACAAAATCATCAACTACTGGGCCGTGGCCACTCTCACCATCCTGGAGGAGACTGACAACAACTGAATCATCAGCATACTTTATAATGTGTCTGTTGTCATGTCCGCTCCGACACATGTTTGTGTACAGGATGAAGAGTAGTGGTGACAACACACACCCCTGAGGAGAGCCAGTAGAAGAGCACTTTTGGTCACACAATGTACCATTGACCCTTACTCTCTGTGTCCTGTTGGTTAAAAAATCCAGAATCCAACCCACCAGATTATTACTCAAATCAAATTGTTGCAGGAGCCTTTCAACTAAAATATGAGGTTGGATTGTATTAAAGGCGGAAGAAAAGTCCACAAATAATAGCCTATCATATGTCCCATTAAAATCCAGATGTTCAAAAAGCATGTTAAACAGAGTGACAGTGGCATCCTCCACTCCTCTGTGAGGCCTATAGGCAAACTGCAGAGGATCCAATGCATGCTCAGTCTGCTTTAGGACCTCAAATCTGACCAGTTTTTCAAAAATTTTCATTAAAATTGAAGTCAAAGCAACTGGTCTAAAGTCATTTACTGTTTTAGGACAGCTGGATTTTGGAACAGGGACAACCATGGCATCTTTCCAGATCTTGGGCACATGTTGTGTCTGTAAGGACTTATTGAAAATGTAGTGAAATACAGGACTCAATTCATGTGCACAGGACTTTACCAAGCGCCCACATATATTATCAGGGCCCTGACTTTTGTTCACTTTTACAGCACAGAACTCCCTTTTAATATCCTGCACCTCAGTATTAAAGTGCTGATTGTCTTTGAGTTTCTGTTTCAAATCTTGGGTTTCTGTGCTAAAATCAAAGGAATCAGAATAACCATAGAAACAATTAAGAGCATAAGCCAACTCTGTGTCTGAATTAAAACCATCTAAAAACACATGATGACTGCGCTCTGTGCTCTGAAGGCCTGCAATAGTTTTCATACTGGCCCAGGCTGAACCAAGCTTCTTTGTTGCCATGTTGCTTTCCAGCTCTGATTTATAATTCTGTTTTGCTCTTAAAATTTCGGCCTTCAGCTCTTTTGTGGCAACCTGTAGCTCAGAAACAACCCCCTGTTTAAAGGCAAGTGCTTTTCTCTGTAAGCAGGATTTAACTGATTTTGTAACCCATGGCTTGTTGTTGGGATATATTTTGACACGTTTACGTGGAACAATCATATCTCTGCAGAAAGCCATGTATGAGCATGTGACGTCCACCAAAGAGTCCAAATCATCCCCGCAGGCCAGTGTGAACACCTCCCAGTCCGTACAGTTAAAGCATTTCTGGAGGCAGTGCACTGAATCCTCTGTCCACAGGTTTATGTCTCTGGTCTTCGCCTTGCCTTTTCTGAGAGCAGTTTTACATGTGGGTAGCAAATGTACACAGTTATGATCTGAGGATCCTAAAGGAGGAAGGGGAAGAGATTTAAAGGCCCTCTCTATGGATCCGTGGCACAGGTCCAATGCCTTTTTTCGTCTGGTTGGGCAGGAGATGTACTGATAAAAGTTTTTAAGTGTCTTCTTTAAAGAAACATGGTTAAAATCCCCAAGAATAAAATTTGGAGCCTCTGGGGAAATCAACTGCAACCGCTGTACCACATCAAAGACGGTGCTGGAGGCGGAGTCAGCATATGCCCTCGGGTGAATGTACACAGTCGTTATGAAAAGTTGGGGGAACTCACGGAGCAGATAAAAGGGGCGTAGTGACACGAACAGAAGTTCCACATCGGGTGTATAGATGTGCTCTCTGACCATGACAGGTGTACAGTACTGTTTATTAATATATAAACATATGCCGCCCCCCTGACGTTTCCCCGTTACCGCTTCCTGCCGATCCGAGTGAAGTGGGGCTCCAAAGCTGTCAATACTCAGGTCCGCATCCCGGTCATGCGCTATAAGTCACGTCTCCGTGTAAGCCATGACACAGCAGTTCTTGAAATCCTTCTGATATCGTACATTCCCTTGAATTTCATCCATTTAATTTCTCAGGGATTGTACGTTCCCCATAATAATGGAAGGAAGAGGAATGCGGTTAAGCTGACGCTTCCTCAAGTTTAATCTTACACCTCCACGCTTTCCGCGTTTCCTCCTCTTGTCTCTCTTTTCATCACTGTGTCCATGAAAATCTCTTAAAAATCTTGGCATTGGCACTGGCATTGTCTTGCTGAAATAAATACAGACGTTCCTGAAAAAGATGTTGCTTGGATGGCAGCATACAGTGGGGTAAAAAAGTATTAAGTCAGCCACCAATTGTGCAAGTTCTCACACTTAAAAGATGAGAGAGGTCTCCAATTTTCATCATAGGTATACCTCAACTATGAGAGACAAAATGAGAAAAAAAAATCCGGAAAATCACATTGAAGGATTTTTAATGAATTAATTGGTAAATTCCTCAGTAAATTAAGTATTTGGTCACCTACAAACAAGGAAGATTTCTGGCTCTCACAGACCTGTAACTTCTTCTTTAAGAGGCTCCTCTGTCCTCCACTCATTACCTGTATTAATGGCACCTGTTTGAACTCATTATTAGTATAAAAGACACCTGTCCACAACCTCAAACAGTCAGACTCCAAACTCCACTATGGCCAAGACCAAAGAGCTGTCAAAGGACACCAGAAACAAAATTGTAGACCTGCACCAGGCTGGGAAGACTGAATCTGCAATAGGTAAGCAGCTTGGTGTGAAGAAATCAACTGTGGGAGCAATTATTAGAAAATGGAAGGCATACAAGACCACTGATAATCTCCCTCCATCTGGGGCTCCACGCAAGATCTCACCCCGTGGGGTCAAAATTATCACGAGAACGGTGAGCAAAAATCTCAGAACCACATGGGGGGACCTAGTGAATGACCTGCAGAGAGCTGGGATCAAAGTAACAAAGGCTACATTAGAAACACACTACGCCGCCAGGGACTCAAATCCTGCAGTGCCAGACGTGTCCCCCTGCTTAAGCCAGTACATGTCCAGGCCCGTCTGAAGTTTGCTAGAGAGCATCTGGATGATCCAGAAGAGGATTGGGAGAATGTCATATGGTCAGATGAAACCAAAATAGAACTTTTTGGTAAAAACTCAACTTGTCGTGTTTGGAGGAGAAAGAACACCATACCTACTGTGATGCATGGGGGTGGAAACATTATACTTTGGGGCTGTTTTTCTGCAAAGGGACCAGGACGATTGATCCGTGTAAAGGAAAGAATGAATGGGGCCATGTATCGTGAGATTTTGAGTGAAAACCTCCTTCCACCAGCAAGGGCATTGAAGATGAAACGTGGCTGGGTCTTCCAGCATGAAAATGATCCCAAACACACCACCCGGGCAACGAAGGAGTGGCTTCGTAAGAAGCATTTCAAGGTCCTGGAGTGGCCTAGCTAGTCTCCAGATCCCAACCCCATAGAAAATCTTTGGAGGGAGTTGAAAGTCTGTGTTGGCCAGCGACAGCCCCAAAACATCACTGCTCTGGAGGAGATCTGCATGGAGGAATGGGCCAAAATACCAGCAACAGTGTGTGAAAACCTTGTGAAGACTTACAGAAAACGTTTGACCTCTGTCATTGCCAACAAAGGGTATATAACAAAGTATTGAGATGAACTTTTGTTATTGACCAAATACTTATTTTACCGAGGAATTTACCAATTAATTCATTAAAAATCCTTCAATGTAATTTTCTGGATTTTTTTTTTCTTATTTTGTCTCTCATAGTTGAGGTATACCTATGATGAAAATTGGAGACCTCTCTCATCTTTTAAGTGTGAAAACTTGCACAATTGGTGGCTGACTAAATACTTTTTTACCCCACTGTATGTTGCTTCAAAATGTATGTACCGTTCAGCATTAATGGTGCCTTCACAGATATGCAGGTTACCCATGCCATGGGTGCTAACACACTCCATATCATCACAGATGCTGGCTTTTGAACTTAATGCTGATACCAATCTGGATGGTCCTTTTCCTCTTTACCAGAGAGGACACAAAGTCCATGACTTCAATTCAATTCAATTCAATTCAACTTTATTTATATAGCGCCATTTCACAACAACAGTCATCTCATAGCACTATCAACTGTAGGGGGGAACCCCCACAGTTGCAGAAAGACCCCAGCAATCAGGCGATCCCCTGTGAGCAAGCACTTGGCGACGGTGGAGAGGAAAAACTCCCTTTTAACAGGAAGAAACCTCCAGCAGAACCAGGCTCAGGGAGGGGCAGTCATCTGCTGCGACTGGCTGGGGGGTTAGGGGATAGAGAAGAAGAAAAGAACAGACATGTAGAGAGCAAACAGCACGATGGGGACTCAATCTATGGGAGAGAACAAACAAATGTTAATGACCAGCAAAAAAAATATTTCATTGAGAGTGAGGAAAGGAGTGAGGCCCAGTGCATTACTGGAGGTCCCTCGGCTGACTAAACCTATTAGCAGCATAACTAAGGGAGGGTTCAGAAACACATGATCCCTCCCTAATTGTAGGCTATATCAAAAAGGTAGGTTTTAGCCCTATTCTTAAAAACAGAGATCGAGTCTGACTCCCGAATCCAGATTGGCAGCTGATTCCACAGGAGAGGAGCTTGATTACTGAAGGCTCTGCCTCCCATTGTACTTTTGGAGATTCTAGGTATTACAAGTAATCCTGCATTTTGGGAGCATAGTGCTCTGTTAGGATGATACGGTAGTATCAGATCTTTTAAATAAAAAGGAGCCTGATTGTTTAGAGCTTTGTAAGTAAGAAGAAGGATTTTAAACTTAATTCTAAACTCTATGGGAAGCCAATGAAGGGAGGCCAGAACCGGAGAGATATGATCTCTCTTTCTAGTACCTGTTAAAACTCTTGCTGCAGCATTTTGGATCAGCTGAAGACTTTTTAAAGATGTTTTAGGACAGCCTGATAATAAAGAATTACAATAATCTAATCTCGAGCTAACAAAAGCGTGGATCAGCTTCTCAGCATCACTCTGAGACAAGATGCTCCTAATCTTGGCAATATTACGCAAATGATAGAAGGCAGTCTTAGAAACAAATTTAATATGTGAATTGAAGGACAAATCCTGATCAAAAATAATTCCAAGGTTCCTCACAGAGCTATTAAGAGAAAGAGTAACTGCATCCAAACTGAAAGTTTGATTTGGAAAGGAATTTCTAAGGTTTTTTGGACCAACAAGAATGACTTCAGTCTTATCTGAATTTAATAGCAGGAAATTACAAGTCATGCAAGCTTTGATTTCCTTAAGACAGGCTTCTAACTTGGCTAATTGATTAGTATCATCTGGCTTCATTGACAGGTATAATTGTGTGCCATCTGCATAACAATGAAAATGTATACAGTGCTTTCTAATAATGTTGCCTAACGGAAGCATATATAAACTAAAAAGAGTAGGGCCTAGCACAGATCCCTGTGGAACTCCATGACTAAGCTTTGAGCTGAAAGAAAACTCATTATTTACATGAACAAACTGGAACCTATCAGATAAATAAGATCTAAACCACTGCAACGAAGTTCCATTAAGTCCAACATAGTGTTCTAATCTATCAAGTAGAATATTATGATCAATAGTATCAAAAGCTGCACTAAGGTCTAAAAGGACAAGTACAGAAACTAGTCCATTATCAGATGCAATGAGGAGGTCGTTAGTGACCTTCGCTAAGGCTGTTTCAGTACTATGATGGATTCTAAACCCAGATTGTCTTCAAGTAAACCATTTCCCTGCAGGTGGTCAAATAATTGCGTAGCAACAACTCTTTCTAAGATTTTTGAAATGAAAGGGAGATTAGAGATTGGTCTATAGTTAGCTAAAGCTCCTGGATCTAGCGTTGGCTTTTTGAGTAAGGGTTTAATTACAGCCATTTTAAAAGCCTGCGGTACATGGCCTAAAGTTAATGAAGAATTGATTATATGAAGAATAAAGCTACCAATAAGTGGGAAGACTTCTTTAAATAACCTGGTAGGAATAGGGTCTAAAAGACAAGTTGAAGGTTTGGATGAGGAAACTATTTTGTCTAACTCACAAAGGTCGATTGGAGTAAACTCATCAAGACAGACATCAATAGAAGGAGTTGTAGTAGTTACAGTATTTAAGTTAACTGTGGGAAGAATCTGATTGATTTTATCTCTGATGGATGAAATTTTATTATTGAAAAAGTTCATAAAGTCCTGACTAGTAAGCTCTAAGGGAATGCTAGGATTGACAGAGTCCTGACTCTTTGTCAACCTGGCTACAGTACTGAAAAGAAACCTGGGATTATTCTTGTTCTCTTCTATTAATGCAGAGTAATAACTCGTTCTAGCTTTTCTAAGAGATTTTTTATAAATTAAAAGATGATTTCTCCAAGCTAAATAGATTTCATCTAAATTAGTAGAGCGCCATTTTCTTTCTAACTGACGAGTCTTCTGTTTTAAGCTATGAGTTTCTGTGTTGAACCAAGGAGTTAGAAACCTCTGATTAGACTTTTTCTTTTTTAAGGGGGCCACCAAGTCTAGAGCCTGATGCAGAGAAGCTGAAACACTATCCACCATGTTATCAATTACAGAAGGAGCAAGCTGTCTATAGCTTATTTCCGTTGTGTTGACACATGGCATAGAGGAAACAATCTGCATAAATTTGGAAACAGCATCATCTGAGAGGCATCTACTGTGATAATATTTTTCTTTAGGAGCCAAATAGTCAGAAATAGTAAAATCAAAGGTTAACAGACAATGGTCTGACAGTACAGGGTTATGAGGAGACACTACAAGATTTTCTATTTCTATGCCATATGTCAGAACAAGGTCCAATGTATGGTGGAGGTAATGAGTAGAATTTCCTACTTTCTGAGAAAACCCAATCGAGGCTAATATTGAATTAAAAGCCACATTAAGGCAGTCACTATCTACATCCACATGTATATTAAAGTCCCCTACTATAATTATTCTATCAGATTTCAGCACTAAATCAGCTAAGAAATCAGCAAATTCGGATAAAAATTCTGAGTAGGTTGATGGGGGACGATAAACTATGGCAAATAAAATTGGGTTTAACCTAAAATTGCTAAAGTGCCCAATACTGAGGACCAGGCCCTCAAAGGAATTATAACATGTTTTTTGCTTTACATTAACTAGTAATTTGGAATGGTAAATTGTTGCTACTCCTCCTCCACGACCAGAACTTCTGGGATTTTGACAGTTTAAATAACTAGAGGGAGTTGATTCATTTAAACCAACATAATCCTCTTGCCCTAACCAAGTCTCTGTAAGGGAAATAAAATCAATTTGATGATCAATTAACAGATCATGGACTAACAGAGACTTGGGAGTTAGAGACCTAATATTTAATAAACCACATTTAATTTTTAAATTATGAGGAGGAACAGAGGCCAAATCATTCAATTTAGAGGCTTTATGTTTAATTTGAGTTTTACCAATATTTTGCTTTATCACTTTGGGATGCTTATACATTATATTTTTATTTACTTTGAATGAATGAATGAATGAATGAATTTATTTCGGATTTCGGATAGTACATTACAGGTTAAAAGAAACTGTATAATATAACAACAAGGTCAAATTAGACAAAGACTCCTTCTACTATACAATTCCACGTGAGTTATCCGAAATGGGTGATGGCTGAAGCCGCAGCTTATATTGCCCACCCATATTCCATCCAAGAATTCAAAGGAGAAAAAAGAGAAAACAAGACAAGAGCGATTACAATTTAAAACAAGGCTAAGACAAAATATGACTGAGAGAAAAAGAAAACTGAGCTAGTCTAAGTTAAGCGGTTACTATTCAAAAACAAATCTAAGACATAGTGTCACAGAGAAAAAAGAAAAACTAAGCTATAACACAACACATGCTGGAAATGTCAATCCTTATGTGAGTTTACATGTCGTCTTGTAAATATGTTTGGAGTATTTCTTCCTTTAGTTTTTGTTTAAATTGTCCAAGCTTTGTACATGATTTTAATTCAGGTCCAAAATCGTTCCATAATCTGACACCTTGCACTGAAATACAGTGTTGCTTGGTAGTTGTTCTCACTGTAGGCTTTTGAAATATACATGTTCCTCTGAAGTGATATCGTTTCTCCCTTGTTTGGAACAACTTTTGGATATTTGCGGGCAGTGATAGATTCTTCACTTTGAACATTATTATTGCGGTTTTAAAGTCGATCAGATCTTTCAACTTGAGAGTTTTTTGTTTAAGAAAAAGTGGGTTTGTTGGTTCCCTGTAAGCTGCTTTGTTGATTATTCTAATAGCTCTCTTTTGAAGCATAAAGAGTGGATATATGTTTGTTTTATATGTATTTCCCCATACTTCATTACAATATGTCATGTATGGGAGTATTAATGAATGATACAAGGTGTATAGTGTGGGATGATTCAGCAAATTTTTCACTCTGTGTAATATTGCAATTGATTTGGATACTTTACCTTTTATATAATTAATATGTGGCTTCCAACACAGTTTGTTATCAATTATTACTCCAAGGAATTTAGTTTCGGATACCCTTTCAATCTCTACACCATTTACACTGAGTTTGGGTACTGGGTAGTTGTGATGGTTGTTAAAGACTATAAATTTTGTCTTGCTTAAATTGAGCGTTAATTTGTTTGAATCAAACCACAGTTTCAGCTTTCCTAATTCCTTTCCGAGTGTATCCAGAAGTTGTTCCAAGTTGTTTCCACTGCATAGCAGGTTAGTGTCATCAGCAAACAATATTAAGTCCATTTTTTCTGAAACTTTACATATATCATTTATATACATATTGAATAATAATGGTCCCAAAACTGAACCCTGTGGGACTCCACAGGTGACCTTCAGTAGCTCTGAGTTTTTGTTGTTAACACATACAAACTGATATCTATTCTTTAAGTAACTTCTTAACCAGGACAGTGCTACCCCTCTGATACCACAATTTTGTAGTTTCTTTAATAATAGATTGTGATCTACTGTATCAAATGCTTTTTTAAGATCCAGGAATACTCCAACTGAATACTCTTTATTTTCAATGGCTGTTGATATTTTTTCTGTAAATTCCATTAAGGCATATGCTGTTGTCCTTTTGTGCCTGAACCCATATTGCTGCTCACACAATAAATCATTCTTCAGTATGAAGTTGTCAATTCTCTCATAGAATATTTTTTCAAGTATCTTGGAAAATTGCGGTAATAGTGAAATTGGTCTGTAGTTGGAGAGTTCCCCTCTGTCGCCTGTCTTGTAAATCGGAATTACTTTAGCTATTTTCATTGCATTGGGAAATATACCTGATTGGAGAGACAGGTTACAGATATACGTCAGTGGTTTCACTATGCATTCGATAACAGTTTTGACTAGTAGCATATCAATACCATCGCAGTCAGTAGATGTTTTACTTTTGAACGATTTAACAATTTCAATGACCTCTCTTTCGTCTGTGTTCTTTATGAAGATGGTGTCTTTTACAGCAGTGTTATTGCATATTGAATCACCTGTTGGCACCGTAGTGGGTATTTCTCGGGCCAGTTTAGGTCCAATGTTAACAAAAAAATTATTAAATTCATCTGCAGGTGAAGCTATATTCACATTCGGAGTCGATTTATTATTTTTTGGAGTGTTAGTTGGGTAGCTGGTATTTCTGCTTTTATTTCCAAGGATACTGTTGATTATTGTCCATGTATTTTTAATATTGTCTTTGTTTTTTTCCAGTTCTTTACTGTAATAGTCTCTTTTACTACATCTTATTATATATGTTAACTTATTTTTGTATGTTTTATACCGCTGCTCTGCTTCTTTTGTCCTTTTCTTTATGAAAGCTTTATATAATAAATTTTTCTTTTTACACGCCTTTTGTAGTCCTTTGGTTAGCCATGGTTTGTCAGTAAATTTGTGTTTAAGCTTTTTTTTAACTAATGGGCAGTTTTTTTCATAAAGAGTGGTTACAATGTTTGTAAATGTGTCATAGGCTTCATTTACATCTGATACATAGACTTCTGTCCAGTCTTGCTTCAGCAAGTCCTCTTTAAAAGAACTGATTGCGTTTGGTGATTTGTGTCTGAACGATTTTGAGATTTTTTCTGGGTTGGGCCCCGTGTGGCCATGGATAAGTGCAAAGATTGGCAAGTGGTCGCTTATATCATTTATCAATAATCCACTTTCTATTTTCTTGTCGAGAACATTGACAAACAGGTTGTCAATAAGTGTAGCAGAGTGAGCTGTGATTCTACTGGGATGTGTTATTGTGGGATATAGACTCATGCTGTACATAGAGTTCATGAACTCTGTAACTACATTTTGTTGATGTGGATTAAGTAGGTCAATATTGAAATCTCCACAAATTGCTACCATTTTCTTACTAGTAATATTATTGTACAGCTCGACTAATTTATCTCTGAATGTCTCAATGCAAGTTCCCGGCGTTCTGTATATGCAGCTTATGATTAGATTTTTTGTTTTGTCTAGGTCAATCTCAACAGTAACACATTCCAGAATCCCTGGTAGTGCTAAGGACATTTCATTTACAAGCTTACATCTATATAGGTCATCAATATACAGTGCAACACCACCACCCTTTTTTTGAGATCTGTTAATGTTAAACATCTGATATCCCTCTATTGCCATCAGGGGAGCCTGGTCTGCATTAAGCCAGGTTTCAGAGACTGCTATAGCTGTGAATTTTCTGTTTAGCTGTTTTAAATAGTCCTGAATCTGTGAGAAGTTTTTGTTAAGACTTCTGCTATTGAAGTGTATTATTGACAGTTTACCATCTAATTGCACTTGACTTTTGAATTGCTTTTCAGTGTAATATTCACAGTGGTTATGAATATTATTGAAAAAGTGGTTATCAGGATCAATATCATTCTCCATCTCTTGTGGTTTATGTTCAGCATAGTGGCATATTTTTAGAGTTTGAGTTTCCTCACTCTGTGTTTCATAGTCAGTGTTCATCTGTATTTATCTAAGTCAGTAGCATCTCTGATCATTATACTTTTTGCTTGCTCAGGTGTTCCATTTAGTTTAATCCAAATTCTACAATTTCTTGTCCAGGTTGACTGTATCTTATTATGTTTCTTTAGCATCCGTGCCTGCCGTGCTAATTCAGCGTTTTTTTTTGTCAGGTGTTCATTTTCCCCGTCCACACTGTGTATGGTGCGGATGGGACACTGTTGACTTCAACTGGGGATATCGTCGGGCGGTGGAAGGAATACTTCGAGGATCTCCTCAATCCCACTGATACGCCTTCCACAGAGGAAGCAGGGTTTGGGGACGAGGGGGATGACTCGCCTATCACAGGGGCTGAGGTCGCCAAGGTGGTTAAAAATCTCCTTGGTGGCCGGGCCCCGGGGGTGGACGAGATTCGCCCCGAGTACCTCAAGGCCCTGGATGTTGTTGGGTTGTCATGGTTGACACGCCTCTGCAACATTGCGTGGAGGTCGGGGGCAGTGCCTTTGGCATGGCAAACCGGGGTGGTGGTTCCTCTCTTCAAAAAAGGGGACCGGAGGGTGTGCTCCAACTTTAGAGGGATCACACTCCTCAGCCTCCCTGGGAAGGTCTATGCCAAGGTACTGGAGAGGAGAGTCCGGCCGTTGGTCGAACCTCGGATTCAGGAGGAGCAATGTGGTTTTCGTCCTGGCCGTGGCACATCGGACCAGCTCTTTACCCTCTCGAGAATTCTTGAGGGTTCGTGGGAGTTTGCCCAACCAGTTTACATGTGTTTTGTGGACTTGGAGAAGGCATTTGACCGCGTCCCTCGTGGATTTTTGTGGGGGGTGCTTCGGGAGTATGGGGTATCGGGCTTGTTGTTACGAGCTATTCGGTCTCTGTACGACCGTTGTGAGAGTTTAGTTCGCATTGCCAACACTCGGTCGGAGTCATTCCCAGTGAGAGTTGGACTCCGCCAGGGCTGCCCTTTGTCACCGGTCCTGTTCATAATTTTTATGGACAGGATTTCTAGGCGCAGCCAGGGAATGGAGGGTGTCATGCTTGGTGACCACAGGATCTCATCTCTGTTGTTTGCAGATGATGTTGTCCTGTTGGCTTCATCCAGCAATGACCTACAGCTCTTGCTGGGACGGTTTGCCGCTGAGTGTGAAGCGGCTGGGATGAGAATCAGCACCTCCAAGTCCGAGTCCATGGTCCTCAGCCGGAAAAAGGTGGATTGTCCTCTCCGGGTTGGGGACAGGCTCCTGCCCCAAGTGGAGGAGTTTAAGTATCTTGGGGTCTTGTTCACGAGTGAGGGGAAAATGGAGCGAGAGATCGACAGACGGATTGGAGCAGCATCTGCAGTGATGCGGACGTTGTACCGGTCTGTTGTGGTGAAGAGGGAGCTTAGTTCTAAGGCAAAGCTGTCGATTTACCAGTCAATCTACGTTCCTACTCTCACCTATGGTCATGAGCTTTGGGTAATGACCGAAAGAACGAGATCGCGGATACAAGCGGCTGAAATGAGCTTTCTCCGTAGGATTGCTGGACTCACCCTCAGAGATAGGGTGAGGAGCTCAGTCATCCGGGAGAGGCTCAGAGTAGAACCGCTGCTCCTCCACATTGAAAGGAGTCAGTTGAGGTGGTATGGGCATCTGATTAGGATGCCTCCTGGACGCCTCCCACTTGAGGTGTTTCAGGCACGTCCCACTGGGAGGAGACCCCGGGGCAGACCCAGGACTCGGTGGAGAGACTATGTCTCCCAGCTAGTCTGGGAACGCCTTGGTATCCCCTCTGAAGAGCTGGAGCAGGTGGCTGGGGAGAGGGAAGTCTGGGCTTCTCTGCTTGAACTGCTGCCTCCGCGACCCGGACCTCCGGAAAAGCGGTAGAAGATGGATGGATGGAAGGTGTTCATTTAGGTAAACTTGAGTTTCCTTTAGTTTTTTTGGCCTGCCTCAGTATGTCATTTTTCACCCTCCTGTTCACAAAGCGCATCACAATTGATTTCTTTGTTTTGTTATCTTTCTTCGGTAAAGCATAACAGGCTGAGATCGCATTGGCTTCTACCTTAATGTCTTTATCATTAAGGAACTGAAGCACTTGGTTTTCTAAGGACATTGATTCACTTATGGAAGCATGTTCACCACTCAGTCCTGTAGCGGCATGGGCGTACGACTGATATCTGATGTCTAGTCCACTTATAACTATGTCATCAATGCGAGAACCTTGTTCAAGATCCTCAACGCGTTGCTCCAAAAGACGCCCGTGTTGCTCCAGGTCCATAATTTTTTTGTCTTTTTCTTTTATTATTGAATGTAGGGCTTGTACCTCCTGTATTAGGTCTAATATTTTGTCCTGCTGGCTAGTCACTTTGGCCAGTTCATCTAACACAAAGTTCAGAGTTTTTTTAATTTCTTCCATTTCCTCTTTTTTGGGTGGCATTTTACTGACCTGTGGATAGAAATAAGCAGAGAATCCGGCTAGGCCTCAACTAGCTCGGTCACTACTGGACCCGCCGCTCCTGCGCAGCTTCTCCGCCGAGTGACGCTGCTCAGCTCCGCAGATCACCGCCGTCTATCGCCGGCGCCTGCCTCCGTCTACCTGGCCAGTTGTGTCGTGCACCGCCGGCGCAGCCGGAATCCACCGATCACAGCCACTCGTCGCCGTCTGGCTAGGCGGCTCCTCCGCTGGGAGCCGACAGCCGACTTTGGAGGGAGCAGACAACAATTCTCTGATGGGGAAGTCATGGGCTAAGCTGAGGGGTGGCGGATGAAGAGGAGCTGCAGAGAGGCGTGTAAGACTGCGACTCTGCTTTCTGGTCCCAACTCTGAGTAGTCAAGGTTTTGGAAATTTGGATAAAAAAGATGCCAGATTGTTAGATAAATGAGAAGCACCATCCAAAGTGGGATGAATGCTGTCTCGTCTCATAAGACCAGGTTTTCCCCAAAAAGTGCTCCAATTGTCAGTGTAGCCCACGTCATTTTTAGGACACCACACAGACACAGCCAGCGGTTCAAGGATGACGAGCGGCTAAACATGTCATCACTGGTCAGATTGGGGAGGGGCCCAGAGAATACTACAGTGGCAGACATCGTTTTTGCAAAGTCACACACCGATTCTACATTAAGTTTCGTGACTTCCGACTGCCGGAGACGGATGTCATTAATGCCGGCGTGAATAACAATTGTGGAATATTTACAGTTACTTTTAGCCAGCATTTTCAAATTTAACTCGATGTCGCCTGCTCTGGCCCCAGGAATGCATGTGACTATGGCCGCTGGAGTCTCTAGGTTCACGTTTCTGACTACAGAGTCGCCAATGATCAGAGTTTTTTCCTCAGCGGGTGTGTCGCTGAGCGGGGAAAAACGATTAGAAACGTGAACAGGTTGGTGGTGAACCGGGGCTTTGCAACTAGGCTTCCTTCTCACTGTCACCCACCCAGTCTCCTCGCTGCTGAGGAGAGCCGGGGGACCGCTGACAGGGGGGCCTAAGCTAGCTAGCTCCGCTGCAGCTAATGGGCGTCCGTCAAGATTAACTGGCGCAGACGGTGTTTCAATGCAGCGGAGCCGGGATTCCAAATCAGACAACCTCGCCTCGAGCGCCTCAAAAAGACAACATTTATTACATTTACCATTATCACTAAAAGAGGCAGAGGTGTAGCTAAACATCTGACAGAGAGAGCACACCAGAGGAGGAGAGGAAAGAGAGCTAGTAGCCATAGCTAGTGGCTGGAGAGCAACCACACAGGCAGACAGCAAAACAGGAAGTGACGATACGTTACCACAAGGAAGTGACGATCCTCCAAATCCATTTCCCAAAACAATCTGAAATATGGACTCATCAGACCACAGCACACTTTTCCACTTGGCATCAGTCCATCTCAGATGAGCTCAGGCCCAGAGCAACCATTGGCAAAAAGTGATCAGCTGCCAAAAAAACTGATTGCCAGTTTCCATATTGTAGTTATGGGGTTATATTAGCCGTAAAATATATATTTGAACAGGTAAACAGTACTGAGTTAGGTATAATAAGATATTTAATAATTATGATGCATTTTTAAGACAAAACAAACTTAATCTAGGATTAAAACACAGGTAACTGTCATAAACTCCCCATGCGCTTTTCGGAGGAGGAGAAGGAAGGATGGACTTAAGCGCAGCATTACACCAAACACACATTTATTGATATCAAACAGTTCAAAAGTAAAGACTTACAGAAATGTAACAGTTGTGCCCAAAAAGGCTCACACGGATTGCGTGCAGCAGGCAGACCACTGTGCACCGTGGCCACAAAAACGACAGGACAAAATGCTCGGCTAAACCTAGAGTTCTCCAGGACGCTCGATTGGCACGGGAGAAGAGCTGGGTCTACAGTGCCAAAGCGTAGCAGTTGTGCCGCAAGGGGAAATGCTACAGACAAGCATAGCAGCACAACTGCAGACAGAAACGCAGACAGCTCTTACTCACCTTGCAGGACCAGTCCAAGTCGTCCAAGTTCGCCAGCAAGCACAAACACCAATAATCCTTCACAACGTGACGGTCACATGGGGATGAACAACCATATGAGCACGTATAATGGTCCAGCGGTGTTTGACTAGCAAAGAGCTGCTGAAGTACAAACACCGCTGGTATAATAAATCAGGAACACCTGTCAAAGCGCGGGAAAGATGATGAACGGGACTGGGAACAGCTGATGGAAATGAGAGAGAGAGGGGGCATGGCCGGGCCGGCAGACTGTCAGCAGTGTCACAGAAAGTAGGTCACAGCGGCTGTCTAACAGCTGCCGGTCAGGCAGTGGCTATGAATATGGAAACAGCACAGAATACATAATATGCACATGCACAGCGGAACCAAAACCCACAGAGAGATCAGGGGCAAGCCGGGGGGGAAGCCAAGCCGGCTCGGCTCCTGACAGGTAATAGTCACAAGGTTACATGGAAAATACATGGATTTAATGTAGATACTGTATAAATATATATTCTCTGCATCAACAATGTACTATACATGTATTCATTTAGTATTGCACTAGGAATTTTGACAATAAACCTTTGTACTTTTTGCAGATGTGTCTCCACTTCTGTTTTAATTGTGAAGGTTACCACCAAGGGACACAAATTAAATACTAAAAGATTAGAAAAGCTGTCTAAGAACAATCCAGCAGTTTGAGAAATCACTTTTGGTTTGATGTAAGTCTGTCAACAGAATTATGAGCCATAAAGCAGTTTGTGTTAAAATATTAAATCCCATTAAACCCTAACTCAGCGGTGTCCAGTCATGTGCAATGGAGGGCCAAGATCCTGCAGGTTTTCTCTTCTACCCAGTCTCTTCAGCAGGTGTTTTCACTGATCAGCAGTCAGTGGAAGAAATTCAGTGGAATCTGCTGTTGAAGACACTGGTTGGAGGTAATGGCACATGATTAGACACCCCTGCAATAACCCATTATTAGAAAATACAGATGCTAATATGGCCCAGAATTCCTCCATATACTGGTACTATCACTAAAGTGTACAGGGTCTTCTGCACTGGCACATCCAAGAATACAGTCTTCAGTAAATAAAATAATTGTTTTTGGTTACTTTTTCTTAAAAATGAGCCATTATTTTCAAAGTCATTGATAAATGGTTTTTACTGTTGACTCTTTTCCCACCGGTGTCTTAACAGACAAAATAGAAAATCATGACGCAAACACTGAAGTCAATAAATTGTTTATTACAATCAGCAGCAAAATCCAGATTATTTAGAATGTGCAAAATTCAAACTCTAAATTGTAAAAAAAAAGAAAGAAAGAAAGAAAGAAAGAACTTAGAATGGGTCACACACGCCGGCCATGCTGCCTCACTGAGAAGCAACTGGATGTGCCGCTCACACTGGTCCCGGTTCAGCAGATGTTCAGCCTGCATCTCTGTAAATAGTGATGCACGGTCCGGCTCGGGTGTATCGTTTTCCTCTTGCCTAGACGAAAGACAGAAATGGGTGGTGGTTAATTAAAGCAAGTTTAAAACATATTTGGGAAATACATTTGTTGCAAAAAACCAGTGGTGGAATGTGACAAAAAAGTACTTTGTTGTATTTAACCACAATTTTTATGTAGCTGCACTTCAGTAAAATAGATTTTACAAGGGCTGGGTTATGTCTAAAATCACTTTTGCCGTGGCCTCAGCAATCAGAATGAGTTAATACATTCAGTTGAATGGAATCTAGTACTTTAACTGAGGGTGTGCATCCTCAAGTATGGAGTCACTCAGTAAAAATATGTAATTTTTTATCAATAAAAGTTTAGCCACCGCTCTGTTACCGCTGTGTCTCTTCTTGCCCTGGCTTCAAGTGTGGGCGGTGTTTTGTATTGCTAAAATATAAAAGGATGCACTTCAATGGTTATCAAATATTTGTAATGTATCCTGTTATTATAGTACTGCATGAGTTTATTGACAATACACTATAAACTACACATATAAACTAAATTATAATGGTGACTGAAAAACTCCCATTCCTCAAAGTGCAAGATACACTATTATGAATATAACTCATAAAAAAATCACACTAGTGATCTGGAAAAAAAATAAATAAATAAATAAACAAGCCGTTCTTAGACAGTGGCTAATATTGGATGTGCCATTCATTTTCAATTATTCTGTAATTAATATTCACACAATCAAATAAATCTCAGTTCAGTCCCTTTCATATTAAGTGGAAATTGTGCTACTTTAGTTTTTGCACTATATCTATACATTAACTTAAAAAAGCAAAGGATTTGAGTGCTTTTTCGTTCACCACTACTTAAAATCAACGGGGTGTACAACTTACCAGTCATAACACATTTCTATGTCATGCTGCATTGTGGTGTCAAAGCAGATGCTGGTTGGACTCTAGAATGAAAATACACACAACTTAAGTACAGCACAGCACGAAAGTGCAACATGTAAAAAAACACCCTTTTAACCAGGATTTAGCCAGAGTGTTTTAACTGGAGTTAGCATTGATGGCTAACTAGCTAGCTCATTGTCTGCATACAGGAGACAACATTGTTGTTTGTTCAAAGTGAGCTTTCCACTGCTGGGACAAATAATGTAAAAGATGCATAATATCACATCATATCACATCACTCACCATCCTCTATATTGTTGTAAGATGTGACTAATGCAGGTGTTTAGATAGGACAGCTCAGTGCGTGAACGTGAGTGAGTGCATGTGCGCAGCCAAGGCGCGCCCCGGTGTGTGTGGAACGGCTCCGACGAGTGAACGGTGTGTATGATTTTGGGTGGATGACAGACAGAGAGCGAGGCGACCGGAGCAGGTAGAAATCATTGCTATCAACAGTGCAGTCTGTAAATAAAGCCCCAACGCTTCAGCAATATGGCCTGTGCCTCTGTGTACCACCATATCCTGTTTAACAAGAGTGAGGTTTTACTCGGGAGTTAACCCCGGAGGAAAAAGCTGCCTCCGGCCCTGGAGAAGACAGATCTCCCCTGCGTCCCCCAACCACGGTTAGGAGACGAGAGGCAGGAACGGTTAACAATATCCTAATATCACGGCTTTCAACTGCCATGGTCGGGCGCTCCCGTTATTTGCCGGTCGATGGCTGTAAATGCATTTCGGGTGGCTCCATCTAGTTCCCTCTGGATTCTGTCATCAGCCAAAGGCACAGGAAAGTCTGCTGGACCATGGTGTTGATTTTTGTGAAGCATTCTATCATTGTTGTTTATACTGACGCTTGCTTGCTGGCTCACGGACGAATCTTTGCAAATGGTAGCTGGAGATTCTGTTTAAGACATCGCACTCATGACGTTACACCCTGATCAATCAATGGTCTGCAGTCTGTTGATGTCACATTTTCAGCTTGACTCAGCTCACTTGGAACCTGAATCAGATGGGTACAAAAAAAGTACCTGGAAGCTGGTACCAGGTACTAATGGAAAAGCTTACAAAGCGCCCCGAGTCAAAGTGAGTAGAGCCAAACAGGTACTAGTGGAAAAGGGCCATTATTAGGTTCAGATGGTGTCAAGCGTGTGTGGCGGCAACTGGGTGAGGAGTACGAAGACAAGTATGTCTTGCCTACAGTCAAGCATGGTGGTGGGAGTGTCATGGTTTGGGACTGCATGAGTGCTGCCGGCACTGGGGAGATACAGTTCATTGAATGAATGCCAACATATACTGTGACATACTGAAGCAGAGCATGATCTCCTCCCTTCGGAAACTGGGCCCAGCGCAGTATTCCAACATGATAACGACCCCAAACACACCTCCAAGACGACCACTGCCTTGCTAAAGAAACTGAGGGTAAAGGTGATGGCTTGACAAGCATATCTCCAGACCTAAACCCTATTGAGCTTCTGTGGGGCATCCTCAAATGGAAGGTGGAGGAGCGCAAGGTCTCTAACACCATAATGTAGTAGTAGTAGTAGATTAGTTTATTTGACAGGGACAGTGCAATAAACATAGACAATTAATCAAAGACAATCAATCTGATGTGTTGCACGTAGAGTGTATAGCTATTAGCTAATTTGCAACTCTTGTCCCTGGATGGGCTTTAGAAAAAAGAATCAAGATAAAAAATATACACAATAACCACATACATCAATGCAGAAAAATTATAAATACACAATTATAAATATTATAAATACACAAATATAACAGCCTGACTCACATTTAACATAAATATTATAAATATTATAAATACACAAATATAACAGCCTGACTCACATTTAACACATATAACTCACATTTGCCTATTTCAGGCCTTCCTCCCTCCGTCACTCACTATAAACAAACACATTTATTCCTTCCCTTCATTCACTCTCACTTTGCAGAGTCATCATGGAGAAGTGAAAGAGGATTCCAGTGGCAACCTGTGAAGCTCTAGTGAACTCCATGCCCAAGAGAGTTAAAGCAGTGGTGGAAAATAATGGTGGCCACAGAAAATATTGACACGTTGGGCACAATTTGGACATTTTCACTAGGGGTGTACTCACTTTTGTTGCCAGCGGTTTAGACATTAATGGCTGTGTTGAGTTATTTTGAGGGGGCAGCAAATTTACACTGTTATACAAGCTGTACACTGACTACTTTACATTGTATCAAAGTGTCATATCTTCAGTGTCGTCCCATGAAAAGATATAATAAAATATTTACAAAAATGTGAAAGATGTACTCACTTTTGTGAGATACTGTATGTCACAGAAAGAGTGATATCATGAATGTAGTAGGGTGGTGCTACTGTGTATTCATGATATTGCTCTCCGTGTAGTGTAATACTGTTTTGCACAAACATAAACAATTTATATGTTGTCAGTAATAAGTTTATTTGTTTATTGATTTTTTTGGACCTCTGATCTCTCAAGCATGATAAAAAAAAAACACCAAAAAAACAATGTGTAGCCCAGTGAAACTGAGCAGCTTCATAGGATATTAAAAGTAAACCGGTGCTTAAAGTTATTACAGGGAATATTTGATTTATTGTGGCCCATTAGAACCCCCTAGTGGCATGCTCAGGAGAGTGACATTCAGTGATGCTGACGTGATCGTTACCTCAGATGCAAGCTTGTTGTATTATTATTGTTACGTGGTGACTACAGCGCTCCTGTGGCAGATGAAAAAAGATCTTTTTGGAGCCCGGTAGAGTTATAAAATTAAGCGATGATCAATCATTTGGAAATTAGATATTATATAAATCGGTCACTGTGTAGAGAATGTGGAAATGACGAGTCTGAGTTTATCTCACGAGTCAGGTTTATTCACATTCTCCAACATCATCAAACATAGAAAGAGAAAGAAACCCCCAGACATTCGTCCTTTTATACCCCAGGACATCAAAGCACACAGTCACATTGTATTTAATCCCAAGTCACAATGCGTCTTCTTCCAGGTCTTATCATCTCCACCTAAAGTCACTGGCGGCCAGGAAATCCCCCAAGGCCATCTCTTTGCATACCAAAGACCACATCTCACATCCTTCTGTTATCTCTAGGAGGGTCAGTCCTTTAGTTTATCTGAGACGTGAAGCATACAGTAATATACATATGAAGCATATGAAACCCACATATGTGTCCCACATGACCCCCCCCCCCCCCCAAACGTCTAAGATGGAACAACGTAATAACAGTCTGCATGTCATGATAAAATCACACACATCAGTCCACATGCTGCTTGGGCCTCAGTCTTCTCCCGTATCTGCTGTAAGCAGGCTTTACCACCCCCGCGGTGCCCTCCTGCTGGGGAACTGCTGTCTGAGGATGAGAACTGTTAGTCAACCCCTGTGGGAGCTCTGGGGAATGCTCCTTAGGGGGTCTGCCGCGCCGAGGAGCCCTGGCCAACTGCACACCTTCGTCAGCCACCACAAAAGCGGGTTTGAGCCTGTTTATGCCAATCATTTCTTTTCTGCCCCCCAAATCTAGCAAAAAGTGGTTATCTCCTGTTTCCAGCACTCTAAATGGTCAATCATAAGGTGGTCGCAAGGGTGGGTGATGGGCGTCATGCCTGACAAAAACAAACTCTGCATTTTTTAAAGCCTTAGGCACAAAAACGCGTGGAAAACTGTGGTGAACGGGGCCAGGGAGCCTGCTCGATCCCGTGCTACTCTGCAACCGCTGAGCTGGGGAGCACTCTGGTGCAGGATTATCTGGGAGAAATCCCCCGGGCAGCTGAAGTGGCTGTGCGAAAACTAATTCAGCCGGGGAGACTTCTAAATCCTCTTTAGGTGCAGAACGCAGCCCCAATAAAACACATATGTGGGCTATACATTAAAATGAATTTGAAAAACTTTTAAAAACGCTATTTTAAATGCCCCTGCTACTCCACTCTGACTGACTGATCACTAGGTCAGCCGAAACCGGAAGCTCCGCCCATAATCATTCCTATAGCGGCACCCCCAGGAATAAGGTGGATATTCTATTTATGTCCCTGTTTCTAAGCATGTGAACAAATGCTGAGCTAATTTGCTGTTAACTAACTGAACATATGAAAGGAGATTAATATGTTAAGCAATTCCTGTTGTTAAACTGTGATTTTTACTGTGACTGTGATATTTTGTAAATATGTTAGATGTAACTCAAGTGGAGTATGATATTTTTTGATGCAGTAGAGTAGAAAAAGATAACCAGACTAACTGAATACGGACAACTAAGCAGTGCTCTGCACATTTGTGCAGATTTTTTTTTTTTTTTTTGGCTGAGATATTCCAGAGGGAGACCTTATAGAAGCCACCACTCCACACTGCCTCCAGGATTCACCCCGTCATCTCTTCGTTACCTCACCCTGGCAGATTCCCCTCATCATCATCATCATCATCATCATCATCATCATCATCCCTTTCCCTTCTTCATCTTCTCAGCCTGGAAGGACAATTTTCTTGCCATAGGTGGTGGTAGGAGTTAGAGACTGATTTTTTTTATTGTTGTCAATTTATGTTATTTTGAGATCTGTTTATTGGTTTATTTATGAGCTCTATTGGTTGATTTTTCTTTTCTTTATATCTTGATTTATTTTTTGCCTAGGCCCAGCATTGTTAATTTGTATCAGAGCTGTCAATGAAATTTGGTAAATAAGTTTACATGATTGGTGTGAGTCATTAGAAGGAGAAAGGGGTAACATTTTAAGTTGCTGTGCTATTTCATAATATGCCAGATCTCATAGAACCTAGATATAGATCTACCTGCAACACGACTATAAGGTGTGGTGGGTTACAAATGCAAAAGAAGAAAAAAAATGTAATACATATACAGTAATAAAGTTTGTACTCGAATTGAAATCAAAAGAAAACACATATCAAGTTTTCCAACAGTCATTTCCTTTAAATCCCTGTGGTCCAAGAGGAGTAGGCAGAAGTAAAAACTTACCTAGGCCTGCCCCCTTTTACTTTTTTTGTATAAAAAACTATTTTGTTTTATAAGTATTTTCAATATACAGTATCACACAACCTGTATCCATATCAAATCAAATAGAATATATATACACTCCTAAAGGAACAGACAATTGTCAGAAAATCCTGTTACTACAACAACAAAACAGAAGACAATAGATAATAATAATAATAATAATAATAATAATATAGACAACAGATGCAGATATAGTACAGGTGGGAGACAACAACATCATTCATTCATCATCATCTTTCCATCACACAGTATTGTCTATTATTTCCTCGAGAAATTTAATGGCAGCTACACTTTCAATTTCAATATTATTAATCGTAAGTTTGTTTTTTTGGTCAATTTGACAACTGCCAAAGACTAAAGTGCATCCGAAAAGTATTCACAGTGCTTCACTTTTTCCACATTTTGTTATGTTACAGCCTTATTCCAAAATAGAATAAATTCAGTTTTTCCTCAAAATTCTACACAAAATAACCCATAACGACAATGTGAAAAAAAGTATTTTTTGAGATTTTTTGCAAATTCATTAAAAATAAAAACCAAGAAATCAATCTTTGCTCAATACTTTGTTGATGCACCTTTGGCAGCAATTACAGCCTCAAGTCTTTTTGAATATGATGCCACAAGCTTGGCACACCTATCTTTGGGCAGTTTCGCCCATTCCTCTTTGCAGCACCTCTCAAGTTCCATTAAGTTGGATGGGAAGTGTCGGTGCACAGCCATTTTCCGATCTCTCCAGAGATGTTCAATTGGATTCAAGTCTGGCCTCTGGCTGGGCCACTCAAGGACATTCACAGAGTTGTCCTGAAGCTATTCCTTTGATATCTTGGCTGTGTGCTTGGGGTTGTTGTCCTGCTGAAAGATGAACCATCGTCCCAGTCTGAGGTCAAAAGCGCTTTGGAGCAAGTTTTCAACCAGGATGTCTCTGTACATTGCTGCATTCATCTTTCCCTCTATCCTGACTAATCTTCCAGGTTCCTGCCACTGAAAAACATCCCTACAGCATGATGCTGGCACCACCATGCTTCACTGTAGGGATGATATTGGCCTGGCGATGAGCGGTGCCTGGTTTCCTCCAAACATGATGCCTGGCATTCACACCAAAGAGTTCAATCTTTGTCTCATCAGACCAGAGAATTTTGTTTCTCATGGTCTGAGAGTCCTTCAGGTACCTTTGGGCAAACTCCAGGCAGGCTGCCGTGTGCCTTTTACTAGGGAATGGCTTCCTCCGGGCCACTCTAACATACAAATCTAATTGGTGGATTGCTACAGAGATGGTTGTTGACATGTTTCAAACAAAGGCAGGACCCAAGGAGCAGAGACCACAACAGGTTAACAGGTAAGATGCAAGATAATGATTTTATTTACAATTAATTTTATTATTGTGCCGGGACAGGAGCCCTATAAAGGGGAGAAGAGAAAGGAGATGTTAATGACAAATTAGTCTCTGGCAACGTATTGTGTTTATGAAAGCTACAGTGAGGGGGCTATAATTACGTGAGCTGCTTGCAGTTGAAGATTCAGGAAAAAGGAGAGCTGAGACTACTGGTAGGATGGTAACGGGCTGGCAGAGTCCCAGGGGCAAAGCTGAGGAGACACTAAGATCCAGAGACGAGCAAAACAAGCAGGAGTGTACATGGACTTACGTGATTCCAAAGATGCTGGGAGGACGGGGGGTCAGGGCTGAGGCTGGGTTGTGAGCAAGCTGGAGCACACACAGAGTGTAGCACAATGTCCAGGGTACAGAAGATGATCTTGTGGCAGCATAGTAGCATTGAGACAATCCCACAGGGAAATGATACCAGTTCACCCCTTAAGTAGGGTGAGGCCCAGTGGCTGTACAGCTGATGCAGAAGAGGAATGATTACTGAGTGTGTGTCTGTGTGCTTGCTCACCGCATACCATGACAGTTGTCCTGGAAGATTCTCCTCTCTTCACCGAGGAACACTGGAGCTCTGACAGTAACCATCGGGTTCTTGGTCACCTCCCTGACAAAGGCTCTTCTTCCCCAATCGCTCAGTTTAGATGGCCAGCCAGCTCTAGAAAGAGTCCTAGTGGTTCCAAACTTCTTCCATTTACGTATAATGGAAGCCACTGTGCTCACTGGGACCTTCAAAGCAGTAAAAATTTTTCTGTACCCTTCCCCAGATTTGTGTCTCGAGACGATCCTTGTCTCGGAGGTCTACAGAAAATTCCTTTGACTTCATGCTTAGTTTGTGCTCTGGCATGCACTGTCAGCTGTGGGAGATTATATAGACAGGTGTGTGCCTTTCCAAATCATGTCCAATCAACTGAATTTACCACAGGTGGACTCCAATTAAGCTGTAGAAACATCTCAATGATGATCAATGGAAACAGGATTCACCTGAGCTCAATTTTGAGCTTCATGGCAAAGACTGTGAATACTTATGTACATGTGATTTGTTGTTTTTTTTATCTTTAATAAATCTGCAAAAATCTCAAAACTTTTTTCACATTGTCATTATGGGGTATTGTGTGTAGAATTTTGAGGACAACAATGATTTAATCCATTTTGGAATAAGGCTGTAACATAAAATGTGGAAAAAGTGAAGTGCTGTGAATACTTTCCGGATGCACTGTATATATTTTGTTTTACTTAAATTCAATGTTACATTGTTTTCATCAAACCATCTCTTCACCATTGTCACTTCCCTTTCAACAATATCCAGGAGCTGTTGCAGGTTCTTCCAACTGTAAAATAAAATTGTGTTGTCCACAAATTATATGGTTTTCAGGTTGTTGGGTTTTTTTGTTGTTGTTGTTAATTCACACAAATTGTTGATGTATATAATAAACAGGAATGGTCCCAACACTGACCCCTGTGGGACTCCACAGATAACATTCTGCATATGAGATTTTGCATCTAATAATTGCATATATTGTTTCCTGTCCAGTAAAAAGCTGCTTATCCAGTCATATGCGGTTCCTCTAATTCCGTACCTTTGTAATTTTATCATCAATAGTTCATGATCTACGGTATCAGAATCTTTCTTTAGATCAAAAAACACCCCTGAAGCATATTTTTTTCTTTTCTATGGATGTTGTTGTCTTTTCTACCAAATCAATGAGTGTCATGAATGCTCCTATGGAGCAGATGGACAGACCCACATGGAGGATTGTGTCAGTGCAACTTATTACATAAAAGGGAAAAATACAATGTGCTCCAACCAGCTTATCTTGGTAAGCAAGAATAAGGAATAAACACAGCATGCTACCAAACCAACTGGTGAGCGGGTAGAAAAAGACAAAAAATACCCCAAAGCACTCCAACAAACAAACTGGTGAGCAAACTGCACCCGCAGCGGCTCTGGGCTGGAGCAACGCTGCACCCTCGGTAGACCAGCTGACCAGTGAGAGCACCAGACCAAGAAGGCAGTTCACCAATGGGATATAAGAATCAGAATCAGATTTATTGCCATTGTTCATGTAGTACACAAACTAGGAATTTGTCTCGGTGCAATGCTGCAACATTAAACATGATAAAAATAAAAGATAGAAATAAAAAACTATACATGCAATAAAATGTAGAATAAGAATGAGTAATACTAGTCAAAGCAATTTTTAAATACATTAGCGAGCAGCAGATATTGTGGAGTACTACATAGTACAGTCGGTAATGCAAAAAGAAAACAGTGATGATTGACATGAGTCTGGTTGAGCTGCTGTGCATAGTGCACGAGAGTCAATAAGTCACTTAGTGTTCAGCAGTCTGATGGCAGAGGGGAAGAAACTGTTCATGTGACGGGAGGTTTTAGTCTGAATGGACCGAAGTCTTCTACCTGAGGGGAGGGGGGCAAACAGTACGTGACCAGGGTGTGAAGGATCGGCTATGATCCGGCCTGCACGCCTCCGGGTCCTGGAGATGTACAGGTCCTGGAGGGATGGGAGCTTGCAGCCGATCACCTTCTCAGCAGCGCGCATGACGCGCTGCAGCCTTAGTCTGTCCCTGGCAGTGGCTCCTGCGTACCACACGGTTATGGAGGTGGTGAGGATGGACTCGATGATGGCCGTGTAGAACTGCACTAACATCTTGGTGGGTAGCTTGAGCTTCCTCAGCTGCCGCAGGAAGAACATCCTCTGCTGGGCCTTTTTGATGAAGGAGCTGATGGTCGCTCCCACTTGAGGTCCCTGGTGATGGTGGTGCCTAGGAAGCAGAAGGAATCTGCAGTGGTGATGGGAGAGCCTGTGAGGATAGGGGGGGCAGAGGGGTTGTGACTTTCCTGAAGTCCACAATCATCTCCACTGTCTTCAGAGCGTTCAGCTGCAGGTTGTTGTGGCTGCACCAGGACGCCAGCTGGGCCACCTCTCTCCTGTAGACGGACTCGTCACCGTTGGAGATGAGCCCGATGAGGGTGGTGTCGTCCGCAAACTTGATCAGCTTGACAGACTGGTGGCTGGAGGTGCAGGAGTTGCTATAAAGGGAGAAGAGTAGGGGGGAAAGTACACAGCCCTGGGGTGATCCGGTGCTGATGCTAACAGAGTCTGAGACAGTCTTTCCCAGCTGCATATGCTGCCTCCGGTCCGTCAGGAAGTCGGTGATCCACCTGCAGAGGGAGTCAGGCACATTGAGCAAGGACAGCTTGTCCTGGAGCAGAGCGGGGCGGATGGTGTTGAATGCAGAGCTGAAGTCCACAAATAGGATCCTGGCGTAGGTTCCCGGGGAGTCCAGGTGCTGCAGGATGGAGTGGAGGGCCAGGTTGACTGCGTCGTCCACAGACCTGTTGGCTCGGTAGGCAAACTGCAGCGGGTCCAGGAGGGAAGTGGTGATGGACTTGAGGTGGGGCAGGATCAGGCACTCAAAGGACTTCATGACTACAGAGGTGAGCGCTACAGGTCTGTAGTCGTTAAGTCCAGTGATCCGTGGCTTCTTGGGGATAGGGATGATGGTGGAGGATTTGAGGCAGGTCGGCACGTGGCATAGCTTAAGGGAGGTGTTAAAAATGTCTGTGAAGACAAGAGTCAGCTCTTTCGCACAGTGTCTCAGGGTGGAGGGAGACACGCCGTCCGGACCGGGGGCCTTGCGCGGGTTCAGTCTGGAGAACTGTCTGTGCACGTCCTGCTCACTGATGACAAGGGCAGGGGGGGAGGAGGGGGGGCTGCCTTTGATGAAGTAGGGACCGTGGAGGCAGTGGAGCTGGGGGGAGGGGGGGAGATGGACACAGCTGACGGGGTGTCAAAACGGGCATAATGTTGGGACAATCTTTGACAAAGGGCTTTGTCATCCTGACCTTTAGAAGCCTGAGGCCGATAGTTGGTGATTTGCCTCAGTCCTCTCCACACAGAAGCCGAGTCGTTGGCAGTGAACTGCTGCTGGAGTCTTTCAGAATACACAGATTTAGCTCTCCTCAGCTCTCTGTTAAACCGATATTTGACCTCCCTGTAGCAGTCCCTGTCTCCACTTTTCAACGCTGCTTCCTTCTCCTTCCTGATCTGTCTGAGCTTAGCAGTGAACCAGGGCTTATCATTAGAGTACCTCACCCTGGTGCGCGATGGAAGAATGCTCTCCTCACAAAAGTGGATATATGAGTTCACAGTGTCCGTGTACTCATTCAGATCATGTGTGGCTCCTTTAAACATGCCCCAGTCAGTTATTTCCATGCACGTGCTCAGCTTCTTCCCAGCTTCACTGGTCAATTTTCTCGTAGTGGTCACAACAGGTTTAGTGAGCTTTAGTCTCTGGGGATGATGGGGGTAGACCCATGTCGGCCTTGGCGAGGGGGGCTGTACCCGCGGAGGACCTGGCCTGGGCCGTAGCTGTGCCCACGGTGACCTCCAGTGGTGAGCCTGGACCCACGGAGACCTCTGATGGTACTGGAACATCTCCGGTGATCCTGGGAGGAAGCTCAGATAAAAACACATAGAGAAACAGGGTCAGGGTCACCAGCAGTGGCGGACCCTGGCAAAGTGAGCTCAGGCGCAGCAGGCGGCTGCACCCGATTGTCCTCACCAAGAGCCAGGCAAGATCTCTCCAGGGCAGAAAAGAGAAAAATAAAAGAGATCACTTGCCCGAGCTGGAGCTCCACCGCCGTCCAGGACTCTGACGAGCCAGTGTCATGTCGGGCTCAGTCCTCTGGCTGTCCAGCTCAGTGGCTGACACTGCAACGGTGGCCTTTGCAGCAGGCATGACGATGGTTGCAGTCCTTAGGCCAGCAGGCAATGTACCCCATGCTGGTGACTCCTCCGGCGTGGCAGCTGGGGGCTGACTCTCCGCTGATCCTCCAGGGCCTCGGGCTCCTCCATCGTCCTGCGGTTCTGCTCTGAGGCCGATGCACACTCGGGGAAAGGAGGAGGAGACAAGGAGAGGGCAGGTGAATAGCTCAGAATAGCAGCTGGTGGGGACAGCTCAGGGGACTGCTTTCCCTGAGTCTCCCTACCGGGAATCAGGCAAAACATTTCATCATAGATAGATGAATGAAATAACACTTGCCTGTTTTCCCGGCTCTGGATGTCGCCAGCTTCTGCATGAGGCACATCGTCCCTCCCTGTGGCTAAGGTGACCATGGACCCCTCTGAGGATTGTAGCGGAGCCGCCCCTGTGGCCACTGGAACGGGAGTTGCCAGTGAAAAAATGGAACACCCCTTGGCAGCAGGAAGAAGCACCGAGGGGACGGGCCTCACAGTGGTAGTGGAGGGAGGTTGGGTTGACGAAACTGTCAGCGAGGGAAAGGAGGACCTGGAGACTGCTGCAGGAATAGCTGGGCCCAGTGTATGGGGAGTGGCTGTCCACGAGGCGGGATTATTCCTCTTGTGATCCTGGACTCGCCACCGCCGTGGAACTGGCGACAGGCATACTGGAGCTGGAAGCAGAGTGAGAGGACAGATGGCCACAAGCTTTTGAGAGCGCCTCCGCTTCAGCTCTGCGAACAATGCCCCTCTCCTCAGATCTGGAAATACTTGTTGGAGCATGCAGACCAAGGATAACAGCTCTAACTAACTAACTAACTAACTAGCACTTATATAGCGCTTTTCTAGTCACAAAGGCCACTCAAAGCGCTTTCACTAATACTAACCCTCTATTCTAAGGGCCTATAGGAAACAGATATCTAGGGACAATTTAGAACAACCAATTAACCTAACATGCATGTCTTTGGATTGTGGGAGGAAACCGGAGCCCCCGGAGTAAACCCACGCAGCACAGGGAGAACATGCAAACTCCATACAGAAAGGTTCCAACCCCTGCCAGCCTGGGGATTCGAACCAGGAACCTTCTAGCTGTAAGGCAACAGTGCTAACCACTGCACCACCGTGCTGCCCAGCTCTGCGTACTGCAGATACTTCCAGACGCCGGGATGCGCCTCCAGAATACCCACAGCTCCATCTAAACAACTCCATTTCTTCTTGGGTCCATGGGCTTCGGGAGATTCGTCCATGAAATCTCGGATAAAGTCCGCCGCCCACTCCTCCTCCGCAGTTAGAGACCCTTCTGCCAATCCTCCTCTGCTGGTGTGAGAACGACACGCCGGGGACATAGTGAGCTCCAGAAATAGGTGAGTGGAAAAACACAAAAAGATGAAAAAATGCCCTGACACAACTGCTGGATCCTTCACTGGTGGTTATTTTCTGTCAAGAATGCTCCTACGGAGCAGATGGACAGACCCACGCGCAGGATTGTGTCAGTGCAATTTATTACATAAAAGGGAAAAATACATTGTGCTCCAACCAGCTTATCTTGGCAAGCAAGAATAAGGAATCAACACAGCACACTCCCAAACCAACTGGTGAGCGGGTAGAAAAGACAAAGAATACCCCAAAGCACGCCGACAAACAAACTGGTAAGCTACTAACTACTAACTAACCTGCACTTATATAGCGCTTTTCTAGTCACAAAGACCACTCAAAGCGCTTTCATTAATACTAACCCTCTATTCTAAGGGCCTATAGGAAACAAGATATCTAGGGACAATTTAGAACAGCCAATTAACCTAACATGCATGTTTTTGGCATGTGGGAGGAAACCGGAGAAATCCCGGAGTAAACCCACGCAACACGGGGAGAACATGCAAACTCCACACAGATCACTGTTGGTCGGGGGCTGGGATCAAACCCACGATCCCACGATCCCCACAATCCCCCGGCCAAGGGTAAACTGTGCTGCCGTAGTGCTAACCACTGCGCCACCGTGCAGCCACTGCGCCACCGTGCAGCCGGTGCTGGGTTACTTACGGTGAGATTTCACCAGAGCAGGCAGTGCTCCAGTGAAGATGAGAGGAGACAATACAGAACAGCCGCAAAGGCAGAGTGACAGTGGCAGTGTATAAATACCAGAGATGTAACGAGCGGCAGGTGCGAATGCTCAGCTGGCAGAAACTAATTGCCAATCTGCTCTCAGCTGAAGGAAGAGTAGCCAGAGAGCAGTGAGAGGGGAAAAACAATCACTTACAGCTGAGGGACTGGAAGCAAACTGCGAGTAAAGGTGGCTGTGCCTGGAATGGAGGAAAGGGGCTCATATATCCAAAACCACAGAACAGAACTAACAGGAAAACAATAATGAACAGAAAAACACTCAAAACTACAAAGGGAGTCTGAGCGCTGATGACAGACGCTCAGACATATGACAATAAGTGCACGAGTAGTTGTCCTGTTTGTTCTAAAGCCATAATGCTGATCGTACAATATATTATGTTTAGTAATGAAGTCCTCAAGTCTTGCAAGGAATATGTTTTCCAATATTTTTGAAAATCGTGGTAGCAATGAAACAGGTCTGTAATTTGATAATACATTTTTATCACCTGATTTGTAGATTGGTGTAACTTTATTACTTTCATTTTACTTGAGAATACACCAGTTATTAGAGACTGATTATAAATATGTGCCAGAGGTTTTACAATACAGTCAATGGTGTATTTTACCAGTGACGTGTAGTCCATTACAGTCTGTTGATTTCTTACTCTTTAATTTTTTTGACAGCGTCAATAATCTCTTTTTCATCTGTTCCCTTTATAAATATGGTTTCTTTCATATTTATACTTTTGCTTTCCACATTTTCTCTGCTTCCAGTTGTTGCAATACCCTTAGCCTTACCTTACCCTCTGTAACGCCCTGACCGTTTGCGGCCGAGGAAAATCTGCTACCGCGTGCACTTTGTCAGGCAGCGGAACCGCTCCTTCGGGAGAGACGCGGTGCCCAAAAAAATCAATCTGCGTCACCCCGAATTGACACTTCGCTGGGTTGATTATTAACCCGTGCTCTTCCAACCTCCGGAAAACCGCCATGAGGTGCATTTCGTGTTCGTCTTCGGACGCGCTGGCTACCAAGATATCGTCCAAGTAGACGAATACGAAAGGGAGATCGCGCAGCACTGCATCCATCATGCGTTGGAAAGTCTGTGCAGCCCTTTTAAGCCCGAATGGCATGCGCAAAAACTCGAATAAACCAAACGGAGTTATCACCACTGTTTTGGGTATGTCCTCAGCGTGCATTGGGACTTGGTGGTAACCGCAGACCAGGTCTATTTTAGAAAAAACGCACGCTCCTGCCAAGTGAACGGAAAAATCCTGGATGTGAGGAATTTGGTAGCGGTCGTGCGCTGTGGCATTGTTCAACCTGCGGAAATCCCCACAAGGTCGCCACGAACCCTCAGCTTTAGGGACCATGTGTAGCGGGGAAGCCCATGGGCTGTTTGAAAGCCTGATGATGGCCAGCCTCTCCAGGTTGGCGAATTCCTCGTGCGCTATGGCCAGTTTAGCTGCGTCCAAGCGCTGAGGTTTTGTAAAAACGGGCGGCCCGGTGGTGGTGATAAAATGCTCCACCCCGTGATTAGCAACGGTTGCCGAAAATGTCGGGACCGTGAGTGCTGGGAACTGAGTGAGCAGTGTGTGGAACTTACCGCTTGCAGCTGTGACATTGGCCGGGACGCTCAAGCTGTACAGGGGATAGAATCAAAGGACAGTGCATTAACCAGGCGCCTGTTAGCGACATCAACCAACAAACCATGTGTGCACAAAAAAATCAGCCCCCAATATATTGAAATTCAATGCTGCTATGACAAAAGTCCACTCAAATGTACGGCCGTGTAGCGACAGAAGTAGAGTCCTCTCACCAAAGATCTTAATCTCCGAGCCGTTTGCTGCTGCCATCTCGGGGCCGCTAGATCCTGCCAGCCGGTCGGCGTAGGACGGCATGAGGAAATGCCTCCCCGAGCGTGCGTTGATCAAGTAGAGCAGCTTGTTCTCCTCCCCGAGGGTCGCAGCTGCTACCGACCCCCGGTCTTGGCGTTTCCCGAGCGCTTTAACTGGCACGGTGGTATACATTTGCATGCCTTCTCTGCGAAGCGGTGGTGGTAGAAACAAAGGGTGTCTCCTCCGCGTTCTTTGGCCCCCGCCTCTGCTGTCGTCGGTGGCTCTGCTGCTGCCGTCGATTGCTCCTCGCCTCCTCCGGCCGTCGCGCCGAGCTCCGTCGCTGCCGCTGTGGTCGTGAGCTCTTTGCTGGCCATGATGAGCTGGTGTGCTTCTCGGGACAGCGCACGATAGTCCCGTTTGCCCAGCAACGGCGAATTGGCCAAGGTCGCTCTCGTCGCTGACGGAAGGTTCCGGAGGAAGAGGTGGGTAAAAATGAAGTGGTCGTCGTCCGAGCCCTTCAATCTCAGCATCTTCTCCATCAGATCAATAGCCGACCCATCTCCTAACCCGGTCCGCGTCAGGAGTCTCTCTACTCTCTCACCAACCGAGAGTGTGTAGTGCTGGATGAGTGCAGCCTTCAGCGCGCCGTACTTGTCGCTGGTTGGTGGCTGATCCAGCAGGCTCTCCACATGCTGAGCCGTGTGGGCGTCGAGCGTTGCGACCACATGGTAGAACTTCGTGTCATCCTCCGATATCCCCCGGAGGGCGAACTGCGCCTCAACTAGGTGGAACCAGGAGCGTGGATTGTGCTGCCAAAAATCCGGTAGCTTGATTGTAACAGCATATGCTTGGCTGGGGGCTCCCAACGAGGCTGGCTCCGGGGATCTTTTGTCGTGTTGCATGATTCGTCTTGGGTCACCAGTGTGGAGTGTGTCAATAACGAGGCGGATTTGACTCAGACAGTTTATTACACATCTCACACAGAAGCATAGTCAGAAAGAGGGCATCTCAGACAAGTCTCTTCTCTTAAATACTATGGCATTCCTCCAGAAGCTTCTACACATAAAAGGTCACATTGCATTCACTTCCTTAATCCTTTAACATCCTCCTAGCAGTCTCTGATACACAAAAGATCACACTGCATTCATCCTTCACACCTCCCTGTTATCTCCAAGGGAAACTCTGCTCTTTGTTCTAGTCTAAGATGCTATACCATTATGCACTCCCCAAAATGCTAAAATGTTCTTTGGCCTCTGGCTCCCTCTTGTGGTTGCTCTCACACTTAGGTCTGACAGCTGGGAATTATGACAGAATCCTTCCTGAACATTGGATTATCATTGTATGAAAAAAAAAATTGTCCACTAGTAAAAAAAAGTAGTTCAACAAAGTTATATTGATGGATAACCAAAGGAATGATAAATGCATGTAGGAAGAAAAATTTACTATATATAAAAATAAATTAACAATAATAAAGAGAAATAATAAAAAGGATTATAACAGTAAATTACTAGAGAGCAATAGAAATGATATGAAAGACACATGGAACATAATTAATAAAATAATTTAAAAAAGAACTGTGAAAGTAGACTATTCTAACTATTTTCTGAACAAAAATAACTCAATTAATAATGACATCAACATGGCCACAAATCAATTCAATACACTTTTTCTAAGTGTGGGTCCTGATTTGGCTAAGGGTATTGCAACAACTGGAAGCAGAGAAAATGTGGAAAGCAAAAGTATAAATATGAAAGAAACCATATTTATAAAGGGAACAGATGAAAAAGAGATTATTGACGCTGTCAAAAAAATTAAAGAGTAAGAAATCAACAGACTGTAATGGACTACACGTCACTGGTAAAATACACCATTGACTGTATTGTAAAACCTCTGGCACATATTTATAATCAGTCTCTAATAACTGGTGTATTCTCAAGTAAAATGAAAGTAGATAAAGTTACACCAATCTACAAATCAGGTGATAAAAATGTATTATCAAATTACAGACCTGTTTCATTGCTACCACGATTTTCAAAAATATTGGAAAACATATTCCTTGCAAGACTTGAGGACTTCATTACTAAACATAATATATTGTACGATCAGCATTATGGCTTTAGAACAAACAGGACAACTACTCGTGCACTTATTGTCATATGTCTGAGCGTCTGTCATCAGCGCTCAGACTCCCTTTGTAGTTTTGAGTGTTTTTCTGTTCATTATTGTTTTCCTGTTAGTTCTGTTCTGTGGTTTTGGATATATGAGCCCCTTTCCTCCATTCCATCCCAATGGTGAATTATTATAACCGTTTCCTTCCCTGCGCAGCGCAGCTCATGCAACCGCTGTACGCCGCGCTCAAAAAACAGAAACCCGCGAATAAGATTGAATGGTCCCCGGAGCGAGAACAAGCGTTCTCGGAAGTCAAAGAAGCCCTGGCAAATGCTGCGTTGCTGGCACATCCAGACCCAACGGCCCGCATAGCGCTCACTACTGACGCGTCAGATGTGGCCATAGGGGCGGTCGTGGAGCAGTGTGTAGCCGGGGCTTGGCAGCCGCTCGCCTTTTTCAGCAGGACTTTGCGCGATAGTGAACGTAAATACAGCGCGTTCAACAGGGAGTTGCTGGCTCTCCACTTGGCCATTCGCCACTTCCAGTTCTGGCTGGAAGGGCGCTGTTTCACCGCGTTCCACTAACATTCGCGATGGCCAAGGTTTCAGAACCGAGGTCGGGCCGGCAGCAGAGACAGCTAGCCGCGATCTCAGAGTTTACTACCGATATTCAGCATGTGTCGGGTAAACTGAATGTAGTGGCAGACTGCCTCTCGGGCACCGTGGCTGCCCCGGTCCACGTGGGGATAGATTACACAGCCATGGCCGTGGAGCAGGTTAGTGACGCGGACGTGCGCGCGCTCCAGTCTGGACCAACAGAGTTAAGGCTGGAGAGCAGGGTGCTGCAAGACGGTATGCCCCCCCCAATCTGTGATGTCTCCATGGGGCGACCGCGTCCCGTGGTACCGGCCACGTGGTGCCGCCGCGTTTTTGACTTGATTCATTCTTTGGCGCACCCGGGAGTGCGCGCGTCGGTCAAAATGGAAGGAGAGAAATTTGTGTGGCCGAGCTTTCGCAAACAAGTGAAAGAGTGGGCAGCAGCCTGCATGGCGTGCCAACGAGCCAAGGTACACAGACACACGAAAGCTCCCTTGGAGCCGTTTCGCATCCCGGCTAAGAGGTTCGACCATGTTCACTTGGACTTCGTGGGCCCCCTCCCGCCATCACAGGGGTGCACGCACCTTCTGACAATGGTGGTCCGTACCACATGCTGGCCGGAAGTGGTTCCACTGGCGGCAACCACAGCCGAGGAGGTTGCGCGCGCGTTTTTAACAGCATGGGTGGTGCGTTTTGGAGTCCCATCGGATATTACGTCTGGCAGAGGCCCTCAATTTGTTTCCGAACTCTAGTCAACAATGGCCCGCAGCCTGGGTGTCACAATTCACCGCACAACCGCGTACAATCCACAGGCTAATGGGTTATGCGAACGTTTTCATAGGTCATTGAAAGTGGCTCTCAGGGCGTCACTGATGGATGCAAATTGGGTAGACAAGCTATAGTGGGTTTTATTGGGATTACGTTCTGCGCCTAAAGAGGATTTGGAAGCTTCCCTGGCTGAACTCGTTTTTGCGCAGCCACTTCGGCTGCCCGTGGAGTTTCTCCCAGATAATCCCGCGCCGAGCAGCTCCCCATCTCAGCTGTTGCAGCGTAGCATAGACACAAGCTCGCTGCCGGGCCCTGTTCACCACAGTTTTCTGCGTGTTTTTGTGCCTAAAACTTTGAAAAACGCGGAGTTCGTTTTTGTCAGACACGATGCCCATGATGGACCGTTCAGAGTGCTGGAAACAGGGGACAAGCATTTTTTGCTAGATTTGGGGGGTAGGAGGGAAAGGATTAGCATAGACAGACTCAAACCCGCTTTTTGTTGTGGCGGACGAGCAAGTGCTGTTGGCGAGGGCCCCTCGGCGTGGAAGACCCCCGCGGGGAGTTTCCCAGAGAAAAGATTCCCCAGAGCACCCACATGCACAGACTTTTACCCCTCAATCATCAGCCCCCCAGCATTCATCAGCCCCCCCAGCATGACAGCGCTGCGGAGGTGGTGAATCCTGGTTACAGCAGATACGGGAGAAGACTGAAGCCCAAGCAGCATGTGGATTGATGTTTAATGATTTTACCACAGCATATGGACTGTCATTCTATTGTTCTATCCAAGACGCTCGGGGGGGGGGGGGTCGTTTGGGGAGTGCATAATAGTATAGCATCTTAGACTAGAACAAAGAGCAGAGTTTCCCTTGGAGATAACAGGGAGGTGTGAAGGATGAATGCAGTGTGATCTTTTGTGTATCAGAGACTGCTAGGAGGATGTTAAAGGATTAAGGAAGTGAATGCAATGTGACCTTTTATGTGTAGAAGCTTCTGGAGGAATGCCATAGTATTTAAGAGAAGAGTCTTGTCTGAGATGCCCTCTTTCTGACTATGCTTCTGTGTGAGATGTGTAATAAACTGTCTGAGTCAAATCCGCCTCGTTTTTGACACACTCCACAACATCTTTATTAAAAAAATGTAGACAACAATCCCTGACGTTCACCCTTACCACCGGGAGTGACCTAAAGGACAGAAGGAGACGGTAAGTTAAATACGGAGCAAAAACGAGAGTTTTTAGGGCTGATTGGCGTTTGCGTACTGCACTGAGGGTAGGAAAACCGTGCGTTTGAGGGTGAAAAAAGAGGGCGATTAAAAAAAGAGAACATGAAAAGGAAAAAAAATTGTGGTCTGCTAATCTGTTTCCAGTTACTCTGTCTGCAGATTTGTTTTTGTCCTAATTTAGATTCCTGGTTAAGATTTTGAGTCAGACTTTATGCTACAAACCCCAGAATGCAGCACATGCGCTAATCTATACCAGGGGTCGGCAACCTATACGGCACAAGGAGCTGCTGTGAGTGATTTTTGTTATTGTGGTGACCCACCACAATCTACTTGGACATTCAGAGCGCTCACCTTGAGCATGAAACAGAACAATTGGCATACGGACAGAGAGCCCCTCGGGGGACAACCAGTTAATCACACGATTGATATGTATAGACTGATATCAATATGTAAATGTGCCTTGCATTCTCTTTTGTCCTATTGTTATACATCCCCGGGGCAAAGAGAGGAATTACGGTGCCAGTAATCAAGCAATTGATATGTTTTGACTGTTATGTAAATGTGCCATGCATTCTCTCTTGTCTGTATAAATGTGTTCACTCTAAGCTGACTTGCAACGCATTCAGGGCTCACTCACAGCGCACTGACCAGCGCTGAGTGAGTCTTGTGATGGAGGAATAAAACACCTTTAACCTTCAGTTTGCCGTGTCTGCCTGCACTTATTTTTTCCTCCACACTGGTGACCCTTGACGAAGAATGGAACACCAAGCAAACACCCCGGAGATCATCCATGACTGGGAAAACCTCAGAAAGCGTCATGGTGCGACCCTCGCCTGATATCTTGGACCTCCACGCTGGGACCTGCCAAGGGAGAATGATCGTCTGCCCCCTCTCACCGCGCTGTGGATTCCAGAAACCGAGGATCGCCTACATCCTTCGCACCCACATGGGAGCGCGCGCACACCTTGTCCTCTCTCCATGATGGTGACCTCCAGGGCCGGACGGAGAGTGCAGCGCTTGGACCAGAACGCACCATGACCCAATACGAGCAAACGACAGAAACAGCCTGAACAGGGAAGACCATCGGTGTCGACTGCGCAAGTTTCCATCAAGCTCCCTGACCCTGACTTCAACTCTTGTCAACGGACCTTCGGCGCACAGAAGCCATGCGCGCACACTGCAGAGATTACGAGGACAGCGCTATTGCCAGCTATGTAGTCACTGCGCCAGGCGCGCGTCACGCACCAGGGACAAACCGGCTCCACAGACTGAAATAACATCCTTCGCAGCTGTACATGCCCAAGAAACACAGCCCATCACCACCCTCGGAACCTTCAGGGCTGCTCGCACACCTGAAGCAGACGTGCAGCCAGCACACAGGACTTCGTATGAGTTTTCCAGCCATGGCGCACAAGGGGAATTTAGCTGATTGCTTTCCCCGATGACTTTAGGGCTGTTTTCCCGCACCTAAAGCCAAACTGCCGAGTCCCTGACACAGCTTCAGTTTATTACAGCCGCTATGCATCCTCAGGGAATTCGGCCATTCGCCTTCCCCACATCCTTGCAGGACTGGGCCAGCACGAGGAGTCAGAGACTAAATTTTTTTTTTTCTTCTCACAGCCGCTGTGGATCTTCGCCACGTTTAACGGGAAAGTCCCTCACCATCGCGGATCCACATGCAATTTTTGTGCGGCCCGGACAACTTTGCCGTCCCAGGCCAGCACTTGCTTATTCCCACCCCCTCCACCTCCTCCTGCACAGCGCTTTTCCTGCACCTCGCTTCCAAAGCCGGCCGATCGCCGTCTTGTTCCATTACGCACGACTGCACTCCTGTTCGTGCACCCACAATCCACGGCTGTTCAACGTGCTGGAACTCGGAGCGGAGCACACTGCCCTCTCCACCCTCCCCCGTACCCCTCACAGACTGACATGCCCTCCACCAGTTCTACCGGAGCTGGAGCCAAACGACGGGGTGGGGGGGTCACAACCCCTGCTGAGTGCTCTGGGGGGAAGCAGTGTGGTGACCCACCACAATCTACTTGGACATTCAGAGCGCTCACCTTGAGCATGAAACAGAACAATTGGCATACGGACAGAGAGCCCCTCGGGGAACAACCAGATAATCCCGCGATTGATATGTATGGACTGATATCAATATGTAAATGTGCCTTGCATTCTCTTTTGTCCTATTGTTATACATCCCCGGGGCAAAGAGAGGAATTCCGGCGCCAGTAATCAAGCAATTGATATGTTTTGACTGTTATGTAAATGTGCCATGCATTCTCTCTTGTCTGTATAAATGTGTTCACTCTAAGCTGACTTGCAACGCACTCAGGGCTCACTCACAGCACACTGACCAGCACTGAGTGAGTCTTGTGATGGAGGAATAAAACACCTTTAACCTTCAGCTTGCCGTGTCCGCCTGCACTTATTTTTTTCCTCCACATTATAAAAAAGTCTGCATGGAGCTGCAGAAATATGAGCCTAAAAACTGTGATATAACAGAAGAACTACAACTACAGTCTGGCCTGACAACATCACGATTAAGTTTTTTTCCTTATAAATTTGGAGGTTTTTTAATTGTAAATGTATTACTTTTTTCTCACAAAAATGTTTTTCCTGGTAATTTTTAGGGGGGGATTATTTTCTGGCAAATTTGCGTGGGTGTTTTCCCCATTAAAGTGTGATTTCTTTTTTTTAATTGTTTGGCAGCATGGTGGTACAGTGGTTAGCACTTTTTCCTCACATCTAGAAGGTCCCAGGTTTGAATCCCCAGGCTGGCAGGGGTAGGAACCTTTTTGTGTGGAGTTTGCATGTTCTGCCTGTGCTGCGCGGGTTTTGTCCAACAATCCAAAGACATGCATGTTGGGTTAACTGGTCATCCTAAGTTGTCCGTAGGTATGCGCCTCCTATAGGCCATTAGAATGGAGGGGTTAGTACTAGTGAAGCGCTTTGAGGGGTCTTTCAGACTAGAAAAAGCACTACAGTCATGTGACAAAATTTGGACACCCCTTTAAATATTCAGTTCTTTATTAAGAAATGTTCACATATCTAGTTCTTTGTTTTTGTTTTTATTTGCATTTTTTAAATTATTTTAGCCATTGGAAGTGGGAATGAATGTGAGGGTGTCTTAAAAAAGATGGAGGGTGTCCTAATATATTCCTCACTATTTGTTTAGAATTACATTCTACAGAAAATTTGAAAAAAGTTATTCATTTTTAATTGTTTAGTTAAGTGAATCGCTCAGTATTTTTAACATTGATATTAAATATCCATTATTTTGCACTCGCTGTGAGAATTGGACTTTTTGGGACTGCTCTCATTCGTGAGTAAACTGATTAGCATTTCTTTTTGTGGTTCGCTGCTACGCTTTACCTGAAGCGTTTGCTAAGCTAACGCTATCGCTATAGCTAACGCCATAGCTAGTCGTGACACCTAACACCGATACAAAGAAGCGACTGTCCCCGGTGATTGGGGCTCGCCGGAGGAGCTAACCGAGGCAACAGTTGGACGAGAGCCGGATCGGAGTTCAAGTACAGCGGCAGTAGGAGACGGGGACCAGTGGAGGAGCAGCCAGGGCCCCAGCTGGATAAGAGCCGGAATCGGAGCCCAGTTACAGCGATGGGGCTCGGCGGAGGAACAACCGGGACCCCAGCTGGACACAAGCAGGATCGGAGCTCAACTACAGCGGCAGTGGGCGGCAGGACTCGGTGGAGGAGCTGCCGGTACCCCGGCTGGACAGGAGCTCAATTGCAGCGGCGGTAAGCAGCGGCAGTAAGCAGCAGAACTAGCAGCGGAGGAGGCTAGCTGAGACCCAGCTGGATTTGAGGTCGGTCGGATCAGATACCGGCGACACCAGCAGAGATTGTTTTACTATCAACAGATCAGTAAAAATGCCACCAAAAAAGGAGGAAATGGAAGAGATCAAAAAATCTCTGAACTTCTTGTCAGAAGAACTGACCAAAGTGGCTAGTCAACAGGTTAAACTATTACGGCTAATGGAAGAAGTCCGAGAATTAAAATTAACAATTAAGGAAAAAGACAAAAAAATTGCAGACTTGGAACGACACATCGAGGATCTTGAACAATATTCTCGTATGGATGATCTAATTATAAGTGGACTAGACATTAAATATCAATCATATGCTCATGCTACAGCAGGAATGAGAGGTGAGGAGGCTCCCCTGAGTGAATCAGTCTCCCTGGAAAACCAGATGCTTCAGTTCCTTGAAAGCAGAAATATAAAGGTTGAAGCAAATGCAATTTCAGCCTGTCATGCTTTACCCAGAAAGGATAATAAAACAAATAAATCAACTGTGATGTGCTGTGATATAAATATTTTTAATGTGTGCCCTGATTTGTTTTTCAGTTGGGGAAGAAGGCACTTAGTTGGGGAAGAAAGCAATTATCTTCACCAACTTAACAACTGATCACAAATAAGGTCAAAGGGTGGAATGTAATATAAATGTGTTTTTAATGTGTGCCCTGATTTGTTTCTCAGTTGTTTTTAATATGTTTTAACAATCCAGTCCCATGAATCCAGTTCTCTTTATCTTAAGGCACACCATGACCTGGACAATATGACCTGTTTCTAGAAACTGTTTTCCTTAGCACAGCAAGTTTCTCACTCCTTAAATCACTGTTGCATGCTTATGAAACGAAGGCGTGACCTTTATTCCTTATATGTGTATTGGGAGAAATGTAGCAGGTGTTCCTGTATGTTTTGGGAATTGCCTGGGAACAGAAATTGGCCCTTCCTGTTCCCCACGCAATTCTATGATGGGAGGGGGGGGCTTGCTCGGAGCAGAGATGGCCACTCTGTTCTGTACCTAGCCTTCCTTTAAAAACAGGGGTTTTCCCTCAATACGGAGAGTCTGCCGTGAGTTTTCTTGCGCAAAAACGTCCGGCTGAGAAATCCCGCTCTTCCTGGCCGTGGGCTCCCGGTCACCTGTATCAAACGGTAAGAGCTTGTGAAATGACATGAAATGCATTGATCCTTGTGTGTGAAGGAAATGTGTGACATGCAATGATTTCTCTTTTGTGTATGGAGATATGGTCTGTGGGGAATAAAGAGATACAGTTTTATTCTAGCAGCCGTGTCTCAGTGTGAATACTTTGTCTCAGTGTACATTCTTTCTTTCATATGCGCCGACTCCTCACGAACCTGTCTAAATATTTTCATAAAACATTTTGGCGTCACGAACAGGATTCGAAGAAAATAACAGAGGTTAAAGAGGAGCTGTGCATAGGAAAGTCATGTTTAAGAAAAAAATTAAACAGAGTGTAGCTGGGGGCTCTCCCAGCTGTTGTGCTGGTGATTGTGTTGGTAATTGTGCCGTTATCCCAGGCTGGGATGGCTTATGAAAGCAGGTTGGTGTGTGTTTAGCTGATGGAGGTGGCAGATTAGCGCCATGGGCAGATTTGGTAGGGGACAGGTCCCCTTCGGTGATGTCTGCGTGTCTACGGGGTATTGAAGTTGCTCCAAAAGCTCCGCTGAGCGGAATTCAGCAGCAGGTGCGGTGTTGTGTGAGTAGCCGTTCTTTCTCTCCCATCGGCAAGGGGAGAGGCGAGCAGCGCTACATGTAAAAAAAAAAAAACCTTTTCCTTCCTCTCTCTCTCTCTCTCTCTCTCTCTCTGTGTTCCTCGCTCTCCCAAAGGGGGCGGGTGAGGGATAATTCTCTCTCTCTCTCTCTCTCTCTCTCTGTTCCTCGCTCTCCCAAAGGGGGCGGGCGCGGGAAGTTCTCTCTCCCTCCCTCTCTCCTTTTGCCTGAGGGGCGGGGGAGAGGCAAAGTTTGGCCTTTAGAAAAAAACAGAAGGTGAATTTTCTTTGCTGGCAAGTGAAGAATGCAAGAGGCGGGGCTGCCTGCCTCACAAGACTTGGGAGATGCTGAGTTGCATAAAGGAAATATAAAAACAATAGGAATCAACAGTGAACAAAGAGGACAGTTTGATCCAGTTTTTAATGGATTTGGAACAAAGCAGAAACTCTCCCAGAGGGTGAAATTTCTGGGAATCTGCTGGAATAAGGGAGAAAGGGAAATCACAGATAAAGCCCGAGAAAAGATAATGACTTTTGCCACTCCGCACACCAAAAAGGATGTGCAGCGGTTTGTTGGGCTGTTTGGATATTGGAGGAGTCACATTCCTCATTTGGGGCAAATTTTGCAGCCTTTATATTAAGTGACAAGGAAAAAAGAGCAGTTTGAGTGGACAGAAAAACAGCAAGTGGCTTTTGACATGGCCAAAGAGGCCATACAGCAAGCTCTATCATTAGGAAAACTGCAATCTGGTCCAGTTGAGTTGCAGGTGTCAGCTCAGAATAATTATGCAAATTGGAGCTTATGGCAAAAACAAGGCAAACAACGGAAACCTTTGGGTTTCTGGTCAAGGAAGCTGCCGAGTGCAGGAATTTGTTACACGCCTTTTGAAAAACAACTATTGGCGTGTTATTGGAGTTTGGTGGAGACAGAGGCATTAACTGCAGGGCATGAGGTGATCATGAGGCCATTGATACCTATTCTGACGTGGGTAATGAGTAACCCCACCACACATCGGATAGGTACCGCCCAGGAGAGTAGCATCATTAAGTGGAAATGGTACGTGTCTGAAAGAGTGAAATCTGGACAAAAAGGAGTTTCGGTCTTGCATGAACAAGTTGCTGATGTCCCAGAGGCAGATGAGTCTTGTTTTGAAGTTGAACAGCTGCAGGAGTCGCCTGTGTTAACAGGGCCCCGCTATGATGAACTTACAGAAGAGCAGAAAAGCAGGGCGTGGTTTGTGGATGGCTCTTCTCAGTGGGTAGCGGGAAAATGAAGGTGGAAAGCTGGGGCTTTCAACCCTCATCTGGGGCAAATTTTGGAAGAAATGGGTGAGGGAAAAAGCAGCCAATGGGCCGAGTTGAAGGCCGTACACATGGTGATACAACATGCGAGTGTGTCAGGAGCATATATTTACTCTGACTCCTGGTCAGTGGTTAATGGGTTAACCACATGGATGCCTACATGGCAGTCCAATCAATGGCGGATTCAAAAGAAAGAGGTGTGGGGTAAAGAGTTGTGGGAGGAAATCTGGCAAAAGGTCCAAGGGGTCACTATCCATGTCACCCATGTTGATGCCCATACTCAAAATATGGACTCAGAAGCCCCTCCACAACCGTTATATTGATGGAGTGGTCAGAGCAATGTCAGTGGAAAGGCAATCCACTGCGGATTTGGCCCGGTGGGCCCATGAAAAGAGTGGACATTGGGGAATTCAAGCTACTACCCAATGGGCCAGGGATAGAGGCATTGATTTGAAAACTGATGATGTAAAGACAGCCGTTGAACAGTGTGAGGTCTGTCAGCATCATAGAAGAGGTGTCCCACAACATCTCACTGGACATATACAAAGGGGAAAGAGCCCAGGACAAATCTGGCAAATGGATTTTATTGGTCCCCTTCCAGAGTCACAACGATGTAAATATGTATGCACGGCTGTGGATACATTTTCGGGTGTGGTAGTGGCACACCCAGCCAAAGTGGCTAATCAGAAGGCCACACTGGCCTGTGTGGAACTAATTGAAAGGTTCTATGGGCTACCTGTAACAGATTCAAACTGACAACGGGACCCATTTCACCGGAAACCTGGTGAAAGATTGGGCCAAACACACTCATGTGGAATGGATTTATCACGTTCCATATCATCCCCAAGCTGCGGGTTTAATTGAGAGAATGAATGGGTTGTTGAAAGCCACCTTGAAAAAAGAGGGATAAACAATAGTTTGGAAGGGTGGGAAAAAACGCTTACCACAAGCGCTGAAACAGCTAAACGATAGACCCATTGCACCTGGTACAACACCACTGAACCGAATGATCACTGTCAATCTTGAACAATTTGAAGGACAAATTATTGAGATGTGGAAAATTAACCCAGAGGCAACACTGCCAGTGCGAGCGACAAAAGGCTCGGCGGGATTAGATCTAAGAGCTATGGAAACTCTCACCTTAGTACCAGGAACACCCACTGTGGTAAAAACCGGACTAGGGTTGAAATGTCCGAATGGAATGTATGGTCACATATTGCCAAAGTCTGGATTATCCCTGAAAGGTTTAACGACTCTAGCAGGTGTGATTGACAGTGATTATCAAGGAGAACTGGGGGTGGTGTGCTATGTACTGGGATCAGAGCCCATAACCCTGAATAAGGGGGATGAAGTGGCCCAATTGGTCATTATACTATGTCTAATGACTGACCCTGAAGAGATTGCTAAGCCGGCTGTGATGACGCAGAGGGGCGAAAAAGGCTTTGGTTCCACAGATAAATCTGGGGCCAAAGTATGGGTGAGGCAAGAAAATGGCCCTCCCCGCCCGGCTGAGATCATAGCTCAAGGGACGGATCAGGTGGTGACCATTTTGTATCCAGGAGAGCAAACCTGGATAAATGTACCAATATCAAAATGTTATCTAAGGGAGAACTAATTGTGTGTTTTCTCTTCTCCTAAGTATGTGCTTGCTTTGCAGGAATGTTCGGGGGGAGACTGGTGATTGGGCACCCGCAACGTCATGGGTCTTCTTCAACACCCCCCACAAGCACCGAGGACATGGCTATGTCGTCTGCTGGGACATGTGCCGCCCTGCCCTCGTTGTGATCGTGTGGATGAGTATCGCCGGTTGCTGGATCCAGATCCACGCCACACCAGGCCAAGAAATGTTTGAGGTGGACCAACCTGTCTCGCTGAGCTGGAAGGAGAGTCGGGTCGGTGCCAATCGGAGCCAAGACGGTTTCTATTGTTTATCAAACCAAGAGTGCAAGATACTGAACTTAACCAGCCACTGTCCTATTTACATATGCCCCAAATGTGTCAAATACCAATACAATGTGCCTGCGGTGGAGAAGGGGTGTATGGTTAACTTGACTGCCAATGTAACCATATGTGTGGCCAAAGTGGTTAATAACTTACTGAAATGTGATACTACCTTAAATGGTACAAAGCTATCCATCAACATAACGGGAGATAAGGAAGTGTATTTGATGAATGGAACAGTCATAAATGGTCGACGCATCCCCTTTGTGTACCTTATTCTGGTGGTCGACAAAAACCCAAAGCATACATCCCCAACGAATCTGGCACCCATACTGTCAACATGTACAACAATAGCCACACAAACCAGCCATGTCACCGTCAATTGGATGGTAAGGATACCACCCATTCCCGAATGTTCAAAAAGAAAGAAGAGAGCATGGTATGACACGTTGCTGGGAGGATTTGGTACAGTTTTGGGAATCTCCAACACCATTAACAACGAGGTAACCAGATCAATGTTAGCAGATACTGGACATCAAACGTCTTTAGGCATTCAACAAGTTGGATTTTGGATGCCTACGGTGGTGGGGCCTCAAATGGAGGCCGCCAATCTGTTTCAAAAGCGTTTGACTTGGGATTTGACCATGTGGAATGCTACGAGTGAACTGATGACAAACATCACTCGCGCTTTCAATTGGACTGTGTGCAACATTCAAGTTTTGGATATCCGCATGCAGTTGGAACGTTTTACTCGCATTGTCACTACCAATCACGCTCGACAATGGCGAGACGTGTGGAACATCACTGAAGAATAGTGGTTAATTCCGCATCCTGAAAAAACCATCTGCAATAGCACGATGTGTAGCGGGCAATGGACTCAATTAAATGTTACAGAAGCTGTTGATGTGTGCAAATATCACGTGTTACCAGTAATTACTGCTACAGCATTTTGGTTTATTCAATTAAAAGGGGGATGGTTTGCTCCAGGGCAGAATAACACCTATGATTTATCAGAATGTGATTTGACTGACCAAGGATATGCATGCCTAAGTCGAGCAATATATACTGAACCATGCTTAACCATGACAGAGGCACTATGTGAATGGAGAATAGAAAAACCTTGTGACATGATGTGGCAAATAGGGCCCCATACTCTATGTGTAGCCACTTTAAACTCCCATCCAATGTTGCCTAGGGTACCTTTCACTGGGTGTCTGCATGGTGTTCACATGTGGCAATGGCATAATCGGACATATCGTCTTACCAACTTCTCTAGTGAGGCCCACCTGACCGCCCTGCAATGGCGGGTGCTGGAAGTTCCATGGCAGGTGTCCCTGGATCGATTCAGAGGCGCACTGAATGGATCCACGGAGATACAACAGCTCATTGGTGATCATATGTCTAATGTGCGTGCTGCAGTGATATCCACTGTGGTGGCCCAAGGAAAGGTATTGCATGCAGCTCATCAGATAGAGCAAGCTTCTGCTCATCACTGGTGGGATATATTCTCAGGCATGTCAGTCACTGCTCGCACAACACTGGTGCCTCCCCTAGCTATATTAGTTGCTGTTCTATGTGTCTTAACACTATGCAATTTCAGTGCTTTCTGCTATATTAGAAGAGTAAAACAGGTTTTAAGTAGAAGAATATATAATTCTCTGGCAAAATGAAAATAAAAGTTATCTTTCGAGATGGAGGATATGGTACCACATCTTGCAAAGTAGAGGTGAGTGCTGAACCTCCTGGTCACTGGATATGTTATAGCTATGCTGTAGGTCCGAGTAGTGAATGGAATTGGTACACTAGACATTTTACCACAAGAAATGAGTTATTATGGCATGTTGTAACATGCATTTGGGACATTAATTGGGTGGAATTAAATCACCACAATGATATTGGAATACCTTACGAGGATGAAAGTATTCCCCAAGAAGAAAGTAATTACCCAATGTTCTTCACCAACTGATAGAACAAATAAGGTCAAAGGGTGGAAAATGTGATATAAATATTTTTAATGTGTGCCCTGATTTGTTTTTCAGTTGGGGAAGAAGGCACTTAGTTGGGGAAGAAAGCAATTATCTTCACCAACTTAACAACTGATCACAAATAAGGTCAAAGGGTGGAATGTAATATAAATGTGTTTTTAATGTGTGCCCTGATTTGTTTCTCAGTTGTTTTTAATATGTTTTAACAATCCAGTCCCATGAATCCAGTTCTCTTTATCTTAAGGCACACCATGACCTGGACAATATGACCTGTTTCTAGAAACTGTTTTCCTTAGCACAGCAAGTTTCTCACTCCTTAAATCACTGTTGCATGCTTATGAAACGAAGGCGTGACCTTTATTCCTTATATGTGTATTGGGAGAAATGTAGCAGGTGTTCCTGTATGTTTTGGGAATTGCCTGGGAACAGAAATTGGCCCTTCCTGTTCCCCACGCAATTCTATGATGGGAGGGGGGGGCTTGCTCGGAGCAGAGATGGCCACTCTGTTCTGTACCTAGCCTTCCTTTAAAAACAGGGGTTTTCCCTCAATACGGAGAGTCTGCCGTGAGTTTTCTTGCGCAAAAACGTCCGGCTGAGAAATCCCGCTCTTCCTGGCCGTGGGCTCCCGGTCACCTGTATCAAACGGTAAGAGCTTGTGAAATGACATGAAATGCATTGATCCTTGTGTGTGAAGGAAATGTGTGACATGCAATGATTTCTCTTTTGTGTATGGAGATATGGTCTGTGGGGAATAAAGAGATACAGTTTTATTCTAGCAGCCGTGTCTCAGTGTGAATACTTTGTCTCAGTGTACATTCTTTCTTTCATATGCGCCGACTCCTCACGAACCTGTCTAAATATTTTCATAAAACATTTTGGCGTCACGAACAGGATTCGAAGAAAATAACAGAGGTTAAAGAGGAGCTGTGCATAGGAAAGTCATGTTTAAGAAAAAAATTAAACAGAGTGTAGCTGGGGGCTCTCCCAGCTGTTGTGCTGGTGATTGTGTTGGTAATTGTGCCGTTATCCCAGGCTGGGATGGCTTATGAAAGCAGGTTGGTGTGTGTTTAGCTGATGGAGGTGGCAGATTAGCGCCATGGGCAGATTTGGTAGGGGACAGGTCCCCTTCGGTGATGTCTGCGTGTCTACGGGGTATTGAAGTTGCTCCAAAAGCTCCGCTGAGCGGAATTCAGCAGCAGGTGCGGTGTTGTGTGAGTAGCCGTTCTTTCTCTCCCATCGGCAAGGGGAGAGGCGAGCAGCGCTACATGTAAAAAAAAAAAAACCTTTTCCTTCCTCTCTCTCTCTCTCTCTCTCTCTCTCTGTGTTCCTCGCTCTCCCAAAGGGGGCGGGTGAGGGATAATTCTCTCTCTCTCTCTCTCTCTCTCTCTGTTCCTCGCTCTCCCAAAGGGGGCGGGCGCGGGAAGTTCTCTCTCCCTCCCTCTCTCCTTTTGCCTGAGGGGCGGGGGAGAGGCAAAGTTTGGCCTTTAGAAAAAAACAGAAGGTGAATTTTCTTTGCTGGCAAGTGAAGAATGCAAGAGGCGGGGCTGCCTGCCTCACAAGACTTGGGAGATGCTGAGTTGCATAAAGGAAATATAAAAACAATAGGAATCAACAGTGAACAAAGAGGACAGTTTGATCCAGTTTTTAATGGATTTGGAACAAAGCAGAAACTCTCCCAGAGGGTGAAATTTCTGGGAATCTGCTGGAATAAGGGAGAAAGGGAAATCACAGATAAAGCCCGAGAAAAGATAATGACTTTTGCCACTCCGCACACCAAAAAGGATGTGCAGCGGTTTGTTGGGCTGTTTGGATATTGGAGGAGTCACATTCCTCATTTGGGGCAAATTTTGCAGCCTTTATATTAAGTGACAAGGAAAAAAGAGCAGTTTGAGTGGACAGAAAAACAGCAAGTGGCTTTTGACATGGCCAAAGAGGCCATACAGCAAGCTCTATCATTAGGAAAACTGCAATCTGGTCCAGTTGAGTTGCAGGTGTCAGCTCAGAATAATTATGCAAATTGGAGCTTATGGCAAAAACAAGGCAAACAACGGAAACCTTTGGGTTTCTGGTCAAGGAAGCTGCCGAGTGCAGGAATTTGTTACACGCCTTTTGAAAAACAACTATTGGCGTGTTATTGGAGTTTGGTGGAGACAGAGGCATTAACTGCAGGGCATGAGGTGATCATGAGGCCATTGATACCTATTCTGACGTGGGTAATGAGTAACCCCACCACACATCGGATAGGTACCGCCCAGGAGAGTAGCATCATTAAGTGGAAATGGTACGTGTCTGAAAGAGTGAAATCTGGACAAAAAGGAGTTTCGGTCTTGCATGAACAAGTTGCTGATGTCCCAGAGGCAGATGAGTCTTGTTTTGAAGTTGAACAGCTGCAGGAGTCGCCTGTGTTAACAGGGCCCCGCTATGATGAACTTACAGAAGAGCAGAAAAGCAGGGCGTGGTTTGTGGATGGCTCTTCTCAGTGGGTAGCGGGAAAATGAAGGTGGAAAGCTGGGGCTTTCAACCCTCATCTGGGGCAAATTTTGGAAGAAATGGGTGAGGGAAAAAGCAGCCAATGGGCCGAGTTGAAGGCCGTACACATGGTGATACAACATGCGAGTGTGTCAGGAGCATATATTTACTCTGACTCCTGGTCAGTGGTTAATGGGTTAACCACATGGATGCCTACATGGCAGTCCAATCAATGGCGGATTCAAAAGAAAGAGGTGTGGGGTAAAGAGTTGTGGGAGGAAATCTGGCAAAAGGTCCAAGGGGTCACTATCCATGTCACCCATGTTGATGCCCATACTCAAAATATGGACTCAGAAGCCCCTCCACAACCGTTATATTGATGGAGTGGTCAGAGCAATGTCAGTGGAAAGGCAATCCACTGCGGATTTGGCCCGGTGGGCCCATGAAAAGAGTGGACATTGGGGAATTCAAGCTACTACCCAATGGGCCAGGGATAGAGGCATTGATTTGAAAACTGATGATGTAAAGACAGCCGTTGAACAGTGTGAGGTCTGTCAGCATCATAGAAGAGGTGTCCCACAACATCTCACTGGACATATACAAAGGGGAAAGAGCCCAGGACAAATCTGGCAAATGGATTTTATTGGTCCCCTTCCAGAGTCACAACGATGTAAATATGTATGCACGGCTGTGGATACATTTTCGGGTGTGGTAGTGGCACACCCAGCCAAAGTGGCTAATCAGAAGGCCACACTGGCCTGTGTGGAACTAATTGAAAGGTTCTATGGGCTACCTGTACAGATTCAAACTGACAACGGGACCCATTTCACCGGAAACCTGGTGAAAGATTGGGCCAAACACACTCATGTGGAATGGATTTATCACGTTCCATATCATCCCCAAGCTGCGGGTTTAATTGAGAGAATGAATGGGTTGTTGAAAGCCACCTTGAAAAAAGAGGGATAAACAATAGTTTGGAAGGGTGGGAAAAAACGCTTACCACAAGCGCTGAAACAGCTAAACGATAGACCCATTGCACCTGGTACAACACCACTGAACCGAATGATCACTGTCAATCTTGAACAATTTGAAGGACAAATTATTGAGATGTGGAAAATTAACCCAGAGGCAACACTGCCAGTGCGAGCGACAAAAGGCTCGGCGGGATTAGATCTAAGAGCTATGGAAACTCTCACCTTAGTACCAGGAACACCCACTGTGGTAAAAACCGGACTAGGGTTGAAATGTCCGAATGGAATGTATGGTCACATATTGCCAAAGTCTGGATTATCCCTGAAAGGTTTAACGACTCTAGCAGGTGTGATTGACAGTGATTATCAAGGAGAACTGGGGGTGGTGTGCTATGTACTGGGATCAGAGCCCATAACCCTGAATAAGGGGGATGAAGTGGCCCAATTGGTCATTATACTATGTCTAATGACTGACCCTGAAGAGATTGCTAAGCCGGCTGTGATGACGCAGAGGGGCGAAAAAGGCTTTGGTTCCACAGATAAATCTGGGGCCAAAGTATGGGTGAGGCAAGAAAATGGCCCTCCCCGCCCGGCTGAGATCATAGCTCAAGGGACGGATCAGGTGGTGACCATTTTGTATCCAGGAGAGCAAACCTGGATAAATGTACCAATATCAAAATGTTATCTAAGGGAGAACTAATTGTGTGTTTTCTCTTCTCCTAAGTATGTGCTTGCTTTGCAGGAATGTTCGGGGGGAGACTGGTGATTGGGCACCCGCAACGTCATGGGTCTTCTTCAACACCCCCCACAAGCACCGAGGACATGGCTATGTCGTCTGCTGGGACATGTGCCGCCCTGCCCTCGTTGTGATCGTGTGGATGAGTATCGCCGGTTGCTGGATCCAGATCCACGCCACACCAGGCCAAGAAATGTTTGAGGTGGACCAACCTGTCTCGCTGAGCTGGAAGGAGAGTCGGGTCGGTGCCAATCGGAGCCAAGACGGTTTCTATTGTTTATCAAACCAAGAGTGCAAGATACTGAACTTAACCAGCCACTGTCCTATTTACATATGCCCCAAATGTGTCAAATACCAATACAATGTGCCTGCGGTGGAGAAGGGGTGTATGGTTAACTTGACTGCCAATGTAACCATATGTGTGGCCAAAGTGGTTAATAACTTACTGAAATGTGATACTACCTTAAATGGTACAAAGCTATCCATCAACATAACGGGAGATAAGGAAGTGTATTTGATGAATGGAACAGTCATAAATGGTCGACGCATCCCCTTTGTGTACCTTATTCTGGTGGTCGACAAAAACCCAAAGCATACATCCCCAACGAATCTGGCACCCATACTGTCAACATGTACAACAATAGCCACACAAACCAGCCATGTCACCGTCAATTGGATGGTAAGGATACCACCCATTCCCGAATGTTCAAAAAGAAAGAAGAGAGCATGGTATGACACGTTGCTGGGAGGATTTGGTACAGTTTTGGGAATCTCCAACACCATTAACAACGAGGTAACCAGATCAATGTTAGCAGATACTGGACATCAAACGTCTTTAGGCATTCAACAAGTTGGATTTTGGATGCCTACGGTGGTGGGGCCTCAAATGGAGGCCGCCAATCTGTTTCAAAAGCGTTTGACTTGGGATTTGACCATGTGGAATGCTACGAGTGAACTGATGACAAACATCACTCGCGCTTTCAATTGGACTGTGTGCAACATTCAAGTTTTGGATATCCGCATGCAGTTGGAACGTTTTACTCGCATTGTCACTACCAATCACGCTCGACAATGGCGAGACGTGTGGAACATCACTGAAGAATAGTGGTTAATTCCGCATCCTGAAAAAACCATCTGCAATAGCACGATGTGTAGCGGGCAATGGACTCAATTAAATGTTACAGAAGCTGTTGATGTGTGCAAATATCACGTGTTACCAGTAATTACTGCTACAGCATTTTGGTTTATTCAATTAAAAGGGGGATGGTTTGCTCCAGGGCAGAATAACACCTATGATTTATCAGAATGTGATTTGACTGACCAAGGATATGCATGCCTAAGTCGAGCAATATATACTGAACCATGCTTAACCATGACAGAGGCACTATGTGAATGGAGAATAGAAAAACCTTGTGACATGATGTGGCAAATAGGGCCCCATACTCTATGTGTAGCCACTTTAAACTCCCATCCAATGTTGCCTAGGGTACCTTTCACTGGGTGTCTGCATGGTGTTCACATGTGGCAATGGCATAATCGGACATATCGTCTTACCAACTTCTCTAGTGAGGCCCACCTGACCGCCCTGCAATGGCGGGTGCTGGAAGTTCCATGGCAGGTGTCCCTGGATCGATTCAGAGGCGCACTGAATGGATCCACGGAGATACAACAGCTCATTGGTGATCATATGTCTAATGTGCGTGCTGCAGTGATATCCACTGTGGTGGCCCAAGGAAAGGTATTGCATGCAGCTCATCAGATAGAGCAAGCTTCTGCTCATCACTGGTGGGATATATTCTCAGGCATGTCAGTCACTGCTCGCACAACACTGGTGCCTCCCCTAGCTATATTAGTTGCTGTTCTATGTGTCTTAACACTATGCAATTTCAGTGCTTTCTGCTATATTAGAAGAGTAAAACAGGTTTTAAGTAGAAGAATATATAATTCTCTGGCAAAATGAAAATAAAAGTTATCTTTCGAGATGGAGGATATGGTACCACATCTTGCAAAGTAGAGGTGAGTGCTGAACCTCCTGGTCACTGGATATGTTATAGCTATGCTGTAGGTCCGAGTAGTGAATGGAATTGGTACACTAGACATTTTACCACAAGAAATGAGTTATTATGGCATGTTGTAACATGCATTTGGGACATTAATTGGGTGGAATTAAATCACCACAATGATATTGGAATACCTTACGAGGATGAAAGTATTCCCCAAGAAGAAAGTAATTACCCAATGTTCTTCACCAACTGATAGAACAAATAAGGTCAAAGGGTGGAAAATGTGATATAAATATTTTTAATGTGTGCCCTGATTTGTTTTTCAGTTGGGGAAGAAGGCACTTAGTTGGGGAAGAAAGCAATTATCTTCACCAACTTAACAACTGATCACAAATAAGGTCAAAGGGTGGAATGTAATATAAATGTGTTTTTAATGTGTGCCCTGATTTGTTTCTCAGTTGTTTTTAATATGTTTTAACAATCCAGTCCCATGAATCCAGTTCTCTTTATCTTAAGGCACACCATGACCTGGACAATATGACCTGTTTCTAGAAACTGTTTTCCTTAGCACAGCAAGTTTCTCACTCCTTAAATCACTGTTGCATGCTTATGAAACGAAGGCGTGACCTTTATTCCTTATATGTGTATTGGGAGAAATGTAGCAGGTGTTCCTGTATGTTTTGGGAATTGCCTGGGAACAGAAATTGGCCCTTCCTGTTCCCCACGCAATTCTATGATGGGAGGGGGGGGCTTGCTTGGAGCAGAGATGGCCACTCTGTTCTGTACCTAGCCTTCCTTTAAAAACAGGGGTTTTCCCTCAATACGGAGAGTCTGCCGTGAGTTTTCTTGCGCAAAAACGTCCGGCTGAGAAATCCCGCTCTTCCTGGCCGTGGGCTCCCGGTCACCTGTATCAAACGGTAAGAGCTTGTGAAATGACATGAAATGCATTGATCCTTGTGTGTGAAGGAAATGTGTGACATGCAATGATTTCTCTTTTGTGTATGGAGATATGGTCTGTGGGGAATAAAGAGATACAGTTTTATTCTAGCAGCCGTGTCTCAGTGTGAATACTTTGTCTCAGTGTACATTCTTTCTTTCATATGCGCCGACTCCTCACGAACCTGTCTAAATATTTTCATAAAACATGTGCTTTGTGAACAGAAGGGTAAAGAATGACATACTGAGGCAGGCCAGAAAGCTACGGGGAACAGAAGTTTACCTAAATGAACATCTAACAAAAACTAATGCTGAAATAGCACGGCAAGCACGGATGCTGAAAAGACAAAATAAGATACAGGCAACATGGACAAGAAATTGTAGAATTTGGATCAAACTAAATGGAACACCTGAGGAAACAAAGAGTATAATAATCAGAGATGTTACTGACTTAAATAAATATAGATGAACACTGATTAAGAAAATTAAGAGACTATGATAATCCATATCCACACACACGACAAGAATAGTTCTTTTGACATACCATGTCAATATACTTAAAAAAAAAACTAAACAAAACAAACAAAAAAACTTATGACTGACTTGAGTAGACATCAATTATACCCAGTTGGAGGAAGTCATTTGACACAGAGTGAGGAAACTCAAACTGAAACTATGCCATTATGCTGAACATAAACTACTAGAGATGGAGAATGATATTGATCCTGATAACCACTTTTTCAATAATATTCATAATCATTGTGAATATTACACTGAAAAAAAATTCAAAAGTCAAGTGCAACTAGATGGTAAACTATCAATAATACACTTCAACAGCAGAAGTCTTAACAAAAACTTTCCACAGATTCAGGACTATTTAAAACAGCTAGACAGAAAATTTACAGCCATCGCAGTCTCTGAAACTTGGCTTAATGAAGAGCAGGCTCCCTTGATGGCAATAGAGGGATATCAGATGTTTCATATTAACAGATCTCAAAAAAAGGGTGGTGGTGTTGCACTGTATATTGATGACCTGTATAGGTGTAAGCTTGTAAATGGAATGTCCTTTGCACTACCAGGGATTTTGGAATGTGTTACTGTTGAGATTGACCAAGATAAGACAAAAAATCTAATTATAAGTTGTATATATAGAATGCCGGGAACTTGCATTGAGACATTCAGAGATAAATTAGTTGAGCTGTACAATAATATTACTAGTAAGAAAATGGTAGTAATTTGTGGAGATTTCAATATTGATTTACTAAATCCATATCAACAAAATGTAATTACAGAGTTCATGAATTCTATGTACAGTATGAGTCTATATCCCACAATAACGCATCCCAGTAGAATCACAGTTCACACTGCTACACTTATTGACAACCTGTTTGTTAATATTATTGATAAGAAAATAGAAAGTGGATTATTGATAAATGATATAAGTAACCATTTGCCAACCTTTGCACTTATCCATGGCCACACGGGGGCCAATACAGAATTTTTTTTTTAAATCGTTCAGATACAAATCACAAAATGCAATCAGTTCTTTTAAAGAAGACTTGCTGAAGCAAGACTGGACAGAAGTCTATGTATCAGATGTAAATGAAGCCTATGACACATTTCGTCGGCCTCCGTCGGTCTATGATGACCATGGAAGAGAATCCTAAACGTCTACTCTGCTGGAACAGCACCATGATCCGGTGTTCTACCTTCCAGCGTTGGGCGTTGGTAGGATTCAAGCCTGGGCAGGAAGATATGGAGGACAAGATGTTGCCCATGCAGCGTGTGTCCCCTCTCCACGTCACTGATGAATCCAAAGGAACAGCAGGGCTGCTACAGTTTGGCACCAGAGCTGTCGCAGGAGCTGCCAGAACGATGTTGAGCACAACAGAGAACTGCCTTAGGGACTCTGACTCTGGATTTTTCCTCAGGGTTGACTCCCGAAGCCTTTCCCGTGACCGGGTGTGCCGCAAGGCAGCAGAGGTTTGAAATCAGGGTTTACCTTCCCGTAGATGGGCTACCTTCCCAGGTTGACGAGCCACCATCTACCCAAAGCATCTGGTTTTAAGGCACCAGAGAGCCGCCCTCGCCCCTCCTCCTGTTAGTAAAAGCAGTTCCATCAGGCTTAGAGACTAAACCACACGGGCAGGCTAGGAGTTGGACTTAGTTGTCAGAGGCTTTTCGAGACGCACACCATAAGCAGCATTTTATAAGCACTGGGAGCTTAACCCCAGTACCGCGCCTGGCTATGACAACCTTGGAACCATGACACATTTATAAACATTGTAACCACTGTTTATGAAAAAAATTGTCCATTAGTAAAGAAAAAGCTTAAACATAAATTTGTTGATAAGCCATGGTTAACCAAAGGATTACAAAAGGCGTGTAAAAAGAAAAATTTATTATATAAAGCTTTTCTAAAGAAAAGGACAAAAGATGAGATGAGATGAGATGAGATTCAACTTTATTGTCATTACACATGTATGAATACAAGGTAACGAAACGAGACTTGGCATTTGGGCACGCTCTGCAGAGCGCATCTAAGGCCGGGGCAGCCGCTAGGCGCCAGTCATAGAGCAGCGGTATAAAACATACAAAAATAAGTTAACATATATAATAAGATGTAGTAAAAGAGACTATACAGTAAAGAACTGGAGAAAAACAGAGACAATATTAAAAATACATGGACAATACTTAACAATATTCTTGGAAATAAAAACAGAAATACAAGCTACCCAACCATCCATCCATCCATCCATCCATCTTCTACCGCTTTTCCGGAGGTCCGGGTCGTGGAGGCAGCAGTTCAAGCAGAGAAGCCCAGACTTCCCTCTCCCCAGCCACCTGCTCCAGCTCTTCAGAGAGGATACCAAGGTGTTCCCAGACCATCTGGGAGACATAGTCTCTCCACCGAGTCCTGGGTCTGCCCCGGGGTCTCCTCCCAGTGGGACGTGCCCGAAACACCTCAAGTGGGAGGTGTCCAGGACGCATCCTAATCAGATGCCCATACCACCTCAGCTGACTCCTTTCAATGTGGAGGAGCAGTGGTTCTACTCTGAGCCTCTCCCGGATGACTGAGCTCCTCACCCTATCTCTGAGGGTGAGTCCAGCAATCCTACAGAGAAAGCTCATTTCAGCCGCTTGTGTCCGCGATCTTGTTCTTTCGGTCATTACCCAAAGCTCGTGACCATAGGTGAGAGTAGGAATGTAGATTGACTGGTAAATCGACAGCCTTGCCTTAGAACTAAGCTCCCTCTTCACCACAACAGACCGGTACAACGTCCGCATCACTGCAGATGCTGCTCCAATCCGTCTGTCAATCTCTCGCTCCATTTTCCCCTCACTTGTGAACAAGACCCCAAGATACTTAAACTCCTCCACTTGGGGCAGGAGCCTGTCCCCAACCCAGAGAGGACAATCCACCTTTTTCCAGCTGAGGACCATGGACTCAGACTTGGAGGTGCTGATTCTCATCCCAGCCGCTTCACATTCAGCGGCAAACCGTCCCAGCAAGAGCTGTAGGTCATTGCTGGATGAAGCCAGCAGGACAACATCATCTGCAAACAACAGAGATGAGATCCTGTGGTCACCAAGCATGACATCCTCCATTCCCTGGCTGCACCTAGAATTCCTGTCCATAAAAATTATGAACAGGATCGGTGACAAAGGGCAGCCCTGGCGGAGTCCAACTCTCACTTGGAATGACTCCAACCGAGTGTTGGCAATACAAACCAAACTCTCACAATTGTCGTACAGAGACCGAATAGCTCATAACAACAAGCCCGGTACCCCATACTCCCAAAGCACCCCCCACAAAAAACCACGAGGGACGCGGTCAAATGTCTTCTCCAAGTCCACAAAACACATGTAAACTTGTTGGGCAAACTCCCACGAACCCTCAAGAATTCTTGAGAGGGTAAAGAGCTGGTCCGATGTGCCACGGCCAGGACGAAAACCACATTGCTCCTCCTGAATCTGAGGTTTGACCAACGGCTGGACTCTCCTCTCCAGTACCTTGGCATAGACCTTCCCAGGGAGGCTGAGTAGTGTGATCCCTCTAAAGTTGGAGCACACCCTCTGGTCCAACCAATTTTTCGAAAAATAAAACGACTCAGAGTGTGAATGCAGTTTCACCTGCAGATGAATTGAATAACTTTTTTGTTAACATTGGTCCTAATTTGGCTCGAGAAATACCCATTACGGCACCTACGGGTGATACAATAAGCAAAAACATTGCTATAAAAGACTTTCATAAAGAACACAGACGAGAGAGAGGTCATTGAAATTGTTAAATCGTTTAAAAGTAAAACATCTACGGACTGTGATGGTATTGACATGCTCTTAGTCAAAACTATTATCGAATGCTTAGTGAAACCACTGGCGTATATTTGTAACCTGTCTCTCCAAATAGGTATATTTCCCAATGCAATGAAAATAGCTAAAGTAATTCCGATATACAAGACGGGTGACAGAGGGGAATTTTCAAACTATAGACCTATTTCACTATTGCTGCAATTTTCCAAGATACTTGAAAAAATATTCTGTGAGAGAATTGACAACTTCATAATGAAGAATAATTTATTGTGTGAGCAGCAATATGGGTTCAGACACAAGAGGACAACTGCAGTTGCTCTAATGGAATTTATAGAAAAAATATCAACTGCCGTTGAAAATAAAGAGTATTCAGTTGGGGTATTCTTGGATCTTAAAAAAGCATTTGATACAGTGGATCATAATTTATTATTAAAGAAACTACAAAATTGTGGTATTGGGGGGTAGCACTGTCCTGGTTATGTAGTTACTTAAAGAATAGATATCAGTATGTATGTGTTGGTAACAAAAACTCAGTTGCTGAAGGTTACTGAAGATTACTTGTGGAGTCCCACAGGGTTCAGTTTTGGGGCCATTGTTATTCAGTATGTATATAAATGATATATGTAAAGTGATGACACTAATTTATTATGCAGTGGAAGCAATTTGGAACAGCTTTTGGATACACTCGGAAAGGAATTAGGAAAGCTTAAACTGTGGTTTGATTCAAACAAATTAAAGTTCAATTTAAGTAAGACAAAATTTATACTTTTTAACAACCATCACAACAACTTAGTATCTAAACTCAGTGTAAATGTTGTAGAAATTGAAAATGTATCCGAAACTAAATTTCTTGGAGTAATAATTGATAATAAACTGTGCTGGAAGTCACATATTAATTATATTAAAGGTAAAATATCTAAATCAATTGCAATACTACACAGAGTGAAATATTTGCTGAATCAACCCACATTATATACCACATTATATACTTTGTATCATTCATTAATACTCCCATACATGACATATTGTACTGAAGTATGGGGAAATACATATAAAACAAACATACAGTGGGGCAAAAAAGTATTTAGTCAGACACCAGTTGTGCAAGTTCTCCCACTTAAAAGATGAGAGAGGTCTCCAATTTTCATCATAGGTATACCTCAACTATGAGAGACAAAATGAGAAAAAAAAAATCCAGAAAATCACATTGAAGGATTTTTAATGAATTAATTGGTAAATTCCTCGGTAAAATAAGTATTTGGTCAATGACAAAAGTTCATCTCAATACTTTGTTATATACCCTTTGTTGGCAATGACAGAGGTCAAACGTTTTCTGTAAGTCTTCACAAGGTTTTCACACACTGTTGCTGGTATTTTGGCCAATTCCTCCATGCAGATCTCCTCTAGAGCAGTGATGTTTTGGGGCTGTCGCTGGGCAACACGCACTTTCAACTCCCTCCAAAGATTTTCTACGGGGTTGAGATCTGGAGACTGGCTAGGCCACTCCAGGACCTTGAAATGCTTCTTACGAAGCCACTCCTTCGTTGCCCGGGCGGTGTGTTTGGGATCATTGTCATGCTGAAAGACCCAGCCGCGTTTCATCTTCAATGCCCTTGCTGATGGAAGGAGGTTTTCACTCAAAATCTCACGATACATGGCCCCATTCATTCTTTCCTTTACACAGATCAGTCGTCCTGGTCCCTTTGCAGAAAAACAGCCCCAAAGTATGATGTTTCCACTCCCATGCTTCACAGTAGGTATGGTGTTCTTTCTCCTCCAAACACGACAAGTTGAGTTTTTACCAAAAAGTTCTATTTTGGTTTCATCTGACCATATGACATTCTCCTAATCCTCTTCTGGATCATCCAAATGCTCTTCAGCAAACTTCAGACGGGCCTGGACGTGTACTGGCTTAAGCAGGGTGACACGTCTGGCACTGCAGGATTTGAGTCCCTGGCGGCGTAGTGTGTTACTGATGGTAGCCTTTATTACTTTGGTCCCAGCTCTCTGCAGGTCATTCACTAGGTCCCCCCATGTGGTTCTGGGATTTTTGCTCACTGTTCTCGTGATCATTTTGACCCCACGGGGTGAGATCTTGCGTGGAGCCCCAGATCGAGGGAGATTATCAGTGGTCTTGTATGTCTTCCATTTTCTAATAATTGCTCCCACAGTTGATTTCTTCACACCAAGCTGCTTACCTATTGCAGATTCAGTCTTCCCAGCTTGGTGCAGGTGTACAATTTTGTTTCTGGTGTCCTTTGACAGCTCTTTGGTCTTGGCCATAGTGGAGTTTGGAGTCTGACTGTTTGAGGTTGTGGACAGGTGTCTTTTATATTGATAATGAGTTCAAACAGGTGCCATTAATACAGGTAATGAGTGGAGGACAGAGGAGCCTCTTAAAGAAGAAGTTACAGGTCTGTGAGAGCCAGAAATCTTGCTTGTTTGTAGGTGACCAAATACTTTTTTTACTGAGGAATTTACCAATTAATTCATTAAAAATCCTTCAATGTGATTTTCTGGATTTTTTTTTTCTCATTTTGTCTCTCATAGTTGAGGTATACCTATTATGAAAACTGGAGACCTCTCTCATCTTTTAAGTGGGAGAACTTGCACAATTGGTGGCTGACTAAATACTTTTTTGCTCCACTGTATATCCAGTCTTTATGCTTCAGAAGAGAGCTATTAGAATAATAAACAAAGCTGCTTACAGGGAACCAACAAACCCACTTTTTCTTAAATTAAAAGCTCTCAAGTTGAAAGATCTGGTTGACTTTAAAACTGCAGTAATAATGTTTAAAGTGAAGAATCTATCACTGCCCGCAAATATCCAAAAGTTGTTCCAAATAAGGGAGAAACAATATCATTTCAGAGGAACATGTATATTTCAAAAACCTTCAGTGCGAACTACTACCAAGCAACACTGTGTTTCAGTGCAAGGAGTCAGATTATGGAACGATTTTGGACCTGAATTAAAATCATGCACAACGCTTGGACAATTTAAACAAAAACTAAAGGAAGAAATATTCCAAACATATCTACAAGATGACATGTAAAATCACGTAATGATTGTCATATCCAGTCTGTGTTGTGTTGTTGCTTAGTTTTTTGTCACATTTTGTCTTAGCTTTGTTCCGAATTGCAATTGCTCTTGTTTTGTTTTTCTTTTGAATTCTTGGATGGAACATGGGTGGGCAATATAAGCTGTGGCTTCAGCCATCACCCATTTCGGATAACTTATGTTGAACTGTATAATCAGAGGAGTTATTGTTTAATTTGACCTTGTTGGATTTTTTTTCCCCCTTTGTTATATTATTCTGTTTCTTTTTTTAATTTTTACTTTTAATCTATCCGAAATAAAGATTCATTCATGTCCAAATATGTAAAAACAAAAAAAAAAAACAAAAAAACCACAGGCTTATACAGGGCATCCTAATTTTTTCACATGACTGTATATAAATACAGGTCCTTATCCCTTATATTTTTGGTATATTTTGCTTTTTTCTCCTGAACTTGACATATTTATATTTGCAAATTTAAAAACATTTCTGAGTAAAACTCAAGACCTATTTTTTTTTTAAATTTGTGCCATTTTCTCAAAAAAGTTTTTTTTTCATAAATTTTAATATTTTTGACATAATCTGCTTTCTCAAATTGTCTTATGGGATTGTCACCCTTCTGTGGTAAAAATTCTGCCTTTTTCATACAAATTTCCAACTGTTTTCTAATAAAGTTGTAGCTTTTGTTGGGTAAAGTTGTAACTTTTTTCTTGCCAACTTGTGGAGGTTTTCCCTATGAAAACTGCAACATTTTTGTTAAATTTTGAGAATTTTTTTCATAGATTTTTAGCTGTTCTCGTAAATTTATATTTTTCTTTGTAAATGTATACCTTCCATGGGTAAAACTGTAGCATTTCTTATGTAAATTTATTACATTTTTCTCATAAAACTCTTAACTTTTTCCAGTAAATTTATCATTTCTTTTCCAGAAATTTTGTGACTTTGTTCATGTAGATTTGTGGGCATGTTTTCCTCAGAAAATTGCAGAAAAGTTCCCTAAATTTGAGGGGGGGGGGTATTTTTTTGCACAAGTTTTTAGATTTTCTCATTTTCTGTATTTTAGGATATTTTCCCATGAATGTGCAACCATTTTTCTTGTAAATTTATTGCTTCTTTTCTTGGAAATGCATGAATTGTGTGGTTTTTCCTCTCTCAAGGCTTCAGGCAGCCACTGTCTATGGCCGTCTATCTACAGATCTATCTATGCAGCAAAACATCTCTGAGAGTTTATGAAAAGTGCCGCATAAATCTGATGCGTTATTATCTGTGGGCAAAAGATGCAGACCCCTGATCTCTACAAACCATCTCACAGTCTGACAACAGCACCATGAAGAGTCTGAGACAATGTTCCATTTATTGTTTTATTTAAAAGACAAAATATGATTCAAATACAAGTTATATATATAAATACATTTGGGAACATTCTATTTAAAAAGACTTGTTAACATGATTAAAAAACAGTCACAACACCAGTTAATTTGATAAACATTTGTGCAAAAATATATATCAAATAAGTAATATAAATAAGAAAATCAAATAAATACAAATATTTAAAAAGTAGAACATGGTTAACTTAAATAAAGCTCAACTTTTTCCAAGGACTTGCATCACAGTGTGGTATGAAGGCACGTCCATGTACAGCAAATGTGTTTCAAAATAAATTATTCCTTTTTAGAATAAATAAATAAATACAATTATTATTAGTTATCAGGGAAAAGTTAAGGGAATAAAACTGAAAATCACTGAGACTAAAGTTAAAAAAATATGACAGTAAAATTATAAATTTACAAGAAAAAGTTGTTAATTTAAGAAAATATGCTAAGTTTGTCAGAATAAAGTGCTTTGGCTTCAGCTCAACTCCATTTGGTTCAGCCACGCCCCCACCCGGACCCAAAAGCAGTGCACACACTTCAGGCTTTCCTGTGTGACAGTGAAGCTTGGAGGGGTGGAGGGGAGCGTTTTGCACAGTGGAACGTCCTCCAGAGATCCCTGCAGGAAAGACACCACAGTCTGATCAACACGCTAATCAGTACATTGATACGTAATAAAGAAAAAAACTGAGAATTGTCCCTTCCTCCCCAATATCATCATAAACATCTTTATTAGTGTATGTAACAGTATAAAATACATTTGAAGCAGCAACTTTCTTCTCATGAATTTGCAACTTTTTCTTGTAAATTTGAATTTTTCTTAGAAATTTTCAACCTTTTTCTTGTAAATTTGCCCCGTTTTTCTTTTAAATTTGCAACTTTTTTCTTGTAAATTTGCAGCTTTTATAAGATTAAATTTATGAGCAAAAGGTTGAAAATTTACTGGAAAAATTTGCACATTCATGACAAAAAGTTGCAGATTTATGAAGAAGTTGCTAATCTGTGAGAAAAAAATTTACAGGAAAAAGCTGCAAATTTACAAGAAAAAAGCAGGTTCATGAGAAAAAGTTGAAAAATTCTCAGAAAAAAATTCACAGATTTATGTGAAAAAAGCTGTAAATTTATGAGAAAAGCTGCAAATTTACAAAATAAAATTTGCATATTCATGAGAAAAAAGTCACAAAATGTTAGGAGAGAAGTTGCAGATTTATTAGGGAAAAAGTTGTAAATCTACAAGAAAAAAATACAAATTTATGAAAATTAAAAGTTGCAAATCTACAAGAAAAAGTTGAAAATTTAAAAGCTTTTTTTGCATTTCTGCTTAGTCTGAGTCAATATATTTTGACATAAATTTAAATGTAAAGAATGTTTTTTAAAAAAAAAAAAAAAGGGTAAACTGCACATGTCCTACACATCTGGAAAGCTCACAAGATGTAGAACAATGTCAAATTGCTATTTTAATCTGCAGTACTACTGTTATTTCACCAGATGGCAGATGGCAAAGGACAGTGTCTGAATTTCCACTCTTGGCCCTCTTGGAGGGTAAGAAGATCCTTCTTTGCTCCTGCTCCGTTCTCCCTCCCTTTCTTCCTTCTTCCCATCCATCCCTCCTTCCTTCCTCCTCTCCTTGTGTTCTGAGCAGTCAGTCACTCACCAGGTTCTGCTTCAGGTGGACGGTGTTGGTGATGATGTCACATATGATCTTCTCATGATCAAAGCTGTGAAGATTCTGAGTGCAGTTCTGATACGTCGACAGGATTGGGATTGTCATCTTATAGCCGAACGAACAATGTGGGGGGAAAAAGACACATTATTTCAGCCTTTAATTCAAAATAAAGAAACAACATTGTAAGCTGAACAAGCCTGCAAAGTTACAGCATGTTGCTCTACTATGGAAAGAGCCAGTTTGGGTAACTGGAGTAACTTCCTTCTGTTACCTATGAGCAGTCCAGACAATTCCCCTAAATTTAGCAAATACAAAGAAAATCAGATTCTTTCTTCACTGAATGGCAGTAAAGTTTAAGGTCCCCCTTGCAGAACACCGGCATTTTAAGAGCTTAAATTTGCAACTTTTTCTTGTAATTGTTTTTTTTTTTTTTTTTTTTTTTTTGGTTTTGTCTACAACCTTTCCACTAAAAATTTACTAGTTTTTTTTTACTCAAAAATTAGAAACTTTTTTCCTGTAAATTTGCATTCCTTTTCCTCAATTTGCAATTTTCTTCTTGTAAATTTGCAAATTTTTTCTCAAAATTTTGCAACTTTTTTCTTGTAAATTTACAACCTTTTTTCTCAAAAATTAGCATTTTTTTCTTATTTTTTTTTTTTACTTTTTCTCAAATATTTGCAACTTTTTCGTATAAATTTGCCACCTTTTTCTCAAAAATTATCTTTTTTTTCTGTAAATTTGCAGCTTTTTCCCTAAATTTGCAATTTTGTTCTTGTAAATTTGCAACTTTTTTCTCAAAATTTTGCAACTTTTTTCTTGTAAATTTGCAACTTTTTTCTCAAAATTTTGCAACTTTTTTCTTGTAAATTTGCAACTTTTTTTCTCAAAAATTTGCAATTTTTTTTTCCTGGTAAATTTGTTATTCTTTCTCAAGAATTTGCAACTTTTTTTCTTATAATTTTTTTTTTTACTTTTTTCTCAAATATCTGTAACTTTTTCCTGTAAATTTGCAACCCTTTTCTCAAAAAATTATCATCTTTTTTCTGTAAATTTGGAACTTTTTTCTCAAAATTTTGCAACTTTTTTCTTGTAAATTTACAACCTTATTTCTCAAAAATTAACAATTTTTTTTTCTTGTAAATTTGTTACTTTTTTCTCAAAAATTTGCAACTTTTTTCATATATATATATATATATATATATATATATATATACGTATATATATATATATACACACACGTATATATATATATATATTTTTTTTTTTTACTTCCATCCATCCATCCATCTTCTACCGCTTTTCCAGAGGTCCAGGTCGCGGAGGCAGCAGTTCAAGCAGAGAAGCCCAGACTTCCCTCTCTCCAGCAACCTGCTCCAGCTCTTCAGAGAGGATACCAGCTGGGAGACATAGTCTCTCCACCGAGTCCTGGGTCTGCCCCGGGGTCTCCTCCCAGTGGGACATGCCCGAAACACCTCAAGCGGGAGGCATCCAGGAGACATCCTGATGAGATTTGATCATTCCTGATCAGAACCAGAGCAGCGGTTCTACTCTGAGCCTCTCCCAGTTGACTGAGCTCCTCACCCTATCTCTGAGGGTGAGTCCAGCAATCCTACGGAGAAAGCTCATTTCAGCTGCTTGTATCCGCGATCTCGTTCTTTCGGTCATTTCCCAAAGCTTATGACCATAGGTGAGAGTAGGAACGTAGATTGACCTGTAAATATACCGGAGTGGTGGCTCAGTTAGTAGAGCATCCACCCCACACCCGGGAGGCAGGGGTTCAAATCCCGGCCGGGTCATGCCAAAGACCATATGAAAGTGGAACTTCCTGCCGTCCAGCTTGGTGCTCGGCAATAATGGAATGGAGGAGAGAAATCTGTGGCGACGCCTTGCATGGCAGCGGCCCTTCTGATTCTATACTTGGGGTGTGTGTGATTAACACTGTAGATAGGTAAAACACAATTTCGTTCTACTGTACATGATCGGTTGTATGGTTGAATGACAATAAGGGTGATTTAATTTAATTTAAATCGACAGCTTTGCCTTAGAACTAAGCTCCCTCTTCACCACAACAGACCAGTACAACGTCCGCATCACTGCAGATGCTGCTCCAATCAGTCTGTCAATCTCTCGCTCCATTCTCCCCTCACTTGTGAAGAAGAAGAAGAAGCTTTTCCCCAACCCAGAAAGGACAATCCACCCTTTTCTGGCTGAGGACCATGGACTCGGACTTGGAGGTGCTGATTCTCATCCCAGCCGCTTCACATTCAGCGGCAAACCGTCCCAGCAAGAGCTGTAGGTCATTGCTGGATGAAGCCAGCAGGACAACATCAGCAGCAAACAACAGAGATGAGATCCTGTGGTCACCAAGCATGACACCCTCCATTCCCTGGCTGCACCTAGAAATCCTGTCCATAAAAATTATGAACAGGATCGGTGACAAAGGGCAGCCCTGGCGGAGTCCAACTCTCACTGGGAATGAGTCTGACCGAGTGTTGGCAATACGAACCAAACTCTCACAACAGTCGTACAGACACCAAATAGCTCGTAACAACAAGCCCGATACCCCATATCGTCAAATGCCTTCTCCAAGTCCACAAAACACATGTAAACTGGTTGGGCAAACTCCCATGAACCGTTGAAGATTCTCGAGCGGGTAAAGAGTTAGTCCAATGTGCCATGGCCAGGACGAAAACCACATTGCTCCTCCTGAATCCGAGGTTCAACCAACGGCCGGACTCTCCTCTCCAGTACCTTTTTTTTTTTTTTTACTTTTTTCTCAAATATTTGCAACTTTTCCCTATAAATTTGCCACCCTTTTCTCAAAAATTATCATTTTTTCTGTAAATTTGCAGCTTTTTCCCTCAATTTGCAATTTTCTTCTAGTAAATTTGCAACTTTTTCTCAAAATTTTGCAACTTTTTTCTTATAAATTCGCAACTTTTTTTTCTCAAAAATTTGCAACTTTTCCATATAAATTTAGAACCTTTTTTCTCAAAAATTTGCAAATTTTTTTTTCTGGTAAATTTGTTACTTTCTTTCTCAGAAATTTGCAACTTTTTTCTTATAATTTTTTGTTTACTTTTTTCTCAAATATCTGTGACTTTCCTATAAATTTGCAACCCTTTTCTCAAAAATGATCATCTTTTTTTCTGTAAATTTGGAACTTTTTTCTCAAATATTTGCAATTTTTTCCTATAAATTTGCCACCTTTTTCTCAAAAAATGATCTTTTTTTTTTCCTTTAAATTTGCAGCTTTTTCCCTCAATTTGCAATTTTCTTGTTGTAAATTTGCAACTTTTTTCTCAAAATTTTGCAACTTTTTTCTTGTAAATTTACAACCTTCTTTCTCAAAAATTTAGTAATTTTTTTCTTGTAAATCTGTTACTTTTTTCTCAAAAATTAGCAACTTTTTTCTTATTTTTTTTTACTTTTTTCTCAAATATTTGCAACTTTTTCCTATAAATTTGCCACCCTTTTCTCAAAAATTATCTTTTTTTTCTGTAAATTTGCAGCTTTTCCCCTCAATTTGCAATTTTCTTGTGAATTTGCAACTTTTTTCTCAAAATTTTGCAACTTTTTTCTTGTAAATTTGCAACTTTTTTTCTCAAAAATTTGCATTTTTTCTGGTAAATTTGTTACATTATAAATTTGCAACCCTTTTCTCAAAAATTATCATCTTTTTTTCTGTAAATTTGGAACTTTTTTCTCAAATATTTGCAACTTTTTCCTATAAATTTGCCACCTTTTTCTCAAAAATGATCATTTTTTTCTGTAAATTTGCAGCTTTTTCCCTCAATTTGCAGTTTTCTTCTTGCAACTTTTTCTCAGAATTTTGTAACTTTTTTCTTGTAAATTTGCAACTTTATTTTCTCAAAAATTAGCAATTTTTTTCTTATATATTTTTTTTACTTTTTTCTCAAATATTTGCAACTTTTTCCTATAAATTTGCAATCTTCTTCTCAAAAATGACCTTTTTTTCAGTAAATTTGCAGCTTTTTCCCTCAATTTGCAATTTTCTTCTTGTAAATTTGCAACTTTTTTCTCAAAATTTTGCAACTTTTTTCTGGTAAATTTATTACTTCTTTCTCAAAAATTTGCAATTTTTTTTCTTATAATTTTTTTGTTTACTTTTTCTCACATATCTGTAACTTTTTCCTATAAATTTGCAACCTTTTTCTCAAAAATTATCATCTTTTTTTCTGTTAATTAGGAACTTTTTTCTCAAAATTTTGCAACTTTTTTCTTGTAAATTTACAACCTTCTTTCTCAAAAGTTAGCAATTTTTTTCTTGTAAATTTGTTACTTTTTTCTCAAAAATTTGCAACCTTTTTCTTATATATTTTTTTTTACTTTTTTCTCAAATATTTGCAACTTTTTCCTATAAATTTGCCACAGTTTTCTCAAAAATGAGCATTTTTTTTCTTTAAATTTGCAGCTTTTTCCCTCAATTTGCAATTTTCTTGTTGCAAATTTCCAACTTTTTTCTCAAAATTTTGCAACTTTTTTCTTGTAAATTTATTACTTTCTCAAAAATTTGCAACTTTTTTTCCTATAATTTTTTTGTTTACTTTTTTCTCAAATCTTTGTGACTTTTTCCTTTAAATTTCTGTAAATTTGGAACTTTTTTCTCAAAATTTGCAACTTTTTTCTTGTAAATTTACAACCTTCTTTCTCAAAAATTAGCAATTTTTTCTTGTAAATTTGTTGCTTTTTTCTTAAAAATTTGCAACTTTTTTCTTATTTTTTTTTTTACTTTTTTCTCAAATATTTGCAACTTTTTCCTATAAATTTGCCACCTTTTTCTCAAAAATTATCATTTTTTTCTGTAAATTTGCAGCTTTTTCCTTCAATTTGCAATTTTCTTGTGAATTTGAAACTTTTTCTCAAAATTTTGCAACTTTTTTCTTGTAAATTTGCAACTTTTTTTCTCAAAAATTTACATTTTTTTCTGGCAAATTTGTTACATTTTTCTCAAAAATTTGCAACTTTTTTCTTACAATTTTTTCTTTACTTTTTTCTCAAATATTTGCAACTTTTTCCTATAAATTTGCCACCTTTTTCTCAAAAATGATCATTTTTTTCTGGAAATTTGCAGCTTTTTCCCTCAATTTGCTGTTTTCTTCTTGCAACTTTTTCTCAAAATTTTGTAACTTTTTTTCTTGTAAATTTGCAACTTTATTTTTTCAAAAATTAGCAATTTTTTTTCTTATGTATTTTTTTACTTTTTTCTCAAATATTTGCAACTTTTTCCTATAAATTTACAGTCTTTTTCTCAAAAATGACCTTTTTTTTCAGTAAATTTGCAGCTTTTTCCCTCAATTTGCAATTTTCTTCCTGTAAATTTGCAACTTTTTTCTCAAAATTTTGCAACTTTTTTCTGGTAAATTTATTACTTTCTTTCTCAAAAATTTGCAATTTTTTTTCTTATAATTTTTTTGTTTACTTTTTCTCAAATATCTGTAACTTTTTCCTATAAATTTGCAACCTTTTTCTCAAAAATTATCATCTTTTTTTCTGTAAATTAGGAACTTTTTTCTCAAAATTTTGCAACTTTTTTCTTGTAATTTACAACCTTCTTTCTCAAAAGTTAGCAATTTTTTTCTTGTAAATTTGTTACTTTTTTCTCAAATATTTGCAACTTTTTCCTATAAATTTGCCACCGTTTTCTCAAAAATGAGCATTTTTTTTTCTTTAAATTTGCAGCTTTTTCCCTCAATTTGCAATTTTCTTGTTGCAAATTTCCAACTTTTTTCTCAAAATTTTGCAACTTTTTTCTTGTAAATTTATTACTTTCTCAAAAATTTGCAACTTTTTTTCTTATCATTTTTTTGTTTACTTTTTTCTCAAATCTTTGTGACTTTTTCCTTTAAATTTGCAACCCTTTTCTCAAAAGTGGTCATCTTTTTTTCTGTAAATTTGCAACTTTTTTCTTTCGATCTGAAACTTTTAACCCCTTAGCATTCCAGCCAATTTCCCTAAATTCAGCATATGCAAACAGAATTGAATTCTGTCCACACTGCACAGCAGCTGAAAATGTGAAACGTCCTGCAGACAGAACACTGAAATTTGAAGAGGTTAAACTTGTGAGGGTTTTTGTGAGGCACTAAATCCATAGCGGACCGCTGCGAATGTGTGAAAAAGACTGCAGTTGGCAGAGCACTGTTGGTGGGTGGAGCTGTACCTGCTTCTGTTCAGCAGGTGTGTCAGTACATGTCTGGAACGGCACTGATTTCAGGTCTCCCTGTAAGATGAAGAGAAAGTTTTAGATTATGATGATGATTATTGTTGTTGTTATTTGGAAGGAGGCGTTTATGGTGGAAGCTGACCTCTGACACTTCTTTGTTCAGGATGCGGATGAATTGATCCAGACCCTCTCTCAGGTCCTCGATGGTGCTTTTCAGGTTTTTGTTTATTGGAATGGCAACTGCCCACCAACCCCAAAACAGGACCAGTAAAAACACGCAGTGCACTGCAACAAGAAAATCAGATGGAGACGTAAGTACCAAAGTAAGCAGAGCGGAACACAGAACAGGCACAATTACTATCTATTCACATCATAATTTATGCTTTTTTAAAGAATCAGAATCAGAATCAGAATCAGAATCAGCTTTATTGGCCAAGTATGCACAACACATACAAGGAATTTGACTTTGGCTAAAAACTTGCTCTCGTTGTTCAGGTGGAGGATTTAAATAAGGATTCAATGACAACAGAGTATGTACAGTAAATTACAGTCTGTCCACGTTTCTATAAAAGGATGCAAATATATACAGGAATATATGCAGTTATTTACTCAGACTAACCACACTTTGCAGAAATATATGAAAAAATATACAATCACACAGTATTTCAATGTGGACTCAGATTCAGTGATATAATGTGAATGAAGTAAAAAGCAGTGTGAGAGTTATGTGCAATGTAATAATGGAAAGGGAAGTGGATGTAGAAGTTGCTCAGGCTGCATCAACTTTAACGGCTAAAAACTTCAGCCTCAGCAAGAAAAAACATTTAACTTTTAATATAATAAACTATGTCAGCTTTAACTAATTTGCAACTTTTTCTTGTATGTTGCTACTTTAAAAAAAAATGTAACTTTTTTCTATCGTAAATTTGCATCTTTTTTCTTGTAAATTTGCAAGTTCTTTCTCATAAATTTCTGACTTAAAAAAATGCATTTTTTTCTCTCATATATTTGCAACTTTTTTCTTGTAATTTGTAACTTCTTTCTCTCAAAAATTTGCCACTTTTTTTCCTAAAGTTGCTACTTTTAAAAAAATTGCAACTTCTTTCTAAAATTTGCTACGTTTTCCTTGTAAACTTGCTACTTTTTTCTTGTGAATTTACAACTTTTTCCTGTAATTTGCCACTTTTTTTGTAAATCTGCAACTTTTTTCTTGTAAATTTGCAACTTTTTTCTAATAAATTTGCAAAACTTTTAAAATACTAAACAACTTCATATGAAATTGTTTAATATTTTAAAAGTTTTGTATATATATACTGTACATACATATATATATATACAAAGAGCCTATCCCAGCATCATTGGGCGAGAGGCAGAGTACACCCTGGACAGATCGCCAGTCCATCGCAGGACCAACACAGAGAAACAGACAACCATTCACTGTCACAGTCATACCTAAGAACAATTTTAAATCCCCACTTTGATGCCAATTAACTTAACTTGCATGTTTTTGGCATGTGGGAGGAAACCAGAGAAATCCCGGAGTAAACCCACGCAGACACGGGGAGAACATGCAAACTCCGCACAAATCACTGCTGGTCGGGGGCCGGGATCAAACCCAGGATCCCCGGCCAAGGGTGAGTTGCCACGCTGCCACAGTGCTAACCACTCCGCCACCACGCTGCCGATTTTAATGATTTCAGTTTGTTTAATTTTGAAATGGAATTCTGAATAAGTGCAAAATTTAAAATATTCATGAATTACAATGTTGTAATTATTAAATATATAATAAATAATAAATATATGCTATAATCATATATATATTAAATCATATTAAATTATAAATTATAATACATATTCTAATAATATAATAAAACAAAAACCTAATGAAAACAATGAAATATGACCAGTATATGACTTTTTTTCATTTTCCATAAATAGGAGGTTTGCATTAATCTTTACCATTTTGAATGCATAGAAAAATCCCTATTAATATGCCTTTTTAAATTAGGATAAATTTAATGAGTTACAAAATGCTGCAAAATATCAACATTTTAGAATTGTTAGGTCTTTTAATAAACTCAAATCAGTGAAACAGAATAGGAATAAAATGTAAACTGACTTATCTTGAGCTGGAGAAGTTAGTCTGGACTTGAGTCTGCTGTGGTCCTGGTTCTGGCTCCTGTTAGAGGACTGTGATGAGCCCTCATGTTGATGCTGATATTTATCTCCATCCATCCCAAATCAGAGTGGATTCTGAGGAAGAAGGCAATCATGGCAATCATGGCTGACTCAGATTCAGGATAAAGGTGTGTCTGGTAGCACAAATTGGAAGATGGGAACTCACACCTTCCTCTTCTTCCTCATTATTCGTTAAGTCCATCATGTTGCATCACCACCATGCTGAATCACCAGGAACTCCTTCCTCGGTGTGACACCGAAGCATTTTAGCTGGTGATGCAAGAGAATACATTCCTGTTGCTGTAATGTTACACAGCTCTAGGCTCTACATAATCTGACTGAAGTTTCAGTTTCATAGATAGATTGATGTTACACTTTCAAAGAAAACCTGTACTTCTTACCTAAGTACTTGTGATTGTCCTCTTTGAGTCACCTCTGATTTTACAGATTTGAAATAAGTGTGTCAAAAGTCAAGAATTTATAAGAAAACGGTGATATACTCAATTAAAAAAATGTCAAAAATGTATGAGGAAGAAAATACACATATATGTGAATTTTATCAGAAAAACCTCATAAATTAGCAACAGAAACATTATTACTTAGTTAATTAGTTTATTTGTCAGGGACAATGTACAAAAAAAAAAAAAAACATTAACCACTCTGTACCGGATTATAGCGTTCTCACTAATTTCCATCTGCAGTCCCTGAGGCAGACAGGAAGATATTAAAAGAAAAACAGCACATGTAGAAAGCAATTCAGGTCAGGTTTCAGAAACTGCTGACCCCGAAACAAGCAGGGAGTAAGTTTAAAAGGTAAAAAGATAAGAGAGACAGCACACTTAAAAACAACTTAAGAGTGCAATTTCAAATCCCATTTGAGGGAGAACGTCAATGCTGGCAGGCTTGATTACTTAAAATCCATTTTTTAGTCTCTGTGGAAACGTCTTTGTAATTTGTTCTGGTCTTCAAAGCAGTGGGGAGCTTGTTCCATTCTGTTATAGCTGTCATGGACCCTCCCGTGCGCTTTTCCACAGCGCACAGCGAGGGGTGAAATAATGAGGATTTACATGCAGGGTTGCAACACCACACATTTATTAACATAAAGACTCACAAAAGATATACTTACTGTGGGCGTTTGGGGGCCGGCCTCGCCCTCAAACGCCCACGTCGATCAGTTAATCAAAGACCCAGTAGTGCGTGACTGGCAAAAGGCGCTTAAGTACACGCACTGCTGGTTATGGTGTAATGAGGAGCACCTAGGCAAGGACCGGGAAAGATGATTAACGGGCCTGGGAACAGCTGATGGTAATGAGAGAGTGAGGGGGTGTGGCCGGACCGGCAGACTGTCAGAAGTGCTCACAGAAAGTAGGACACAGCGACTGTCTAACAGCTGCTGGTCAGACAGTGGCTATGGATACAGAAGGCAGACTGCAATACATAACATACACATATGCTGCGGCACCTAGACCCACAGAGAGGGCAGGACCGAGCCAGGGGATCCAAGCTGGCTCGGTTCCTGACAGAGCCCCCCTCTCAAGGGGTTGATTCCCAGATACCCAAGGTAACATCCCGAGGACCCCCTTCCCCCCCCCAACAGGAACAAACAACACAAACCCAGGTCAGAGGTAGGGAGAACAGGAAAGGAGGGAACACAATACCCCGCCCAGGGCCCACAATTACCCCCCCCCCCCAAAGTCCAAAGGCAAGGAGGCTCGGGAGGTCACCCAGAGTCCCAGGCCCAACAGGCAGTCTGGTGAACCGAGTCTGGTGGTCTGCTGGAAAATGCGGGTCATCTGGCCCAGAGACCCAGTCCCTCTGGCGGTTGGCCAATGTTGTAGTGCCACCAGGACCAGGGGGTGGAGCAGGAGGTGGCCTGCCCACCAGGAGGCCCACTGGTGGGTAACCAGACCGTAGGGAGGGGACCCCCATGGCGTCAGACTGGGAGGAGAAGGGGACCTGGCCCTGGCATCCTCAGGCTGACCAGTAGCAACCTCACTGGTCCCGGCCTGGGACACAGCTGCACCCGCAGCAGACCCCGACCAGGCCAATGCTGCACCCATGGTGGCTCGTGGCTGGAGCTCTGCAGCACCCATGGCAGCTCCCAGCCAGTGCTCTGCTGCACCCACGTTGGCTCCCGGACGGAGCTCTGCTGCACCCGCGGCAGACCCTGACAGGGCCAATGCTGCACCCTCGGCAGACACCGACAAGGCCACTGCTGCGCCCTTGGTGGACCCCGACCGGGCCACTGCTGCACCCTCGGTGGAACCTGGAGATGGCGTCCATGATGGGTCCAGGCAGGAGCACAGCACCCACATCGGACTGATCCTGGAGTGCAGCCCCCACAAGGGTCCAAATCCAGCGTGTCGCACCCACGGAGACTCAGCCTGTGGAGGGACCCATACAACGGCCTCAGGCAGCAGGGGGGCTGGATCCATGACGTTGTCAGGTGGCGAGACCGGTTCCGTGGAGACCCCCAGTGACAATGGTTCCTCTCTGGCGACCCTAGAAGCACACTCAGGAGTGGGAGAAGAAAGCCGGCAGTGGCAGAGCCCGGCGAAGGGAGTTCAGATGCAGCTGTGTGCTGTGCCTGACTCTCTTCACCTAGAGCCAGACAAGCTCTCTCAAAAATTGACATTAACACTAGATTAACATTGATACTAGAGAGAACACTTGCCTGAGCTCGAGCTCCACCACCATTCAGGACTCTGTCAATCCTGGTGATGTGGTCCGGGCCCAGCCTCCAGGAGGTCCAGCTCGGGCTCCCACTCCGCTGCCATCGCCTCCGCAGCTGGGAAGGGCTGTTCACCAGGTTAGGCTAAACTGTTTTAGCTAGCTACCTAGCCACTTCTGGCCTGGAAAGCCATGGCGCCATCCATACTTGTGTCAGTTGTGTCTCCCTCACTAAGAAGGTTTCTGAGTTGGAATTGAGACTCTCTAACCTTTATAAAATTCGGGAGGCTGAAAACCATCTGTACACTATTATTTTTGGATGGACATCGGCCCCAGCGATGGACTCGCAGCTAGCAGAGACGGCTGCTTACCTGGGTGAAATTAGCACATTGCCACCCACTTCTACCCCTTCTCCGGTCACCTCAGCTGTCCAGGACTCCAGCATCAAATCAAACTCTGGCTTCAGCTTGGAGCTAAACCCAAAGTCCCGGGTGGTTCGTCACGGCATCAATGTGCACCCTGGACCATGGTTGGACCAAATAGCAAACGTCGGGGATTGACCAGACATGGCCATGCCTCCTCCCTTCCCCTTTTGCTGGAAAACAGATTCGACATCCTTTCCCTGGAAGATTTCCTCCACCTGGACGTCAATCACCCTAACATGGCCGCCCCTACTCCTTCAGCAGCGGCCCAAACCCGCAAGCCCCGAATGAAAACTGCCTTAGGTGTGCCAAACTATACCACAGCTCCAAAAAGAAGAGAGCGCATTGCCCCGCATCACCCCCGTATCGGCTTCCCGCCGCCACTGCAGCAACTACAGCAAAATTATCCACCATTTCAGAAGCCACCGACAAAGCCCCCTAGACAATGTTGGTAATTGGTGATTCACTAATGAGGAACGTCAGAAGCAGGTACTGTGTTACAAAATTTTTTCCTGGGACTAAAGTGTCAGACATTGAGGCTCTTACCCCTCACCTATTAAATGAATTCCCCCACGCTAAAACTGTTATTGTGCACGTTGGATACAACAACATCCCAGATGAAGCATCTGAGGTCTTAAAGAGCAACTTCAGGAGCGTTCTGCCCACTCTTATGAACTGTGGCAGACGTGTTTATTTCTGGGCCACTTGCTCCTTTTAGAAGAGGTTGCAATTATTTTAGCAGAACTCTCAGCCTTAATACCTGATTGTGTTCAACATGTCTGACTTTTAACATTGGTTTTATAGACAATTTCAACCTGTTTTGGAACCACCCATCATTTATGAGGCCAGATGGAATCCATCCAAACAGACTTGGTGCACGTGTTCTAAGGGACAATCTGTTTTATTCCATTCAGCATTTTTTAGCACAGTGACAAAGCTGGTATGTTAACTCTCCCCGAAGTACCTGGGTCTGCCAACCAGCCCTTTTTTGCTTCCACTTCACATATTAATCCTATTAATCCAAATAATTCTCACTGTTTAGATCAGTCATCAATTCATAACCTCAAAGAGATTGTGTCTGTTTCCTGTTACCCAAAACATTATAACCCAAGACAAATACAACATACAGTAACTTGATAAACACATGCCTCTCTGCAGCGCCTCTTCATCCACCACCCCACAACTTAGCCCCTGTCTTCCCCATCAGAGAATTATTGTCTGCTCCCTTCAAAGTTAATAAAAATAGAATGTATAAGCATCCCAAAATGATTAAACAAAAAGTCGGTAAAACTCAAATTAAACATCAAGTCTTTAAATTTAATGATTTGGCATCTCTTCGTCCTCACAATTTAAAAATTAAATGTGGTTTGTTAAATATTAGTTCTCTAACTCCCAAGTCTCTACTAGTCCATGATCTGTTAATTGATCATCAGATTGATTTAATATCCCTTACAGAGACTTGGTTAGGGCAAGAGGATTATGTTGGTTTAAATGAATCAACTCCCTCTGGTTATTTAAACTATTACAATCCCAGAAGTTCTGTCGTGGAGGAGGAGTAGCGACAATTTACTATTCTAAATTACTAGTTAATGTAAAGCAAAAAACATGTTTTAATTCCTTTGAGGGCCTGGTCCTCAGTATTGGGCATGTTAGCAGTCTTAGGTTAAATCCAATTTTCTTTGCCATAGTTTATCGTCCTCCCTCAGCCTACTCAGAGTTTTTATCCGAATTTGCCAAATAGCTGATTTAGTTCTGAAATCAGATGGAATAATTATAGTAGGGGATTTCAGTATACATGTATATGTAGATAGCGACTGTCTTAATAAGGCATTTAATTCAATATTAGACTCAATGGAGTTTTTTCAGAAAATAGAAAATTTTACCCATCATCTTCACCACACGTTGGACCTTGTTCTGACATATGGCATAGAAACAGAAAATCTGGGTAGTGTCTCCTCATAATCCTGTACTGTCAGACCACTGTCTGTTAACGTTTGAGCTCACTATTCCTGACTATTTGATTCCTAAAGAAAAATATTACTACAGCAGATGTCTTTCCAATGTTGTTGTTACCAAATTTATGCAGATTGTCTCCTCTATGCCATGTGTCAACACAACGAAAATAAGCTTTTGTTGCGCTAAAATATCTTAACCTCCAGTTCTTTTATACGAAGGCTAAATCAGAATCAGAATCAGATTTATTGCCATTGTTCATGTAGTACACAAACTAGGAATTTGTCTCGGTGCAATGCTGCAACATTAAACATGATAAAATAAAAGAAATAAAAAACTATACATGCAATAAAGTGTAGAATAAGAATGAGTAATACTAGTCAAAGCAGTTTTTAAATATATTAGCGAGCAGCAGATATTGTGGAGTACCACATAGTGCAGTCGGTAATGCAAAAAGAAAACAGTGATGATTGACATGAGTCTGGTTGAGCTGCTGTACATAGTGCACGAGAGTCAATAAGTCACTTAGTGTTCAGCAGTCTGATGGCAGAGGGGAAGAAGCTGTTCATGTGATGGGAGGTTTTAGTCTGAATGGACCGAAGTCTTCTACCTGAGGGGAGGGGGGCAAACAGTACGTGATCAGGGTGTGAAGGATCGGCTATGATCCGGCCAGCACGCCTCCGGGTCCTGGAGATGTACAGGTCCTGGAGAGATGGGAGCTTGCAGCCGATCATCTTCTCAGCAGCGCGCACGACGCGCTGCAGCCTTAGTCTGTCCCTGGCAGTGGCTCCTGCGTACCACATGGTTATGGAGGTGGTGAAGATGGACTCGATGATGGCTGTGTAGAACTGCACTAACATCTTGGTGGGTAGCTTGAGCTTCCTCAGCTGCCGCAGGAAGAACATCCTCTGCTGGGCCTTTTTGATGAGGGAGCTGATGGTCGGCTCCCACTTGAGGTCCCTGGTGATGGTGGTGCCTAGGAAGCGGAAGGAATCTGCAGTGGTGATGGGAGAGCCTGTGAGGGTGAGGGGGGGCAGAGGGGTTGTGACTTTCCTGAAGTCCACAATCATCTCCACTGTCTTCAGAGCGTTCAGCTGCAGGTTGTTGTGGCTGCACCAGGACGCCAGCTGGGCCACCTCTCTCCTGTAGGCGGATTCGTCACCGTTGGAGATGAGCCCGATGAGGGTGGTGTCGTCCGCAAACTTGATCAGCTTGACAGACTGGTGGCTGGAGGTGCAGGAGTTGCTATAAAGGGAGAAGAGTAGGGGGGAAAGTACACAGCCCTGGGGTGATCCGGTGCTGATGCTAACAGAGTCTGAGACAGTCTTTCCCAGCCGCACATGCTGCCTACGGTCCGTCAGGAAGTCGGTGATCCACCTGCAGAGGGAGTCAGGCACGTTGAGCAGGGACAGCTTGTCCCGGAGCAGAGCGGAGCGGATGGTGTTGAATGCAGAGCTGAAGTCCACAAACAGGATCCTGGCGTAGGTTCCCGGAGAGTCCAGGTGCTGCAGGATGGAGTGGAGGGCCAGGTTGACTGCGCCGTCTACAGACCTGTTGGCTTGGTAGGCAAACTGCAGCGGGTCCAGGAGGGGAGGGGTGATGGACTTGAGGTGGGGCAGGACCAGGCGCTCAAAGGACTTCATGACTACAGAGGTGAGCGCTACAGGTCTGTAGTCGTTAAGTCCAGTGATCCGTGGCTTCTTGGGGACAGGGATGATGGTGGAGGATTTGAGGCAGGTCGGCACGTGGCATAGCTTAAGGGAGGTGTTAAAAATGTCTGTGAAGACAGGAGTCAGCTCTTTCACACAGTGTCTCAGGATGGAGGGAGACACGCCGTCCGGACCGGGGGCCTTGCATGGATATCAGTATGGAGAACTGTCTCTGCACGTCCTGCTCACTGATGACAAGGGCAGGGGGGGAGGGGGGGGGCGCCTTTGATGAAGTAGGGACCGTGGAGGCAGTGGAGCTGGGGAGAGGGGGGGAGTTGGACACAGCTGATGAGGTGTCAAAACGGGCATAGTGTTGGGACAGTCTTTGACAAAGGGCTTTATCATCCTGACCCTTAGGAGCCTGAGGCCGATAGTTGGTGATTTGCCTCAGTCCTCTCCCCACAGAAGCAGAGTCGTTAGCCATGAACTGCTGCTGGAGTCTCTCAGAATACACAGATTTAGCTCTCCTCAGCTCTCTGTTAAACCGATATTTAACCTCCCTGTAGCAGTCCCTGTCTCCACTTTTCAACGCTGCTTCCTTCTCCTTCCTGATCTGTCTGAGCTTAGCAGTGAACCAGGGCTTATCATTAGAGTACCTCACCCTGGTGCGCGATGGAAGAATGCTCTCCTCACAAAAGTGGATATATGAGTTCACAGTGTCCATGTACTCATCCAGATCATGCGTGGCTCCTTTAAACATGCCGCAGTCAGTTATTTCCATGCACGTGTTCAGCTTCTCCTCAGCTTTGCTGGTCCATGTCTTCGTAGTGCTCACAACAGGTTTAGTGAGCTTCAGTCTCTGTCTGTATGTGGGAATGAGGTTGACCATCACGTGATCAGATAGACCGAGCGCAGCACGGGGAACAGCGCGATACGTGTCCTTCACTGTAGTGTAACAGTGATCCAGCGTGTTCTTTCCTCTGGTGGGCATTTAATAAACTGTTTGTAACGGGGGAGATCGTGGCTCAGATTGCTCTGGTTAAAGTCGCCAACCACAATAACCAGAGAGTCCGGGAAAGTCCGCTCCGTATGTTGAATGTGATCTGCGAGCGCGCGCTGAGCCTCGCGCGCGTCCGCGTCGGGTGGGACGTAAACAGCGGCCAGGATGAATGAAGCAAACTCCCGCGGGGAATAAAATGGCTTGCAGTTAATAAAAAGATATTCCAGGGCGGGAGAACAGTGTTTGGAAATCACCGTTACATCAGAGCACCAGCTGCTGTTAATGTAAAAGCAGACTCCTCCTCCTGAGGACTTACCGGAGAGCTCTGTGTCACGATCAGCACGAAACAGCTGAAAACCCTCGAGGAGCAGCGCGCTGTCCGGTGTATTTTCCCTGAGCCAGGTCTCAGTAAAACAGAGGGCAGATGAGGAAGAGAGATCCTTAAAACGCATCAGCAGTCTCAGTTCATCTACCTTGTTAGAGAAAGAATTGGCATTGGACAGAAATATCCCAGGCAAAGCCATGCGCGTGCCTCTCCTTCGAAGCCATACGAGAGCGCCCGCTCGCCTTCCTCTCTTTTGCCGTCTCACTTTTTGAGCTAAACAGTGAACCAGATCTGCGGCAGGAGCTTAAAAAAACTGGGAGTACGTCCGTGGGAGTGAAAGTCCTGATATTTAGAAGCTCTTCACGGGTGTAAGAGCAGGCAGACACACAATTGACAAACAAAAACAAACAAAGAAGGGCGCAGCGAGACACCATGGCAGCCACTGTGGGCGCCATCTTGGATCTTCTTGGATCTTTTTTAAATAACCAGACAGAGAGGTGGAGTATAGTTCCACTTATTTTACTGAAGCTGAGATATGGTACAAAATACAGCTCCGGAGCACAGCTTTCATGATACATCAGAAGAGAGTGCTGCTCGAAAAGTGGGTCCTATGGTTTTTATAGAACTCTGCCACTCCCTCATGCAGGAGGAAGGGATCCCTTCACATGTATCAGTATTCTTCCACTATGTGCTAGCTCTGCCCTCAGAGGGCAGAGCTGATTCTGTCTGGTTTCAGCAAGTGAGTCCTTGAGTGTAGTCTAACGCAGCAGTGTGGCGTGCAAAGCAAGCAGGATGAAGGATGAAAAACAGAGTCACAGAATAACTGACATTGTCAAAGCAAGCAGAATGAAGGATGGAGAAACGTAGCTGCAGAATAACCAACATTCTCAAGAGAGACAAGGGCATCATAGAAATTTACCAACAATTCCCCCTTTGAGGTGTCCTAATAGGCACCTCACTAACTTAATAGCAACTTATATTTACGTTTTTGCATCTCCCCCTGTTAAGATGGGCATAAACCCATCTCATAACCCTACTCTAGCCCCTGAGTGTAGTGTTTCTAAGTTTCTATATGTAACTGATGTCCCCTTTCAGCAGTCATGTGGATCTGCCCCCCTTCAGGTCGCCATCTCTCTGGTGGACATGAGGTGTGGTGCAAACATTGTGGGTCAATATGGCTAGCAATTCTATATGTGTAAAATATATCAAAATAATCTATCCCCCTATATGCATCTATATCCCATGAATTATATCTCACAAGAGAAACCTTTGGGGCAGAGGCACAGCAAAGCAAATGCTAACATCATGCAGGTGTGCATTGTAGAACCTATTGCAGGCCCTAAACTATTTCCGGTGTGTCTTGAAAGTTCTTGTCCAGGTCCAGTCATGGCACAACTTCATCACCATCCTCACAGTCAGAAAGCAAGTGGGCAGCTTCCTGGACACCTTGGTATAGAGGAGGATCCTTGCAAGAGAAAGCTGCTGAAATAGTTCTTTCAACAAGTCATTTTATCTATGGAATACAGCAACATCCACTAAAGATCAATACTGCAACAACTATGCTTACAAGTGCCCCTTGAATGATTTTTCCCTATTTAAGATAAGATAAGCCTTTATTAGTCCCACAATGGGGAAATTCCAGGATTGCAACAGCACAGGGATAGCAACACTCAGAGCAACAATCAGAAGGCAAGAAAAAAACAAGCAAGCAAGAGCAGCTAATATACATATGTACATATTACTATAAAATATATATATACACACACAGAGACACACAGTGCAGAGCATTGTAGCTGGATGGAATAAATATATGAATATGTAAACACACAGTGCGGAGCATTGTAGCTAGATGGAATAAATATGTAAATATATAAACACACACAGTGCGGAGCAATGTAGCTAGATGGAATAATATGTAGATATATAAACACACAGTGCGGAGCATTGTAGCTAGATGGAATAAATATATAGATATACAAACATAAACACACCCAGTGCGGAGCATTGTAGCTAGATGGAATAAATATGTAAATATATAAACACACACAGTGCAGAGCATTGTTGCTAGATGGGATGAAACAGCACAACCGTCTATTATCCTACATGGTATGATTATGTGCCCATACATATTCTCACTCTCCATAGCGACCGGTATTTTCCTAGTTGTATGCCGGAGGAGACCATTGTGTAAGTCTATTGCATCTTTTGCATTCAAAAAAACTATTAGTTTGTTACGTCTTTTTGCTATCTCTGCGAGCAGCCCTGCTTAGGTTGTACAGTCTGACAGCCGTTGGTAGGAAGGACCTGCGAAACCTCTCGGTTGTGCACCTGGGATGATGTAGTCTGCTGCTAAATGAGCTCCTCAGTGCATTCAGTATGTCCTGCATAGGGTGGAACTCGGACTCCAGCAGAGATGACAGTTTAGCCACCGTCCTTCTCTCTCCTATCTCCTCCACCGGATCAAGGCGCTGCCCCAGGACAGAGCTAGCTTTCTTGATCAGTTTGTTCAGTCTCTTCCTATCGGCTGCAGTAATGCCACTGCCCCAGCAGACCACTCCAAAAGTGATGGCTGATGCCACCACCGTGTCATAGAATGTCTTCAGCAGCACGCCTTGTACACCAAAAGACTTGCCATATATTTTATCAAACCAACTACCTACATGATTGTCAATGCCAGATTGAGCTTTTAGTTTGTCCAATAAGGCTCTTAGTTTGCTTAGGCTTTTGGTTAATTTAATTAAGTTAATTTTGGGTTGTATTCTGTACAAATGGAACAAATATTTACATAATATTTACAAATATCAGCAAGGTGTGGGTGCCACCAGCGCCGAGAAATCTGATCATGTAGGTCCTTGTGTCGTCTGTAACTTACAGAGTGAGTTTCCTTGCATAGCAAAAGAAGCAAAGCTGCTAAAGCAGCGATCTTACCCGTATGGGAGCGCAAAATGCCCTCCTGGTCCTTGCGCGCCCCAGATCAAATTATTTTGCTTTGAGCTCCCTAAACCATTGTTCCCTTAATTGAGTGAGAATCTGTATTGTCTTTGCAGTAGATTCTAAATTAAGTCCCACAGTAAAACATAAATTCAGCACAAGTTGAACTTTTCTTAGACATTTAGAACATTTCTCATAAATTTGCATGGTTTTCTTCCTTATCAGTTTACCTTGTTCCTTATAAACATTATATTTCCTTTACAATAATCTACAGATATTTTCTTAAATATCTGGAAATTTATTGATGTAACTTTTAACTTTTCCTATTGAATGTTGCGACTACCATGCGGTTTCATTTATATTTTTCTCTTCATTATTGATCATCTATTGATAATTTTTATGTATTATCTATTTTTCTGAGGATTGCTAATTATTTTTGCTATTTAATTTCTTTGGTACCCCCCTTTTGATGCATGGAGATGCACATGCAGCAAAGTTACAGGGTAGTTGCTTGATGGGTAGTGTCTGTTTACTAGAAGAAAGTGTGTTACCACTTTTATGTGTTACACATAGTTAATTTGATGAAAATTTGTGAGTAGTACAGCTCCTTCAAAATGAAGTTTCAATAATCATGGTTTCTTTTGTGATGTCTCTTGAACTAATTTACAAATTCCATTTAGGAAAAACAATATAGCTGTCTGTGCAGATTTGATATGATTTGGCATTGATAACTAAGATCAGTTTGTCCAGTTGAACACAGACAGATTGAATTTGTGTAAGTGAATCCTTGTGAAAGGTTGTTTCACACTCCTTCAGTCAATGGAAAGGTGGGCATTTTGCCTAATTAGAATTTGGCTTAATTTTGTACAAGAAATGCCTCATTTTATACATTCCTTGGTAAATTATGGGGTGGACTGTAGTCGCGAGGCCCAGCTTGGCCACGGCTGAGCATCGGGAAATCACATTCCTGATTACTGTCACATTTCTCAAATGTGATATTGTCACACCATTGTGTGGTGAGTGGCATCAGATGTATCCTGCAGTGTGAAGTCATATGAACACTACATTTTTAAAGTCAGAGTCATTTAAATTGTCATGCTTTATGTCATTTGCAATGTCATTTGTTCTACTTAGCTTCAAAAAATGCTTGTCAACTGAGAGGTCCTTCCACCTGTAAAGTGCACTGTTATGCTTCAGACAAAGAAAAAAGAAAAGTCAGTGATACGTCAAAAATTGAATAAAAATAGCTCAATGTTTTTCATTTTCCAAAGGAAAAAAAAAACTGGAGGGAATGAAAATATTGGCTTTAAAAATATGTAAATAGTTCATCACTTACGCAATATTAGAGTGAAAACCCACAAAGTTAGACTGAAAGAAAAAGTAGAACCCCAAAACTTTGCAAAAATACCCATATATGGATTACTTCTCTTTCACTCTCCTGTCACACAGGTCAGCACCCACACAGCCTGTTTTTTCTTTCTTTTCTCTCTCTCTCTCTCTCTCTCTCTCTCTCTCTCTCTCTCTCTCTCACACACACACACACACACACACACAGGGCCCACACAGAAATGCTTCTTTCTCCATTATCTCCACAAGGTCGGGCATACACACATACATTCTTACTGTAGCGTGAAGGTCCTTCCATTTTTTCTACACTGTCGTGGCACACACACAACACTAGTCAACTCCTTTTGCTCAAAATTCACAAATACCAGAAAAAATCACAAACAACAATTTTACAACCTGCTCTTTCCGCCTCTATGGAGAACTCTCACCTTTTTTTTCTTCCACATCAGAGCAGATTACACAGAGACAAAACAACCCAGACTGCAGTAGCTTTTATCTAAAACTCACAAAATAAAATATTTCAACGGTCACGTTAACCCCTCCACTGTGTGCCTGGATTCTTGTGGATTCTTACCCATTTCTCCACGATCTACGGATTTCTTGCTCTCCTCCTGTAGTGCCTGGACCGTCACTGGTGCCTGTTTAAAAGGGGATTCACTGAAATAACGTTGTGTTAATGCCAATCTGTCTTGTATAATTATTTTTGCCTCACGCTTTTTACCCTTTTGGAGAAGACCTGCCTTTTACTCCTCCTCTCTCACCTGTTCTTGTTGTCTATACAATCTTCCCACATAAGCGGCTTTGTCTGCTTTGTTTGGTAGGGGATCCCCCATATGCCCAAATATTCCGTCTCTTTGCAACCATTTAACCCATGTTTTAAACTGTTTGCCCTCTTTATTTAATTTTTCACCTCATGCGGTTGCTCTTAACACTTCCTCCATTTCTTTCATTGCATATCCCAGAGTACCCAGAGGATAATCAGAGTTGTGTTTGTTATTGTCCATTTTATTGCTGTCCAATTCTGTTACCATTTAATCCAACCAGTTTAAGTGCTATAGTCTAATATCAATATCTTATAACATAGAATGAGAGTATTATTATGATCTTATCTCCCCTTCTTCCAACCAATGTATGAATTTTTTGATTCTATATATTTTACTATGATTAGTTTAGTTATTTTATTATATATCACCTATGTTTATCATCAATAGCATTGAGTTTACTTAATACTTGTGCTTATTTTGGACACAGCAGGATTTCCTTATGATAAACTATTTGCATTAAGACCAACTCTACTTTTTAGAGACTTGCCCATTGCAATTCTCTGTGTTGCATCTAGAATACCTTAAACCCCAGTTCTTTGATACGACGGACAAATAATTTGGCTGAGAGATGAAGTATATTTTCCTTTTTTTACTGAAAGTGAGATATGGACTTACAAAAGCGCTGGAACACAGCTCTTTAGGAAAAAAACAAAGAGAGTGTTACCCAAACATTGAACCATATAGTTTTTATATTTTGACCACCCCCTCATGCAAGAGGGAGGGGTTTCACCTCATTGTATCTGTAACACATTTTAAGCTTACGTGGCAGCTCAGCTGTGTGCAGAGCTGATTCTAACTGATTTCAACAAATGAATTATGGGGTGAACGCTAACCTCTGCAGTGTAGCGTGTAGAGCAAGCAGATAAAGAAGTGAGAGAGAGAGAGAGAGAGAGAGAGAGAGAGAGAGAGAGAGAGAGAGAGAGAGCGAGAGGGAGAGAGAGACAGAGAAATCAAGTCAATTTATCAACAATTCCCCCTGATGAGGTGTCCTATCAGGGCACCTCACTATCTATCTATCTATCTATCTATCTATCTATCTAAACCTACCTTTTTGCATCTCCCCCTGTTGAGATGGGTCTAAAACCCACCTCATAACCCTAGTCTACCCCCTATGTGTATAGTGTTTCTAAGTTCTATATGTGCGTGATATCCTCCTTCCGGCATTTGCATAGACCTGCCCCCCTCAGGTCGCCATCTCTCCAGAGGACATCGGGTGTGGTGCAGACATCATGAATTAATATAGCTAACAATCCTATATGTGTAAAATATATTCAAAACTAAACTATCGTCATCTTTGCATAGATATGAATATATGTGAAAATGTGTACATGCATATACTGTATATATATATATATATATATATATATATATATATATATATATATATATATATATATATATATATATTCTTTCATTAATCATTTAGCACAAAGGAAACCTGTGGGGCAGCAGCAATGCAAAGCAAAATCTAACATCATGTGAATGTGCATTGTAGACCCTATCGTAGACCCTAAACTATCTCATCGGCGTCTTCTAGGTTCCCATCCAAGTTCAGTCATGGCCCAACCTCATCATCATCCTGGCAATGGGAAAGCAGATGAACAGCCTCCTGGACCCCTTGATATGGAGGCAGATCCTTGGAAGAGAAGGCCACAAGAATAGATCTTTCAACCAGACGTTTAATCATGGGAATACAACAACATCCACAAAAAACAAAGATCATTAAACTAATAATGATACTAACTATGACCCCTTGAATTACTTTGCCCCATTTACCAAATATATTGTCAAACCAGTTTCCTACAAAATCATTAATACCAGATTGAACTTTCAAATCATTTGATAGGGCCCTCAATTTGTTTAAACTTCTAGTAAATGACCCATCAGGGGCAGTATGATTAGGGATCACGGTGCAGCAGAACTCCCCAAAAGTGCTGCACACGCCCCCTTTTTCAGCTAACAGAAAATCAACTGCCACCCTATTTTGCCATGCCACCAGGGATGTAGCACTAAATCAAATCAAATCAAATCAAATCAAATCAAACTTTATTGCCATATTGCTGTACATACAACTGTAGTGCAGGCAAGATGAAATTGCGTTTCTCTCGGCATCCATATAAGAAGCAGCATGATTAAGACACACTCCCACATAGCTCCACCCCCCCCCCCCCCATCCATTCACACATCCCTGAGACATACTTGGGGAAAAAGAATAACTAACTATAATATACAAAATGTCCATAGGTGCAGTAGTGTGTATGTGAGATTCCGGGTCAGCTGTTCAGCATCCTGACAGCTTGTGGGAGGAAGCTGTTGATCAGTCTGGTGGTTCTGCCTCTGATGCTCCGGAATCGTTTACCAGATGGAAGAAGTTCAAAGTGTTTATGCAGAGGGTGAGAACGGTCCTTGACAATGTTCAGTGCCCTGCTCCTACAACGGTTCTGAAAAAGTTCTTGGACAGAGGGGAGGGAGACTCCAATTACCCTCTCTGCCCCCTTGACTATCCTCTGCAGGGCTTTTTTGTCTGACATACTGACTTCCGGCGGTCACAGCCTGAGCACGTCCCCCTCAGCATCGGCGGCCGTTTAGTGGAGAGAGTAGAGAACATCAAGTTCCTCGGAGTGCAGATCTCGCAGGACCTGACCTGGAGCAAGAATTCCTTGGAGATCAGGAAGTGGGCTCAGCAGAGACTACACTTCTTGAGGAAACTCAAACAGGCCTCTCTCCCCATCTGCATCCTCAGGACATTCTACAGAGGTGTGGTGGAGAGTGTTCTGACATACTGCATTGCTACATGGTACTCCAGCTGCAGTATGTCGGACAAAAAAGCCCTGCAGAGGATAGTCAAGGTGGTGGAGAGGGTAATTGGAGTCTCCCTCCCCTCTGTCCAAGAACTTTTTCAGAACCGTTGTAGGAGCAGGGCACTGAACATTGTCAAGGACCGTTCTCACCCTCTGCATAAACACTTTGAACTTCTTCCATCTGGTAAACGATTCCGGAGCATCAGAGGCAGAACCACCAGACTGATCAACAGCTTCCTCCCACAAGCTGTCAGGATGCTGAACAGCTGACCCGGAATCTCACATACACACTACTGCACCTATGGACATTTTGTATATTATAGTTAGTTATTCTTTTTCCCCAAGTATGTCTCAGGGATGTATGAATGGATGGGGGGGTGGGGTGGGGTGGGGGGTGGAGCTATGTGGGAGTGTGTCTTAATCATGCTGCTTCTTATATGGATGCCGAGAGAAACGCAATTTCATCTTGCCTGCACTACAGTTGTATGTACAGCAATATGACAATAAAGTTTGATTTGATTTGATTTGATTTGATTTGACTGTATCAGCATACTCCTCCACATCTGTCCTGTCTTCCTGGGAGGCTGCTATTTTGAAGCTCTTCCAGTCTGTGTGCTGAAAACAGTCTTGCAGTGCAGAGGTTGCACTCTCTGGCAAAATCCTGATTTGTTTCACTGCTGGCCTGCTGCGCTTCAATAAAGGTTTGTAGGCAGGCACCAGCATCACGGACATGTGATCAGAATGGCCAAGATGGGGGCGGGGTATCGCTTTATATGCATCTGTGTTTGTGTACACTAAGTCCAACATATTCTCTCCTCTGGTCTTAAAGTCTACACATTGTTTAAACTTGGGGAGCACAGTCTTTAAGCTGGTGTGGTTAAAATCCCCCGCAACCACCACAAAACTGTCCGGGTGTGACGTTTGGATTTCACTGATCGCATTGTGCAGTACCCCGAGTGCCTTCTTAGCATTAGCTTTAGGATTAGGGCTCGGCGCTATGTAAACACCAACTACAAACACGTTGCTGAATTCCTTCGGCAGATAAAATGGCCGACAATTAACAATAAGGAACTCCGCCAACGGAGAGCAGTGTTTAGACACTAACGTGGCATTAACGCACCAGTTCTTGTTAACATAGATGCATAGCCCCCCCCCCCCCCCCGGCTCTTACCGGAGCTCGCCGTTTCCCTGTCGGCACAGAACATCGCCATATCTTCCAGTTGAATGGCCTCGTCAGGAATGTTGTCGTGGAGCCATGTCTCGGTGAAAACAAACACACAGCAGTCCCTCCACTCTCTCCGGGTTTCTCTCAGCAAATGCAGCTCGTCCACCTTGTTTTCGAGGGCGCGGACGTTTGACAGAAGAAGCGACGGTACCGCTGGTCTGGAGGGGTTAGCCTTTAGCCTAGCATGGATCCTGGCCCTTTTTCCTCACTTTTGCTTGCGTTCGCTCCGCTTCCGCTTCCTCCTCTCTCGGGTAGCTTCCAGCGGGGACTCCGCCAAAATTCCATGCTGGCGTAGAATGTCCAAATCACAACCGATCACCGCGATTCTTGCAGCGTGCAGTACCTTGATGTTTAATAAGGTCTCACGGTTGTAAGTTTTACAGAATGTACGTCTGGGATGATTAAAACTCTCACACTCGCTGATGCCAAGAGGGGCCGCTGCGTCTAGGCGCGCCGCCATCTTCACTAAGTTGTTCATGCACTGCACTAAGGGCATCCCGCATGTAATTTGCTGATCTCTGGACAGACTCCATTTATACAGTTTACATTTTTATTAACCGTAATAGGAAATATAGAACTGAAGACTGGAAAAGACTCAAATCCTGCCGCTACCTCATCAACCAATTTATATTCATTTGGAATGTTTCTGTATTGACCTACAGCATCTACAAACACAGGGTCCGGGGCTCCTGTTACCCCTCCAATTAATGACCGTCGGCTCCTCCTAAATTCAAATTTAGTCAAAGTTTTATTCAGATCGGTATTCATAATCTTATCTGCACCTGAGTAAAACTTTGCTGGAGATAAAAGATACACTAATGCACATGTGCCAGTCCATCTTTTGGTCAATGTATTATACAGGCTAGCTCTGCCGCAGTACCACCATACATCTGCTCTGGCTTTCCTAAGTTTACTGGCAATAGGTCTTCCAGTTACTTTAATAATTTTACCACATGTACTTAGATTTCCTACATCATACACACCAGGAGGATCTTCTTTATTTAAGAAACAAGTAACATTGTAAACTGGCCTGGGAACAAAAACAGGTGGAACTACAGTTCTTGGAGCTAATGGGTAAATCCTATCCCATCCTGAGCAGTCAATACTTGGGTTATCTGAAGACATTATGTCTAATATACACTCTGGATTGTTTCCTGTAACAGTGGTAGCATTTATGGAATATTCTAAGGCTGTTGCAACCATTTTTAATTGTGGCCTAGCTTGAGTACAAATTATACAATCCATTTGATTTAGTTTTATAGTGATTTCTTGGGCATACTCCACCCAGACATTATGTGATTTAATTCCTAACTCCAAGGATAGTTCCTGAAGGAGGGTCATGCCCTGGACATTTATTTGATGAATTCTGGGATCGGACTCAGAAATAGAGTTCACAGATGTTTTAAAGAATGTACGGGTATCAGATTTAGGAATAGGAGTCACCAACCTATCTATCTTATTGGGAATTTTAGTTACATTAGTCTTGGGTTTGGACTGAACAATAATAGAAAATAATCCTTGTGGATATCCTCGCCCATAGGCTCCGAGCGTAAAAGTACCATTGTCATTTTGGAGTCTATTTTAAAGTAATAACAAGAGGATTACCCTTCTCTATTGACGGTGAAGTTTTTGCCTTTATGATACTCAAACGAGATTTCAAATCAGGCGCATTATGAGACCCAAGGCTACACTCCTGTTCAGGTCCAGTGCTGGCCATGTGCTGGCCATGCAATTCTTCCATTTGCTTGCACAGTTACATCCCCAAGGGAACCGTTGAGGTCACTGAGGTTCAGTGACTCCAAGACAATAACCTGTTACTCGACAGATAAATTTGTCACTGTTCATATACTTGGTTCTATCATTCTGGGGGCAATCTATCATGTCACATAAGTCTATTTGGGCAGCACATGTGATTCCCTCTGTTCAAGCAATTACAATGTGACATATATCCCCAGTCTCTGGATCCATGGCTCATTTGTGTAATGGTTTGTAATGTGGTAATTGGTTGGATGGAGGAAGTCCTTCATGCTTTCTTCTGGTGGCATGTGTGATAAAAGGTAGAACCGGCAGACTAAATAAGATGACACCCATTCCCGTTTGCATCAACATTCCCCAAAGTCTGCTTGTATTTGTTCTGATAACTGGCAAATTTGTGAGTTATCTATTTTTGCATCTTTTGCATCTACCCAGATTCCAAAAAATCCTGGGAGCTTAAAGACTCATGGACTTCAGCCAATGTTCGTGTTCCAGGAGGCACCTTACACTTGATACAATGAAACTTGTGCCAATACTTACTCAATCTTGTTTCAGTAACATCTAAATAGACGCGCAGTGCATGTGATGTTGAGTCGTGCACCTTATATGGGCCAACAAAGCGAGGAGTATGCCAAGTCTTCGTAAAGTTCTTCCTGTAGATGTAATCACCAGGAACAATGGTAGGCGGATCAGGGCCCTGGGTTTCTCGCAGAAGATCATCCTGTTGGAGAGGCGTGAGAAACTGAACCACTAAATGTAACTGTTCAATATAGTCAGAAAGTTATTTCTCTTGTAGGTCCAAATCTGGTGTGGACCCTGACTGTAAATCAGCTGTCAAAGGGCAGGGCATTTTTCTGCCTGTCAACAGCTCATGTGGTGTAAGGCCACCACGTGATGGGCTCTGTCTAATTGAAAATAAAGCCAAGGGAAGTGCCTTGACCCAGGTTAAACCAGAGTCAGCACAGATTTTGGCCAATGTATTCTTCAACGTCTGGTTCATGCGCTCCACTAGGCCTTGAGAAGCAGCATGGTAAGAGCATCCGAGAGCCCTGCAAATGCCAAAGTAAGTTTCCACCTCCTGCAGCTGTTCGGAGGTGAAGTGGGTGCCATTATCAGAGCGGATCACCGCTGGCGCACCAAATCTGAGAATGAGGTCATAGACTAGCCAGTCAATGACCATTTGAGAAGTAGCAGCTTTACATGGTTTGGCTTCCACCCAACGGGTGAAGGAATCTACTGCCACTAACATGTATCGGTACCCTTATACCCTGTTTTCTGGGCCCATATCTACAAAATCAATCATGACTTCAGCCCAGGGATATGGAGGGACAGGAAAAGCTCCCATCCCTAACTTCATTGTAGGTCTTGGATTATATTCAGTACAAACAGAACAAGTATTTACATAATATTTACAAATGTCTGCAAGGTGTGGGTGCCACCAACGCTGAGAAATCTGATCATGTAAATCCTTGTGTTGTCTGTGGCCCACCGAGTGAGTTTCCTTGCATAACAACCAAAGCAGCGCGGCACATGCCGCGATTTTTCCTGTATGTGAGCGCCAAATGCCCTCTTCATCTTTGCGCACCCCTCCAGTGATCCAAGCCTGGCGTTCATGGGGGGCTGCCTGATCTTGCATGCCTTTCAATTCCTCGAGAGTGGAACACCTGAGTTCAGTGTCCTGAATCTGTGTAAGCTGCACAACTGCCTGTATTGGAAAAGGTTTGTTAGGATACCTTGCAACTAGTTTAGCAGCCTTATCTACTGCATCATTACCTTTGGTTGTAAAGGTGCCTATTTTGGAGTGACCTGTACACTTAACAATAGCACCTTTCTTCGGCAGAGTCAGAGCATGCTTTAAACGTTTCGCTAAGTCATGATGTTTGATGTGTTTACCAGTGGTAGTCTTAAAATCAGTGTTAATCCAAAACTTAATGTGATATAGTGCTGCTGTGCATGCATAGGCTGAATCTGTATACAACGTGAGTTCCTTCCCTTAATAAAATTCACAGGCACGGACCAAAGCAAGAAGTTCCATAGACTAAGCAGAACCACCTGGAACAATAGCAGACTCGACAGTGACAAACTCATCATTACAGTGTTCCACAATGGCATAAGAAGCAACAATAGAACCATTTGCAGCATGGCTATGACCATCAGTAAAGACTTGAATAGAATGAGGAATGGGTTCAGTGACATTAGGGAAAACAGAAAGTTCTTTGGTGACTGCTCCCACACAACAATGAGGAGCACCAGAGTTGAAAGGAGAAGTCATATTGGAATCAGAGGCCTGGAATTTGATGTGTAGTTGATCAAGGACAGAGAGAAGTTTAGAGCATCGAGGACCGCTCACAGTAAAATGCACACTTTCAAGATAGGATGCTACAGAATGGGATGTGTGAACAATAGTAGGGAAACCACGAGTAATGTGAGCAGTACCCTTGACGGCCAATGAAATAGCACAAACTGCACGTGTGCAGGACGGGTGACCGAGCTCTGTAGGGTCAAGAGCTTTGCTGTAGTAGCATAAAACTACTCTGCCAAGCTTAGATTGTTGCCATAGAACAGCAGAGGCAAAGCCTCCCTTTTCAATGACATCCAAATGAAAAGATTTGGAATGATCAGGATGTGCCAAGGAGGTAGAAGAATGCAAAGCAAGTTTAACCTCCTGGAAAGCTTTCTCAGCTTCTCCAAATCAGAGGAGCAGACAAGTTAGTCTGACCAGCTTCAGACATAAGTTTTCTCAATGGAGCAACTGTGATTGAAAAATCTTGGACATATTGTCGGCTGTAGTTTGCCATGCCAAGAAATTGCATCATTTGATGAACCGTTTGTGGCTTGGCATGGTTTAAAATAGAGGACTTGTCAGATTGGGACAGAGATACAGAATGATGAGACAAAATTCTGCCCAAAAAGTGAACATGAGAACGACAACATTGAAGCTTTTGACGAGAGATACGAAAACCAGATTTGTCCAGAAAGCACAAGAGGTCCCGTGTCAGAGCAGCTGCATCATGCTCAGTCTCTGCAGCAAGCAAAAGATCGTCAACATAAGTGAGAATGACACATTGGCCAAGGACAGGAGAGTGAAAGTCCTTGAGAATGTTAGCAAGGACAGCATTGAACAATGAGGGTGATTCAGTCAATCCTTGTGGGAGACGTGTATATGTATATTGCTGACCATTGAAAGTGAAAGCAAAGAACTTTTGTGATTCCTCAGCAATAGGAACACAAAAGAAAGCATTTGACAGGTCCATAACTGTGAACCACTGGAATTTGTCATCAATGTTAGACATCATGGTGAAAGGATTAGGTGTAGCTGTGTTGATAGAAATCAAATGTTGATTGATTCGCCTAAGATCGCGTACTAAACGTGCGTCTGGTTTTCCTGGCTTCTATTCAATTCAATTTTCAATTCAACTTTATTTATATAGCGCCATTTCACAACAACAGTCATCTCATAGCACTATCAACTGTAGGGGGGACCCCCACAGTTGCAGAAAGACCCCAGCAATCAGGCGATCCCCTGTGAGCAAGCACTTGGCGACGGTGGAGAGGAAAAACTCCCTTTTAACAGGAAGAAACCTCCAGCAGAACCAGGCTCAGGGAGGGGCAGTCATCTGCTGCGACTGGCTGGGGGGTGAGGGGATAGAGAAGAAGAAAAGAACAGACATGTAGAGAGCAAACAGCACGATGGGGACTCAATCTATGGGAGAGAACAAACAAATGTTAATGACCAGCAAAAAAAAAATATTTCATAGAGAGTGAGGAAAGGAGTGAGGCCCAGTGCATTACTGGAGGTCCCCCGGCTGACTAAACCTATTAGCAGCATAACTAAGGGAGGGTTCAGAAACACATGATCCCTCCCTAATTGTAGGCTATATCAAAAAGGTAGGTTTTAGCACTATTCTTAAAAACAGAGATCGAGTCTGACTCCCGAATCCAGATTGGCAGCTGATTCCACAGGAGAGGAGCTTGATAACTGAAGGCTCTGCCTCCCATTGTACTTTTGGAGATTCTAGGTATTACAAGTAATCCTGCATTTTGGGAGCGTAGTGCTCTGTTAGGATGATACGGTAGTATCAGATCTTTTAAATAAAAAGGAGCCTGATTGTTTAGAGCTTTGTAAGTAAGAAGAAGGATTTTAAACTTAATTCTAAACTCTATGGGAAGCCAATGAAGGGAGGCCAGAACCGGAGAGATATGATCTCTCTTTCTAGTACCTGTTAAAACTCTTGCTGCAGCATTTTGGATCAGCTGAAGACTTTTTAAAGATGTTTTAGGACAGCCTGATAATAAAGAATTACAATAATCTAATCTCGAGCTAACAAAAGCGTGGATCAGCTTCTCAGCATCACTCTGAGACAAGATGCTCCTAATCTTGGCAATATTACGCAAATGATAGAAGGCAGTCTTAGAAACAAATTTAATATGTGAATTGAAGGACAAATCCTGATCAAAAATAACTCCAAGGTTCCTCACAGAGCTATTAAGAGAAAGAGTAACTGCATCCAAACTGAAAGTTTGATTTGGAAAGGAATTTCTAAGGTTTTTTGGACCAACAAGAATGACTTCAGTCTTATCTGAATTTAATAGCAGGAAATTACAAGTCATCCAAGCTTTGATTTCCTTAAGACAGGCTTCTAACTTGGCTAATTGATTACTATCATCTGGCTTCATTGACAGGTATAATTGTGTGTCATCTGCATAACAATGAAAATGTATACAGTGCTTTCTAATAATGTGTTCTGCTTTGTGTCCTGCTTCTCTACAGGATTAATGAGTGTGTTATAGGGTGAGGTCGTAGGTATCAGGACACCACTTTCAACAAGTCCATTGATTGTATTCGTGATCCCCTGTATTTTGGCTGGTGACAATGGGTGTTGTTTTTCATAGATGGGCGTATCTGTGTCAAGTTTGAGATAAATAGGCGGGATTGAGCATCTGCCCACATCAAAAGGGCCTTTGGACCACACCTCCTCTGGCGCCTCAGCCAACAGCCTAAGGCCATATGTAGAATCAGTACCCTCTCTACCATGGCACCTAGTACGAATGACCTCTTCTAGCGTGACCTCAACTTGTCCCTGAATGTCAGTCTTGTAAATGTCAGTGGATGGCGAATACCACAAGTGGTCATGCTGTGTTTTTGCCCAATCCTTAGCTGCCAACCCCTTCGCAGTCATTGGTCCTAAATTTCTGGCCTCTCCCCCTGCAATAATTTTCAATGTGATGTGAGGAGCCATGTCTGGTGCGAGTGCATACAGTTCCTGCAACTCAGGTGTGAGGGCAGGTGTGGCCACAACTCCCAAATCCCCCACTAGGAGGCAACTGTAGAACATGGGCACCACTGGGATATCTGATTGATACTTGGCCTTCAGGATTTCTAGCATGTCAACCCATCTTTCCAAATAGATTTCATAAGGGGCTTGATCTTCTGGTAGCCTTAAATAATTCCATGTGGCATGCAATGGGTCATGAGGATCCACATAGGAGTGCAAGGATTCAATCCAGGTCTCCCAAGGGGCTGTCTTAGTTTTCAAGGCCTCAACCAAAGCCATGGCAAGGGCTCCCCAAAACACACGGACAGAGCCTTGCCCTTCAGATAAATCCTGCACCATTTGAATAGGTTTATCAGCTATGGATCAACACACCTGACCATTTGGAAAGATCACATCAGAATAATTTGCTCCACACACAACTACTGCATTGACAGCGGCAATCAAATCTCTAGCCAACAAATTTATGGGACAATCCTTACTCACCAAAAATGAATGTTCAAAAGTCAACTTTTCATTCCCCAATGAGGCGGCATGTAATAAATATAAGCGATGCTGTGGTTTTAAGCAGGTTTATTGAATCATACCGCCTTCACAGGATCCCCGCTCCGGTGCATAGTGTGAGCAGACCGGAGTGGGATCCTCCAGCTCTCAGAGAAGAGGAGACACACGGTGTGTGTCCAGCAGCAGCAGTTGCAGAATCAGAATGAGAGAATAAGCATGGATTACAGTGCCGTATATATACCCAACTACAACAATACATCAAAGAGCATTCCCCAGCAGTTGGTATGATCATAGAGATTGCAGAACAGGCATGAGACATTTGCATTTGAGAGACGTACATCACAATAGGCAGATTGTTCTGGAGCAGAAGTCTAGCAAAGAGGTTACAAGGCACATCTACATATTGATTTCAGTCTCTAGGTCACAGCAAGGACAGGACTCATGAACACAATACATGAAAGGCACATTAACATCACAGTAGAGAGCCAGAAAGAGTGGGGCTGCCTGTAGACATTAATACACACATTTCACTGTTCTGTTAATTGCTCTAGCCAAGCGCTGTGTCTGTCCAGTCTGTTGTGGGGGGTTTCCCAAACCGCCACACCCAACATTATTTCACATGGCATTTTTGCTGACAAGGGGCATTGTTGTTTGACTCCGGAAAACCCTACTACCTCAATGAAGTTTGGAGAGAGTGGTAGATCACATTTAACAGTACTAAACTTTGCCCCTGTGTCTACCAAAAATGGAATGCTTTGATCACCTACTTTAGGTTCAGGTTTCTTTATTTGTACCCATAGGTAGATTTGTTTTGCAGTCAGATGACATCCATATTTACAAGCCACAATTACATTCAACATAAACACAAACACAGGCACACATGAAACTGACTATAAACACGATAAAAATACTCAAGGCTCCATCAATCAGGACATAAGACAAAGAGATGAGAGAAAAAGCAGAGAGATAAGAGAGAAGGATCATATTAAAAAGTTAAAGACTAGTCAAAGAGGTTAAAAACTCAAAAGTCTAAAACCCAATAAAAGATTTAGGGTTCAGGTTCAGGTTCAGGTTACTTTATTTGTACCCGTAGGTAGATTTGTTTTGCAGTTGGTGACATCCATATTTACAAGCCACTAATTACATTCAACATAGACACAAACACAGGCACACATCTTACAAAATAGGTAAATATAAAATATGTACAATATAATTTTTATAGCTTGTTCAACTCTTTGACAGCAGCAGGGACAAAGCTGTTTTTGTAGTGCTGGGTTCTACTTTTTGGGACAGCAAATCTCCGTCTGGAGGGAAGAAGCTGAAAGTTGCAGTGCAAAGGGTGGGAGTCATCATTTAAAATCGAGTCGGCCATCCTCTGTACTTGTCTGGTGTACCGGGATGTCAGGCTCAGCTGTGACTCACCAAGCAAACGATTGGACCATCTGACTACCTGATCCAAGGATTTCCTCTGTTTCAGTTTTATCTGACCAAACCATGACATTAAAGAAAAGGATAAAACAGATTCAATAAAAGCCCGATAAAACATAGTCATTATGGTTCGGTCAATTTGGAAGCGTGCAAGTTTCCTTAAACAATGCAAATTTTGCTGACCCTTTTTGCACACCCTTTCACAGTTCACCTCAAAGTTCAATCCACTATCAATAATCGTCCCAAGATATTTGTATGATTGTACACATTCGGTGGTCTGGCCTTTTAGTATGGTGACTTTGTGCCTGGGAGTTTTCCTCCTAAAGTCAATAATCATATCTTTCGTTTTTGTTGTATTCAGCTGCAGGTAGGAATCCTCACACCAGTGAACAAAGTCATCAACTACTGGGCCGTGGCCACTCTCACCATCCTGGAGGAGACTGACAATGACTGAGTCATCAGCATACTTTATAATGTGTCTGTTGTCATGTCTGCTCCGACACATGTTTGTGTACAGGATGAAGAGTAGTGGTGACAACACACACCCCTGAGGAGAGCCAGTAGAAGAGCACTTTAGGTCAGACAATGTACCATTGACCCTTACTCTCTGTGTCCTGTTGGTTAAAAAATCTAGAATCCAACCCACCAGATTATTGCTCAAATTAAATTGTTGCAGGAGCCTTTCAACTAAAATATGAGGTTGGATTGTATTAAAGGCGGAAGAAAAGTCCACAAATAAAAGCCTATCACATGTCCCATTAAAATCCAGATGTTCAAAAAGCATGTTAAACAGAGTGACAGTGGCATCCTCCACTCTTCTGTGAGGCCTATAGGCAAACTGCAGAGGATCCAATGCATGCTCAGTCTGCTTTAGGACCTCAAATCTGACCAGTTTTTCAAAAATTTTCATTAAAATTGAAGTCAAAGCAACTGGTCTAAAGTCGTTTACCGTTTTAAGACAGCTGGATTTTGGAAGGGGGACAACCACGGCATCTTTCCAGATCTTAGGCACATGTTGTGTTTGTAAGGACTTATTGAAAATGTAGTGAAATACAGGACTCAATTCATGTGCACAGGACTTTACCAGTCGCCCACATATATTATCAGGGCCCTGACTTTTGTTCACTTTTACAGCACAGAACGCCCTTTTAATATCCTGCACCTCAATATTAAAGTGCTGATTGTCTTTGAGTTTCTGTTTCAAATCTTGGGTTTCTGTGCTAAAATCAAAGGAATCAAAACGACCATAAAACAATTAAGAGCATTAGCCAGCTCTGTGTCTGAACTAAAACCATCTAAAAACACACAATTACTGCGCTCTAGTTTTCATACTGGCCCAGGCTGAACCAAGTTTCTTTGTTGCCATCTTGCTTTCCAATTCTGATTTATAATTCTGTTTTGCTCTTAAAATTTCGGACTTCAGCTCTTTTGTGGCAACCTGTAGCTCAGAAACAACCCCCTGTTTAAAGGCAAGTGCTTTCCTCTGTAAGCAGGATTTAACTGATTTTGTAACCCATGGCTTGTCGCTGGGATATAGTTTGACACGTTTACGTGGAACGATCATATCTCTGCAGAAAGCCATGTAGGAGCATGTCACGTCCACTAAAGAGTCCAAATCATCCCCGCAGGACAGTGTGAACACCTCCCAGTCCGTACAGTTAAAGCATTCCTGGAGGCAGTGCACTGAATCCTCTGTCCACACGTTTATGTCTCTTGTCTTCGCCTTGCCTCTTCTGAGAGCAGTTTTATATGTGGGCAGCAAATGTACACAGTTGTGATCTGAGGATCCTAAAGGAGGAAGGGGAAGTGATTTATAGGCCCTCTCAATGGAGCCGTAGCACAGGTCCAATGTCTTTTTTTGCCTGGCTGGGCAGGAGACATACTGATAAAAGTTTTTAGGTGTCTTAGTTTAGTTTAGTTTATTTGAAAAGGGACAATGCAATTTCATAAAACACATGATTACACATGGTTAAAAAAGCCAGAATTAGCCAAAAGGCTAGTTTTCATCTGTAGTCCCCTGGGCAAGATGCAAAAAGCAGTAAAATGCATCTACAAGAAAAAAACATGGTTAGACATTTAAGAGGGCACTAATGTAACAAATAACATATACATAACAAACTGTACATTTAAACACAACATCAAACATCACAGCAGACTTATCTTTTAGTGTTGGCAGCTGTAGGTGTTTATAAGCCACATTTTCAATTTTTTTTGTGAAGGCCTTGAATGTTGTGAGCAGTTTAACCTCCTCAGGTACTGAGTTCCACTCACTAGCGCTCCTCACTGACCAGGCCGACTTACTGAAAGTGCTCCTGCACAGAGGAATGAAACAGTCACCTCTGACAGAGCCTTGAGTGACACGCTCAGAGCTGTTTCTTTGGCTGATGAACTCTGCCAGAGGATCTGGAGCCAAATCATGCAGTACTTTATAAATCAAATTTAAATTTGCAAATGTATGAAGACTATCCCAATTTATAGACTGTATTTTTTAAAATTGCACAATGATGATAATGCCTAGGTTTTTTTTATCCATAACTGCTTGTTTGTACAAAACTTCCAATGGTTTTTTTGCACTCAAACCCGCCTGGGACCAGCTAGTTAGGCAATAGTTGAAGTGACTCGGAATCATTGAATGCAAGTATATTTTTGCGGCTTCAGTTGACATTTCATTTCGAATTGCATGAAAATTTGCAAGATTTAACTTGATTTTTTTTTACACAATTTAGCAATATGGGCTTTAAAGGAAAGCTGTGAATCTATTATTAACCCAAGATATTTATATTGGCTAACAATGTGTATTTTTCCTCCATTAACATGTATGTCAGGGTCAGGTGACACTCTATTTATTTTAGTGAAATACATGCATACAGTTTTAGAAACATTTAACTGTAGACAGCACTCCTGCAACCAAGTTGTGACACAGGACATTGTTTTACTAAAGCCTGTTTTCCACTAGCCCAGCACACCTCGGTACGGCTCGATTCAATTCAGTATGGCTCGGAATGCTTCTGTCTCCATTAGCATGGTGTTGTGCTTGTGCTGTGTTTTTTTTTTTTTTTAGGAGGTTTTAGAAGCGGGGCAGCAGCAGATTCTCAGCGAGGCGGGGCCACACTCCCGTGACGTTACGCACCCGACTGAGTCCTTATTTACACGAGACAAAAAAGGATCCAAGGATTATTGCCTTGCTCGCTCTGTGGATTTATCTCACAATTAATTTTATCTCATAATTAAGCTGCAACAACACAAGTCACTTTTGTTTTGAATTAACTGCCAAATGACCTAGAAATAATGAGCTGAAACTTGTTTTTATTCGTATTAAATAATGAGAAGGTGGCACACTGTCCTACACCAAATTATTATTTTTTACATCCTAGGGCATTTTGGATGTACTGAATTAAAAAAATTCATGTTTTTCACCTTCAGGTCAACGTTTGGAACAACAGTATTATTATTTTCCGTTTAGATGATGCTACACTCCTTCTAAAGTATTGTAAATCTCTGAATTTGGAATGCCGATAGAACATTCAATTTACATATACTTACTTTTTTACATACTTTGACTTGTAAGCTTGATCAGTCTCTCCTGCTGCATTTTAAAGTCCAACTGTGCAACTTCTTATAAGTTAACATAAAAAATGTACCCAAAGTTTAGAACTGGATCATGTGGGGCTAATTTTTTATGATATTTCAATAAAAAGAACGGAAAGCTTACAAAAAGATTTCTTTTTTGGTCTAGTTAAAAATTACATTACCTTTACAATGGTTGACCCTGACAGGAAGATCAGTATCATTTTGATCAGACTAGGCAATGGAATTTCTATGTAATTATACTGTTTTATAATTCAGTGTTATAACAGACAAACCACACTTTCCAAAACAATTCCATTTTATTATATACAAAATATTAAAAGAAAAAAAAACTTTGCAACACAACATGAAGGTTAATCGACATTTTATACACGCCGACCACTGAGTGTCTACACCAGCTTCCCAAACTGGGTCACGACTCGGATGAATGAAGGCGTCTCTGCCTGCTGTGGGTCAGGATGGCTCGGTTGAATAATCCGGACGGGCTGTCGCGGCGGACGCGTGGGATGATTCTACAAGGAAAATGCACACAATAAAATACAGCACGTAAGTGCAAGATATACAGAAAAGACAATAGTTTTTAACAAGAATACATAAGCTTATTTCAGCGTATTGTTCACATGAATAATTAAAATAAAAGCTTTAGTCCGCATTGTGCTGCAATAAAGCAGCGATCCATCCACAAATGAACAGCTTTTTTATTGCATAAATAAACTGAGCGTCTTACCGAATATATTTGCGAAAAAACGCACAATAAAAAAAAATTAAAACTCACCGTTAAAGGACTCCGATGTCGAGACCTCCCGGTATATTTTTTCATTCCGGGCGGCTCCGTCTAACTCGCGCTGCATACGTTCGTCTGACAATGCAGTGAACAGACAATGCAGCTCCTTATTGGTCCATGGAACACCCTTATTACACAAAGCCATTTTTGATAGAGAATAAATGAAAATAGCACAGCAATACACTGAAAAGGAACCGCCAACAGTGGTTGCGTGCTGAGTAAAGGCGGTCGTGAAGATTCTTTTTTTTTCAAAAACTTTATTGAGAAGGTCGTGAAGATTTGGTAGATGAGGAGGAGGAGAGGGGCGGTTCCAACCTGACCAATCAGCGCTGGTTACGACCTGACCAATCAGCGGCGACCAGTCTGTTAACGTCACAACACGGCACAGCTCAGCACTGCTGTACCCTGCCCTTCAGCGGGGCTGAGAATTGCGGCTGTTAAACCGTGTTGGGGCTTGTGGAAAAGCGTACAAAGCGTGCTGAGCCGTCCTGTGTCGCGCTAAAGTGTGCTAGTGGAAAAGGCCCTTAAGTTTAGCAGCAACAGTGTCTTTGGAGCGACCATGAACAAAAAAACCTGTGTTGTCTGCATACATTAAGCATTCAGCTTCAGAACAAACAGTGGGCAAATCATTAATATAAAGACTAAATAAAAGGGGGCCTAATATTGATCCCTGAGGGACTCCAGAAGTTAGCCTAAGAGAATCAGATCTGCAGTTGTTAACTGATACAGATTGTGTTCGATCATGCAGATATGATTCAATCCAGCTCACAGCATTGTGAGAAAAGTTAAATTTAAAGAGCTTGGTAAGAAGAACAGAGTGATTTACTGTATCGAATGCTTTCCTGAGGTCCAAAAACACTGCCCCTACAACTCCACCCTTATCAAGAAAAGATTTTATTTTCTCAATGAAGAGGCATGTAGCCATTTCAGTGGAATGCTTGGATCTGAAAGCAAACTGCATGGCATGGAGAGAGGGGGAACTACTGTTTAAATAATGGACAATCTGTTCTGCCACCCATTTTTCTGCAATTTTGGAAATGGCCGGAAGAATGCTTATTGGTCAGTAGTTTTGCAGAAGAGTTGAGTCACCGGATTTAAAAACAGTTGTAACAATAGCAGATTTCCAGGCCTTTGGAAAATGGCCAGATGAAATTGAAAGATTAATGACTGAGGCAATAGGAGTGGCGAGAGCTGAACCTAAATCTTTGAGCATGTTCGTGTCCATTCCAAAAACATCCTTTGCTTTAGATGGTTTGAGTGATTGAATTAAATCGATAACTTTGGTCTCAGTAATATTTGTAATAGTAAAAGACTGCGATGCAGACAATACAGAGTATTCCTTCCTTTGTTCTACTATAAACTTAGAGATTTCTGACACAGATTCAGTGAAGTAGTTGTTAAAAGCATCAGCCATCACTTGAGGTTCTGTCAAGATGTTTCCATTCAATTGAATTTGCATTAGTTTTGCTTTGTTTTTCTGGGAATCACCCAATAGTTTTTTAATATATGTCCAAGTTATTTTAGAATTTCCCCTTGCACTATTCAAAACAGTAATGAAAATGTCAGCTTTAGATTTTCTTATTTTTTTCACTACCCTATTTCTCAATTAAATAAATTGGTGCCTGTTTTGTCCTGATTTAACTGACAACTTTCATTCATTCCTCTTCTTCCGCTTAATCCGTTTCGGGTCGCGGGGGGGCTGGAGCCTATCCCAGCATCTTTGGGTGAGAGGCAGGGTACACCCTGGACAGATCGCCAGTCCATCGCAGGGCCAACACAGAGAGACAGACAATCATTCACTCTCACTCAAAAAGTGATCTCGTTCTTTCATCAATTTCAGAATAAATTTGTTTAACCAAGGAAGGCCATTCTTTCTAGCTTTTAGTTTAATTATCTGTGTAAATTGTATAATAATTTGTTGTATTTTGTTGACAAATTTAGAACAATCCTCATCTAAATTTTTGCCAACGAGTAATTCATCCCAATTTACTTCTTGAATTGAATCTTGAAAATTTTGTTGTTCCTGTTTTGGTATCCTATAGAATTCAGTGGCGGCCAAGGATTTGAAGCACTTTTTATTTAATTTTCTTGTGACCATTATAAGATTGTGAACAGACAATCCTGTGAGCATATTGTATGACTTCAAGATCCTTTCTGGCCTGTTAGTAAAAGCTAGATCAATCTGAGTGCTAGTGGAGTTTGTGATTCTCGTAGGGCCATTAATTACCTGAGTCATATCCATGTCATCCATAACCTTTTTCAGATTTTTCCTAACTTTGTTGACTTCCCAATTAACATTTAGGTCACCCATTACTATTACTTTGCAAAATTAAGTTGTTTCAATAAAATTTCCAGTTTTTCATAAAAATCTACATTTGATGAAGGAGGCCTATAAATAACTACAAGAATAAAAGACATTATGCTGTGACAAAGAAACAGTTAGTCCAAGAAATTCCAGTCCATTCTCATCTGTAACATGTATCTCATTACAATTAAAAGTATCCTTGGCATAAATCATAACGCCTCCTCCCTTAGAACCCTGTCTGTCTTTTCTAAACATTTTATAACCAAGTACAGATAGTATTGCTGAGGGCGAAGATTCACGGAGCCATGTCTCAGATAGGCAAAGAAAGTCAATATTTGAATCAATGAGAAGATGATGAACCTGATCACTTTTTGTTAGAATACTTCGTATATTTAAGCGTGCGCAAAGAATGCCTTTTGGTTTATGTGCTGAGTCCCATATTAATTTAGAGTTATTATCAGTTTGAAACTCCCTGAATTTCCGGTGTTTTAAAATTGCAGGATTTGGCAGCCTCCTGTTTCTTTTATTGGCAATGTTTGCACATAGTGAAGGCCCGGCTGATGTTGGTGAAGATTCAGTTAGAGGTGATGATGACTCAAATATCAACGGAAGTGGCCCGGCTATTATTGAAGGTAATTCGACTGGCTGCAATGTAGGTCCAGCTGGCTGTGTTGTTAGCCCAGGTCCAAACCCAGCTGGCAGGGGTGAGAACCCAGCTAGCAAAGTTGGAAGCCCAGTTGGCAGAGATGGAGATCCAGCTAGCAGAGGTGGAGATCCAGCTAGCAGAGGTGGAGATCCAGCTAGCAGAGGTGGAGATCCAGCTAGCTGAGGTGGAGGCCCAGCTGGCAAAGTTGGAAGCCCAGTTGGCAGAGGTGGAGATCCAGCTAGCAGAGGTGGAGCCCCAGCTAGCAGAGGTGGAAGCCCAGCTAGCAGAGGTGGAAGCCCAGCTAGCAAAGTTGGAAGCCCAGTTGGCAGAGATGGAGGTACAGCTAACGATGGTGTTAGCCCAGCCAGCAGAGGTGGAAGCCCAGCTTGCAATGATGTTAGCCCAGCTAGCAGAGGTGGAGGCACAGCTAATGATGGTGTTGGCCCAGGTAGCAATGGTAAAGGCCCAGATAGCAGAGGTGGAGACCCAGCTAGCAAAGGTGGAGGCCCAGCTGGCACTGGCCCAGGGTTTAATTCAACATCACCAGCCAAAAGAAGTATCAGCAAGAGATTAAAAATACCCAGGAGTGGTTTGCCTGTAACAGCCTGTTCCTGCTCACCTGGGGGTGTCCTGGCATGGCCATAGTCCAGTACCCTTGTGAATAGCATGTGCTGACTCCATCTGGCTGGATACAAGGTTAGAGTGTCCCTTTTTCTTGGACAGGTTGAACTTGGCAGAAGAAAGAGAATTATCCAAACAACAGAGGAGTACATTGATATCACAATCCATGGTCCAATTTGCTCTTTAGATGACTTTTTAAGCAAACACACAGGACTTGCCAAACTGTGTGTCTGCACCCCGGCAGCCATTTTGTCTCTTTGTGATCTCTAATGATCTCAGGAGCCATGTTCTTGTCCATCTTCTTTAAAGAAACATGGTTAAAATCCCCAAGAATAAAGTTTGGAGCCTCTGGGAAATCAACTGCAACCACTGTACCACAACAAAGACAGTGCTGGAGGCGGAGTCAGCATCCGCTCTCGGGTGAATGTACACAGTCATTATGAAAAGTTGGGGGAACTCGCGGGGCAGATAAAAGGGGCATAGCGATACGGACAGAAGCTCCACATTGGGTGTACAGATGTGCTCTCTGACTGTGACAGATGAACAGTACTGTTTATTAATGTATAAACGTACCCCCCCCCCCCGACATTTTTCCGTTACCTCTTCCTGCCGATCCAAGCGAAGTGGAGCTCCAAAGCCGTCAATCCATTGGTCTGCATCCCAGTCATGCGCCTAAAGCCACGTCTCCGTGTAAGCCATGACACAGCAGTTCTTGAAGTCCTTCTGATATCTTACATTCCCTTGAATTTCATCCACTTTATTTCTCAGGGATTGTACGTTCCCCGTAATCATGGAAGGAAGAGGAATGCGGTTAAGCTGATGCCTCCTCAGATTTAATCTTACGCCTCCACGCTTTCCGCATTTCCTCCTCTTGTCTCTCTTTTCATCGCTGTGTCCATGAAAATCTTTTAAAATAAAGTCCGGCAGTTGCGGCACAGACTCAAACACAGATGCTGCATTATCCGTGTTTAAATGCAGTAACATGTCTCTGGAATACTGTATTCTTCCCGGCATGATCGCGATTACGCTTACCTCCAAGACAAAGAGCTGGTAGTAAAGAAATGACTGTGCAAAAATAAGGAGGAAATCCATGCTGATGGAACCAGGGAGCTCTTCGTTATATAGTGCACAAACATTCAAGGACAAAAACGACACAGAGAATTTCGTTAAAACACATTAAAGTGTATAAAAACAGAGACACAGACATCAAACTTTTTTCACCAGCTGCCGGTCGCTGTGTGCGCATGCGCCCAAGTCCCTTTAACAGTTATTTCTGGTGCAGGATAGCTTAATCTCCTTCCAGTAGGGCCCCGGCCCCCCTAATGGTAATTAACTATCTGTTGGGGCAGGAGAGAGGCATTTGGGGTTGGGTGTTGTTGTGGTTGTGGCTGTTGTGCCGTCTGAATAGGTTGCATACCTTGGATAGGTTGTAAAGTTTGCATAGGTGGTTGCAATTGCTGTTGTGGTACCATGGGCGGGTACTGTGGTGGCATGTAGGGCACTGGCTGTTGCATCATTGGTTGTGCATAAGGCGGAACATTCTGCATGTAAGGATTAGTATATATCTGTCTCTGCTTATCACAATTCCTTGACATGTGTCCAGTTTGATTGCAATTATAGCATCGTATTTGACCTTGTTTTCCACCTCGTCCGCGACCCCCCTCATTGATTGTGGTTGTTGCTGAAAGGCCTGCACTGTTGGTTGTATCAGTTCTGAGTCACTAAATTCAGTTTGAGGGAGTTGTGCAGCCACTTTCCCTTTTTTATCCCTAATTTTTTCCTCGTTAACCTGATCCTTCAGCATTTTCAGCTGCATTGTTTTAAGCTGTAACTCAGTTTCTGCCAGTTTATCTGATTTTTGCGTATTTGACTTGTCATAATTAGTCATGTGATGCACCACATGGTCTTTCCATTCCAGGTAAGGTTTGGACAGGATGCCAAATGTAGCTTCCAATTGGGTCCTGACTGCTTGAGGTAAAGAGGTTATGACTGCGTGCCTAAATAGACACATGTTTCCATCATCCAGTTTCTTCCCTAACACCCCTTCCCATTTGTCTAGACATCTAGTGATGTACATGCCTGGCGCCTCACCTGGATTTCTTGATAATATCTGCAGTGTGGTCATATCCACCTTGGTTGGCCACATTTCCCGGACCCTAGGCCACAAAATCTGTGCTATAGATGACAATCTCACCTAATCACCCACCTTATAAGTCCCAGCCTTTCGTTCTACCTCTACCAATTCTGAATGTGAAATTCCACACACTGAGAAACATCTTCTAAAATCCCCCAAAGCTGCAGTGTCTGGTGGCACACATTCAATATTAGACTCGATTGGGTTTTCTCAGAAAGTAGGAAATTCTACTCATTACCTCCGCCATACATTGGACCTTGTTCTGACATATGGCATAGAAATAGAAAATCTTGTAGTGTCTCCTCATAATCCTGTACTGTCAGACCATTGTCTGTTAACCTTTGATTTTACTATTTCTGACTATTTGGCTCCTAAAGAAAAATATTATTACAGTAGATGCCTCTCAGATGATGCTGTTACTAAATTTATGCAGATTGTTTCCTCTATGCCATGTGTCAACACAACGGAAATAAGCTATAGACAGCTTGCTCCTTCTGTAATTGATAACATGGTGGATAGTGTTACAGCTTCTCTGCATCTGACTCTAGACTTGGTGGCCCTCTTAAAAAAGAAAAAGTCTAATCAGAGATTTTTAACTCCTTGGTTCAACACAGAAACTCGTAGCTTAAAACAGAAGCCTTGTCAATTAGAAAGAAAATGGCGCTCCACAAACTTAGATGAAATCTATTTAGCTTGGAGAAATCATCTTTTAATTTATAAAAAATATCTTAGAAAAGCTAGAATGAGTTATTACTCTGCATTAATTGAAGAGAACAAGAATAATCCCAGGTTTCTTTTCAGTACTGTAGCCAGGTTGACAAAGAGTCAGGACTCTGTCAATCCTAGCATTCCCTTAGAGCTTACTAGTCAGGACTTTATGAACTTTTTCAATAATAAAATTTCATCCATCAGAGATAAAATCAATCAGATTCTTCCCACAGTTAACTTAAATACTGTAACTACTACAACTCCTTCTATTGATGTCTGTCTTGATGAGTTTACTCCAATCGACCTTTGTGAGTTAGACAAAATAGTTTCCTCATCCAAACCTTCAACTTGTCTTTTAGATCGTATTCCTACCAGGTTATTTAAAGTAGTCTTCCCACTTATTGGTAGCTTTATTCTTCATATAATCAATTCTTCATTAACTTTACGCCATGTACCGCAGGCTTTTAAAACGACTGTAATTAAACCCTTACTCAAAAAGCCAACGCTAGATCCAGGAGCTTTAGCTAACTATAGACCAATCTCTAATCTCCCTTTCATTTCAAAAATCTTAGAAAGAGTTGTTGCTACGCAATTATTTGACCACCTGCAGGGAAATGGTTTACTTGAAGAGTTTCAATCTGGGTTTAGAATCCATCATAGTACTGAAACAGCCTAGCGAAGGTCACTAACGACCTCCTCATCGCATCTGATAATGGACTGGTTTCTGTACTTGTCCTTTTAGACCTTAGTGCAGCTTTTGATACTATCGATCATAATATTCTACTTGATAGATTAGAACACTATGTTGGACTTAATGGAACTTCGTTGCAGTGGTTTAGATCTTATTTATCTGATAGGTTCCAGTTTGTTCATGTCAGTAATGAGTTTTCTTTCAACTCAAAGCTTAGTCATGGAGTTCCACAGGGATCTGTGCTAGGCCCTACTCTTTTTAGTTTATATATGCTTCCGTTAGGCAACATTATTAGAAAGCACTGTATACATTTTCATTGTTATGCAGATGACACACAATTATACCTGTCAATGAAGTCAGATGATACTAATCAATTAGCCAAGTTAGAAGCCTGTCTTAAGGAAATCAAAGCTTGGATGACTTGTAATTTCCTGCTATTAAATTCAGATAAGACTGAAGTCATTCTTGTTGGTCCAAAAAAACCTTAGAAATTCCTTTCCAAATCAAACTTTCACTTTGGATGCGGTTACTCTTTCTCTTAATAGCTCTGTGAGGAACCTTGGAGTTATTTTTGATCAGGATCTGTCCTTCAATTCACATATTAAATTTGTTTCTAAGACTGCCTTCTATCATTTGTGTAATATTGCCAAGATTAGGAGCATCTTGTCTCAGAGTGATGCTAAGAACTGATCCACGCTTTTGTTAGCTCGAGATTAGATTACTGTAATTCTTTATTATCAGGCTGTCCTAAAACATCTTTAAAAAGTCTTCAGCTGATCCAAAATGCTACAGCAAGAGTTTTAACAGGTACTGTGGGTGACCCCCCACAGCCTAAAGAACTAGCAGAGCGCACAGCTGGAGCAATTAGCAGAACAATGACTGATATCAATAGGCAGCCTCTCTTTTGTCTAGCTTCTTCCTGCCAGTAATCTGCTTTGATATGTGTGACTCAAATGCAGGTGTTCATGCTTCCTGTTCTGTGATGCTAGTGTGCCTTTCATGTATTGTCTGTAACTGGGTATATAAGCTGACTGAAATTCATGTTCATTCTCTCTCTCACTGCTCATCTGACTAGACGCATCCACTGTCTGCTAGGAGAGCCTCCGGGCTCGCTCTAGCGCGCATGCACGGCGCCGGAGTGAGTTCTGTGATGGCGGGATGAATAATAATAAACACCCTTAAAAACTCTCAGTTCGCTGCTTTATTATTCTTCCGCCACAGTACTAGAAAGAGAGATCATATCTCTCCGGTTCTGGCCTCCCTTCATTGGCTTCCCATAGAGTTTAGAATTAAGTTTAAAATCCTTCTTCTTACTTACAAAGCTCTAAACAATCAGGCTCCTTTTTATTTAAAAGATCTGATACTACCGTATTATCCTAACAGAGCACTACGCTCCCAAAATGCAGGATTACTTGTAATACCTAGAATCTCCAAAAGTACAATGGGAGGCAGAGCCTTCAGTTATCAAGCTCCTCTCCTGTGGAACCAGCTGCCAATCTGGATTCGGGAGTCAGACTCGATCTCTGTTTTTAAGAATAGGGCTAAAACCTACCTTTTTGATATAGCCTACAATTAGGGAGGGATCATGTGTTTCTGAACCCTCCCTTAGTTATGCTGCTAATAGGTTTAGTCAGCCGGGGGACCTCCAGTAATGCACTGGGCCTCACTCCTTTCCTCACTCTCAATGAAATTTTTTTTTTTTTGCTGGTCATTGAACATTTGTTTGTTCTCTCCCATAGATTGAGTCCCCATCGTGCTGTTTGCTCTCTACATGTCTGTTCTTTTCTTCTTCTCTATCCTCTCACCCCCCCAGCCAGTCGCAGCAGATGACTGCCCCTCCCTGAGCCTGGTTCTGCTGGAGGTTTCTTCCTGTTAAAAGGGAGTTTTTCCTCTCCACCGTCGCCAAGTGCTTGCTCACAGGGGATCGCCTGATTGCTGGGGTCTTTCTGCAACTGTGGGGGTTCCCCCTACAGTTGATAGTGCTATGAGATGACTGTTGTTGTGAAATGGCGCTATATAAATAAAGATGAATTGAATTGAATTGAATTTGACAAATTCTCTAATCCAATTTCCACCCCCTTCCTCCACTGGTGGGAGTGAAGTTTTAAGCAGCTCCATACCTTTAAAGCCAAGTGGTTTATACTCTGTTTTGGACAACTGATCAGTTGACCCATAAGAAAGAACCAGGGGGAAGGCTCCCGCACAATCTGAATTCTCATAATCTGTAGCCTGTTCTTCTGGGCTCCCCCAATCTGTCTGACCTGTATCACCCTTCCCTTCATCCTGGTCACACTGTCCTTGTGTGAAATTCCCATCCTCATATGGCTCTCTCATTACCCCAAGCATTCCAGTGTGGTAATCTAACTCTGTGGGCTGATTTAAATTCCTCCCCTGCTTGTTATGTCTAAGGTTCATAGGATGCACAGACAGTGATTGCATATCTTCTCTTTCCCTCCTCCTCTGTCTGCCCCTAATGCCTGACAAATGTTGTCCTTGGGGAGCAGTTGAATGGGGCAGAGGCTGTGGAGGTTGAAAAAATGGTTGTCTCTGAGGAGTAGATGAGAGGGTGTGCAAAAGTTTGTGTTTGCTTACCAAACCCCTGGAGGGTCTGCTTCCAGAGGTCGCCCCCATCATACTTACATGTTTTCCCTCAAATGAACTTCCTTCCCTTAACATTTCTTCCTCCCTTACCTGGCGGTCACTCAATTTCCTGCAACTTTTAGTCAACATCCTTTCTGTTAAATCATTTATTTGCTGTTGCATTCGTACAAATGTGTCAATAGTTTGTGTTTTTTTCTGTAACACTGCATTCACCTCACTTTGTGTCTCTTCTGTATCACACTCCGATTCACCTCCTTTCACATGCAGCATCGGAGCTTGTATTCCTCCCTGTGTCTAACTGTGTTGTACTTGTTCTAACAGACGTTTGGGTTCAGTGTATGGACATGTGGTTGGTGTCACCATGGAAATGGTGTTATATGGTGTTATATGTTATATATAATCTACCTACGGGTACAAATAAGTAACAAAAAAAAAAAATATGGTGGTGGTCGTTCACTAGACGCTTGTCTCACATTTCTACCTCTGTCATGTTTGAGTGTGTCTGCACTCTTACTGTTTGGCACACTGCCTTCTGTTTTTTCCACTCTTCTCCTCTTGGATTGCCTGGTCTCCCACAGGCACCTGTTTAAAAGGCAGTTCACTGAAATATCATTGTGTTAATGCCAGTTTATCTTGTATGATTATTTTAGCCCGGCATTTTTTACTCTTTTGGAGAAGACCTGCTTTTTTCTCCTCCTCACAAGCCTGTTCTTGTTGTTTGTGCAGCCTCTCCATATATTCATTTTTGCCTAATTTACTTGGTAGGGGGCCCCCCATATTGCCAAACAAGCCATCTCTTTGTAACCATTTTATTTATTTATTTAATTATTTTTATTACTTATTTTGTACCCGTAGGTAGATTTGTTTTGCAGTCTGGTGACAAACCACCAGCTGCCGGTCGCTGCGTGCGCAAGCGCCCCTTAACTCCCTAACCTGCATGTTTTTGGCATGTGGCAGGAAACCGGAGAAATCCCGGAGTAAACCCACGCAAACACGGGGAGAACATGCAAACTCCACACAGATCACTGTTGGCCGGGGGCAGGGATTAAACCCACAATCTCACGGTCCCCGCGATCCTCTGGCCGAGGATAAAACTGTGCTGCCACAGTACTAACCACTGCGCCACCGTGCAGCCCTTTTTTACCCATGTTTTAAGCTCCTTCCTTTCTTCGTCCAATTTTTCCCGACGTACGGTGGCCTTTAATATTCCTTCCATTTCATATACAGTATAGCATGACCCAGACTACCCAATGAATATTCAGAGTTGCATTTATCATTATCCATTTTTGTTGCCATTTTTGTTGCCCTTTTAATCCAACCGTCTTTAAATGTTATAGTCTAATATCAACATCTTATAGCATAGTGTGGCGCATATATTGAGTTCATATTTCCCACAAATGTATGGCTGTATGTGTATTGGGGGCTTCACGTCTCGTGGGACAAAAGAGGTCAAGGCCTGCAGAGGTCTACAGGAGAGGACGAGGAGGTGTGAGTTCTGGCCTTTGTCTCGGAGAGGATGCCCCAGGAGGATTCCCGGATCATCAAGGGATAAGAGACAATAGTGAAACATCAAAGAGTGCATTGTGACTGGGATTATGTACCATGTGATTGTATGTTTGCTAAAGCACCATGTGACTTAGGGTTCGTGGCTTCAGCAGAGTAAAAGAGTGTGGTATTTGATTGCTCAGTCTCTTCTTTTTCTTAGAGATTGATAGAGCATGTGTTCACTTAATAAAGCTGAACCTGAGAAATAAACTCAGCCTCATCCTTGAACGCATTCTCTACAATAGAATGAAATTATTATGATTTTATTTATTTCCACTTCCTCACAACAATATTGTCTCACACATCACCGTGTTTTTTACTATAATTAGTTTAGTTATATTATTATGATTATAGTTATGAATGAATGAATCTTTATTTTGGATAGATAAAAGTACAGATTAAAAGAAACAGAATAATATAACAAAGGGGGAAGAAAATCCAACAAGGTCAAATTAGCTGCCCATCCAGCGCCTAGTGAGGGAGATCGCTCAGGACTTCAAGACCGACCTACGCTTCCTGAGCTTCGCCGTCATGGCTCTGCAGGAGGCCAGCGAGGCCTACCTGGTGGGTCTCTTCTTCGCTAAGAGGGTCACCATCATGCCCAAAGACTTTCAGCTAGCCCGCCGCATCCGCGGAGAGAGAGCTTAGACTTTCTGCTGCACATTCACCAACCATAATGCTCCGCACTGTGTGTCTATATATATATATACTGTATATATATATATATATATATACAGTGGGGTAAAAAAGTATTTAGTCAGCCACCAATTGTGCAAGTTCTCCCTCTTAAAAGATGAGAGAGGTCTCCAATTTTCATCATAGGTATACCTCAACTATGAGAGACAAAATGAGAAAAAATAAAATCGAGAAAATCACATTGAAGGATTTTTAATGAATTAACTGGTAAATTCCTCGGTAAAATAAGTATTTGGTCAATAACAAAAGTTCATCTCAATACTTTGCCATTGCCAACAAAGGGTATATAACAGAGGTCAAACGTTTTCTGTAAGTTTTCACAAGGTTTTCACACACTGTTGCTGGTATTTTGGCCCATTCCTCCATGCAGATCTCCTCTAGAGCAGTGATGTTTTGGGGCTGTTGCTGGGCAACACAGACTTTCAACTCCCTACAAAGATTTTCTATGGGGTTGAGATCTGGAGACTGGCTAGGCCACTCCAGGACCTTGAAATGCTTCTTACGAAGCCACTCCTTCGTTGCCCGGGCGGTGTGTTTGGGATCATTGTCATGCTGAAAGACCCAGCCGCGTTTCATCTTCAATGCCCTTGCTGGTGGAAGGAGGTTTTCACTCAAAATCTCACGATACATGGCCCCATTCATTCTTTCCTTTACACGGATCAGTCGTCCTGGTCCCTTTGCAGAAAAACAGCCCCAAAGTATGATGTTTCCACTCCCATGCTTCACAGTAGGTATGGTGTTCTTTCTCGTCCAAACACGACAAGTTGAGTTTTTACCAAAAAGTTCTATTTTGGTTTCATCTGACCATATGACATTCTCCCAATCCTCTTCTGGATCATCCAAATGCTCTCTAGCAAACTTCAGACGGGCCTGGACATGTACTGACCTAAGCAGGGGGACACGTCTGGCACTGCAGGATTTGAGTCCCTGGTGGCGTAGTGTGTTTCTGATGTAGCCTTTGTTACTTTGGTCCCAGCTCTCTGCAGGTCATTCACTAGGTCCCCCCATGTGGTTCTGGGATTTTTGCTCACCGTTCTCGCGATAATTTTGACCCCACGGGGTGAGATCTTGCGTGGAGCCCCAGATCAAGGGAGATTATCAGTGGTCTTGCATGTCTTCCATTTTCTAATAATTGCTCCCACAGTTGATTTCTTCACACCAAGCTGCTTACCTATTGCAGATTCAGTCTTCCCAGCCTGGTGCAGGTCTACAATTTTGTTTCTGATGTCCTTTGACAGCTCTTTGGTCTTGGCCATAGTGGAGTTTGGAGTCTTACTGTTTGAGGTTGTGGACAGGTGTCTTTTATACTGATAACGAGTTCAAACAGGTGCCATTAATACAGGTAACTGTGGCGGTTCGTTTTAACCCCACAACAGACTAAGGACACTCAGCCCTCTTGCCTGCTGCACTACTGAGATGCAATGTGCCATTCATGTATTTGTGATGCAAACATGCATGTATTGTGATGTAATGCGCCATTCTGTATAGTGTGCATATGGCTTGTCCTTACTGTGCTTTTTCTGAGCATCTTACATATGTAGATGTGCTTTGGTGTATTAATGTCTACAGGTAGACGAGTTTCTTCTGTCTCACCTATGTGACGTTAATTATTGCCTTTCATCCATTGTACTCATGTGTCCTGTCCTTACTGTGACCTAGAGACTCAGATCAATATGTAGATGTGCTTTGGTGTATTAATGTCTACAGGTAGACGAGTTTCTTCTGTCTCACCCCTGGACGTTAATTATTGCCTTTCATCCATTGTACTCATGCGTCCTGTCCTTACTGTGACCTAGAGACTCAGATCAATATGTAGATGTGCTTGTTAGCCTCTTTGTCTTGCACCTAGAGCGAGGTCTAGCTAATCTGCCCATTGTGATGTATGTCTTACAAATGCAAATACCTCCTGCCTGTTCTGTTATACCTTTGATCATTCTAACTGTGGGGTATGTCTCTTTCATGTATTGTTATGGTCAAGTATTTAAGGCGCAACTCTGTAACGCAATCTCTCTCTCTCAATCTGACTTCAACCCTGCTGCTGGACACAGATTTTGTGTCCGCTTCTCTGAGAGCCGTGAGCTCGCTCCCGGCGCGCACGCACGGCGCCGGGAGAGGAGCTTTGTGACGGCGGTATGATTTAATAAAACCTGCTTAAAACCACAGCATCGCTGCTTATTTTTTCATGCCGCTGCATAACGATTGGAGGACAGAGGAGCCTCTTAAAGAAGAAGTTACAGGTCTGTGAGAGCCAGAAATCTTGCTTGTTTGTAGGTGACCAAATACTTATTTTACTGAGGAATTTACCAATTAATTCATTAAAAATCCTTCAATGTGATTTTCTGGATTTTTTTTTTCTCATTTTGTCTCTCATAGTTGAAATATACCTATGATGAAAATTGGAGACCTCTCTCATCTTTTAAGTGGGAGAACTTGCACAATTGGTGGCTGACTAAATACTTTTTTGCCCCACTGTGTGTATATATATATATATATATATATATATATATATATATATATATATATATATATATACATATATAGTAATATGTACATATGTTTAAGATAAGATAAGCCTTTATTAGTCCCACAACTGGGAAATTCCAGGATTGCAACAGCACAGGGATAGTTTACTAGCTGTTCTTGTTTTTTCTTGCGTTCTGATTGTTGCTCTGAATGTTGCTATCCCTGTGCTGTTGCAATCCTGGAAATTCCCCATTGTGGGACTAATAAAGGCTTATCTTATCTTATCTTATCTTATCTTAGACAATAACTCCTCTGATTATATAGTTCAACATAAGTTATCCAAAATGGGTGATGGCTGAAGCCGCAGCTTATATTACCCAACCATATTCCATCCAAGAATTCAAAAGAAAAACAAAACAAGCGCAATTACAATTCAGAACAAAGCTAAGACAAAATGTGACAAAAAACTAAGCTACAACACAACGCAGACTGGATATGACAATCCTTATGTGAGTTTATATATCCAAAAGTTGTTCCAAACAAGGGAGAAATGATATCACTTCAGAGGAACATGTATATTTCAAAAGCCTACAGTGAGAACAACTACCAAGCAACACTGTATTTCAGTGCAAGGTGTCAGATTATGGAACGATTTTGGACCTGAATTAAAATCATGTACAAAGCTTGGACAATTTAAACAAAAACTAAAGGAAGAAATACTCCAAACATATTTACAAGACGACATGTAAACTCACATAAGGATTGACATTTCCAGCCTGTGTTGTGTTATAGCTTAGTTTTTCTTTTTTCTCTGTGACACTATGTCTTAGATTTGTTTTTGAATAGTAACCGCTTAACTTAGACTAGCTCAGTTTTCTTTTTCTCTCAGTCATATTTTGTCTTAGCCTTGTTTTAAATTGTAATCGCTCTTGTCTTGTTTTCTCTTTTTTCTCCTTTGAATTCTTGGATGGAATATGGGTGGGCAATATAAGCTGCGGCTTCAGCCATCACCCATTTCAGATAACTCACGTGGAATTGTATAGTAGAAGGAGTCTTTGTCTAATTTGACCTTGTTGTTATATTATACAGTTTCTTTTAACCTGGTAATGTACTATCCGAAATAAATAAATAATACCAAATAATACCAAATAGTTTACATGTCATCTTGTACTGTATATATGTTTGGAGCATTTCTTCCTTTAGTTTTTGTTTAAATTGTCCAAGCGTTGTACATGATTTTAATTCAGGTCCAAAATCGTTTCATAATCTGACTCCTTGCACTGAAACACAGTGTTGCTTGGTGGTAGTTCTCACTGAAGGTTTTTGAAATATACATGTAGCATACCCCCCCCCCCCCCCCGAATGAAGGATGACACTTTACTGATGATTTTTTAGGTTTAATGGCAGTAAACCCTCAAATTCACCGTAAGAGCTGGGAACCACACAGAAAAACAACGTATAAGCTAAAATCCATACTCTTACAACTGTTAGCTAAAAATAACCTTAACTCTTGACACTAAATACTACAAAATATACATACATGTTAACACGAAAATTCAAACTGTCATATTTACATATTAAACATACCTTGTGCCTCTATCAAGGGGGCTGCTAATAACAAATACGTTTTATTTTTGTCACAACCTTTTCTTCCCCGTCTTTTGCCGCCGTTAGTTTGCTCACGCTAACGGTTATAATCGGAAGTTCCTTCAAAATAAAAGCACCGAATATCAAACAGGAAGCTAACCGTAACTGATAGTACATAAAAGTAATAAGCTCCAAAATAAAATATAAGCAAATGAAGAAATGTACATAGGGTTATTTACACTCCCACCAAAATTATGAGTATTTGGGTTCCATAAGAACATCAACAAATAATTTTCTCAAGCAAAAGAACCCATATAAAGAGGTCGCCTTAAGAACTTTTTAACAACAAGACCAGTTTTTGTACTGGACGCTCTACAACTGATAGCTCACTAGAGCGTTGACCTTTGTTATTTAGTCTCTTTTATCCAAGCGAAATCTTTGCTCTTCACACAAGTCCATCTTTTCCACTAACAGTCTCTAAAACTCTTGCAAGTCTCCATTCACCTCTGGGCGCTAGTTCATCCATGTTTAACACAACATCACCTACTTTTAGATTCCTTTTTGGTGAATGCCATTTTTGCCTTGAAATGATGTTGTGAACATATTCCCGTCTCCAGCGGCTCCAGAACTGCTCTGCAAGGAACTGCACACGGCGCCATCTCTTTTTGCCATATAGGTCCTCCTTTGGAAACGTGCCAGGTGGGGGCAACGGTGCGTTGGATTTCATGTGGAGCAGGTGATTGGGCGTAAGTGGTTCTAAGCTGTCAGGGTTGTTCAAGTTATCTATAGTTAGGGGTCTGCTGTTGACTATAGTCATGGCTTCATAGGATAGAGTCCTTAATGAAGCATCATTGAGTCTACCATGAGCAAGTGACAGAGTGGTATTCAGTACACTTCTGACAGTCTTTATCTGACGCTCCCACACTCCCCCTGCATGACTGGAGTGGGGTGCATTCATCACAAAGTCACATTGTCTTTCGGATAAGTAAGTACTTAGCTTCTGAGTGTCTAGTTCATTTAAGGCTGCTTTAAACTCATTTTGAGCGCCAACAAAGTTTGTTCCCTGGTCACATTGGATTCGTCTGACTGCACCTCTGATTGAAATGAAACACCTTAATGCGTTAATGAATGCATCAGTAGACAAGTCCTCTAATAGCTCGATGTGGATGGCACGAGAGCAAAAGCAAGTAAATAAGAGTCCATGCCGTTTGTGTTGTTTCCTTCCTTCTGTTGTCACAAACGGACCAAAACAGTCCATGCCGCAGTGTGTGAAGGGAGGAGAGGGCTCTAAGCGCTGTGGAGGTAGGTCACTCATCCTCTGACCCTCTGGAGCTTTGCGGAGTCTGCGGCAGGTCACACACTGACCGATGTATGAAGCAACTGTTTTACTCATTCCTGGAATCCAGTAGCCACTAGATCTGATTTCATTTATGGTAAATCCCTTTCCTTGGTGTTTTACCTTGTTATGACAGTGAGATATTATGAGCTTAGGTGCACAGTGATCCTTTGGGATCACGATTGGATGTTTGAAGGTGTCACTTGTTGGTGAATGTCGAAGTCTCCCTCCCACCTTGAGGAGACCATCTGTGTCCATGAAAATGTCCAGTTTAAACAGTTTGTTGTGACGTGGGAGCTGTTTTCCTTTGTTCAACAGTTTTATTTCCTGTTCGTATGCTTGATGCTGCACATCACAAATGATCACAAGTTCAGCATTTTCCTGTTCACTCACTGTAGCTGGTGCATTTGACTTGATATGTTTAGCCCTTCTTATAAGATGTGCTACAGCTTTGATTGCTCTGGACCATGACGAGAACTTACTTAGACGTTCAGCAAGACTCGCAGTGTTTGTGACTTTAGTTAACATTGTCTGTACTTTTCTGACTTCTGGATCTCCTATGGATAGATCCGGCTCAACAGTTTGTGGTGTGGGCAGTTCATTTTTCTTTATTCCTTCCTTGAGTTTGTCTAGAAAAATGAGATCCTCTTGTGAGACTATTTTGTCGCTTGCCTTTGCATCCTTAAAATCAGACTCAAGAACTTTGATAACATCCATAGGTGTTACAGGAGGTAGTTCTTTTACCATGACTCTGTGGCACAGACTTGTTTCAGTTTCATTTGACTCTGATGTGGAGCCACCGACAATGCTCCACCCCAGCTCTGTCTGGATTGCAAATGGCTCATTGTCCTTTCCAAGTAGAACCTGTTTTGGAGCTAGAGTTCTGGAACAGTTAAATCCAATGAGTAGTCCAACATCACAGCTCAGAAGAGGAGGTATCTTATCAACAATCTCTGACAGATGGGGCCATTGCTTTGCAGTTTCGTTCGTGGGTATGTTGTCATAATTAAACGGAATATAGTCCTTTGTGTAAGAGGGCGGAAGGTCAATACAAACATCTGAGTTGTAACCTCTCACACGTAACCCTGGTACTCTCTGACTTTTGACTGTCATGTGAACTCCCAGCATTGTGGTTAGTTTTAGATTAACTGGATGAGAGTCTGCTTGTAACTGGTTAGTTACCTCTTCACTAACAAATGTATTGTCACTTTGTGTGTCTAATAAAGCATACACTAACTGCTCTTTAGAAGGTCTCTGGGTAGTGGAAACCCACACAGGAACAATCATGGAGGTACTACCTGATTGACCCACCTTTGTGACGTTCAGAGCTGTGACTGCCATAGTATCATTTTCTGTGGTTGGTGTAATGTTTGTGGAGCTCTGAGGTCCTTCATTTGCCTTGTGATTCTCATTGTGCAAACAAGTGGGGTGTCGTCCTTTGCAAGTGTCACATGTGTGGCGATGACGACAGTCTTTGGCATTGTGGCCCACCTTTAAGCACCCGTAGCACAGTTTATTGTCCTTTACAAATGTCCGTTTGTCGTCTAGTGACTTTTCTGAGAAGCTTGGGCACTTTGACAACTGATGCCTTTCATCTTTGCAGAACATGCAGGGTACCTTTAATGTCATTTAACTTTGCTTTATCTGCATGTGCTGTAGCTTGTGTTGTAAAGACTTGGGTTGCAAATCTGTTTGGTTTAATCTCTTTTGCATGTCCTTTTTCCAGAGATGAACTGCATGAATGGAGTGCATAGGAAGAAGTCACAGGATTACATGCAATTTCCGCCTCGAGTGCTACAAACTCTGCAAAATCCTTGAAAGAGGGGAAATCTTTACCTTCCATGAGAGCAACTGTGACCTGACGATTCCAACGTGCTGCGAGCCATTCTGGAACCTTTTGCAATAACTTTTGGTTTTCCTCACAGTCACTCAGTATCTCTAAGCCCTTTACATGTGGTGTTGCTTGGAGACAGGTTGTGAGAAAATCAGAAAATGTCCGTAAACCTTCTGCATCCTTTGAGTGGATTTTAGGCCACTTCGACAGTTTGTCTCTGAATGCCTTTTGAACAACAAAAGGCTGACCATAACGTTGGTCAAGCCTTTTCCAGGCATCTTTGTATGCCTCTTCGTCGCTACGATAAAATGTGCCCTCAAGGCATTTAAGTGCTGGGCCAGTAATATACCTTTTTAACAAGTGCAGTTTATCAGCAGGAGATATACCTTTGCAGTCTATCAGTGAGCTGAAGGAAGCCTTCCATTCGATATAGGTGATGGGATCTCCGCTGAACACGATAGGCACTGGCACTGGGATTCTGTTTACAGCTATGCTGTCTTGGATAGCTTTAGCCAGCTGGGAAATGTCTGTGGGAGGCGATGGAGAAACAACTTGAGAGTGTGGTTGTTGCACAGAATAGTTGACAGGAAAGGATGCATATTGTTGCATGAGCGGGTGGTATGAACCTGTGGAGAGCAATGGGACTGGTTGTGCAAAGCTTTGGTTGACAGGAGAAGTCCCATTGTTCTGTAACATACATTGACTGTCCGTATCAACTTTCAATTCCTTGTCATAAATCTCTAATTTTGCACGTGCAGCTTGCCTTTCCTTTTCTGCTTGTAAGCGCTCTAGTTCAAACTTTTGTGCATCCAATTCTCTTCTGTGTTTCTCTTCCATTTCTCTTAATTTTTCCCTTTGTTTGATTTCCTCTTGTGTGATTTTATACTGAGCTTCTTTAGCAGCTAATTCTGCAGCTGCATCAATTCTTTTGGCAGTGATGCTCGCTTCAGAGTGATAACTGGACTGTGATGAAGTGCCAAAAATGGACTTAGCATGGTCATAAGTTAAGAGTTGATGGAGGCGCTGCTTTTCTCTATCTGCATCATATTCATCTATGGCTGCCAAACGCTCTGAAATGATTTTCATAATGTCTTTTGTCACAGATTCACAGGAGTCCATTTTACGCCTTATGACATGGGATGGTGCATTATGCTCTCTTAGTTCACTGTATGCTTTTGTCATGTCATTTACTGTCCTTTCAATATCATCAGCCATTTCTGCTAACTGTGAATCTGACAGATCACTTTTGAGGTCTGCTCTGTAAATTCTGACCTGACCTTTCCAATGTTCATAGATAGTTAACAGCCTTTTCTCTCTTTTAGTCTGTTCATCCTTCTGATATAACAGCATTTTCTCTGTAGGCACACTAGGCCTTTCTGACCGCCTTGGTAACGTTTCATTAACTGTTTCCTCTTGTTGTTCCTTTTCATTTATCTGTTCTGATTTATTATTTTCCATTTTGAGAGTGATTGCTTGTCACCGTATCCTTAGACCGTTGCTGCAGCTCGCTGCTCCGCGTCGTTTCCGTGCCGTTCCTTGAAATCGCGGGCAGCTCGTTGTAGCACGTTGGGTGAAGCGTCTCCTCTTGGCCTTGACCAGGCGACAGGCCTTCACCTCTCCCGGAGGTAAGCTCTTACTGTAGCATACCCCCCCGAATGAAGGATGACACTTTACTGATGATTTTTTAGGTTTAATGGCAGTAAACCCTCAAATTCACCGTAAGAGCTGGGAACCACACAGAAAAACAACGTATAAGCTAAAATCCATACTCTTACAACTGTTAGCTAAAAATAACCTTAACTCTTGACACTAAATACTACAAAATATACATACATGTTAACACGAAAATTCAAACTGTCATATTTACATATTAAACATACCTTGTGCCTCTATCAAGGGGGCTGCTAATAACAAATACGTTTTATTTTTGTCACAACCTTTTCTTCCCCGTCTTTTGCCGCCGTTAGTTTGCTCACGCTAACGGTTATAACCGGAAGTTCCTTCAAAATAAAAGCACCGAATATCAAACAGGAAGCTAACCGTAACTGATAGTACATAAAAGTAATAAGCTCCAAAATAAAATATAAGCAAATGAAGAAATGTACATAGGGTTATTTACAATACATGTTCCTCTGAAATGATATTGTTTCTCCCTTATTTGGAACAACTTTTGGATATTTGCAGGCAGTGATAGATTCTTCACTTTAAACATTATTACTGCAGTTTTAAAGTCAACCAGATCTTTCAACTTGAGAGCTTTTAATTTAAGAAAAAGTGGGTTTGTTGGTTCCCTGTAAGCAGCTTTGTTTATTATTCTAATAGCTCTCTGCTGAAGCATAAAGACTGGATATATGTTTGTTTTATGAGATGAGATATGAGATTCAACTTTATTGTCATTACACATGTATGAATACAAGTTCCAGTCTTTGGTGCCCGCTCCAAAGACTGGAAGGAGGATTACACACCCTCCATACAGCAAACCAGGAGGCAACTGCTTGGCTTAAGGACTTTGCATTCGCTAAATAAATAAATACAAGGTAACGAAACGTGACTTGGCATTTGGGCACGCTCTGCAGAGAGCATCCAAGGCCGGGGCAGCCGCTAGGCGCCAGTCATGTGTGTTTCCCCATACTTCAGTACAATATGTCATGTATGGGAGTATTAATGAATGATACAAGGTATATAGTGTGGGTTAATTCAGCAAATATTTCACTCTGTGTAGTATTGCAATTGATTTGGATATTTTACCTTTAATATAATTGATATGTGACTTCCAACACAGTTTATTATCAATTATTACTCCAAGAAATTTAGTTTTGGATACCATTTCAATGTCTACACCATTTACACTGAGTTTAGATACTAAGTTGTTGTGATGGTTGTTAAAAACTATAAATTTTGTCTTACTTAAATTGAGCGTTAATTTGTTTGAATCAAACCACAGTTTGAGCTTTCCTAATTCCTAGTTATGTTATTATATATCACTTATGAAGTTAAAATGAATTAAAATTTATACATTTATTTCACACACAGTAAATCCTTATCTAATGCGGTAAGACCAACTATTTTTTAGAGATGCGCCCGTTGCAGTTTTTCTCAAGGAGTTTCAACCTTTTTGGTCTGAGCTAAAATACGCTAGGGGTGCCAACTCTACTTTTTGAAATCAAGCAATGATCTCAAGGGGTTTAAGCCTTTTGGCAAAGCTATGTGCCAGCCGAATAACACCTCTTTTTCGGTAACACTTTATCAGTCACCCCAGGGTTTGAACCTTTTATTCGGGCTGTACAATGCAAAACGGGTAACTCTACTTTCCAGTGACCTCAAACAAATACTTGCCACTGCGGGGTTTAAACAGATTACCCAAGCAACAAACGCAAACAGGGGTAACTCTGCTTTCTAGTGATCTCAAATAAATACTTGTCACTGCGGGGTTTAAACCGATTGGAGATTTCATCAAACTCAGTAAATATATCTCTTAAAACAACATATAAGTTCAAGACCATATCTCAGTTTCATTCCACAAATAAAATCACACGTGCATGAGTATTTAATCTCTACAGAAAGGGCTGTCCCCAAAGGGGACAGGCAGAAATTTATTGAAAAAGGTTTTCTGCTCACCTCTTATGATGTTGGTCATGTTTGCAACTGGTGGTGATCGTCACTTCCTTGTGGTAACGTATCGTCACTTCCTGTTTTGCTGTCTGCCTGTGTGGTTTGCTTTGTGGTTTGCTCTCTAGCCACTAGCTATGGCTACTAGCTCTCTTTCCTCTCCTCCTCTGGTGTGCTCTCTCTGTCAGATGTTTAGCTACACCTCTGCCTCTTTTAGCGATAACGGTAAATGTAATAAATGTTGTCTTTTTGAGACGCTCGAGGCGAGGTTGTCTGATTTGGAATCCCGGCTCCGCTGCATTGAAACACCATCTGCGCCAGTTAATCTTGACGGACGCCCATTAGCTGCAGCGGAGCTAGCTAGCTTAGGCCCCCCTGTCAGCGGTCCCTCGGCTCTCCTCAGCAGCGAGGAGACTGGGTGGGTGACGGTGAGAAGGAAGCCTAGTCGCAAAGCCCCGGTACACCACCAACCTGTTCACGTTTCTAATCGTTTTTCCCCGCTCAGCGACACACCCGCTGAGGAAAAAACTCTGATCATTGGCGACTCTGTAGTAAGAAACGTGAACCTAGAGACTCCATCGGCCATAGTCCAATGCATTCCTGGGGCCAGAGCAGGCGACATCGAGTCAAATTTGAAAATGCTGGCTAAAAGTAACTGTAAATATTCCACAATTGTTATTCACGCCGGCATTAATGACATCCGTCTCCGGCAGTCGGAAGTCACGAAACTTAATATAGAATCGGTGTGTGACTTTGCAAAAACGATGTCTGCCACTGTAGTATTCTCTGGGCCCCTCCCCAATCTGACCAGTGATGACATGTTTATCCGCTTGTCATCCTTGAACCGCTGGCTGTCTGTGTGGTGTCCTGCAAATGACGTGGGCTACATTGACAATTGGAGCTCTTTTTGGGGAAAACCTGGTCTTATGAGACGAGACAGCATTCATCCCACTTGGGATGGTGCTTCTCATTTATCTAACAATCTGGCATCTTTTTTATCCAAATTTCCAAAACCATGACTACTCAGAGTTGGGGCCAGGAAGCAGAGTCGCAGTCTTAAACGCCTCTCTGCAGCTCCTCTTCATCCGCCACCCCTCAGCTTAGCCCCTGTCTTCCCCATCAGAGAATCATTGTCTGCTCCCTCCAAAGTGAATAAAAATATAATGTATAAGCATCCCAAAGTGATAAAGCAAAATATTGGTAAAACTCAAATTAAACATAAAGCCTCTAAATTGAATGATTTGGCCTCTGTTCCTCCTCATAATTTAAAAATTAAATGTGGTTTATTAGATATTAGGTCTCTAACTCCCAAGTCTCTGTTAGTCCATGATTTGTTAATTGATCATCAGATTGATTTAATTTCCCTTACAGAGACTTGGTTAGGGCAAGAGGATTATGTTGGTTTAAATGAATCAACTCCCTCTGGTTATTTAAACTGTCAAAATCCCAGAAGTTCTGGTCGTGGAGGAGGAGTAGCAACAATTTACCATTCCAAATTACTAGTTAATGTAAAGCAAAAAACATGTTATAATTCCTTTGAGGGCCTGGTCCTCAGTATTGGGCACTTTAGCAATTTTAGGTTAAACCCAATTTTATTTGCCATAGTTTATCGTCCCCCATCAACCTACTCAGAATTTTTATCCGAATTTGCTGATTTCTTAGCTGATTTAGTGCTGAAATCTGATAGAATAATTATAGTAGGGGACTTTAATATACATGTGGATGTAGATAGTGACTGCCTTAATGTGGAATTCAACTCAATATTAGACTCGATTGGGTTTTCTCAGAAAGTAGGAAATTCTACTCATTACCTCCACCATACATTGGACCTTGTTTTGACATATGGCATAGAAATAGAAAATCTTGTAGTGTCTCCTCATAACCCTGTACTGTCAGACCATTGTCTGTTAACCTTTGATTTTACTATTTCTGACTATTTGGCTCCTAAAGAAAAATATTATTACAGTAGATGCCTCTCAGATGATGCTGTTTCCAAATTTATGCAGATTGTTTCCTCTATGCCATGTGTCAACACAACAGAAATAAGCTATAGACAGCTTGCTCCTTCTGTAATTGATAACATGGTGGATAGTGTTTCAGCTTCTCTGCATCATACTCTAGACTTGGTGGCCCCCTTATAAAAGAAAAAGTCTAATCATAGATTTCTAACTCCTTGGTTCAACACAGAAACTCGTACCTTAAAACAGAAGACTCGTCAATTAGAAAGAAAATGGCGCTCTACTAATTTAGATGAAATCTATTTAGCTTGGAGAAATCATCTTTTAATTTATAAAAAATCTGTTAGAAAAGCTAGAACGAGTTATTACTCTGCATTAATAGAAGAGAACAAGAATAATCCCAGGTTTCTTTTCAGTACTGTAGCCAGGTTGACAAAGAGTCAGGACTCTGTCAATCCTAGCATTCCCTTAGAGCTTACTAGTCAGGACTTTATGAACTTTTTCAATAATAAAATTTCATCCATCAGAGATAAAATCAATCAGATTCTTCCCATAGTTAACTTAAATACTGTAACTACTACAACTCCTTCTATTGATGTCTGTCTTGATGAGTTTACTCCAATCGACCTTTGTGAGTTAGACAAAATAGTTTCCTCATCCAAACCTTCAACTTGTCTTTTAGACCCTATTCCTACCAGGTTATTTAAAGAAGTCTTCCCACTTATTGGTAGCTTTATTCTTCATATAATCAATTCTTCATTAACTTTAGGCCATGTACCGCAGGCTTTTAAAACAGCTGTAATTAAACCCTTACTCAAAAAGCCAACGCTAGATCCAGGAGCTTTAGCTAACTATAGACCAATCTCTAATCTCCCTTTCATTTCAAAAATCTTAGAAAGAGTTGTTGCTACGCAATTATTTGACCACCTGCAGGGAAATGGTTTACTTGAAGAGTTTCAATCTGGGTTTAGAATCCATCATAGTACTGAAACAGCCTTAGCGAAGGTCACTAACGACCTCCTCATCGCATCTGATAATGGACTAGTTTCTGTACTTGTCCTTTTAGACCTTAGTGCAGCTTTTGATACTATCGATCATAATATTCTACTTGATAGATTAGAACACTATGTTGGACTTAATGGAACTTCGTTGCAATGGTTTAGATCTTATTTATCTGATAGGTTCCAGTTTGTTCATGTAAATAATGAGTTTTCTTTCAACTCAAAGCTTAGTCATGGAGTTCCACAGGGATCTGTGCTAGGCCCTACTCTTTTTAGTTTATATATGCTTCCGTTAGGCAACATTATTAGAAAGCACTGTATACATTTTCATTGTTGTGCAGATGACACACAATTATACCTGTCAATGAAGCCAGATGATAGTAATCAATTAGCCAAGTTAGAAGCCTGTCTTAAGGAAATCAAAGCTTGGATGACTTGTAGTTTCCTGCTATTAAATTCAAATAAGACTGAAGTCATTCTTGTTGGTCCAAAAAACCTTAGAAATTCCTTTCCAAATCAAACTTTCACTTTGGATGCGGTTACTCTTTCTCTTAATAGCTCTGTGAGGAACCTTGGAGTTATTTTTGATCAGGATTTGTCCTTCAATTCACATATTAAATTTGTTTCTAAGACTGCCTTCTATCATTTGCGTAATATTGCCAAGATTAGGAGCATCTTGTCTCAGAGTGATGCTGAGAAACTGATCCACGCCTTTGTTAGCTCGAGATTAGATTATTGTAATTCTTTATTATCAGGCTGTCCTAAAACATCTTTAAAAAGTCTTCAGCTGATCCAAAATGCTGCAGCAAGAGTTTTAACAGGTACTAGAAAGAGAGATCATATCTCTCCGGTTCTGGCCTCCCTTCATTGGCTTCCCATAGAGTTTAGAATTAAGTTTAAAATCCTTCTTCTTACTTACAAAGCTCTAAACAATCAGGCTCCTTTTTATTTAAAAGATCTGATACTACCGTATTATCCTAACAGAGCACTACGCTCCCAAAATGCAGGATTACTTGTAATACCTAGAATCTCCAAAAGTACAATGAGAGGCAGAGCCTTCAGTTATCAAGCTCCTCTCCTGTGGAATCAGCTGCCAATCTGGATTCGGGAGTCAGACTCGATCTCTGTTTTTAAGAATAGGGCTAAAACCTACCTTTTTGATATAGCCTACAATTAGGGAGGGATCATGTGTTTCTGAACCCTCCCTTAGTTATGCTGCTAATAGGTTTAGTCAGCCGGGGGACCTCCAGTAATGCACTGGGCCTCACTCCTTTCCTCACGCTCTATGAAATTTTTTTTTTTTGCTGGTCATTAACATCTGTTTGTTCTCTCCCATAGATTGAGTCCCCATCGTGCTATTTGCTCTCTACATGTCTGTTCTTTTCTTCTTCTCTATCCCCTCACCCCCCAGCCAGTCGCAGCAGATGACTGCCCCTCCCTGAGCCTGGTTCTGCTGGAGGTTTCTTCCTGTTAAAAGGGAGTTTTTCCTCTCCACCGTCGCCAAGTGCTTGCTCACAGGGGATCGCCTGATTGCTGGGGTTTTTCTGCAACTGTGGGGGTTCCCCCCCTACAGTTGATAGTGCTATGAGATGACTGTTGTTGTGAAATGGCACTATATAAATAAAGTTGAATTGAATTGAATTGAATTGAATGTTGCGGCCGCCAGTCTGTAGAGAGAAATCCTCACACCGTTTACAAAACTAAAACTAAAATTTAGCTTCGTAACCGGGCGGAAACACCAAATTGTTGTGTCTAAAATACCTTAAACCCCAGTTCTTTGATACGACGGCCAAATAACCAGGCTGAGAGATGAAGCATATTTTCCTTTTTTTACTGAAAATGAGATATGGACTTACAACAGTGCTGGAACATGGCTCTTTAGGAAAAAACCGAAGACAGTGCTACCCAAACATTGGACCCTATAGTTTTTATAGACTGACCACCCCCTCATGCAAGAGGGAGGGGTTTTACCTCATTGTATCTGTAACACATTTTAAGCTTACGTGGCAGCTCACCTGTGTGCAGAGCTGATTTCAACAAATGAATTATGGGGTGAAAGCTAAACTCTGCAGTGTAGCGTGTAAAGCAAGCAGATAAAGAAGTGTGTGAGAGAGAGAGAGACAGAGAAATCAAGTCAATTTATCAACATCTGGGAGTTAAAACCTTTTGGTCTGAGCTAAATATGCTAGGGGTGCCAACTCTACTTTTAGGAATTAAGCAATATTTCCAAGGGGTTAAAACCTTTTGGCAAAGCTATGCACAACTGGATAACACTTCTTTTTTGGTGGCCCTATATCAGCCACCTCGGGGTTTAAACCTTTTACCCAGGCTATGCAATGCTCAACGGGGTAACTCTACTTTTCAGTGGTCCACATATACTATTTCCACTGCGGGGTTAAAACCGTTTACCCGAGCTATCTCCAACTCTACTTTTAGGGACAGTGTTAATGCGTCTGACTTATCCCATGGGGTTAAAATCGATTGAGAGATTCCCTTATCTAAGTAAATATTCCTTAAAACATCCATCCATCCATCCATCCATCTTCTACCGCTTTTCCGGAGGTCCGGGTCGCGGAGGCAGCAGTTCAAGCAGAGAAGCCCAGACTTCCCTCTCCCCAGCCACCTGCTCCAGCTCTTCAGAGGGGATACCAAGGCATTCCCAGACTAGCTGGGAGACATAGTCTCTCCACCGAGTCCTGGGTCTGCCCCGGGGTCTCCTCCCAGTGGGACGTGCCTGAAACACCTCAAGTGGGAGGCGTCCAGGAGGCATCCTAATCAGATGCCCATACCACCTCAACTGACTCCTTTCAATGTGGAGGAGCAGCGGTTCTACTCTGAGCCTCTCCCGGATGACTGAGCTCCTCACCCTATCTCTGAGGGTGAGTCCAGCAATCCTACGGAGAAAGCTCATTTCAGCCGCTTGTATCCGCGATCTCGTTCTTTCGGTCATTACCCAAAGCTCGTGACCATAGGTGAGAGTAGGAACGTAGATTGACTGGTAAATCGACAGCTTTGCCTTAGAACTAAGCTCCCTCTTCACCACAACAGACCGGTACAACGTCCGCATCACTGCAGATGCTGCTCCAATCCGTCTGTCGATCTCTCGCTCCATTTTCCCCTCACTCGTGAACAAGACCCCAAGATACTTAAACTCCTCCACTTGGGGCAGGAGCCTGTCCCCAACCCGGAGAGGACAATCCACCTTTTTCCGGCTGAGGACCATGGACTCGGACTTGGAGGTGCTGATTCTCATCCCAGCCGCTTCACACTCAGCGGCAAACCGTCCCAGAAAGAGCTGTAGGTCATTGCTGGATGAAGCCAACAGGACAACATCATCTGCAAACAACAGAGATGAGATCCTGTGGTCACCAAGCATGACACCCTCCATTCCCTGGCTGCGCCTAGAAATCCTGTCCATAAAAATTATGAACAGGACCGGTGACAAAGGGCAGCCCTGGCGGAGTCCAACTCTCACTGGGAATGACTCCGACCGAGTGTTGGCAATGCGAACTAAACTCTCACAACGGTCGTACAGAGACCGAATAGCTCGTAACAACAAGCCCGATACCCCATACTCCCGAAGCACCCCCCACAAAAATCCACGAGGGACGCGGTCAAATGCCTTCTCCAAGTCCACAAAACACATGTAAACTGGTTGGGCAAACTCCCACGAACCCTCAAGAATTCTCGAGAGGGTAAAGAGCTGGTCCGATGTGCCACGGCCAGGACGAAAACCACATTGCTCCTCCTGAATCCGAGGTTCGACCAACGGCCGGACTCTCCTCTCCAGTACCTTGGCATAGACCTTCCCAGGGAGGCTGAGGAGTGTGATCCCTCTAAAGTTGGAGCACACCCTCCGGTCCCCTTTTTTGAAGAGAGGAACCACCACCCCGGTTTGCCATGCCAAAGGCACTGCCCCCGACCTCCACGCAATGTTGCAGAGGCGTGTCAACCATGACAACCCAACAACATCCAGGGCCTTGAGGTACTCGGGGCGAATCTCGTCCACCCCCGGGGCCCGGCCACCAAGGAGATTTTTAACCACCTTGGCGACCTCAGCCCCTGTGATAGGCGAGTCATCCCCCTCGTCCCCAAACCCTGCTTCCTCTGTGGAAGGCGTATCAGTGGGATTGAGGAGATCCTCGAAGTATTCCTTCCACCGCCCGACGATATCCCCAGTTGAAGTCAACAGTGTCCCATCCGCACCATACACAGTGTGGACGGGGAGCTGCTTTCCCCTCCTGAGCCGCCGAACAGTTTGCCAGAATCTCTTTGAAGCCGACCGAAAGTCTTGTTCCATGGCCTCACCGAACTCCTCCCATACCCGGGTTTTTGCTTCAGCAACCACCCGAGCTGCACTCCGCTTGGCCTGCCGGTACACCTCAGCTGCTTCGGGAGTCCCACAAGCCAACCAAGCTTGATAGGACTCCTTCTTCAGCTTAATGGCCCCCCTCACCACTGGTGTCCACCACTTGGTTCCTTAAAACAACATATCATAAATCCAAGACCATATCTCAGGTTCAATCCACAAATAAAATCACACGTATGTGAATATTTAATCTCTACAGAAAGGTCTGTCCCCGAAGGGACAGGCAGAAGTTTGTTGAAAAAGGTTTCTGCTTACCTTTTATGGTTTGCGGCCACCAAACTGTAGAAAAAAAATCCTCACGCCGTCTACAAAACTAAAATTTAGCCTCGTAACCGGGCGGAAACATCAAATTGTTGCGCTAAAATATCTTAACCTCCAGTTCTTTTATACAAAGGCTAAATAACCAGACAGAGAGGTGGAGTATAGTTCCACTTATTTTACTGAAGCTGAGATATGGTACAAAATACAACGCCGGAGCACAGCTCTCACAATACATCAGAAGAGAGTGCTGCTCGAAAAGTGGGTCCTATGGTTTTTATAGAACTCTGCCACTCCCTCATGCAGGAGGAAGGGCTCCCTTCACATGTATCAGTATTCTTCCACTATGTGCCAGCTCAGCTGAGGGCAGAGCTGATTCTATCTGGTTTCAGCGAGTGAATCCTTGGGTGTAGTCTAACAGCGGCAGTGTGGCGTGCAAAGCAAGCAGGATGAAGGATGAAAAACATAGTCACAGAATAACTGACATTCTCAAAGCAAGCAGAATGAAGGATGAAGAAACATAGCTGCAGAATAACCAACATTCTCAAGAGAGACAAGGGCATCATAAAAATTTACCAACACTATGGAGAGCTTGCTCCTTCTGTAATTGATAACATGGTGGATAGTGTTACAGCTTCTCTGCATCACACTCTAGACTTGGTGGCCCCTTTAAAAAAGAAAAAGCCCAGTCAGAGATTTCTAACCCCTTGGTTTAACACAGAAACTTGTAGCTTAAAACAGAAGACTTGTCAGTTAGAAAGAAAATGGCATTCCACTAATTTAGATGAAAACTATTCAGTCTGGAGAAATCATCTTTTAATTTATAAAAAAAAAAATCTCTTAGAAAAGCTAGAACAAGTTATCACTCTGCATTAATAGAAGTGAACAAGAATAATCCCAGGTTTCTTTTCAGCACTGTAGCCAGGCTGACAAAGAGTCAGGACTCTGTCAATCCTTGCATTCCCTTAGAGCTTACTAGTCAGGACTTGAACTTTTTCAATCATAAAATTTCATCTATTAAAGATAAAATCAGTCAGATTCTTCCCACCGTAAACTTAAATACAGTAACTACTACGACTCCTTCAATTGATATCTGCTTGGATAAATTTACTCCAATTGACCTTTTAGAGTTAGATAAATTAATTTCCTCATCCAAGCCTTCAACTTGTCTTTTCGACCTTATTCCTATCAGGTTATTTAAAAAAAAGTCTTCCCATTTATTGGCAGCTATATTCTTCGAAAAATCAGTTCTTCTTTAACATTAGGCCATGTACCGCAGGCTTTTAAAACTGCTGTAATTAAACCCTTACTCTTAAAAGCCAATGCTCGATCCAGGAGTTTTAGCTAACTATCGACCAATCTCTAATCTGCCTTTCATTTCAAAAATCTTAGAGTTGTTGCTACACAATTCTTTGATCACTTGCAGGGAAATGGTTTATTTGAAGAGTTTCAGTCTGGATTTAGAATCCATCATAGTACTGAAACAGCCTTAGTGAAGGTCACTAATAACCTCCTTATCGCATCTGATAATGGACTTGTTTCAGTACACTTGTCCTTTTAGACCTTAGTGCAGCCTTTGATACTATCGACCATAATATTCTACTTGATAGATTAAAACACTATGTTGGACTTAATGGAACTTCACTGCAGTGGTTTAGATCTTATTGGTCTGATAGGCTCCAGTTTGTTCATGTCAATAATGAGTTTTCTTCCAACTCAAAGCTCAGTCATGGAGTTCCACAGGGATCTGTGTTAGGCCCTACGCTTTTAGTTTATATATGCTTCCGTTAGGCAATATCATTAGAAAGCACTGTATACATTTTCATTGTTGTGCAGATGACACACAATTATACTGTACCTGTCAATGAAGCCAGATGATAGTAATCGATTAGCCAAGTTAGAAGTCTGTCTTAAGGAAATCAAAGCTTGGATGACTTGTAATTTCCTGCTATTAAATTCAGATAAGACTGAAGTCATTCTAGTTGGTCCAAAAAACCTTAGAAATACCTTTCCAAATCAAACTTAGTTTGGATGCAGATACTCTTTCTCTGAATAGTTCTGTGAGGAACCTTGGAGTTATTTTTGATCAAGATCTGTTTTTCAATTCGCATATTAAACTCGTTTCTAAGACTGCCTAAGACTGTCAAGAGATCTGAGCACTCCCGGGGCAATTTCATCAGGCCAGAATGAGCTACTCCACCATTCACAGTCTCAAGCTACTTCATGTGACTCAAGTAACTTCTTTGATGATCACCTGTACTTGAGCAACACTCCTTTTGCTTGACTACAATTTCTGGATATTTGATCCACCTGGGCTGCCATTCATAGGATCCCATTTACTTTCACCCATAAACAAATGACAGACGGACTGTTTTTACCTGAAAAAATTAACCACTGCAGAAGCTCCTTAAATCTGAATTTTGACCTTTGGTCAGCAGATGACAACACATGTGCCTGCAAGAAAAAAATCAAGTTCTTTATTGGGGAACGTCATGTTGCAGTTGATGCACCGTGAAGCATACCCTGAAGAGTTCATATCCTCGATCTTTAGTTTAACATCATATTGAATAAATCTGAGAATACTTGCGTACATTATTTCTGTTACAGTGAACTGGGACAATAAAGCCAAGGATTCACTACAATATACACTGCATGACAGGTGGATTTTTGATGTGAATGAGTAAAGCACAATGTGTTTAATATTAGATTTCTCAGAGCAACTGAAAAGCGGCAGAACATCATAAACCATCGTAATAAAACAGCCAACACATTTGTTTTAATCTATCTATACAAAATTTTCCATATGTTCAATTTCTGTAGCATCTGGAAATGCTGACATATATACGTGCAAGGCTTGACATTAACACCGGCTAATCGGCCAATGGCTGATGGATCTCAGAAGTGGCTGGTAAGACAGCCACTCTCACGAGCCATTTTGGCTGGTTGTATTTTTTCAAATGGCATTTAAAATAATCAACCTATTACATTGTGAGACTACAAAACTACAACTCCCATAAGTACTGAGCGCTTTTCAAATCAGTTTTATTTTTCTTTCTCTTATTTTTTCTGGTGAAAACAGATAGTGCCCATTTAGGTTAAATCCATCAGCAACCACTAACGTCGTGCAGCCATGAAGGGGTGTTCCAATTCATAGGGGTAGGCGAAGGGGTAGGGGTACTATGAGAATATGAATGTACCCAAATCTACCTGCACTTCACTCTCATATTGCAAATATTTTTTTCTAATGAAACAGTAATTTACATTTAAAAAGGTTGTTAATTTAGTTCAAGTAAATTTTAGCATGCCATAGTTCAATTTGATCATATTAAACATAATTTTCCAACCACAAAATTGTGGCTAGTGACAAAGCTGAATGGCTAGTGACTTTGGAAAATCACTCGCCACAGTGGCTGATGAGCAAAACTTTTAATGTCAAGCCCTGTATACGCGTAATATGCATGTACATGTATATGTATGTTTACAACCTATATGTGTGTATTTGCATATATATAGACATTTGTTTGTCTATCAGTCCCTCCAGGATTTCGCAATGTTGTGATCGCATCAATTCACGCAAACTCAGCCAATCAGCGCTACTATTGACTGACCTTGCAACTTTGTCCAATCACAGCAACTTGTCCACAATTTTGGCCAATCCTCGTCAACTTCCGGCAAGTTCACCAATCAAATTTGTCTCTGACTGGCACTGAACTGCTCAGTCTAACCAATCAAATGCATTGCTGCACCACGTTCACTTCCATGTTTGCAGTGAGTATTAATGGAACACATAAGCAAACAGTGTGTGATTTAAAAAAATCCACTCACCCGCGAGGCTTCCAACGCCATCCCTTCCTCCATCTCCCCCAGCCTGCCGGTGGACGTCTTGCCATGTCTCCGTCCTGACCGCATGTACTGTCATGGTCTGAGCACTGATATCGTCCGCGCTAGGGTCATGCAGTATTTTCCTCCCATTCTGTGTTTATTCCTTGTGGCTCTCCAAGCTTTTATTCTGAAAGCATCTCGGAGGGGCTTCCGGCTGTCAGAGCAGAGATCCGTTGTGACAGCTGGATTTCATTCAACTGATAACTCCCTCATCAGCTGATTAATCCCTGAGCCCTATTTAAGGAAGCAGCGTAGGTTACTCCGGGCTGCGACCTCACGTACGAATAACGCTGGTCTCCCCAACGTTAGGCTGGAGTCCCTATTTCCCGGCTCCAGTCATCCTCTTGATCCTCGCTACTCTTAGTAAGTTTATTCCTTAGTCTGTGTATATCGTCAGTGTGTCTAGTGTAGTCTTTATTTGTGTTTTGCTCCACGTGGCTCATTATTTTGTACCATACGCAAACTCATTGATTGCCTACAGTGTCTCATTAGTGGTCGGCGAGGACCCCCCATGACATGTACGAAACGCTGGGTTTGTGCTGAAAAACGTCCACCTGCCCTAAAAGCACCCCGTCACGGAGCGCACGTGAGGAGAGACACTGTTTTTTTAGATTTGCACACAACAAGCAAATCTAACACTACAGCCAGTGTTTGAAGATTTTACACATCTTTAGAGGTAAAATCCTTACTACATCTGGTCAATGAGCTTTAAAGCTGTGAATCTCCGGTCTGGATGGACAATCCTGACCGATCCTGACTGACAATCATCCACCCCCCCACCCCCGTAAATTAAAGATGTGTGTCTGAACTCTGAAGAGACAAGTGTGTGTCTCAAGACCGACGTGCAGCAGACAGACAGGTAGGAGTTAGGCACGGAAAGAGAGAGAATATTGTCTGTAATTTTTTTTTTTTTCAGAAAAGCACAGACTCCTATAGACAATACAAAGCAACAGAATAAACTATTTATTTTTTTCCTTTCTGCTCGGTACCAAGTGGTTGGGAAAGTAGGGAGTTTTCAAATGAAGGTGCTGCCAACAATTTCCAAATCTATACGCTTTAACATGCATTCAATACAATTTAGCTGTTGTAATGGATATTGTGTTAAAGTCTGTATTTGCTGTTGCACACAAAAGAGTTTTTCTGTATAACAGAGGTTTCTGCTTAATTTGCAGATCACTATAATAGGAAATTTATGACAATCCTGTGCTTTTCTTGTATTGTTATATAGAATATCACTGCAGTAAACTGGAAAAAAAAAACCATCTGCTTTAAAATTTGTCATTCTTTCCACTGTGGGTGCATATGGACACATATGTTAGTTATATATGCTCCACAAATATTTTGCTGTGTGTTTATTGTGTGCTACACGTCTCAAGGAACAAAAGGACTGAGTCTCCAAGAGACAACGAGAGAGTGTGAGATTTGGCCTTTGTTTCAGGGAGATGACCTGGGGAGATTTCCGGACCACCAGAAACTAAAGGACAATGGTGTGGAAGATCAAATGGGTTACATTGTGACTGGGATTAAATACCATGTGACTGTATGTTTGCTTAAACACCATGTGACTTGAGTTTCGATGTCCGGGGTATAAAAAAGGAGTTGTGAGATTATTCTTCCTCTTTTCTTGCTTTGAGATTGTTGGAGTATGTGATCTGTGAATAAAGCTGAATCTGAGGAATAAACTCAGTCTCATCCTTGAGCACATTCTCCACACTGGTGACCTTACGACTAAGAATGAGCAGAGATAATTCCCCCGAGCGGGGCTCGGCAGAAGCCAGCCTGATGGCTGCCGCCACACTCTGGCTGCCCGACTTCTGGCAGCATAGTCTGCGCTCCTGGTTTAGCGCGGTCGAGGCGCAGTTCAACCTCCGGAGAATCTCGAAGGACGACACGAAATTCTACCATGTGGTGGCGAAGCTGGACAGCCACACAGTCCAGAGGGTGGAAGATCTGGTCAATCACCCACCAGACAGCGACAAATACGACGCATTGAAAGCTGCACTTATAAGCCACTTCACCCCCTCGGTGCAACAGCGAGCAGAGGGGCTCCTAACGTTGACGGAGTCGGAGAACGACAGACCCGTAGACCTGATGGTAAAAATGCTGAGGCTGAAAGACTCCGAGGATTGCGAATTTATCTTCACCCACCTTTTCCTCCGGACCCTGCCACCAGCGGTGAGAGTTACCCTGGCAGACTCATCTCGGTTGGCCCGGCGAGACTACCATGGGCTGAGCAAGGAGGCGCAGTGACTCGTCGACGCCCACAAACGGAGCACGGTTTCGGCTGCAGCAGCAGAGCTAGGAGCAACGTTCGGAGACAGCATGGGGCCAGTGGTTACAGTACCAGACGCACCGACGACGGCAGCAGCGAGGACCAAGCGACACGGAGCAGACGACATCCTGTGCTTCTATCATCGCCGCTTTGCAGAGAGGGCACACAAGTGCCTCCCACCATGCCACTTCAAGCGTTCAGGAAACACCAAGTCCAGCGGTCGGTAGCGGCTGCGGCCCTCAGGGAGGAGAACAAGCTGCTTTACCTGACTGATGCACGCTCGGGGAGGCACTTCCTCGTGGACACAGGCTCCCAGCTGAGCTTCATCACGCCTACCTACGCGGACTGGCTGACACTGTCTAAGGGCCCCCTGGTGTCAGCAGCGAACGGCTCAGTGATTAAGACCTTCTGTGAGAGGACTCTACTTCTGTCTTTGCAGGGCCGTGCATTTGAGTGGACTTTTGTTGTAGCTGCAGTTAATTTCAACATGTTAAGGGCTGATTTTTTGTGCTCACATGGTTTATTAGTTGATCTTGCTAATAGACGTCTGGTTAATGCACTGTCTTTTCACTCTATTCCCTGCACAGCTCAAGTGGCACCGCCAACTGCACAAGCCAACGTCACAGCTGTGGGTGGTAAGTTCCACGCACTCCTCACTCAGTTCCCAGCACTCACAGTCCCAACGTTTTTGGCGACAGTGGCTAAACATGGGGTGGAACATTATATCACTACCACCGGCCCGCCGGTTTTTGCAAAAGCTCGGCGCCTGGATTCAGCTAAACTGACCATAGCGCGCGAGGAGTTTGCCAACCTGGAAAAACTGGGCATCATCAGGCGTTCGAAAAGCCCCTGGGCTTCACCATTGCACATGGTCCCAAAGGCTGATGGCTCGTGGCGACCTTGCGGTGATTTCCGCAGGTTGAATCACGCCACTGCACATGACCTCTACCCGATCCCGCACATCCAGGATTTTTCGGTTCATTTGGCGGGGGCACGCATTTTTTCTAAAATAGATTTGGTACGCGGTTACCATCAGGTTCCAGTGCGCACTCAGGACATACCCAAAACAGCGGTAATAACTCCTTTCGGGCTTTTTGAGTTTTTGCGCATGCCTTTTGGTCTCAGGGGTGCGGCGCAGACTTTCCAGCGCATGATGGACGCGGTCTTACACGACCTCCCTTTCATGTTCGTCTATTTGGACGACATTTTGGTAGCCAGCACGTCCGAAGACGAACACGAAAGCCACCTCACAGCAGTTTTCCGGAGGTTGGCAGAGCACGGGTTAATAATTAATCCAGCGAAGTGTCAGTTTGGGGTGGCGCAGATTGATTTTTTGGGGCATCGCGTTTCACCAGAAGGAGCGGTCCCTCTGCCCGATAAAGTGCGCGCAATAACAAATTTTCCCCACCCTCAAACGGTTAAAGCGTTACAAGAGTTTTTGGGAATGGCTAATTTTTATAACCGTTTCCTCCCCAGCACAGCGCAGCTCATGCAACCATTGTACGCTGCACTAAAAAAACAAAAACCCACGAATAAAATCGAATGGTCTCCTGAGCGGGGGCACGCATTCTCTCAAGTCAAATCAGCTTTGGCAAACGCTACCTTGTTGGCACACCCAGTTCCAACGGCACGCATGGCGCTCACCACTGACGCGTCCGATTTAGCAGTAGGGGCGGTTGTTGAACAGTACATAGCTGGGACCTGGCAACCGCTCGCGTTTTTCAGCAAAACCTTGCGCGATAGCAAGCGAAAGTACAGCGCATTCGACAGGGAGTTGTTGGCACTACACTTGGCCATCCGCCATTTCCAGTTCTGGCTGGAAGGACGCCGTTTCACTGAGTTCGTGGACCACAAGCCACTGACTTTTGCGATGGCCAAGATTTCGGAACCTTGGTCGGGCCGGCATCAGAGACAGCTGGCCGCGATATCGGAGTTTACCACCGATATCCAGCATGTCGCAGGCAAACATAATGTAGTGGCAGACTGCCTCTCACGTGCTGTGACAGCTCCAGGCCCCGTGGGGGCAGATTCTGCAGCCATGGCCACGGGCCAGGGTATCGACGCGGAGGCGTGCGCAGCCCCTGTCCGCGTAGGGTTAGATTATGCAGCCATGGCCGCGGAGCAGGCTGGCGATGCGGACGTGCGCGAGCTCCAGTCTGGACCAACAGGGTTAAGGCTGGAAGACAAGGTGCTGCAAGATGGTATGCCCCCGCTAATCTGCGATGTCTCCACTGGGCGGCCGCGTCCGGTGGTACCAGCTGCGTGGCGCCGCCGTGTTTTTGACTTGATCCATTCTCTGGCGCACCCGGGGGTGCGCGCATCGGTCAAAATGGTAGGAGAGAAATTTGTATGGCCGGGGTTGCGCAAACAGGTAAAAGAATGGGCGACAGCCTGCGTAGCGTGTCAGCGAGCCAAAATACACAGACACACTAGAGCTCCTTTGGATCCTTTTCACATCCCGGCTAAGCGCTTTGATCATGTGCATGTCGACTTGGTAGGCCCCCTTCTGTCGTCACAGGGGTACACATATCTTTTGACTATGGTGGACCGCACCATGCGTTGGCCAGAAGCGGTCCCACTGGCATCAACCACAGCTGAGGAGGTGGCGCGCGCGTTTTTAACAGCTTGGGTAGCGCATTTTGGAGTTCCGTCGGACATAACGTCCGACAGAGGCCCGCAATTTGTTTCCAAGCTCTGGTCATCGATGGCCCGCAGCCTAGGGATAGCGATCCACCGCACTACCGTGTACAACCCTCAGGCTAACGGTTTATGCGAACGTTTCCATAGGTCATTGAAAGCAGCCCTCAGAGCGTCACTTACGGACACAAATTGGGTAGACAGGCTTCCTTGGGTTTTATTGGGGTTGCGTTCTGCACCTAAGGAGGATTTGCAGGCCTCCCCGGCTGAGTTAGTTTTTGCACAGCCTCTCCGTCTGCCCGGGGAATTTCTCCCCGATAACCCTGCGCCAAATTGCCCCCCCGCTCAGCTGTTGCAGAGCGACACGGGATCGAACACGATCCCGGGCCCGGTTCATCACAGTTTTCCACACGTTTTTGTGCGAAAAGCTTTAAAAAATGCGGAGTTTGTTTTTGTCAGACATGATGCCCACTTCCCAAATTTGCGGCCGCCTTACGATGGACCGTATAGGGTGCTGGAAACAGGAGAGAAGCATTTTTTGCTGGATTTGGGAGACAGAAAGGAGTTAATTGGTATAAACAGACTCAAACCCGCTTTTGTTTTGGCAGATGAAGCAGTGCAGTTAGCGAGGGCACCCCGCCGTGGCAGACCCCCTAGAAGGCATTCTCCAGAACACCCACAGAGATTGACTAACAGTTTTAATCCACAGGCAACAGTTCCACAGCAGGAGGACACTGTGGAAACAGTAAAGCCGGCTTACAGCAAATATGGCAGGAGACTTAGACCTAGGCAACTGGTGGATTGATATGCAGTAATGTTATTATGTCATGCATCTCTGGTTATGTTTGTTCCATTTTAGACATTTGGGGGGGGTCATATGGGCGCATATGGACACATATGTTAGTTATATATGCTCCACAAATATTTTGCTGTGTGTTTATTGTGTGCTACACGTCTCAAGGAACATGATGTCCAGAACTCGATGTCCAGAGTATAAAAAAGGAGTTGTGAGATTATTCTTCCTCTTTTCTTGCTTTGAGATTGTTGGAGTATGTGATCTGTGAATAAAGCTGAATCTGAGGAATAAACTCAGTCTCATCCTTGAGCACATTGTCCACACCACAACTTTTAGAGCAAAAAACACTCTAAAAACACTGCAGCTTTTATCGCAACTTTTTAAAAAAGCTCCCACAAATTCAGGCTTTTGGGGCCGCAGCAATCATAAAAACATCCCGCGAAATCCTGGAGGGACTGTTATATGCAGGTTTATGTAGTATATTTAATAATGCTCAAAAATGTTGTTCAACAAATTTTCTCTCAAAATAGTCATAGAGTCGGCATGGGTGTCTCCAACTCATCTAGTATCCTTCTCAATTTAGATTCTGGGAGTCAGAAAGTGGGAGAAATGTGAGACAACTCTGCAAGAGGTTGGCGACCTACAAAACTAAATTGTGACTGATCGGAGACAAAAATGAGAATCAGACTTTCCAGGGGTGAGACAAGCGATAGAAGGGCCATTTTCTAGAACTCATGCTGACAGAACAGCTTCACCATGCCCCCCAAGGGCAAGAAAAGAAAGGCAAGGCTGGGGGAAGGGGGGGTGCAATTGTAAGTGTAAAATACGAGGGGGGGGCTGAAAAGTTCATAGGCTGAAAAGTTCATAGTGGTCTAATTTGACCAAATGTGGTTTATTTTTCAACATAGCCTCCCCTTCAGTCCGCACACTTCTTCCATCAGTGTTACAGTGCTTGGATCCTTGCGGTTGGAAAATAAACCACATTTGGTCAAATTTGACCTCTATAAACTTTTCAGCCCCACTCGTAAATTGCAATTTTGCCACATGTTGTATGAGATGTATGTGAACTCCAGGCGAATTTTCTTGGATTTGGGTAGTATCTCACTGGGCTGAGAAAGCTCGCAATTAGTTGTAGAAAATGGTACCGCATAAAGGGAGGTCTTAGGTATCGTAATTGATATGATGCAATATTCAAAATGCACTGACAGACCGACAGGCCCGCTGTCATCAGGAGCGGCCGTTCCATGGTCAATTAAAATAAAGGCCTTTTAAGAGACTGTTGGAGCAACCAGGAGAAGCATCATACCGCTGGGAATCTACGAGGGACTGACGGCTGACAGCACATTCGTTGCTGGGACACGGCAGGTTGGTTGACCCGGGAGGAGGACGCTGGACTGGGGATTTTGCTGGTTAACTGATGAGAAGGGCAGCGGACCCAAAGCCGGTGAGGTTGTTCCTCTTGTCTCTCCCTCATCCAATTTCTCCTCATAATTACTGTGACTGAGCTCATGGGTTTTTTGGCAGATATACAGGGACGTCCTGTATGTTTTTGGATGACTTTATGGGACACTTTATGGGAACACTTTATTTTTCTCCTTTTTTGTTTTTTTGTTTTTTTTGTCAGCAAAGATATGGAAACACTAATGGACAATTGAGCACTATATGGAATGGTTTTGTTGTGTGAATATAAATGATGTAAATACATTGTGGGTGTTGTAAATAAGGGGGGGAGATATATTGTTGTGTGATCATTTACTGGGTGCACTGTTGAACTATAATAATAACCCACAAAACTGTACAAGCCTGTCTAGAGTGAAGTCATTTCATCCCGTGTTTTTAGTAATATTCTCTATATAATCGAAGAGTGCTACAAGTTCATTGCTGTAGGCCGTCATAACCACAGTTTGAAGAGAGAAAAACCAGTGTCATTTTTTGAGCTGCCAAAGAGACATTTAGGGCCTGAACAAAGGGATAAAGGCTGAGTGCTATTTATAGAGAGAGTGAGGCGGACTGAGGCGGGATTACTGATACAGTTGAATAGTTATAGTATGGCGCATATTTATGGCGCATATATTGTATCCATATTTCCTACATATGCCTAGTAGGCATGACAGTGCATATTTTAGAAGCTTCACGTCTTAATGGATAAAGAGGACCTGACCCTGCAGAGACCTATGGGAGGTGTGAAGTTGGACTTGCAGGAGATGGGAAGTCGGAGAGAATGTCCCAGCAGGAGCCCCGGAGGAAGAGACAATGGGGACGCCAAGGAGTCTCGGGGGCTGTATGTTTGCTGAAGGACTGTGGGTTGGGGGTGTGTGACTTGGGGAGAGTATAAGAACTGTGAAAGTCGATTGTTCTGTCTCTTTTCGAGATTCTGTGATTGATAGAGGATGTAACCCTTCAATAAACCAATCCTAAATCTACCTAAATCTACCTACGGGTACAAATAAAGTAACCTGAACCTGAACCTGAGAAATAAACTCAGTCTCGTCTGTGAAAGGCATCCTCTACACTGGTGACCTACGACAAATTATGGCCGGTGGCGACGATCTTTCCACACCGGACTCTTCAGGAGCCAACCGGGTTAACGCAGCTACCACACTACAGCTGCCCGATTTCTGGCAACATAACCCGCGCTCCTGGTTTACCACTGTGGAGGCGCAGTTCCACCTTCAGGGAATTTCAGCGGACGCAACGAGGTTCTACCATGTCGTCGCGAAGCTGGACAGCCACACAGTGCAGCGGGTGGAGAGCCTGACCAACCACCCGCCCCAGGACGACAAGTATGGTGCACTGAAAGCTGCCCTCATTCATGCCTTCACCCCCTCACAGAGAGAGCGAGCAGACAAGCTTCTGGCGCTAACAGAAGGCGAAGCAGACAGGCTGGCAGATCTGATGGCGAGGATGATGAACCTGAGAGGCGAAGACGACGACAGTTTTATCTTCGCCCACCTCTTCCTCAGAACACTACCGCCAGCAGTGAGAGTCACCCTGGCCAGCTCACAGCTGCTCAACAACCGCGACTACCACGGGCTGGGCCAGGAAGCACAGCGGCTCGTCGACGCCCATAGATGGCACGCAGCCACGACAGCGGCAACGGAGCTGAACTCATCCCCGCGAGACGAGGGGAGTCCAGAGGCCGCAGCACAGGACCCACTGACGTCAGCAGCGGCAGAGGCCAGGAGAAGCGGAGCGGACGGCACCCTCTGCTTCTACCATCGACGTTTCGCTGAGAGGGCACGCAGATGCATCCCACCGTGCCGATACAAGCGCCAGGGAAACACCAAGACCGAGAGTCGGTAGCAGCTGCTGCTCTTGGCGCGAAGAACAAGCTGCTTTTCGTGACAGACGCGAATTCAGGGAAGGATTTCCTGGTGGACACAGGCTCCCAGCTGAGTTTCGTCAAGCCTTCCTACGCGGACCTGCTGGCGCCTTCCAGCGGACCCCTGGTGCTAGCGGCAAGCGGCTCGACGATCAAAACCTATGGGGAGAAGATGCTCCTCCTGTCCTTCCACGGTCTCACCTTCGAGTGGACTTTCGTCGTAGCTGCAGTTAGCAATAACATGCTAGGTGCTGATTTTTTGTGCTCAAATGGTTTATTAGTCGATCTTACTAATAGACGTATGGTAAATGCACTGTCTTTCCACTCTATCTCCTGTACAGCTCGGGTGGCCCCGCCTTCTGCACATCCCAATGTCACAGCTGCGGGTGGTAAGTTTCATGCACTACTCAATCAGTTCCCAGCACTCACGGTCCCAACATTTTCAGCGTCAGTAGCCAAACACGGGGTCGAGCACTTCATAACTACCTCTGGCCCCCCTGTTTTTGCAAAAGCTCGGCGCTTGGACCCAGCTATACTGGCCATCGCGTGTGAGGAATTCGCCAACTTGGAAAAACTGGGCATCTTTAGGCGCTCTAACAGCCCTTGATCTTCACCGCTGCACATGGTCCCTAAGGCCGACGGCTCGTGGCAGCCTTGCGGTGATTTCCGCAGGTTAAATAACGCTTCAGCACACGACCGCTACCCGGTTCCGCACATCCAGGATTTTTCGGCACATTTGGCGGGGGCGCGCATCTTTTCCAAAATAGATTTGGTGCGCGGTTATCACCAAGTCCCAGTCCGCGCTCAAGACATACCCAAAACGGCAGTTATAACCCCCTTTGGGCTTTTCGAGTTTTTGCGCATGCCTTTCGGCCTCAAGGGCGCCACACAGACGTTCCAACGCAAGATGGACGCGGTGTTGCGCGGCCTCCCTTTCGTGTTCATCTATTTGGATGATATTTTCGTAGCCAGTACATCCGAGGACGAACACGAACGCCACCTCACAGCCGTTTTTCAGAGGCTGACAGAGCATGGGTTAATAATTAACCCAGCGAAATGCCAGTTCGGGGTAGCGCAAATCGATTTTTTGGGGCACCGCGTTTCTCCAGAAGAAGCGGTCCCACTGCCCGATAAAGGCAGTGGGACCGCGATAACGGAGTTCCCCCAACCGCAGACAGTTAAAGCATTGCAAGAATTTTTGGAGATGGTCAATTTTTATAACCGTTTCCTCCCCAGCGCGGCACAGCTCATGCACCCACTGTACGCGGCACTAAAGAAGCAAAAACCTGCAAATAAGGTAGAGTGGTCCCCGGAACGGGAGCGCGCTTTCTCCCAAGTCAAGACGGCCCTGGCGAACGCTGTGTTGTTGGCACACCCAGTGCCAACACCTCGCATGGCGCTAACCACGGATGCTTCCGACGTAGCAGTCGGGGCAGTTGTCGAGCAACTGGTAGCAGGGAGCTGGCAACCGCTTGTGTTTTTGAGCAAAACATTGCGCGAGAACGAGCGAAAATACAGCGCGTTTGATAGGGAGCTTTTAGCCCTGCATTTGGCCATCCGCCACTTCCATTTCTGGCTGGAAGGGCGCCGTTTCACCGTGTTTGTAGACCACAAACCATTAACATTCACAGTGGCCAAGATTTCAGAGCCTTGGTCGGGCCGACAGCAGAGACAGCTGGCCGCGATTTCGGAGTTTACCACCGACATTCAACACGTGGCGGGCAAACACAATGTAGTGGCAGATTGTCTCTCATGCGCAGTTGCAACGCCAGCCCCCCAGGAGGCAGACACGGTGGCTGTGGACGCGGGCTAGGTTTGTGGCGCAGAAGCGCTCGCAGCCCCGGTCTGCGTGCGCTTAGATTATGCAGCCATGGCCGCCGAGCAGGTTAGCGATGCGGATGTGCGCGCGCTCCAGTCTGGGCCAACAGACTGGAGCAACAGACTTAGCCCTGTTGGCTCCAGTCTGGGCCGACAGGGCTAAGGCTGGAGCACAGGGTGCAACAGATAGGTGTGCCCCCTCTAATCTGCGATGTCTCCACGGGGCGGGGGCACCCCGTGGTTCCAGCTGCGTGGCGCCGCCGCGTTTTTGATTTAATCAGTTCGCTGGCACATCCGGGAGTTCGCGCATCGATCAAAATGGTGGGAGAAAAATTTGTTTGGCCGGGGCTGCGTAAACAGGTCAAAGAGTGGGCCGCAGCCTGCGCAGCGTGTCAAAGAGCAAAGATACACAAGCGCACGCGGGCCCCCTTAGAACCTTTTCACATCCCGGCCAAACGCTTCGACCACGTGCATATCGACTTGGTGGGACCCCTCCCGCTGTCGCAGGGGTTCACACACCTTCTAACCATGGTGGACCGCACCACGCGCTGGCCAGAAGCGGTCCCCCTGGCGTCAACTACAGCAGCAGACGTTGCGCTCGCGTTTTAAACGGCTTGGGTCGCGCGTTTTGGAGTCCCGTCAGACATAACGTCTGATAGAGGTCCCCAATTCGTTTCTGAGCTCTGGTCATCCATGGCACTCAGTCTGGGGGTGAAAATTCACCGCACTACCGCTTATAACCCCCAGGCCAACGGTTTGTGCGAACGCTTTCACCGGTCATTGAAAGCAGCCCTCAGAGCGGCTCTCACGGACACAAATTGGGTTGATAAACTTCCATGGGTTTTATTAGGGTTGCGTTCAGCACCTAAGGAAGATTTGCAAGCCTCTCCGGCTGAGCTAGTTTTCACCCAACCCCTCCGGTTACCCGGCGAATTCCTTCCAGAGAACCCCGCACCAAATCGCCCCCCCGCTCAGCTGCTGCAGAGCGACATGGGATCAAACACCCTCCCCGGCCCAGTTCATCACAGTTTCCCACGCGTTTTTGTGCCTAAGGCCTTAAAGAACGCAGAATTTGTCTTTGTCAGACACGACGCGCAGAGGCAGGGTTTACGACCGCCTTATGATGGACCGTTCAGAGTGTTGGAAACTGGGGAAAAACATTTTTTGCTTGATTTGGGTGACAGGAGGGGATTAGTCTGTATTAACAGACTCAAACCCGCTTTTGTGTTGGCTGATGAACAAGTGCAGTTAGCCAGGGCCCCCCGTCGCGGCAGGCCGCCGGGGAGACACTGTTTTAAGCCTTCACAAGGATGTGCTAACGACTCTAATCCACAGATGCAAGAGACGGCTACAGTCAGATTGAAACCTGCTTACAGTAGATATGGCAGGAGGTTGAAGCCCAAGCAGTCGGAAGTGTGATATGTTGTGCCATTTTTTGTTCTGTGTGATATGAGATGATTCTATGCATATTGGGGTGTACTTTGTCCTTATTTAGACGTTTGGGGGGGGTTATATGGCGCATATTTATGCCGCATATATTGTATCCATATTTCCCACATATGCCTAGTAGGCATGACGGTGCATATTTTAGAAGCTTCACGTCTTAATGGATAAAGAGGACCTGACCCTGCAGAGACCTACGGGAGGTGTGAAGTTGGACTTGCAGGAGATGGGAAGTCGGAGAGAATGTCCCAGCAGGAGCCCCGGAGGAAGAGACAATGGGGACGCCAAGGAGTCTCGGGGGCTGTATGTGTGCTGAAGGACTGTGGGTTGGGGGGGGGTGACTTGGGGAGAGTATAAGAACTGTGAAAGTCGATTGTTCTGTCTCTTTTCGAGATTCTGTGATTGATAGAGGATGTAACCCTTCAATAAACCAATCCTGAGAAATAAACTCAGTCTCGTCTGTGAAAGGCATCCTCTACAATAGGCTAATTCAGATAGCCATACTAAACTAGCCGGTTGGCTTTGGTTATGTGGTAGACTGCAAGTCTAATTTAAAACATTACTGGCACATGCCTCTAGGGGGAACTACCTGTATTGTTTAGCACTACTATTAAGGGGACACATTAGAACAAGAGTGTGAAAACCCCGCGCAGAATCCATGTTCAGTCATATATGTGTGTTGCAGAATAAATGGCAGAGTTAGCCAAAGAAATAACTCAAGTGTGATCATTGCTACACGGTAGGATATCACACAATTGGCGACGAGGATTAAAAGAAAAAAATCAGCGGCGAGAAACAGAGAACATTGCAAGTGTGGCGAACTCAAGTGACTCCAGTAGTTCGAGTGCAAGTTCAGAGGAGGAAAAACGAGGTTTCCCCACCACGACGAGCAATGGCGGCTGTAATCGGAACGGTAACCCCTTTTGATAACTCGACTCAGTCATGGGAAGAATATAGTGAAATGTTGGACTTTTTCTTCGAAGCTAATGACATTGAGGAGCCAGACAAAAGGAAGGCTGTACTGTTGAGTGGAGTTGGTGCAACTACTTACAGTTTGTTGAGAAATTTAATAAGCCCTGCATTACCGAAAGATAAAACATACGACCAGCTTACTGCTGAGCTTCAGAAGCACTTCAGCCCCAAACCGAGTGAAATCGTGCAACGATTCAAATTTAATTCACGCATAAGGAGGAACACTGAGTCCATAGCAGAGTATGTGGCAGAATTGAAGAAATTAACACTGCACTGTGATTACAAAGACTCATTGGAAGAAATGTTAAGAGACAGACTTGTGTGTGGAGTGAATGATGACCGTATGCAACGGCGACTTTTATTTGAAACAAAACTCACTTTTGTGAAGGCTTTGGAATTATGCCAAGCGATGGAAACAGCATCTAAAGATGTGAGAGAGATGCAAGGGAAGCTAACAGAGGACACAGCAACGCATGTTCGTGTGCCTAAGACCCAAGTAGGTGTCCACAAAGTGTCGACTGACAAAACTCAGCACAAATTCCCCAGTTGTTATCACTGCAAAGGCCAGCACAATGCCGCCGAGTGCAAATTTGCCACTGAGCTGTGTCATAATTGTGGCAAGCGAGGGCACATTAAGAAAGCATGTAGAATAAAGGTGGACAGCGCACAGGTGCTGAAAGCGACAGTTAATGGGCAAAAGTATGAAAACAAGGGCCCAGGAAAGGAACAGCGAGCGAATCAACTGAGAGGGGAGGGAGAAAGTGATACAGAAGACATGGGTTTTCACACAATTTACAACACGTCAGAGGAGCTGACCAAGGTAGCGCCCATCACGCGTACCATGAATGTTAATGGAATGAAAGTAACATTTGAAGTTGATACAGGCTGTGGAGTAACCATATTAAGTAAACAGCAATATACACAACTGTGGAAGAAAACAGACACAGCAGAATTAAATCCCTGTTCATTAAAATTAAAAACATACACAGGAGAGAAGCTAGACGTGCTAGGCATGGCACAAGTGAAGGTGCAGCACGAAAACAAAGAAAAGGACTTACCTGTAGTAGTAGTTGGGAGCGAAGGACCAAATCTACTAGGGCGAAGTTGGCTACAAGAACTGGCCATGATTGATCAGTTGGTGAATAAAGTGGAATCTCAGCCCAAATTGCAGCTGGAGGAGATCCTCGAAAGACACGCTGAGGTGTTCAAAGAAGGCTTAGGACAGCTAAAAGGTGTCACTGCAAAGATTAATGTGGACAAGGAGGCCCAACCACGATTCTGCAAACCCCGACCGGTACCCTATGCAGTCAAGCCACTGGTCGAAAGCGAGCTACAGAGGCTGCTGGATGACAAGATCATTGAGCCAGTGCAGGTTGCAGAATGAGCGGCGCCCATAGTCCCAGTGAGAAAGCCGGATGGCTCCATTAGAATATGTGGAGATTACAAACTCACTGTCAATCGAGCATCACGGGTGGATCAGTATCCAATTCCTAAAGTGGAGGACCTCTTCGCACAGCTGAATGGCAGCCGACACTTCACGAAATTAGACATGAGTCACGCCTACCAACAAGTAGTCCTGGAAGAAGAATCAAGAAAGTATGTAACCATCAATACACACAAAGGCTTATATACCTACACACGCTTACCATTTGGAGTAGCTTCCAGTCCTGCTATATTCCAGAGAACTATGGAGGGCATCCTAGGTGGAATTCCGAATGTTGCCGTTTATTTGGATGACATCCTTTGTACAGGACCAAATGAACAAGAACATCTGAAAACGCTGGAGGAAGTGCTTCAACGGTTGGAGAAAAGCGGTCTGAGGTTGAAAAGAAGCAAGTGTGAGTTCATGGGAAAAGAGGTGGTGTTCCTAGGCCACAAGATCAACGCCAGTGGTCTACACCCTCTAACAGACAAAGTGGAAGCCATTGCGGAGGCGCCTGAGCCACAAAATGTTACTGAGTTAAAAGCCTACCTGGGCTTGTTGAACTATTACCATAGGTTCCTCCCAAAGCTCTCCACGCTGCTGGCACCACTACATACCTTACTTAAGAAGGAAGAAAAATGGTCATGGGGGGTCAAGCAGCAGAAGGCGTTTGAAGAGTCCAAAGCGCTACTTCAGTCCTGTAGTGTGTTAGTGCACTATGATTCAAACAAACCACTCATCCTGGCGTGTGACGCATCACCCTACGGTGTGGGTGCTGTACTCTCTCATCGTATGGAGGATGGCTCAGAGAGACCCATAGGGTTCGTCTCAAGAACTCTTAGTGCAGCTGAGAAAAACTACTCCCAGCTAGACAAGGAGGGCCTTGCAGTAGTATTTGGTGTAAAAAAATTCCACAAATACCTGTACGGGAGACAGTTCGCTATAGTGACTGACCACAAGCCACTAATTTCACTGTTCAGTGAAATGAGAGCCATACCCCAGATGACATCTCAGAGAATTCAGAGATGGGCCGTTACATTAGCAGCGTATGAGTACACCATCGTTTACAAAGCCGGACGGGACCATATGAATGCTGACGCGATGAGTAGGCTACCCTTGGATGGAGGAAGAGACAGCACGCCTGAGGAGGAGGAGAGAGTGCTATTGTTTGAAGATATCGGCGTGCCCCTGGTGAACGCACAACAAATAAAGAAGTGGACAGACAAAGACCCTGTTCTAGCAAGAGTGCGAGAATACATCTTGCGAGGATGGCCGAAGATGAACAGTCCTGAGTTCATTCCCTATGCCCGACGACAGGATGAGCTCAGCACCCAGGAAGGTTGTATCCTGTGGGGAGGACGCGTGGTTGTTCCACCACCTGGTAGGAATGCCTTACTGTAACAACTACACCAAGCACACCCTGGCATCACTCGCATGAAAGCGTTGGCGAGGAGTTACATGTGGTGGCCCAACATGGATGCAGAGGTGGAGGCGCTTGTGAAGTCATGTGCGGCATGCCAGGAGAACAGGAACAGTCCTCCAGCAGCCCCACTACATCCCTGGGAAGTTCCAGATAAACCATGGAGAAGAATTCACATTGACTACGCAGGTCCATGGATGGGAAGAATGTTCCTGATCATAGTTGACGCATACTCAAAGTGGATCGATGCATATTCTGTGAGTAGCTCTACTTCTACTGTTACCATTGAATGTCTCAGAAAGAGTTTCAGCCAACATGGGCTACCTGAAATCATAGTATCAGATAACGGTACATGTTTTACGAGTGAACAGTTCCAAGAGTTTTCTGAAAAGAATGGCATACGTCACATCACGACTGCGCCATACCATCCTTCTTCTAACGGCTTAGCCGAGAGGGCCGTGCAGACATTCAAGTCACTCATGAAAAAGATGACAGGAGACTCTATTGAAACCCGAATGTCGAGAGCTCTGTTCAGCTATCGAATAACACCCCAATCTACAACTGGCAAGTCACCAGCTGAGCTGTTGTGTGGAAGGAAGTTGAGGTCAACATTTGACTTAATACATCCAGACTTCAGAAACAAAGTGCATGATAAACAAGAGAAACAAAAAGGTTATCATGACATGCATGCTAGAGAGAGAATACTGAGAGAAGGAGACGTGGTCTACACCCGCAACTTTGGCTCAGGACCAGCCTGGGTACCAGGAGAAATAACAGAAAAGACAGGCCCTGTGTCATTCAAGGTGACATTAGGCCATGGACAAGTGGTGAGGCGACACATCGACCAAGTTCGTGGTAGGAGCTCCATTCCCCTGCCGATGGCACCAGAGGTGTTGTCTGACACCCATTCTGAGGAGAGCATCAACGAACCACCACTTCAGGTGAAACCTGAGGTAACCGTCTCTGCAGATTCTACGGGCAGCACTGCAGCAGCCGAAACAGTGGAGCAGTCTGAGTCTTCACCTGCAGTTGGCTCACCCGCCGTGAGAAGATCTCAGCGAGCTAGGAAAGCTCCAGACTACTTGAAGGACTATACTTAGTCAGTAGTGAGTTCCCCAGCCACAGGACAAGAATGCGTCCTGGAACCTCACTGGGATGCGGTAGTCAAACCAATTCCCCAGTTAGACTGTTATGTGTGTTATACATGTAAAAAAAAAAAAAAGAGAAAGAAATTATGTGTATGGCACATGTGTTTAAGAAGTTAAAAGTAACTGTGATTGTTTAGGGTTAAATGGGAGTTCCAGGATGTCTAGCATAATTGGCTAGTGTAATTAAAAGTAGTTTAATCTAGAGGGGAGGGATGTGGTAGACTGCAAGTCTAATTTAAAACATTACTGGCACATGCCTCTAGGGGGAACTACCTGTATTGTTTAGCACTACTATTAAGGGGACACATTAGAACAAGAGTGTGAAAACCCCGCGCAGAATCCATGTTCAGTCATATATGTGTGTTGCAGAATAAATGGCAGAGTTAGCCAAAGAAATAACTCAAGTGTGATCATTGCTACTGTGGTAGACTGCAAGTCTAATTTAAAACATTACTGGCACATGCCTCTAGGGGGAACTACCTGTATTGTTCAGCACTACTATTAAGGGGACACATTAGAACAAGAGTGTGAAAACCCCGCGCAGAATCCATGTTCAGTCTTATATGTGTGTTGCAGAATAAATGGCAGAGTTAGCCAAAGAAATAACTCAAGTGTGATCATTGCTACACGGTAGGATATCACACAATTGGCGACGAGGATTAAAAGAAAAAAATCAGCGGCGAGAAACAGAGAACATTGCGAGTGTGGCGAACTCAAGTGACTCCAGTAGTTCGAGTGCAAGTTCAGAGGAGGAAAAACGAGGTTTCCCCACCACGACGAGCAATGGCGGCTGTAATCGGAACGGTAACCCCTTTTGATAACTCGACTCAGTCATGGGAAGAATATGGTGAAATGTTGGACTTTTTCTTCCAAGCTAATGAGATTGAGGAGCCAGACAAAAGGAAGGCTGTACTGTTGAGTGGAGTTGGTGCAACTACTTACAGCTTGTTGAGAAATTTAATAAGCCCTGCATTACCGAAAGATAAAACGTACGACCAGATTACTGCGGAGCTTCAGAAGCACTTCAGCCCCAAACCGAGTGAAATAGTGCAACGATTCAAATTTAATTCACGCATAAGGAGGAACACTGAGTCCATAGCAGAGTATGTGGCAGAACTGAAGAAATTAACACTGCACTGTGATTACAAAGACGCATTGGAAGAAATGTTAAGAGACAGACTTGTGTGTGGAGTGAATGATGACCGAATGCAACGGCGACTTTTATCTGAAACAAAACTCACTTTTGTGAAGGCTTTGGAATTATGCCAAGCGATGGAAACAGCAGCTAAAGATGTGAGAGAAATGCAGTGGAAACTAACAGAGGACACAGCAACGCATGTTCGTGTGCCTAAGACCCAAGTAGGTGTCCACAAAGTGTCAACTGATAAAAATCAGCACAAATTCCCCAGTTGTTATCGCTGCAAAGGCCAGCACAATGCCGTCGAGTGCAAATTTGCCACTGAGCTGTGTCATAAGTGTGGCAAGCGAGGGCACATTAAGAAAGCATGTAGAACAAAGGTGGACAGCGCACAGGTGCTGAAAGCGACAGTTAATGGGCAAAAGTATGAAAACAAGGGCCCAGGAAAGGAACAGCGAGCAAATCAACTGAGAGGGGAGGGAGAAAGTGATACAGAAGACATGGGTTTTCACACAATTTACAACACGTCAGAGGAGCTGACCAAGGTAGCGCCCATCACGCGTACCATGAATGTTAATGGAATGAAAGTAACATTTGAAGTTGATACAGGCTGTGGAGTAACCATATTAAGTAAACAGCAATATACACAACTGTGGAAGAAAACAGACACAGCAGAATTAAATCCCTGTTCATTAAAATTAAAAACATACACAGGAGAGAAGCTAGACGTGCTAGGCATGGCACAAGTGAAGGTGCAACACGAAAACAAAGAAAAGGACTTACCTGTAGTAGTAGTTGGGAGCGAAGGACCAAATCTACTAGGGCGAAGTTGGCTACGAGAACTGGCCATGATTGATCAGTTGGTGAATAAAGTGGAATCTCAGCCCAAATTGCAGCTGGAGGAGATCCTCGAAAGACACGCTGAGGTGTTCAAAGAAGGCTTAGGACAGCTAAAAGGTGTCACTGCAAAGATTAATGTGGACAAGGAGGCCCAACCACGATTCTGCAAACCCCGACCGGTACCCTATGCAGTCAAGCCACTGGTCGAAAGCGAGCTACAGAGGCTGCTGGATGACAAGATCATTGAGCCAGTGCAGGTTGCAGAATGGGCGGCGCCCATAGTCCCAGTGAGAAAGCCGGATGGCTCCATTAGAATATGTGGAGATTACAAACTCACTGTCAATCGAGCATCACGGGTGGATCAGTATCCAATTCCTAAAGTGGAGGACCTCTTCGCACAGCTGAACGGCGGCCGACACTTCACGAAATTAGACATGAGTCACGCCTACCAACAAGTAGTCCTGGAAGAAGAATCAAGAAAGTATGTAACCATCAATACACACAAAGGCTTATATACCTACACACGCTTACCATTTGGAGTAGCTTCCAGTCCTGCTATATTCCAGAGAACTATGGAGGGCATCCTAGGTGGAATTCCGAATGTTGCCATTTATTTGGATGACATCCTCTGTACAGGACCAAATGAACAAGAACATCTGAAAACGCTGGAGGAAGTGCTTCAACGGTTGGAGAAAAGCGGTCTGAGGTTGAAAAGAAGCAAGTGTGAGTTCATGGGAAAAGAGGTGGTGTTCCTAGGCCACAAGATCAACGCCAGTGGTCTACACCCTCTAACAGACAAAGTGGAAGCCATTGCGGAGGCGCCTGAGCCACAAAATGTTACTGAGTTAAAAGCCTACCTGGGCTTGTTGAACTATTACCATAGGTTCCTCCCAAAGCTCTCCACGCTGCTGGCACCACTACATACCTTACTTAAGAAGGAAGAAAAATGGTCATGGGGGGTCAAGCAGCAGAAGGCGTTTGAAGAGTCCAAAGCGCTACTTCAGTCCTGTAGTGTGTTAGTGCACTATGATTCAAACAAACCACTCATCCTGGCGTGTGACGCATCACCCTACGGTGTGGGTGCTGTACTCTCTCATCGTATGGAGGATGGCTCAGAGAGACCCATAGGGTTCGTCTCAAGAACTCTTAGTGCAGCTGAGAAAAACTACTCCCAGCTAGACAAGGAGGGCCTTGCAGTAGTATTTGGTGTAAAAAAATTCCACAAATACCTGTACGGGAGACAGTTCGCTATAGTGACTGACCACAAGCCACTAATTTCACTGTTCAGTGAAATGAGAGCCATACCCCAGATGACATCTCAGAGAATTCAGAGATGGGCCGTTACATTAGCAGCGTATGAGTACACCATCGTTTACAAAGCCGGACGGGACCATACGAATGCTGACGCGATGAGTAGGCTACCCTTGGATGGAGGAAGAGACAGCACGCCTGAGGAGGAGGAGAGAGTGCTATTGTTTGAAGATATCGGCGTGCCCCTGGTGAACGCACAACAAATAAAGAAGTGGACAGACAAAGACCCTGTTCTAGCAAGAGTGCGAGAATACATCTTGCGAGGATGGCCGAAGACGAACAGTCCTGAGTTCATTCCCTATGCCCGACGACAGGATGAGCTCAGCACCCAGGAAGGTTGTATCCTGTGGGGAGGACGCGTGGTTGTTCCACCACCTGGTAGGAATGCCTTACTGCAACAACTACACCAAGCACACCCTGGCATCACTCGCATGAAAGCGTTGGCGAGGAGTTACATGTGGTGGCCCAACATGGATGCAGAGGTGGAGGCGCTTGTGAAGTCATGTGCGGCATGCCAGGAGAACAGGAACAGTCCTCCAGCAGCCCCACTACATCCCTGGGAAGTTCCAGATAAACCATGGAGAAGAATTCACATTGACTACGCAGGTCCATGGATGGGAAGAATGTTCCTGATCATAGTTGACGCATACTCAAAGTGGATCGATGCATATTCTGTGAGTAGCTCTACTTCTACTGTTACCATTGAATGTCTTAGAAAGAGTTTCAGCCAACATGGGCTACCTGAAGTCATAGTATCAGATAACGGTACATGTTTTACGAGTGAACAGTTCCAAGAGTTTTCTGAAAAGAATGGCATACGTCACATCACGACTGCGCCATACCATCCTTCTTCTAACGGCTTAGCCGAGAGGGCCGTGCAGACATTCAAGTCACTCATGAAAAAGATGACAGGAGACTCTATTGAAACCCGAATGTCGAGAGCTCTGTTCAGCTATCGAATAACACCCCAATCTACAACTGGCAAGTCACCAGCTGAGCTGTTGTGTGGAAGGAAGTTGAGGTCAACATTTGACTTAATACATCCAGACTTCAGAAACAAAGTGCATGATAAACAAGAGAAACAAAAAGGTTATCATGACATGCATGCTAGAGAGAGAATACTGAGAGAAGGAGACGTGGTCTACACCCGCAACTTTGGCTCAGGACCAGCCTGGGTACCAGGAGAAATAACAGAAAAGACAGGCCCTGTGTCATTCAAGGTGACATTAGGTCATGGACAAGTGGTGAGGCGACACATCGACCAAGTTCGTGGTAGAAGCTCCATTCCCCTGCCGATGGCACCAGAGGTGTTGTCTGACACCCATCCTGAGGAGAGCATCAACGAACCACCACTTCAGGTGAAACCTGAGGTAACCGTCTCTGCAGATTCTACGGGCAGCACTGCAGCAGCCGAAACAGTGGAGCAGTCTGAGTCTTCACCTGCAGTTGGCTCACCCGCCGTGAGAAGATCTCAGCGAGCTAGGAAAGCTCCAGACTACTTGAAGGACTATACTTAGTCAGTAGTGAGTTCCCCAGCCACAGGACAAGAATGCGTCCTGGAACCTCACTGGGATGCGGTAGTCAAACCAAATCCCCAGTTAGACTGTTATGTGTGTTATACATGTAAAAAAAAAAAAAAAAAAAAAAAAAAAAGAGAAATTATGTGTATGGCACATGTGTTTAAGAAGTTAAAAGTAACTGTGATTGTTTAGGGTTAAATGGGAGTTCCAGGATGTCTAGCATGATTGGCCAGTGTAATTAAAAGTAGTTTAATCTAGAGGGGAGGGATGTGGTAGACTGCAAGTCTAATTTAAAACATTACTGGCACATGCCTCTAGGGGGAACTACCTGTATTGTTCAGCACTACTATTAAGGGGACACATTAGAACAAGAGTGTGAAAACCCCGCGCAGAATCCATGTTCAGTCTTATATGTGTGTTGCAGAATAAATGGCAGAGTTAGCCAAAGAAATAACTCAAGTGTGATCATTGCTACACGGTAGGATATCACAGCTACACGGTAGGATATCACAGGTTACATCAAGAGCTCAGCCTGGGATGTGTTAACTGATTCAGACCAAATGCCTCCGTACTCTTAATGATGGACAATCACTTAATTTAACACCGAAGAGAAAACTACACTGAATAGCAAATGGGCTGTATGGCTATCGTCAACCAGCTCTTGCATAAAACGTTAAGCTAATGTGATGGGCTAACATTAGTGGCAGAGCACTAAATGTTTGCTCATGTATCGTTCAGTTATTTGAATGCTAACCATTCAGCTGTGTTATTGTTACACGTTTGGCAGGAATTCAAATAATCTCTTATTGTTGTGATCTGAAGTACCGTATGAGTGAGACATAGGGACACACACCAGCGATGCTAATTTAACCAAGCCACCTGCCGAGTTCGCTAGCATCTTCAAGGTTGTTAACTATAAGCACACAGCTCCACAGACCACATAAAATCCTCAAGAATTGCCTTGAAAGTGTAATTTAGCTTGTCTGAAAGAGCATGTTTGGGGCTTCACAAATGCCATCAGCAGAGATGAAAAACAATCCTGATTGTCGTGTTATTAAAACACTGCGTGAGTCCAATTGTAGTTTTTTAACGTCACTTTTTATTGCACCAAATGTCAACCTCGCTGCTAGTCGCCTCCGTGACGTCATTCTTGCGCGACTTTGTAGTTCTTTTCCAAATAACTCAATTACACCACATCTCCCCTTTCTAGTATCAATGGGTAGACTGCCATTAATTCAACAGACCTTAGAGGATTATTCTGCCTCTGTGGCTGGAAGATCTGGTCCTACCTAATACCATTCACACACACAACAGACACACTGCAGTTTACCCTTAGCACTGAACAATATGTGCAAAATCAAGTACAATACTTCCATCCTAAACCCTGTACTGTTCTGTCCTCACTCTAAACTCTGAACTTCAACATTTACATTGAAAAGAGTGCAAAATCAGAAAAATAGTGCAATACATTTGCAGCCTTTTTTTTCCCACTATTATTTTCAAACGTTCAATCTTCATAATTGTTTATAAGTCCAACTGGGTTGGTTTTACAACCGCTCTCCCAGACCTGGTTCTAGGAGTAGGAGTAGATGGTGGTTCAGGAACGTTCTGCTGTGATGATGTTGCTGCAGGTTGTTCTGCTGAAGGTTGTTCTGGAACACCTTCCGGGAACTGCTCAGCTGCAGCACTGTTGCTCTGCTCTGATGAGGAGTTCCAGGGGATGAGATGACGACGGTTTCGCCTGATGGTCCCATGGGGTCCCTCCACCAGATAAGAGCACGGTGTGGTGTGATTTCCGATGACAGCACCTGCTGCTCCTTGATCGGTGACCCACACGTCCTGTCCTGGAGTGAGTCTATTGAGATGCTTTGCACGGTGTCTCAGGTTGTAGCGTTGCGCATCCTTTGTTTTCCTCTTCCCTTCGTTCAGCATAACAGCATTTCTATCCGGAAGAGCACGACTCAACAACGCAGGAAGAATAGGCACAGTTGTACGAAGCCGCCTTCCCATGAGCAGTTGAGCTGGGCTATACCCATTTTGGAGAGGGGTAGCCCTGTAGGCCAGTAAAGCAAGATAGGGGTCATCTGACTTCTTCAAAAGCCCCTTCACTGTCTGCACTGCACGTTCCGCTTCAGCATTGCCCTGGGGATATTTTGGGCTGCTGGTTACATGCTGGAACCCGTACAACTTTGCAAAAGCTGCTCCAGAGAATTGTGGCCCATTGTCAATCACCAGGGTCTCACAGGTTCCATGACGTGCAAAGATTGACTTACGGTGGTGGATCACATCATTAGATCTTGTGGGAGTTAGCAGGGCAATCTCCACATATCTTGACATGTAGTCCACTACTAGCAGGTAGGTCTTGCTCCCTAACATGAACAAGTCTGCTCCCAACTTCTGCCATGGTCTATCTGGGTATGGTGTCGGCATCAGTGGCTCCCTGTGGTTCTGTCTCTCCTGACAGCATGCTCTGCAGTTGAGAACCAACTCATTCAGCTGCTGACTCAACCCCGGCCACCATACTGACTGTCGTGCCCATTCTCTACACTTAACCACACCCTGGTGTCCTTCGTGCAGCTTAGCGAGAACATCATTTCTCATGGTTGAGGGTATGACGAGCCTATCTCCCTTTAGCAGTAGACCATCCTGGACAGTAAGGAATGCCCTGTCAGTCCAGTATAGCTTGAGTGCAGGTTCATTTATGCCATGAGCTGGCCAGCCTTCTGCACACAGCTGCATCACTCGAGCACAGACGCTGTCCCTCTGCAGCTGCTCTCTCAGCTCCTCCAGATAAGCAGTGCTTGCAGATAGGTTCTCCATCACCATATCCACGTAGATATTTGTGTCCTCGAACAGCTCTTTGTCAGCTGGTGTCCCTTTTCTTGTGACAGGCGCTCGCGACAATGTATCAGCTGTCCACAGGCACTTCCCTGGCACATGAGATATGGAGTAGGAATAGCGCATAAGACGCATTCGAAAGCGTTGTATCCGAGGGGGTAGAGCGTCCAGTGCTTGAGACCCCAGGAGACTCAGGAGAGGCTTGTGATCTGTCTCCAACTGGAAGTGTTTTCCAATGAGGAAGTTGCTGAGCCTCTCGCAAGCCCAGGTCAGGCTCAAAGCCTCCTTTTCCACTTGTGCATATCTCTGCTCGGTGGGTGTGAGAGACCGCAACAAGAAGGCTACTGGTCTCCACTCCTCACCCCAGTTTTGTAGCAGGACTCCTCCAAGTCCATAAGACGACGCGTCTGCCGTAACTTTGCATTCTCTGTTAGGATCATATACGGCTAGCACCGGTGGCGACGTCAGGGCATCCTTTAAGTCCTGGAAGGATTTAGCCTGGTCAGCGCCCCACACCCAGCAGTTCTTCTTTGAAAGGAGATCTCTGAGGGCTTTATCCCTCTCAGCTAGCTGCGGGATAAACTTGCTTAGCTGGTTTACCATTCCAAGGAAAGATCTTAGTTCACTCACTGTTTTTGGCTCAGGCATTTCCCTCACAGCCTCCGTCTTGCTCGGGTCTGGACTGATGCCGCTGGCGGAGATCACGTGGCCTAGGAAGGTCACCTCAGACTTTGACAGATCACACTTGCCAATGTTAAGTGTGATACCTGCCTCCTGAATCTTTCTTAGCACGGTATGCAGGCGAGCATCATGCTCCTCTTGCGTGCGACCCCACACCAGCACGTCGTCAATGTGACAAACCACGCCTTCGAGCCCTTCTGTGACCTCCGTCACCATTCTGTTCTGAAAGTGTTCAGGGGCGGACGCAATGCCAAAAGGTAGCCGTTTGAAATAATAGCGTCCAAAGGGCGTGATAAACGTTGTCAGTTTCGCTGAATCTTCTGTCAGTGGGATTTGCCAAAACCCCATATTTGCATCCAGCTTACTAAATATTTTGGCTCCAGCCAGCCTCCCAAGTGTTTCCTCTACTGATGGTAGAATGAACTTTTCTCTACACACGGACTCATTGAGGTTAGTGAGGTCGACACATATTCGCACAGGATCCATCTTGTTCTTTCTGGGCACTACCACGATGCCAGCACACCAGTCTGTAGGCTCCTCAATTCTGCATATCACCCCAAGGCTTTCCATGCGGGACAGCTCTTGCTTGACTTTGTCCATTAGTGGCAATGGGATCCTCCTTGGTGTCTTGAGTGAAAATGGTTTGGCACCTGGTTTGAGCTTGATGGCATATGCCTGGCGCACCTCACCTAGTCCGCTGAATAGTTTTGGATAGTTCTCCTTTAATGTCTCTATAGTGACACTGTCAAGGCGTGCAACAAGCCCTAGTCTGCAGCTCACGGACCTCCCTAGCAGGGCAGTGTGCACATAACGGACAACATACACCTCCTCCATCTCCTCTTTCCCACCAATTCTCAACAACAGCTTGGCAACGCCCACAACATCAAGTGGCCTCCTCCCCGGTCCCAGGAGCGGCTTAGGTGCTTTGTGGAGCGCAGGTGGGTTTTCTCTGAGTATTTTCTGGAACACAGCATGTGGCAAAACTGTGACATCAGCACCCGTGTCAATTTTGAATGTCACGCTGCTGTCATGAATGTCAATGTTGACCATCCAAGGATCACCGTCTGTTGTAATACTGCCGAGGAAGATGGCATCCTTATCCTCTTCCACCTCAAGTAGAGATTTTAAGGCCTTGCACACACATTTATAGTGACCCTTTCTCCCACAAGCATGACAGTTCACTTCATTTGCAGGGCACTCCCGTTTTGAATGTGATGGAGAGCTGCCACATTTATGACATTTTAACTGTGTCCCCTTTTCCTTGCTGTTCTGAGTGCTGTGCGGTTTGTGAGCACGCTGAGGTTTGTTTTTAGCAGGCTTCCTACTTCCCTTGAACACTCTATCAACAGACATTGCCTCACTTGCCTGAGTTCTGGTGTCTCCTCTCAGAGAAGCTTGCTGCTTTTTCACCTCCTCACTCTGCCGTGCCATCCTGATAGCTTTCTCCAAAGTCAGCTCTGCATCTAGCTGCATGCGTTCAGACAGCCTCTTGTCTAACAGACCGACAACGAGTCTGTCCTGAAGTAGCTCATCATGCAGCACACCATAATTGCAGTGTTCAGCCAGCGCATATAGTGCAGTAACAAAAGAATCTACTGTCTCACTTTCTCTCTGTTTTCGCAGGTTGAATTTGGCACGTTCATAAATTACATTCTTTTTAACCACAAAGAAGCCTTGAAAGCCGTCACGCACCGCTTCATACGAGCTGCATTGAGCATCAGTCAGAGCCAGCCCACGTAAAACATCATCCGCCTCGTCTCCCATGCAATATATCAGAGTATTAACTTGATTCTCTTCAGAGCTTGCATTCAGATTACTTTCCAGGCAAAATCTGTCGAATCTCCGGATCCATTTGGCCCACTCCTGCGGCTTTGAAAAGTCGAAGGGCTCCGGCGGCTGGATGTTGAACGTAGCGCACGGACCCGCTGCTACAGCGGCTCCCGGAGTGGTTGCTATCCCTCCATTTGTGTCTCCGTCTTCACTCATTGTGTCCGCAAACTCCCCTCTCTTCCTCCGCGGTGTACAAACGATCCTTTTCTTTCCGGGCTTACCTCTCTACGTTAACTACAGGACTTCTGACACCATGTCGTGTTATTAAAACACTGCGTGAGTCCAACTGTAGTTTTTAACGTCACTTTTTATTGCACCAAATGTCAACCTCGCTGCTAGTCTGTCACTCTCCCGCCAGTTGCGTCCGTGACGTCATTCTTGCGCGACTTTGTAGTTCTTTTCCAAATAAATCAATTACACCACACTGATAAGTTTCCTCGCTAACAGTACGCAATATTCATGCTGCACTGCTGCTGTCCACGTCTGCTCAGCCGCGAGGCTTGTGTGTCAAAAATTATGTCATCCTCTGTAGTCTGTGGACGTCCTCAGAGCCCTTTTGCAGACGTCCGTGCGCAGCCCAAATTTTCTGATCGTGCGGCCTGACTGCGTTGGCTCGCATGTGCGAGACTGAACCTCTCATTCATGAGGGAGCGCTACCAACACAGCATACAAAGTCGAAGAAGACGAAGAAGTGGAAGATGAGAATAAGCATACACGAATCGTTTTCAGCCTCATTTAGCATTTGCTGTTTTATAATTAGAGAGAGATGGTGTTAGCGTTACTTATCTCCAATTAAAGCGAGGTTAGAGGACTATCCTGTCTGATGCAGCATGGTGGGAAAAGTCCCACATCCCTGACAAACAGAAGTAGCGGCTATATGGCCAACACATTAGCTTGCAGTTAGCTGCTGTGCTAACCACCAGGACCCACTATTGCACACACCTGGGCCCTCCAGGGGAGAGTTGGGGCGGTGACAAGTAGAAACAGGGTATGTGTCTTTTAAATTCCGATATAAACAATGCAGCTTTATATGAACCAATAGACGTTTTTTTATCGCGTTATGGTGCACATTTAGGGCGCATATATGGCATGCTTGTATGGTACGCATTTTCTCTCACATGTATTTAGTAGGCATGACGGTGCATACTCTAGAGACTTCAAACGTCCAAAAGGACCTGACCCGGCAGAGACCTCGGCAGGTGTGAAGTGGTTTCTGGAGAGACGGGAAGTCAGAGAGAATGTCCCAGCAGGAGCCCCCGAGGCGGAAGAGACAATAGAGACGCCAGCGAGCCTCGGAGGCTATATGTTTACTGAAGGACTGTGGGTTGAGGGTGTGATATTTGATGTTGGGGGTTTTGTGTCTCTGGGGATATAAGAGCTGTGAGGAAAGATTGTCCTGTCTCTTTTGTTGAGATACTTGCTTGTTAGAGGATGAGACTGCAAATAAACCTTTCCTGAGAAATAAACTCAGTCTCGTTTGTGAAGGCATCCTCTACACTGGTGACTTACGACAAACCATGGCCGGTGACGGCGAGCTTTCCGCACCGGACTCTTCAGGAGCCAACCGGGTTAACGCAGCTACCACACTACAGCTGCCCGATTTCTGGCAACATAACCCGCGCTCCTGGTTTACCACTGTGGAGGCGCAGTTCCACCTTCGGGGAATCTCAGCGGACGCAACGAGGTTCTACCATGTCGTCGCGAAGCTGGACAGCCTCACAGTGCAGTGGGTGGAGAGTCTGACCAACCACCCGCCCCAAGACGACAAGTATGGCGCACTGAAAGCCGCCCTCATTCGAGCTTTCACTCCCTCGCTGGGAGAGCGAGCAGAGAAGCTCCTGGCACTGACAGAAGGGGAAGCAGACAGGCCGGCAGATCTGATGGCGAAGATGATGAGCCTGAGAGGCGAGGATGACGACAGCTTTATCTTCGCCCACCTCTTCCTCAGAACGCTCCCGCCAGCAGTGAGAGTCACCCTGGCCAGCTCACAGCTACTCAACAACCGTGACTACCACGAGCTGGGCCAGGAGGTGCAGCGGCTCGTCGATGCCCATAGACGGCACGCAGCCACGACGGCAGCGGCAGAGCTGAACGCCCCCCCGCGAGACGAGGGGAGACCAGAGGCTGCGGCACCGAATCCACTGACGGCAGCAGTGGCAGAGGCCAGGAGAAGCAGGGCTGACAACACCCTCTGTTTCTACCATCGGCGCTTTGCCGAGAGAGCGCGCAGATGCGTCCCACCGTGCCGGTACCAGCGCCAGGGAAACGCCAAGACCGGGAGCCGGTAGCAGCTGCGACTCTCGGCACGAAGAACAAGCTGCTTTTCGTGACAGACGCGAATTCAGGGAAAGCATTCCTGGTGGACACAGGCTCCCAGCTAAGTTTTGTCAAGCCTGCCTACGCGGACATGCTGACGCCTACCAGCAGACCCCTGGTGTTAGCGGCGAACGGCTCCACGATCAAAACCTATGGGGAGAAGACGCTCCTCCTGTCCCTCCACGGGCGCACCTTCGAGTGGACCTTCGTTGTAGCTGCAGTTAACAACAACATGCTAGGTGCTGACTTTTTATGCTCAAACAGTTTGTTAGTTGATCTTGCTAATAGATGTATTGTAAATGCACTGTCTTTCTACTCTATCTCCTGCACAGCTCAGGTGGCCCTGCTTTCTGCACATCCCAATGTCACAGCTGCGGGTGGTAAGTTTCATGCATTACTCAACCAGTTCCCAACACTCACGGTCCCAACATTTTCAGCGTCAGTTGCCAAACACGGGGTCGAGCATTTCATAACTACCTCTGGCCCCCCTGTTTTTGCAAAAGCTCGGCGCTTGGACCCAGCTAAACTGGCCATCGCGCGTGAGGAATTCGCCAACTTGGAAAAACTGGGCATTGTTAGACGCTCGAACAGCTCTTGGTCGTCACCCCTGCACATGGTGCCCAAGGCTGACGGCTCGTGGCGCCCTTGCGGTGATTTCTGCAGATTAAATAATGCTTCAGCACACGACCGCTACCCGATTCCGCACATCCAGGATTTTTCGGCACATTTTTCGGGGGCGCGCATCTTTTTCAAAATAGATTTGGTGCGCGGTTATCACCAAGTCCCAGTCCGCGCGCAAGACATACCCAAAACGGCAGTTATAACCCCTTTTGGGCTTTTCGAGTTTTTGCGCATGCCTTTCGGCCTCAAAGGCGCCGCGCAGACGTTCCAACGCATGATGGATGCAGTGCTGCGCGGCCTCCCTTTCGTGTTCGCTTATTTGGATGATATTTTGGTAGCCAGTGCATCCGAAGCCGAGCACGAACGCCACCTCACAGCCGTTTTTCAGAGGCTGACAGAGCACGGGCTGATCATTAACCCAGCGAAATGCCAATTCGGGGTAGCGCAAATCGATTTTTTGGGACACCGCGTGTCTCCAGAGGGCGCGGTCCCGCTGCCGGATAAAGTGCGCGCGATAACGGATTTCCCCCAACCGCAGACAGTTAAGGCACTGCAAGAATTTTTGGGGATGGTCAATTTTTATAACCGTTTCCTCCCCAACGCGGCACGGCTCATGCACCCATTGTACGCGGCATTAAAGAAACAAAAACCTACAGCTAAGGTCGAGTGGTCCCCGGACCGGGAGCGCGCTTTCTCACAGGTCAAATCGGCCCTCGCGAATGCTGCGTTATTGGCACACCCGGTGCCAGCAGTTCGCATGGCGCTAACCACGGACGCTTCCGACGTGGCAGTGGGAGCAGTTGTCGAGCAACTGGTAGCAGGGAGCTGGCAACCACTTGCGTTTTTCAGCAAAACATTCCGCGATAACGAGCGTAAATACAGCACGTTTGATAGGGAGCTTTTAGCCCTGCATTTGGCCATCCGCCACTTCCAGTTCTGGTTGGAAGGGCGCCGTTTCACCGCGTTTGTAGACCATAAACCATTAACTTTTGCAATGGCTAAAATTTCAGAGCCTTGGTCGGGCCGACAACAGAGACAGCTGGCCGCAATTTCGGAGTTTACCACCGACATTCAACACGTGGCGGGTAAACACAATGTAGTAGCAGATTGTCTCTCGTGCGCAGTTGCACTGCCAGGCCCCCAGGGGGCAGACTCGGCGGCGGTAGACTCGGGCCAGGCTTGTGGCGCGGAAGCGCTCACAGCCCCGGTCTGCGTTGGGTTAGATTATGCAGCCATGGCCGCCGAGCAGGTTAACGATGCGGACGTGCGCGCGCTCCAGTCTGGGCCAGCAGGGCTAAGGCTGGAGCACAGGGTGCATCAAAGAGGTATGCCCCCCCTAATCTGCGATATCTCCACGGGGCGCCCCCGTCCCGTGGTCCCGGCTGCGTGGCGTCGCCGTGTTTTTGACTTAATACATTCGCTGGCACACCCGGGCGTTCGCGCGTCGATCAAAATGGTGGGAGAGAAGTTTGTTTGGCCGGGGCTGCGTAAACAGGTCAAAGAATGGGCTGCAGCCTGCGCAGCGTGTCAAAGAGCAAAGGTACACAAGCACACGCGGGCCCCTCTAGAACCTTTTCACATCCCAGCCAAACGCTTCGACCACGTGCATGTCGACTTGGTGGGACCCCTCCCGCTGTCACAGGGGTTCACACACCTTCTAACTATGGTGGACCGCACTACGCGCTGGCCACAGGCGATTCCCCTGGCGTCAACCACAGCAGCAGACGTTGCGCGCACTTTTTTAACGGCTTGGGTCGCGTGCTTTGGAGTCCCGTCAGACATAACGTCTGACAGAGGACCCCAATTTGTTTCCAAGCTCTGGTCGTCCATGGCACTCAGCCTGGGAGTGAAAATTCATCGCACAACTGCGTATAACCCCCAGGCCAACGGTTTGTGCGAACGCTTTCACTGGTCATTGAAAGCAGCCCTCAGAGCGGCTCTCACGGACACAAATTGGGTTGATAAGCTTCCGTGGGTTTTATTAGGGTTGCGTTCAGCACCTAAAGAAGATTTGCAGGCCTCTCCGGCCGAACTTGTCTTCGCCCAACCTCTCCGGTTACCGGGAGAATTCCTTCCTGAGAACCCCGCACCAGATCGCCCCCCCCCGCTCAGCTGCTGCAGAGCGACACGGGATCAAACATCCTCCCCGGTCCAGTTCATCACAGTTTCCCACGCGTTTTTGTGCCTAAAGCCTTAAAGAATGCAGAATTCGTCTTTGTTAGACACGACGCACAGAGGTTTAATCACCCTTTATTGTCATTCAACCGTACAACCAATCATGTACAGCAGAACGAGATTGTGCTTTACCTATCTACAGTGTAAATCACACACACCCCAAGTGCAGAATCAGAGGGCCGCTGCCATGCAAGGCGCCGCCACAGAGTTCCCTCCTCCATTCCATTTTATTGCTCAGCACCAAACTGGATGGCAGGAAGTTCCACTTTTATATAGTCTTCGGCATGACCCGGCCGGGATTTGAACCCCTGCCTCCCGGGTGTGGGGCGGATGCTCTACCAACTGAGCCACCACTCCGGTTAGGGAGTGGTGGTTAGTTTTAAGTTAGTTAGTTTTAAGACCATCTTACGATGGACCGTTCAGAGTGTTAGAAACCGGGGAAAAGCATATTTTGCTCGATTTGGGAGACAGGAGGGAATTAGTCTGCATTAACAGACTCAAACCTGCTTTTGTGTTAGCTGATGAACAGGTACAGTTGGCCAGGGCCCCCCGCCACGGCAGGCCGCCGGGGAGACATTCTGCTAAGCTTTCACAATGATGTGCTAATGACTCTGATCCACAGATGCAAGAGACAGCCACAGGCAGAGCGAGACCTGCTCACAGCAGATATGGCAGGAAGTTGAAGCCCAAACAGTTGGATGTGTGATCTGTTGTGCCAATTTTTTTCTCGTTCTGTGTGATATGTCATGATTCTATGCATCTGAGGTGTAACTTGTCCTTATTTAGACATTTGGGGGGCGCACATTTAGGGTGCATATATGGCATGCTTGTATGGTACGCATTTTCTCTCACATGTATTTAGTAGGCATGACGGTGCATACTCTAGAGACTTCAAACGTCCAAAAGGACCTGACCCGGCAGAGACCTCGGCAGGTGTGAAGTGGTTTCTGGAGAGACGGGAAGTCAGAGAGAATGTCCCAGCAGGAGCCCCCGAGGCGGAAGAGACAATAGAGACGCCAACGAGCCTCGGAGGCTATATGTTTACTGAAGGACTGTGGGTTGAGGGTGTGATATTTGATGTTGGGGGTTTTGTGTCTCTGGGAGTATAAGAGCTGTGAGGAAAGATTGTCCTGTCTCTTTTGTTGAGATACTTGCTTGTTAGAGGATGAGACTGCAAATAAACCTTTCCTGAGAAATAAACTCAGTCTCGTTTGTGAAGGCATCCTCTACAGCTTCACCGATATATATCGTCATATTACACAGCCCTACTCTTGGTGGTTCTCATATTCCTCTCCCGAGTTGCAGGGCCTCACGCTTGTCTCGCAGGAATTTTGAACATGTTCAAAAGATTTATGCGAAAGCTTTCTCTCAATATAGTCTTGTGTTGGGCAGTCATTGAGGGACTGTTGTGAGTGCAAAAAACCCCTAAATTTAGTGTCATGCATCTTGTGTCATAATGTCTGGCTCAGGAAACACGCACGCAGGCTCAGGGAAGATTTAATAGCTTTATTCAACAACCAGGTATGTATGGATGCGTGTTTGAGATGTGTGAATGGTGTGTGGGTGAACGCCAAGAATCGGGAACAGAGCAGTACGCCGTGCAGCCAGGCAACCCTGTGGAGAGAGCAGAGGACAAGGGTGAAAGTGCACTTCACCGAGACAGGCACAATTAGCAGTGTGATGCTTACTTGCAGGTGAATGGTGGCTGGCCTTGGCCAGGAGTCTTGCCTGGGAGACAGTGTCCTGCTGCGCACACGATGAGACATGGAGAAGAGGGATGAGGAGTTGGCGATGACGGGAGAATCCGCCGCCAAGGGATCCACCTGTGCACAGGGGAGAATACTGCAAAGCAGGTGAGGAAATAATTAGTGATGGCAAAATTGGAACGTACCGGAACCTAGGCAGAACTTGTGATTCGAAACGCTGTTCCGAGGTCTGTATCAGAAGGACGGTGTCACGTGACTGTTCCATATCGCGTTCCATTCCGCCCCCATTTGTTTTGAAACGTCACAGTCGTTTTCGTTTCAGCAAGTGAATACAAACCCGTGTATGGTTCCTTCATTTGTAATTCCAATTCAAAATAAAATCAGAAAAAACAAATTTTTGGTCTCATTTTTGTTTTGTCCTTTTCTAAACTTAAGTAGAAAAAAATATATTATCAAATTTTGGGACATACCTGTGTTTAATTTTGCTCTTATTGTTTTATAGTCAAAACAAAAATATTTAGTTATTATTTTGGTTTATTTTGCGACACCGGAAGTGTTAGTGTTAGTGTAGGTGATGAGTTTAATCAGTCATTTAAAGTGTCTCTAGTTTTATCTATGATGGCTGACCTCCATTACACAAAATTAAAATGCCTATTATATGAAAACTAGTGATGGCAAAGTCAAAACAGTGTTTTAGTGCGTACCGAAACCTAGGTGGAACTTCTGAATTGAATCAATATAAGCAATTGAATTGCAATATAAGCTGCAGCTTCAGCCATCACCCATTTCGGATAACTTATGTTGAACTGTATAATCAGAGGAGTTATTGTCTAATTTGACCTTGTTGGATTTTTTTCCCCTTTGTTGTATTATTCTGTTTCTTTTTAATCTTTACTTTTAATCTATCCGAAATAAATAAATAAAAATCATTGTCCCGAGGTCTGTATCAGAAAGAGGATGTCACGTGACTGTTCCATTTCGCGTTCCATTACGTCGCCAACTGTTTTCAAACTTCACCGTTGTTTTATGCAGTGATTGTGTTATCCCGTTTCTCAGATGGAATAATAAAATGCTGCCATTACACAATATTAAATTGCCTATTCTATGCACAATTTATGTATTATATAAATACTTTATATGTAAAATACTAATTTCTCATGTCCTTGCCTGACTGGCTGCTGGTTCATCAGCCCACATGCCTGAAACATTTCAAAGCTCCTCTGAAGTGCAGTTTGGTTGTGAAGTCTTGCCTCTCTGAGTGTCTTGGACTGAGCTGCTTTTGGATTTACATTATTTGGAAATGGATGGCGGTAGAAAGCGTCCCAGGTCAGCTGTCTGGGATCACTATGACCTTCATGAGGGGAACATCTTGCATTTTGTAACAATACAACAAGTAGGTGGAGACACCTACGGACAAAACATCCTGACGCCTGCATTCCTAGCACAACACAACCGAGTGCTGAATCAAGCCACGGCCAGTGTAATGTTTATGGTGTAGGAGTCAAGAATTGAGGAGACTGGATAATTTTCCAGAATCTGCTTTAATTCTCATCCATCCTACATCCTCTCTCGATCGGAGTGAAAAGAGACAGGATGCAGTCACACACATACATTTATACACTCATCTCTATAAATACATCACACAAAAGTCACAATACTCAGCTACATCCTTTCATCTGTAATAGAACACCCAGAGTCCTTCTGTTCTCCTCTCTGACCCCCAAAGGTCAGGCCGGGTAATCTTCTCCTCTCTCCTGAGTCCCCAGGGGGTGCAGACACATCTTCCTCTTGAGGTGTGAAGTCAATACACATGGCTAGCTCAAAGTCTCTCTTGGCTGAATTCAGCCAGCCACATGTGAGTCACATAGGTTACAATTATGGGCTCCACATCACTCCTCCCTTCCACGCGAAAGACTGGGCACCCACATACAGTCATACAACAGTCATACAGCACGTCACCCCCCCAACAGAATCTCACAGAAACCTAAACAACCTGACCAAAAAAACACATCATCCTGCATGCAGCTTAGGTTTCAATCTTCTCCCGAATCTGCTGTATGCAGGTCTCCTGCTCTGTGTTGGGCCGTCCTGCTGTGCATCTGTGGAGTGAGGGGGAGAAGGGTTATTTGCCCCCTGTGGGGGGTCCCGGGGCCGCCCCTTCGGAGGCCTGCCGCGTCGAGGCACGCCCGCCGGCCGTACAGACTCGTTATGCAACACAAAAGCAGGTTTTAATCTATTGATACTGATCGTCTCCCTCCTGCCCCCCAAATCTAGCACAAAATATTTCTCCCCGGTTTCCAGCACTCGAAATGGACCGTCATAAGGTGGACGGAGACTATGCCGCTGAGCATCGTGCCTGACAAAAACAAACTCTGCGTCTCGTAAAGCCTGGGGCACGAAAACACGTGGGAAAGAGTGATGAGCGGGGCCCGGGAGCATTTCTGCTCCCGTGTTACTCAGAGACCCCCGGATCGGGGAGGGCCCTGGTGCCGTGTGGTTGGGTAAAAACTCGCCTGGCAACCTGAGCGGTTGTGCAAAGACCAATTCTGCTGGTGAGGCATCTAGATCCTCTTTGGGTGCCGAACGCAACCCCAATAAAACCCATGGTAGTTTGTTTACCCAATCTGTGTCCGTCAGTGACACTCTGAGGGCTGCCTTCAAAGACCTGTGAAAACGCTCGCATAAACCGTTGGCCTGGGGATGATAAGCGGTCGTGCGATGTACCGCCGCTCCTAAGCCGCTGGCCACTGCTGACCACAGTTCTGACGCAAATTGAGGTCCCCTATCAGACATAATATTCAATTCAATTCAATTCAACTTTATTTATATAGCGCCATTTCACAACAACAGTCATCTCATAGCACTATCAACTGTAGGGGGGACCCCCACAGTTGCAGAAAGACCCCAGCAATCAGGCGATCCCCTGTGAGCAAGCACTTGGCGACGGTGGAGAGGAAAAACTCCCTTTTAACAGGAAGAAACCTCCAGCAGAACCAGGCTCAGGGAGGGGCAGTCATCTGCTGCGACTGGCTGGGGGGTGAGGGGATAGAGAAGAAGAAAAGAACAGACATGTAGAGAGCAAATAGCACGATGGGGACTCAATCTATGGGAGAGAACAAACAAATGTTAATGACCAGCAAAAAAAAAAAAAAATATTTCATAGAGAGTGAAGAAAGGAGTGAGGCCCAGTGCATTACTGGAGGTCCCCCGGCTGACTAAACCTATTAGCAGCATAACTAAGGGAGGGTTCAGAAACACATGATCCCTCCCTAATTGTAGGCTATATCAAAAAGGTAGGTTTTAGCCCTATTCTTAAAAACAGAGATCGAGTCTGACTCCCGAATCCAGATTGGCAGCTGATTCCACAGGAGAGGAGCTTGATAACTGAAGGCTCTGCCTCCCATTGTACTTTTGGAGATTCTAGGTATTACAAGTAATCCTGCATTTTGGGAGCGTAGTGCTCTGTTAGGATGATACGGTAGTATCAGATCTTTTAAATAAAAAGGAGCCTGATTGTTTAGAGCTTTGTAAGTAAGAAGAAGGATTTTAAACTTAATTCTAAACTCTATGGGAAGCCAATGAAGGGAGGCCAGAACCGGAGAGATATGATCTCTCTTTCTAGTACCTGTTAAAACTCTTGCTGCAGCATTTTGGATCAGCTGAAGACTTTTTAAAGATGTTTTAGGACAGCCTGATAATAAAGAATTACAATAATCTAATCTCGAGCTAACAAAAGCGTGGATCAGCTTCTCAGCATCACTCTGAGACAAGATGCTCCTAATCTTGGCAATATTACGCAAATGATAGAAGGCAGTCTTAGAAACAAATTTAATATGTGAATTGAAGGACAAATCCTGATCAAAAATAACTCCAAGGTTCCTCACAGAGCTATTAAGAGAAAGAGTAACTGCATCCAAACTGAAAGTTTGATTTGGAAAGGAATTTCTAAGGTTTTTTGGACCAACAAGAATGACTTCAGTCTTATCTGAATTTAATAGCAGGAAATTACAAGTCATCCAAGCTTTGATTTCCTTAAGACAGGCTTCTAACTTGACTAATTGATTAGTATCATCTGGCTTCATTGACAGGTATAATTGTGTGTCATCTGCATAACAATGAAAATGTATACAGTGCTTTCTAATAATGTTGCCTAACGGAAGCATATATAAACTAAAAAGAGTAGGGCCTAGCACAGATCCCTGTGGAACTCCATGACTAAGCTTTGAGCTGAAAGAAAACTCATCATTTACATGAACAAACTGGAACCTATCAGATAAATAAGATCTAAACCACTGCAACGAAGTTCCATTAAGTCCAACATAGTGTTCTAATCTATCAAGTAGAATATTATGATCAATAGTATCAAAAGCTGCACTAAGATCTAAAAGGACAAGTACAGAAACTAGTCCATTATCAGATGCAATGAGGAGGTCGTTAGTGACCTTCGCTAAGGCTGTTTCAGTACTATGATGGATTCTAAACCCAGATTGAAACTCTTCAAGTAAACCATTTCCCTGCAGGTGGTCAAATAATTGCGTAGCAACAACTCTTTCTAAGATTTTTGAAATGAAAGGGAGATTAGAGATTGGTCTATAGTTAACTAAAGCTCCTGGATCTAGCGTTGGCTTTTTGAGTAAGGGTTTAATTACAGCCGTTTTAAAAGCCTGCGGTACATGGCCTGAAGTTAATGAAGAATTGATTATATGAAGAATAAAGCTACCAATAAGTGGGAAGACTTCTTTAAATAACCTGGTAGGAATAGGGTCTAAAAGACAAGTTGAAGGTTTGGATGAGGAAACTATTTTGTCTAACTCACAAAGGTCGATTGGAGTAAACTCATCAAGACAGACATCAATAGAAGGAGTTGTAGTAGTTACAGTATTTAAGTTAACTGTGGGAAGAATCTGATTGATTTTATCTCTGATGGATGAAATTTTATTATTGAAAAAGTTCATAAAGTCCTGACTAGTAAGCTCTAAGGGGATGCTAGGATTGACAGAGTCCTGACTCTTTGTCAACCTGGCTACAGTACTGAAAAGAAACCTGGGATTATTCTTGTTCTCTTCTATTAATGCAGAGTAATAACTCGTTCTAGCTTTTCTAAGAGATTTTTTATAAATTAAAAGATGATTTCTCCAAGCTAAATAGATTTCATCTAAATTAGTAGAGCGCCATTTTCTTTCTAATTGACGAGTCTTCTGTTTTAAGCTACGAGTTTCTGTGTTGAACCAAGGAGTTAAAAATCTCTGATTAGACTTTTCCTTTTTTAAGGGGGCCACCAAGTCTAGAGCCTGATGCAGAGAAGCTGAAACACTATCCACCATGTTATCAATTACAGAAGGAGCAAGCTGTCTATAGCTTATTTCCGTTGTGTTGACACATGGCATAGAGGAAACAATCTGCATAAATTTGGAAACAGCATCATCTGAGAGGCATCTACTGTAATAATATTTTTCTTTAGGAGCCAAATAGTCAGAAATAGTAAAATCAAAGGTTAACAGACAATCGTCTGACAGTACAGGGTTATGAGGAGACACTACAAGATTTTCTATTTCTATGCCAAATGTCAGAACAAGGTCCAATGTATGGTGGAGGTAATGAGTAGAATTTCCTACTTTCTGAGAAAACCCAATCGAGTCTAATATTGAATTAAAAGCCACATTAAGGCAGTCACTATCTACATCCACATGTATATTAAAGTCCCCTACTATAATTATTCTATCAGATTTCAGCACTAAATCAGCTAAGAAATCAGCAAATTCGGATAAAAATTCTGAATAGGTTGATGGGGGACGATAAACTATGGCAAATAAAATTGGGTTTAACCTGAAATTGCTAAAGTGCCCAACACTAAGGACCAGGCCCTCAAAGGAATTATAACATGTTTTTTGCTTTACATTAACTAGTAATTTGGAATGGTAAATTGTTGCTACTCCTCCTCCACGACCAGAACTTCTGGGATTTTGACAGTTTAAATAACCAGAGGGAGTTGATTCATTTAAACCAACATAATCTTCTTGCCCTAACCAAGTCTCTGTAAGGGAAATTAAATCAATCTGATGATCAATTAACAGATCATGGACTAACAGAGATTTGGGAGTTAGAGACCTAATATTTAATAAACCACATTTAATTTTTAAATTATGAGGAGGAACAGAGGCCAAATCATTCAATTTAGAGGCTTTATGTTTAATTTGAGTTTTACCAATATTTTGCTTTATCACTTTGGGATGCTTATACATTATATTTTTATTCACTTTGGAGGGAGCAGACATCGATTCTCTGATGGGGAAGTCAGGGGCTAAGCTGAGGGGTGGCGGATGAAGAGGAGCTGCAGAGAGGCGTTTAAGACTGTGACTCTGCTTCCTGGTCCCAACTCTGAGTAGTCATGGTTTTGGAAATTTGGATAAAAAAGATGCCAGATTGTTAGATAAATGAGAAGCACCATCCAAAGTGGGATGAATGCTGTCTCGTCTCATAAGACCAGGTTTTCCCCAAAAAGAGCTCCAATTGTCAATGTAGCCCACGTCATTTTTAGGACACCACACAGACAGCCAGCGGTTCAAGGATGACGAGCGACTAAACATGTCATCACTGGTCAGATTGGGGAGGGGCCCAGAGAATACTACAGTGGCTGACATCGTTTTTGCAAACTCACACACCGATTCTATATTAAGTTTTGTGACTTCCGACTGCCGGAGATGGATGTCATTAATGCCGGCGTGAATAACAATTGTGGAGTATTTACAGTTACTTTTAGCCAGCATTTTCAAATTTGACTCGATGTCGCCTGCTCTGGCCCCAGGAATACATTGGACTATGGCCGCTGGAGTCTCTAGGTTCACGTTTCTGACTACAGAGTCGCCAATGATCAGAGTTTTTTCCTCAGCGGGTGTGTCGCTGAGCGGGGAAAAACGATTAGAAACGTGAACAGGTTGGTGGTGTACCGGGGCTTTGCGACTAGGCTTCCTTCTCACCGTCACCCACCCAGTCTCCTCGCTGCTGAGGAGAGCCGGGGAACCGCTGACAGTGGGGCCTAAGCTAGCTAGCTCCGCTGCAGCTAATGGGCGTCCGTCGAGATTAACTGGCGCAGACGGTGTTTCAATGCAGCGGAGCCGGGATTCCAAATCAGACAACCTCGCCTCGAGCACCTCAAAAAGACAACATTTATTACATTTACCGTTATCACTAAAAGAGGCAGAGGTGTAGCTAAACATCTGACAGAGAGAGCACACCAGAGGAGGAGAGGAAGGAGAGCTAGTAGCCATAGCTAGTGGCTGGAGAGCTGGAGAGCAAACCACACAGGCAGACAGCAAAACAGGAAGTGACGATACGTTACCACAAGGAAGTGACGATCCCACAATCGATCCCACAATCTTCTGTGGGAATCTTCTTCAATATCTGATGGGACCCCGAACCGCGCTACCCAGGCTGTTAAAAAAGCGCGTGCCACCTCTGCCGCTGTGGTCGATGTTAACGGGACCACTTCCGGCCAACGAGTGGTTCAGTCTACCATCGTCAAGAGGTGCGTGAACCCTTGTGATGTGGGTAGGGGGCCCACGAGGTCCACGTGCACGTGATCGAACCTTTTAGCCGGAATGTGGAACGGTTCTAAGGGCGCTTTAGTGTGCCTGTGAATTTTAGCCCACTGGCAAGCCATGCAGGCCTTAGCCCACTCTTTCACGTGCTTGCGCAGGCTCGGCCAAACAAACTTCTCCGCCACCATTTTCACCGAAGCGCGCACCCCTGGGTGCACTAGGGAGTGCATGGCGTCAAAAACGCGACGGCGCCACGCAGCTGGCACCACCGGGCGGGGTCGCCCTGTGGATACATCGCAGATAAGCGGGGGGAAACCGGTTTGTAGATTTTTGTGTTCCAGCCTTAACCCTGTTGGTCCAGACAGGAGCGCACGCACGTCCGCGTCTTCGCTCTGCTCCGCCGCCATGGCTGCATAATCTATTCCCACGTGGACTGGAGCCGCGCGCGTGTCCGCGCTGTTACCGCGCTCTGAGTAAGTGGCCGCGCAATCCGTTTCCGCGCGGACGGGTGCTGTTACTGCGCGTGACAGTCTGCCACCACAATGATTTTACCGGCTACGTGCTGAATATCGGTGGTAAATTCAGAAATTGCGGCCAGCTGTCTCTGCTGCCGCCCTGACCACGGTTCTGAAGTTTTGGACATCGCAAAAGTGAGTGGTTTGTGGTTGACAAACGCGGTGAAACGCCGCCCTTCCAGCCAGAACTGGAAATGTCGAATGGCTAAGTGGAGCGCCAGGAGTTCCCTGTCAAATGCGCTGTATTTCCACTCGGGCTTGCGCAGAGACCTGCTGAAAAAGGCGAGAGGTTGCCAAACTCCAGCGACCTGCTGCTCTACCACGGCCCCTATCGCTACCTCTGACGCATCTGTGGTTAGCGCTATGCAAGCTGCCGGGTCTGGGTGCGCCAGCAGTGCTGCGTCAGTGAGTGCTTTTTTTACCGCTGTGAACGCGCGCTCCCGCTCCGGGGACCACTCGATCACATTGGCAGGCTTCTGTTTTTTAAGCGCGGTGTATAACGGCTGCATGAGTTGCGTTGCGCGGGGTATGAAACGGTTATAAAAATTCACCATCCCCAAAAATTCCTGCAACGCTTTCACTGTCTGTGGCTGGGGAAACTCAGCCACCGCGCGCACTTTTGCCGGCAGAGGAACTGCTCCCTCTGGTGAGACACGGTGCCCCAGAAAATCAATTTGCGCTGCGCCAAACTGGCACTTGGCCGGGTTGATTATCAACCCGTGTGCTTCCAACTTTTGAAAAACTGTAGTGAGGTGCTTCTCGTGTTCCTCCTCTGAGGCGCTGGCTACTAAAATATCGTCCAAGTAGACAAAAACAAACGGAAGGTCGCGCAGCACTGCGTCCATCATCCGTTGAAAGGTTTGCACGGCCCCTTTAAGGCCAAAAGGCATGCGTAAAAACTCAAAAAGTCCGAACGGGGTTATTACCGCTGTTTTGGGAATATCCTCCGGTCGAACCGGGACCTGATGATAACCACGGACCAGGTCTATTTTAGAAAAAATGCGCGCTTTTGCCAGGTGCACTGAGCAATCCTGGATGTGCGGAATCGGGTAGCGATCCTGAGCTGTGGCATTGTTCAACCTGCGATAATCACCGCAAGGTCTCCATGAGCCGTCAGCTTTAGGCACCATATGCAGTGGGGAAGCCCGAGCGGACTTCGAGCAGCGAATTATGCCCAACCTTTCCAGGTTGGGGAACTCCTCCTGTGCCACGGAGAGCTTAGCTGCATCCAAGCGCCGAGCTTTAGCAAAAACTGGTGGGCCACTTGTGGTTATGAAGTGCTCCACCCCATGTTTCGCCACCTTAGCTGAAAAAGTGGAAACTGTGAGTGCTGGAAACTGGTGTAGAAGGGTGTGGAACTTACCACCTGCTGCAGCGACGTTGGTCTGTACTGGCGGCGGACACACCCGAGCTGCGCAAGGGATAGAACAGAAAGAGAGTGCATTTACTAGGCGTTTGTTGGCCAGATTGACTAACAAACCATGTGAACACAGAAAATCAGCACCTAACATATTGAAGCTCACTGCCGCTACAATGAAGGTCCACTCGTAAGCGCGGCCGTGGAAGGACAGAGACAAGGTTCTCTCTCCGTAAGTCTTGATGCTGGAGCCGTTGGCCGCTGTTGCTCCGTCTCTGCGGGGTCCAGCCACCCGATCTGCATAAGTTGCAGTGATGAAGCTCCTCTGGGCTCCAGTGTCCACGAGGAAGTGCCGCCCGGAGCCCGCATCTGTCAAATAAAACAGCTTGTTCCGTTCGCCGAGAGTGGAAGCTGCTAACAACTCCCGGCCCGGTCGTTTCCCCGCTTTTTGAAACTGCACGGCGGGATGCATCTGTGCGCCTTCTCGGCGAAGCGACGGTGGTAATAGCAGGGGTTGTCATGCCCCCTGGCTCGGGATCTCGTCGCCACCGTCGTCGCTGGGGTGGGATCTGCTGCCTCTGGCTCCACACTGCCCCCGGCCGTTGTGCCGAGGTCTGCCGCTGCTATGGAGGTCTCTTGCTTGTCGCAGGCGTTGAGGAGCCGCTCTGCCTCTTGGGCCAGCTCGCGGAAGTCCTGCTGGTTCACACACCGTCTGCTGGACAGGGAACCTCTCGTGTGCGCTGGGAGGGTTCTCAGGAAAATATGCTTGAAAAGGAACACGTCGTTGTCCGTCCCGATCATCTGTAGCATGTCCTTCATGAGGACAGTCGGCCTGCGTCCACCTCTGTCGCGCAGGTCCAGTAGCTGCCTGGCTCTTGCCTCCGCCGACGGCATGAAGCTTCTGATGAGGGTGGCTTTCAGCGCGTCGTATTTGCCGGCAGCGGGTGGTTGCTGCACCAGGCTCCGCACACACCGAGCCGTGCGACTGTCGAGCGTCGCGATGACATTATGGAATTTAATGTCATCCGCTGAAACTCCCCCGAGCAAGAACCGCGACTCCACATGCTGGAACCACGAGTGTGGGTCGTTTTGCCAGAACTCGGGGAGCTTAATCAGTCTTGTGCCCCTGCTGGCATTCCCCGGTGAATCCGGGTCTGAGCGGCTGTCTCCCAGCTCTTCCATATCGATCACGAGGCTGTCCTCCAGCCTCGGCGTGCTCAGATTCATGCGTAGGTCACCAATTGTAGGAGTCACGAATTGAGGAGACTGGATAATTTTCCAGAATCTGCTTTAATTCTCATCCATCCTACGTCCTCTCTTGATCGGAGTGAAAAGAGACAGGACGCAGTCACACACATACATTTATACACTCATCTCTACAAATACATCACACAAAAGTCACAATACTCAGCTACATCCTTTCATCTGTAATAGAACACCCAGAGTCCTTCTGTTCTCCTCTCTGACCCCCAAAGGTCAGGCCGGGTAATCTTCTCCTCTCTCCTGAGTCCCCAGGGGGTGCAGACACATCTTCCTCTTGAGGTGTGAAGTCAATACACATGGCTAGCTCAAAGTCTCTCTTGGCTGAATTCAGCCAGCCACATGTGAGTCACATAGGTTATAATTATGGGCTCCACAATGGTACGTATTCATGTTCTTTTAATACACATACGAGTATACATTTATTATTTATACACCTTTATTATTATTTACAATAAATATAATTATGCATTTGATCACTAAAAGAAGCCATATTGTTGTACATTTACATATAGTTATATATTTTACATATAGTTGCATATATTTACAATATATGAAGTTGCATGGCAGCATTCCTCCTAACTCAGTCTTTTTGTTGTTCCTTGACAGGAAGGCAAAAAGAACTGAATGTACACAAGCACCCCCTACAAATACTAATTGAAAAAAATATATATTTTCAGACAAATAATACTAGAAACCCAAACAAAACACGAAACGTTGAGATAAAGACCCGAAAACACTTGACAGGTTCAGTGTAGTATTATAACATTTGGCCACCAGATGTCGCTGTGGGGAGATGTTTCAGATGTTCCAAAACATCAATTCTTTTTCTGAATCAGTTGTTCCAAATGATTCGATCTCTCGATCGTTCCATTTCTGCCATCACTAGAAATAATGCAGCTTACGTGTCGTAGCGTAGGTCAACAGGACGGGAAGGAACAATCCTGCTGAGGGTTAGAGCGCGGAATAGAACAGACGGCTCCAGACCGATGCTCTGGGCTGAGTGGGCTAAACAGCCCGTGATTGAAGAGGAGCAGGTGTGTGCGCAGCTCAGGTGGGTGACGAGGAGCGGCGAGTTGTGGCAGCTTGTGAAAACATCCTGCAACCCTTGCATGACATGGATGCAAATACTGAACTGTGATGGAAAAACTCGCCCGAAGCTTGAGCAACATTATTGCAACATTCATGAGACAGTGTGATTCCAAGTAAAAATTGTCACAAATTCTCAGATTTGTGGCGCCTACTGGGCCGAGACAGCTCACATCTGGTTGGAGATCGAAAAAAAAAAAAAAGAGACAAATCCAAGAATTGAACCTAAATTTGGGATTTTGTTTTTTTCTTTTTCTTTCTTCTGACGTTCTCATAAATCTGCCACTTTTTTCTGGAAATCTTGCAACTTTTTCTCACAAATTTGTTACTTTTTCCTTTTAAATGTGTGACTTTTTCACATAAATTTGCAACATTTTTCTTGTAAATTTGGAACTTTCTCAAAAATGTTTAACTCTTTTGTAAGCTTGCAATTTTTTCTGATTTTTTTCCTCCTAAATTTGTGACTTTTTTTCTTGTAAAGTTGTTCAATTTTTCTTCTAAGATTGTAACTTTTTTAAAGTAATTTTATTTTTTTTCTCCTAAATTTTCACTTTTTCAAACAAACTTGCAATTTTCAGTCCGCCAAGGTTTCCGCCAAGTAGAACCGCTGCTCCTCCACATTGAAAGGAGTCAGTTGAGGTGGTATGGGCATCTGATTAGGATGCCTCTTGGACGCCTTCCACTTGAGGTGTTTCAGGCACGTCCCACTGGGAGGAGACCCTGGGGCAGACCCAGGACTCGGTGGAGAGACTATGTCTCCCAGCTGGTCTGGGAACGCCTTGGTATCCCCTCTGAAGAGCTGGAGCAGGTGGCTGGGGAGAGGGAAGTCTGGGCTTCTCTGCTTGAACTGCTGCCTCCGCGACCTGGACCTCCGGAAAAGCGGTAGAAGATGGATGGATGGATGGACTTGCAATTTTTTTCTAGTAAATTTGACTTTTTTACCCATACATTTTTTTGAAAATTTGAAACTTTCTCATAAATTTTCAACATTTTTTAATGTAAATTTGCAATTTTTTTTCTCATAAATTAGTAATTTTGTTTTCTTGTAAAATTGTGCCTTTTTTATTGCAAATTTGCTAACTTTTTCTTGTAATTTTAGAACTTCCTCATAAACTTGCCACTTTTATACCGTAATCTTGTAACTTTTTCTCAAATTTGTTACTTCTTATAAGTCTTCATTCTATTTACTCATAAATTTGCAAGGTTTTCTAATTTTTTCCTCACTAATTTGAAACTTTTTTGTTGTATATTTGCTAATTTTTTCTTGCAAGTTTGTAACTTTTTTCAAGTAATTTTACTATTTTTTTCTCATAAATTTGGTACTTTTTTCTAGTAAATTCATGACTTTTTTCCTCATACATTGGCTACTATTTTTGTAAAATTGTAGCTTTTTTCTCATAAATTTACACATTTTTTTTTCTAATAAATTTGCAACTCTTCTTAGAAATTTGTGACTTTTTCTTGTTATTTCCTAACTTTTTTCTTATAATTTTGTTACTTTTTTCTAATAAATTTTCACCTTTTTCTTATAAATTTGCAGCTGTATTGTAGTGTACAGTGGGGCAAAAAAGTATTTAGTCAGCCACCAATTGTGCAAGTTCTCCCACTTAAATGATGAGAGAGGTCTCCAATTTTCATCATAGGTATACCTCAACTATGAGAGACAAAATGAGAAAAAAAATCCAGAAAATCACATTGAAGGATTTTTAACGAATTAATTGGTAAATTCCTCAGTAAAATAAGTATTTGGTCACCTACAAACAAGCAAGATTTCCGGCTCTCACAGACCTGTAACTTCTTCTTTAAGAGGCTCCTCTGTCCTCCACTCATTACCTGTATTAATGGCACCTGTTTGAACTCATTATCAGTATAAAAGACACCTGTCCACAACCTCAAACAGTCAGACTCCAAACTCCACTATGGCCAAGACCAAAGAGCTTTCAAAAGACACCAGAAACAAAATTGTAGGCCTGCACCAGGCTGGGAAGACTGAATCTGCAATAGGTAAGCAGTTTGGTGTGAAGAAATCAACTGTGGGAGCAATTATTAGAAAATGGAAGACATACAAGACCACTGATAATCTCCCTCGATCTGGGGCTCCACGCAAGATCTCACCCCGTGGGGTCAAAATTATCACGAGAACGGTGAGCAAAAATCCCAGAAGCACATGGGGGGATCTAGTGAATGACCTGCAAAGAGCTGGGACCAAAGTAACAAAGGCTACATCAGGACGCCAGGGACTCAACTCCTACAGTGCCAGATGTGTCCCTCTGCTTAAGCCAGTACATGTCCAGGCCAGTCTGAAGTTTGCTAGAGAGCGTTTGGATGATCCAGAAGAGGATTGGGAGAATATCATATGGTCAGATGAAACCAAAATAGAACTTTTTGGTAAAAACTCAACTTGTCGTGTTTGGAGGAGAAAGAACACCATACCTACTGTGAAACATGGGGGTGGAAACATCATACTTTGGGGCTGTTTTTCTGCAAAGGGACCAGGACGACTGATCCGTGTAAAGGAAGGAATGAATGGGACCATGTATCGTGAGATTTTGAGTGAAAACCTCCTTCCACCAGCAAGGGCATTGAAGATGAAATGTGGCTGGGTCTTTCAGCATGACAATTCTTGCTTCGTAAGAAGCATTTCAAGGTCCTGGAGTGGCCTAGCCAGTCTCCAGATCTCAACCCCATAGAAAATCTTTGGAGGAAGTTGAAAGTCTGTGTTGCCCAGCGACAGCCCCAAAACATCACTGCTCTAGAGGAGATCTGCATGGAGGAATGGGCCAAAATACCAGCAACAGTGTGTGAAAACCTTGTGAAAACTTACAGAAAACGTTTGACCTCTGTCATTGCCAACAAAGGGTATATAACAAAGTATTGAGATGAACTTTTGTTATTGACCAAATACTTATTTTACCAAGGAATTTACGAATTCATTCATTAAAAATCCTTCAGTGTGATTTTCTGGATTTTTTTTCCCCCTCATTTTGTCTCTCATAGTTGAGGTATACCTATGATGAAAATTGGAGACCTCTCTCATCATTTAAGTGGGAGAACTTGCACAATTGGTGGCTGACTAAATACTTTTTTACCTCACTGTATTTGTGACTTTGTCTCATACATTTACTACTATTTCTTTTGTAAATTTGTGACTTTTCCTCATAAATTTTCACCTTTTTTCTTATAAATTTTTTTGACTTTTTTCTCATAAATTTGTGAGTTTTTTCCTCATAATTTTAGCACCAGTGTTACAGGTCACATTAGACCTGTGCTATGGATCCATTGAAAGGGCCTATAAATCACTTCCCCTTCCTCCTTTAGGATCCTCAGATCACAACTGTGTACATTTGCTCCCCACATATAAAGCTGCTCTCAGAAAAGGCAAGGTGAAGACCAGAGACATAGATGTGTGGACAGAGGATTCAGTGCACTGCCTCCAGGAATGCTTTAACTGTACGGACTGGAAGGTTTTCACACTGTCCTGCGGGGATGATTTGGACTCTTTGGTAGACGTCACATGCTCATACATGGCTTTCTGTAAAAATATGATCGCTCCACGTAAACGTGTCAAAATATATCCCAACAACAAGCCATGGGTTACAAAATCAGTTAAATCCTGCTTACAGAGGAAAGCACTTTAAACAGGGGTCTGTTTCTGAGCTACAGGTTGCCACAAAAGAGCTGAAGTCCAAAATTTTAAGAGCAAAACAGAATTATAAATCAGAATTGGAAAGTAAGATGGCAACAAGGAAACTTGGTTCAGCCTGGGCCAGTATGAAAACTGTTGCAGGCCTTCAGAGCACAGAGCACAGCAATCATGTGTTTTTAGATGGTTTTAATTCAGACACAGAGCTGGCTAATGCTCTTAATTGTTTTTATGGTCGTTTTGACTCCTTTGACTTTAGCACAGAAACCCAAGATTTGAAACAGAAACTCAAAGACAGTCAGCACTTTAATATTGAGGTGCAGGATATTAAAAGGGAGTTCTGTGCTGTAAAAGTGAACAAAAGTCAGGGCCCTGATAATATATGTGGGCGCTTGGTAAAGTCCTGTGCACATGAACTGAGTCCTGTATTTCATTACATTTTCAATAAGTCCTTACAGACATAACATGTGCCCAAGATCTGGAAAGATGCCATGGTTGTTCCCGTTCCAAAATCCAGATGTCCTAAAACGGTAAACAACTTTAGACCAGTTGCTTTGATTTCAATTTTAATGAAAATTTTTGAAAAACTGGTCAGATGTGAGGTCCTAAAGCAGACTGAACATGCATTGGATCCTTTGCAGTTTGCATATAGGCCTCACAGAGGAGTGGAGGATACCACTGTCACTCTGTTTAACATGCTTTTTAAACATCTGGATTTTAATGGGACATGCCAGGCTTTTATTTGTGGACTTTTCCTCCGCCTTTAATACAATCCAACCTCATATTTTAGTTGAAAGGCTCCTGCAACAATTTGATTTGAGCAATAATCTGGTGGGTTGGACTCTGGATTTCTTAACCAACAGGACGCAGAGAGTAAGGGTCAATGGTCCCTTGTCTGACCTAAAGTGCTCTTCTACTGGCTCTCCTCAGGGGTGTGTGTTGTCACCACTACTCTTCATCCTGTACACAAACATGTGTCGGAGCAGACATGACACAGACACATTATAAAGTATGCTGATGATTCAGTTGTTGTCAGTCTCCTCCAGGATGGTGAGAGTGGCCACGGCCCAGTAGTTGATGACTTTGTTCACTGGTGTGAAGATTCCTACCTGCAGCTGAATACGACAAAAACTAAAGATATGATTATTGACTTTAGGAGGAAAACTCCCAGGCACAAAGTCACCGTACTAAAAGGTCAGACCACTGAATGTGTACAATCCTACAAATATCTTGGGACGATTATTGATAGTAATTTAAACTTTGAAGAGAACTGTGAAAGGGTGTGCAAAAAGGGTCAGCAACATTTGCATTGTTTAAGGAAACTTGCACGCTTCCAAATTGACCGAACCATAATGATAATGTTTTATCGGGCTTTTATTGAATCTGTTTTATCCTTTTCTTTAGTGTCATGGTTTGGTCAGATAAAACTGAAACAGAGGAAATCCTTGGATCAGGTAGTTAGATGGTCCAGTCGTTTGCTTGGTGAGTCACAGCTGAGCCTGACATCCCTGCACACCAGACAGGTACAGAGGATGGCTACCTCCATTTTAAATTATGACTCCCACCCTTTGCACTGCCACTTCCAGCTTCTTCCCTCCAGACGGAGGTTTGCTGTCCCAAAAAATAAAACCCAGCACTACAAAAACAGCTTTGTTCCTGCTGCTGTCAAAGAGTTGAACAAGTTATAACAATATATTGCACATAATTTAGTTACCTATTTATTAACTCCATTTTATATTTACTTATTTTTGTAGGATTTTATTTGGGTTCTAAATATTTATTGGGTTTTAGACCTTTGAGTTTTTAACCTCTTTGACTAGTTTTTAACTTTTAATATGACCCTTCTCTCTCATCTCTGGTTTTTCTCTCATCTCTTTGTCTTTATATCCTGATTGATGGAGCCTTGAGTATTTTTATCATGTTAATAGTCAGCTTCATGTGTGCCTGTGTTTGTGTCTATGTTGAATGTAATTAGTGGTTTGTAAATATGGATGTCACCAGACTGCAAAACAAATCTACCTACAGGTACAAATAAAGTAACCTGAACCTGAACCTGAACTGAAACCTGCTCAACTGCATTAAACCAGGTATAGGGCCCAGATAGGTTTAAAGTGGGTAAACCTGTACCACAGGTAAAGTCCATGTGGGCAAACACAGATGGAGCCACATAATACGTCCAATAGGTTCATTTTGTCTTCTTTTAATTATTTATCTTTTGTTCATATAAAGAAGGCTGCAGTGTAGCTGAAACATGTAAAGAAGGTAAAGACACCTTTCTATGTTATTTTTTGTTTTTTATAGGAACAAAAGATAAACAGATGGAGCCAACATGGAAGCTGCAGACGAACCCACATGGGACCCAGAAGACAGCCCTGTTTTAACCTTTGGTGGAGCCCACATGGACATGCTGGCTGGGAAATGTCCTGTATTGCAGCGTGATATAATGTCCTTCTTCAGCTTTATCATATTACATTGTCATATCATGCCATATTGCATGTTTTAAAGTACATTTCCTTGCTTCCAGGGATCAGTGCTGACACTGAACCCCCAGTTGCTCCTGGTGGCCAGGCTAGCGCCTGTGTGTGTACGGCGGCTCTGCCGCCATCAGTGTGTGAATGTGTGTGTGAATGGGTGGATAGCAGGATATGTAAAGTGCTTTGGTCATCCAGAGATGAGAAAAAGCGTTATATAAGTGACCGCCATCAGTGCTGTCTCATCGTTTTTACAGACACACTGGACGCAAACCCTCTGCACCGACTTCCTTAGAAAACGCCACAAAAGTGCAAATAAATGTCCTTTTCTCAGTGTGGCTCACTTAGTCATCATCATATCTGTCCTTACTTTTCAGATTTCTGTTTAAAAGCGTGTTTCATTCAGTGACTAATGGCATATGAGGGGATAAAACCACAAGCACTGTTAAAGCCAGACTGGAGACAGAATGAAAGTGGGAAAAAGGTCACTATCAGACCGTTTTCCTTCATTATTTCTGACGTGTACACATTCTTTTCTAAGTGGTGCAATGCAAAAAATTCCGGTTGCTTGTCTGGGAAGTGAAGGCTTTGATTAGTTAGAAGTGTTTGAGGCAAATTTTTATTAAACAATCATGCATACCAGGGCATGACATGACCTACCTGTGGCTCAGTCTGCACCTGCCTGCTCCCCAGTTACCTGGCTGATGGGATTGGAATTTTATTGGTCTCTATCCCAGCCAGAACTTGCAAAGGCTCCAGATAAGACCAAATGTCTGGACAAAAATAAAATTTAAAAAATTGCATGACTAGAGACAGATGGACAGTGAAAACCAGCACATTTCTCCCCCCCCCCCCCCAAAAAAAAGTCACAAATGTACCAGAAGTAAGACAGCAATAAAAATGCAAGTTTTTATTAAAGGGGTCATTGACTGAAAAATTGTGTGTTTGCAGGTTTTAATTGTCTGAAATGAGTCTACTGGTCACCTAATTATCCTAAAATTTTCAAAACAGTCAATTTTTTTTTTTAAAAAACAGCCTTTATCTCATTCTTCTCTGTCAAAATGCCAGAAACATTTTTGACTTTTGTGTGGAACTCTCTAATGTCACACACAAAGCCAACCCACCGCCGTCCTTGAGACCCACCCACTTCTCTGTTATTGGCCCACCTAGCTGTCCATCATGCAGATGGAAGGGGTGCTAAAGGTAGCCTGTTAGCCCCTGAGCTACTAACCCCCCAAGCTAACACTGGTAACAAGAAGCTCGAACCAAGCACAGCTTATATGGTTATTTTCTTCAGGTCTTAGTCACCCTAATAACAATCCCTGTTACCACCTGGTTCACCGGTCTGCAGTTCACAATGTGCCTCGCTTCACTCCAGCCCGTCTCTCGGTGGTTCCACCGTGGTTTTGTGGCCGGTCGCCGTGTGCCGGTCACAGGGAGCTGAGAGCCAGCAGCTCCAGGCAGTTGCTGCGACCCGGGGATGCTGCCTGGAGCTGCTGGCTCAGCTTCTCCGCCATCGTCTGGGCATACTCACACGGGCATCGTGGGGGAGCCGCTTTGTGATGGGGCGTCCCCAGGTCGGCCGTGGGAGAGGCGCAGAGTACTGTGGAGTGAGACATTGCCCTTTGAGGTCCCGTAGCTCAGCCAGTGGCCTCGGGTTGCGGCGATCGGTGGATCACCACTGGTGCTGGTGATTTGTTGTGGCGTCTCAGCGAGGTTGTTGGGGGGGGGGGGGGGGTGACACAATATGCACAAACGACTGCGGATCGGTGAACCAGCGCTGCTCATCCAAGCTACAAGGAGGCCAGAAGCTAGTCCGATAATGGCTAACTGACGAAAGACGGAGGGTGGAGTTGAACAGCTGAAGGATGTTTCTTAAAGTGACAGGCCTCAAGAAAGTCAGGAAAAATACAGGACAAATTTGCTTTAATAATTAAAAAGTTAAATAGAATGTGAACAAAATATGTCACAAACACTTCATTAAGACATGTGCGTGCTATTAAAATGTGGAAAAATTGCAGTCAATGACCCCTTTAAAAATGATGGAAACTTACAAGAAAAAAAAATCACAAATTTATGAATAAAAAAAGTATAAAAAGAAAATGCAACAAAGAAGACACAAACTCGCACATAAAAAGTGCAGAACCTGGTTCAAAGAGACGTAATTTATCAACAGAGTTTAAGCTCCGCAGCGAAAAGGTTTCAGGGCAACAGAGCTGTTTGGCTCTCATTCCTCACAGCGGAATAGCTGTAGGGGGCAGGTGTAGTGTGGCCAACTACTGCTCAGAGGGTCAGGGGTTCGATTCCCGCTCTGTCTGCATGTTGAAGTGTCCTTGAGCAAGACGCTGAACCCCCAGTCGCTCCTGGTGGGTCAGGCCAGCACCTGTGTACGGCCGCTCCACCGCCATCAGTGAGTGAATGTGTGGACAGCAGGATCTGTAAAGCACTTCGGTCATCTAGAGATGAGAAAAAGCAACTTTTTTAAAAAAAATTTTCCTCATAAATTTGTGACTTTTTTCTTGTAAATTTGCTCATTTTTTCTGGTATGTTTGTAACTCCTTTCAAGTAATTTTACTACTTTTTATTGTAAATTTTCAACTTTTTTCATCTAAATTTTCACTTTTCTCTAATAAATTTGTCATTTTTTCTCATAAATATGCTACTATTTTTTTTTGTAAATTTGTCACTTATTTTAAATTTTCACTTTTTTTCTTATAAATTTGTGATTTTTGTGTAATTTTGCCTATAGAACAACTTTTACTGAAACCTGCTCACCCACATTAAAGCCATGTGAGGCCCAGATGGGTTTAAAGTGGGTAACCAGATGACCTGCTCACCTGCACCACAGCTAATGACATTTTTCTTTGTTCATCTAGATAATAGCTCAATTTTTTATTCATATATAGTTTTATAGCAAACAACCTCTATAAGATGTATTCCCTTTGCATTGGGAATACATCTTATGAAGGTTGTTTGCTCATCGGCAAGACGTTGGCTAGAGGTCGGTGCCAATCTCTAGCCAAAAACGACCTCTATAAGATGTATTCCCAATGCAAGCTTGGTACGTTGGTGCGACATATGTGTGCTGTTGGGGTATTTTATAGTTTAAGGTTTAGCTTTAGCCTCTTTTTGTCATGTTCCTGGGGCACGCGTTAGAGCCGTGCCCAGTTTGTCTGCCCAGTGAACATTTTGCTGTTTATTTTCTGTTATCTCTTAGTTTATTATGATGTTTCTGAGCTTTGTTATGTCTGTATTTTCTGTTTCCGGTTTTGTTTACTTTGACAGCGCTGTGCCGCTTCCCGATGTTCCTTCCTTCGGGGCTGCACAGCTGCTGCCCATTGATTACTCATGAGCTACACCTGTCTGTGTTCATGTGTGAGTATTTAAGGAACACTTAAGGGACACGGCAACTTCAGCTGTCGCCGTGTCCCACTACTCTCTTGTGTCCCACTACTCTCTCTCTCGTGACCTATTTTCATGGTTTAGGTTCTGCCATTGAGGTAAGTTGGTGTGTTCCGTCTTGGTGCCTGTTTTTTCTCAGCCGTTGAGCCCTTTGCTCTCGGGGTCCTCCGGCTGAGCTTTTTCTCTCGCTCAGGCGTTCCCTGTATCTGGCACCACTGACGTTGAGCCCAACTTTCCTCCAGCGTTGGTTATTTTTAGTGATTTTAGTGATGGCCAAATGAGGCTTTCTGGAGGACTTGAGCCCTTTCATCAAAATGGTTCACATAAGGCCTCATGTGGGACTTCATTTTCTCTACCAGGCCATCTAGTGGACAAAATGTACACAACATGCTGATTTTTACAAGGGTATTATTGGTTTAATGTGTATTTTTTTCAATTTCAATAAATGTGCTGTCTTTCAAGAAATATCAGAGATCATTAGGCAAAAAAAATAATAAAACTGAGGTGACTCCAGTGAATGTGTCTGTGTTACTTTGTGTGCTTGTACTACTTATCCATTTTTATTAAGGAATAATAAATTTTCAACAGTCTTACACTGTCCCAGTATTTTTAACTCTGGCCTTATTGTCATGCAGGGCACAAAAGCAATAGTGCCTCAGCATAATGATGCATAATAATGAGCCAAGCATTTCCTTGCAAATAAAAATGAAATTAAAAGAATGACTCAGGTGGGATTCAAACCCAGGTCTCCCACTTGCAAAAAGACATCCTACCACTAAGCCATCGCCTCAGTTGAAATAAAAAAAAAAATCCACTAGTTGTCAAAAATACATCAATGGGAGAAACATGCTCAAGTGTTTTTGGTGCTGGCTCCATCTGAAAACTTTCTGCAACAAATCCCTTACACAGTCAAACATGACAAGACAGAATGTGAGGGACGGGGATTTCCATTGGGTAGGGGCTGCTCACTTTATTTTGCCTGACCCAGTCACGTGGTTCAGCATCAACACACACGTCACGAGCCACGCCTCACCAAATACTGTAGTTCTTGGGAAGATCGAAGCACCAGTGCCTGACTGCCCATCACTAGTTATTTTTCATTCCATTTCATCATATTTTGTGTATCTTTGTTGCTCGTCAGTTCGCTTGTTGGAGCACTTAATATTTGTTCTTAATTTTCCCATATGCTGACCGGTTAGGTTGGGAGCGTTTTGTGTTTATTTTCTAATTTTGGTTCACCAGTCAGTTTGGGAGTATTTTGTGTTGTCCTTTAAGTTAATAAATGTGCAGAAACCTACAGCGTGCGTGTGGAGTCCTATTCATGACACTTTTGGCTTTTATTAAAGCAGTCTTCTTTAGTTTCAGTTATTAAGCATTTTTGAGGGAAATATTTCAACATCTGCTACTACGGCTGAAGGCTGATGAAATAAGGTTTGGTATTTCTGACAGCCATCTTTCGTCACTGAAGGCAGATTGATTCCCTCAGGCGAGAAGCTTCACTTCCGCTTTCCTTTTGAAGCAGCTCCTTCCGCTCAACCACCCCAGATCATTGAGGATAGTTCCCAGTTCATACACAACTACTGTACCTGCAACTGTCATCACGTTAATACTTCTATTTTTTTCTGGTAATTTGCAGCCAGTTCATTTTGAGGTTACAGTTTAACTGGAGTAACCAAAGTTAAACATATAACTCTTAAGGAATTTGGAAGACAAAAATGAGTATTTTTTTTATTCTCGCTTTCGAAATATCTGTGTTCATGCAGAATCATTTAAATGAATATCGACTGTCATCTACAAATGATTTTTTAGCAATGACATAAGAAATCTGAAGGCTGTCTGCCATCTTGACATCTTATTGTAACTTTTACTTGTAATTCCCATCTGTCCACTTTTTGCATTTTAAGTATAGTATAATCTCGCCAGTCTCTATGAATTTGAGGGAAAAAGAAGTTATACATTTTCAAGAAAAAAGTCACAAATTGATGAGATGTTGCAAATTTACAATAAGAAAGTAGCAAATTCATGACAAAAGTTATATTTAGAAGATGAAAATGTTCAAGAAAAAGGTGGAAAACTTTTGACAAAAAGTGAATTTACAAGAAAAAATTAGCAACTTTGCAACAAAACAGCAAATACACGCGAAAATATAGCAAAGTTACAATATAAAATAGTAAATTTTTTATAAAAAGTTCCAAATTAACGACAAAAAAGTTGCAAATTAAAAACAAAATGTAGAAAATTTACAGTAAAAAAGTAGTGAATTTATGGCAAAAAGTTGTAAATTTACAAGAAAAAAGTTTCTGCTATGTTCAGGCTAGTTCTGATTTGTCCACCGTTAAACCTTTCTCATGGTGTGATGTGCGACCTCCATTTTTGCCCCTCAACCAAAGATACTGCCAGGATTCACTCACATTGATCACATTTTGTTTGAGATGGCAAACAAAGAAAATATAACTTTATTTAAAGTCAGCAAAACTACATGAAATTAGATGATTTTTCAAGGTCTTATTCACTAAAACATCCTTCAGGCGGCACTGCATTAAAAACCAACATCTTTCTGTAAAGGATATTATCACATGTGTCATGATCCTGAGCATAGAGGGAGCTGTGCTCAGTCTCCAGTTTCAGTTTAGTCTTTACTGTTTGTTTGTTTTGTGGCGGCACAGGTGGGGGATTCTCGTTCAGCTCATTGCCTCGCCTGCTTCCTTTCTCCACAGTTTCTTTGTTTATTATGGTCTGCTGTATTTAGTCTCTGTTTATGAGTTGTTTGTATTCTTGGTTTTGTCCTTATAGTCCTGTCTATTTATTGTGTGCCATTTTGTAGTAATTGCATCTTTTGGGGTTATGTTATCTTATTCTTGTATTAGTATTTAGTTTCCGGTCTGTGCTTTTATTTTGACAGCGCCGTGCAGCTTCCGGCTGTCAAACTGTTTCGCAGGCTGCATAGCTGTCACTGATTTTGTTACGTTCTTACTCATGTAGCCACACCTGTCACTCATTAATCATCTGTTCATTTCCCTATTTAAGAGCACGACAGTGTTCCCCCCGTTACCATGTCCTACTGTTTACCTCCTCAGCGGAATCGGTTTTACTCTGTGTGAGCGTGGGTTGCTGCAGAAATGAACAGGTGCGCTCCAACCAGATAATATTTATCTTTTCCCTATTTTTGTCAGCTGTGAGCCCCGTTTCCCTTTGGGTGTGACTCTGGCTGGGGTTCTTCTCTTTTTCCCAGCGTGTCTGAGCGCTTCAACCAGTGCTTTGTCCTGGCTGTTCACTTTTACCATTGGTTGTGAGCCCCGTTCCCCTCAGCACCCTTCCTCATTCCCTTATATGTAAGTTTAGCGTTTTATGTAGAGTTCGTCTTTCCGTTAATAAATGTGCAAACTCACAGCGTGCATTTGGTGTCCTTCTACAGCCCTTAAAAAGGGCAATTCATGACAGAAGGACAAGGCCAGTGTGTGAGCACCAGCCGCTGTGGGGTTTTGCCTTTTTTTCCCCCTTTTTTCTTCTCTCCCCTATATTTTTGTTTAGTCCAGGTTTTTGCGGAGATGTCCGCTAGTATGGACTTAAGTGTTTTGGGACTGGACGAAGTGCAGTGTGGGGCTGCAGGACTAGTAGTGGACTTTATCTCGGATGCTCGTGCCTCCCACACTCCCGACGCGGCCCTGAGAAGTCTGGACAGTCCCAGTCTATGGAACTATCCGGGACTCACGGTTCTCCTTGCTTCTGTTGCCGAATCCCAATACAAGCTCCGTGAGTGGGTTAGAAGCTCTCCATCTACCATGCCTAAGCCAACGAAGAAGCGTTCTCCCGCACTGAAACCTTCAGCCTCTCATCGCTGTCCAGCAGCAGCTCCGCCTTCTCCTCCCAAACAGTGGGCCACTTCATCAGCCATTCCTCCAACGGTGGAAGAGCCCACAGCCTGCCAGATTGGGCACATTGTCCTCACGCCTCCTGATGGTCCTACTGCGGAGTTGCTGGAGGAGCCCCAGTGGGTCTTGGCAGCAGAGAGGGAGCTGTTGCTAAAATATAAACCATGGCTTCTTCCAGAGTTTATGCAGCAGCTGGAGGAGGGTTCATTGGGTGGAGTAGAGATTGAGCTGAAGACAGAGTGTCCTCTGACTCCGGAGCCTCGCCCACCTCTCCATGAGCCAATGTCTTCGCCTACTCGCCAAATGACCTCCGCAGACCCCATGAGGAGCTCTGGGCCCGAGCTCATCTGAGATGGACTGATGCAAAGTGAAAAAGTGTGCTGTGGTCTGACGAGTCCACATTTCAAATTGTTTTTGTAAATCATGGATGTCATGTCCTCTGGGCTAAAGAGGAAAAGGACCATCCAGGTTGTTATCAGCATTAAGTTCCAAAGCCAGCATCTGTGATGGTATGGGAGTGTGTTAGTGCCTATGGCATGGGTAACCTGCAAATCTGTGAAGGCACCATTAATGTTGAATGGTGCATACAGGTTTAGGAGCAACATATGCTGACATCAAAGCAACGTCTTCTTCAGGGACGTCCCTGCTATTTCAGCAAGACCATGCCAAACTACATTCTGCAACATGACAGCAGCAAAAGACGGTTCAGAATGATGCTGTAATAATTAAAGGCAATTTGATGAAAGTGTGTCACAAAAATTTTATTAAGGCCTGTGGGAGCTGTGATGACAAGATAGGTATAAATCAAAGGAGGGGACGGGGGAACATGCCCCCCCCAACCTGGAAATACAGAGAATTGCCCCCCCCCATTCACCATATACCATTTTATATCATGTTACATAACAGAATAAAATGCATCTGATAACCAATTTTAAATCTGCAACTATTGTTGTTATGATCTGGCCCTTCAGGGCAGAAATGAAGACCCAGGTGCTGAACTGTGAGTTGTGAGAATATAACTTAGGCGAGCAGGGTAATGGGGGAGATGCAGCGAATAATCAAAAGAGCATGAGCACCGTTCCCCGACCATGAGTCGCATCATGACAGAGCCCCCGTCCAAGGGGTGGATTCCAAACACCCTAAAGTAACATCAAAAAGGAGAAAGGAAAAACAACAACCCCCACCCCCACCCCCAACAGGAATAGAACAAATAGAACAATAACCCAACCCAGGAGAGGGCGGTGGGGGGAACCAGGCTAGGGGGGAACAAAAAATAAGACCCTCACTTCGGACCCACAACAGAGCAAAAACAGAAACCTAGGCCCGCTGGGCAGAAAAATAAAGCACTTTGGGTGGTCGATTAAAGTCCCAGACTTGCTAGATGGTGCAGTGGAATGAGTTGGGTGGCCTTCCGGAGTACGTGGGCCACCCAACCAGGAGGCACAGTCTGTCGGGAGGTCTTCCAGAGTCGTTGAACCACCGGAACAGATGTAGTTCATCAGGTGGCCTCCCTATATTTACGAGCCACCGGACCGCGGGGCACGACATGCCCCCACCAGAGGCAGTAGCTGGAACCAGTACCCTCTGCAGACCACAGGGGTTAAGGGGTGGAAACCCGATGAAGAAGATGGCTGCCCAGTGAGGAAACCAGGTGACGATGATGACTGATAAGCGAAGAACCCAGGCAGCAATGATGGCTGATGAACGAGGAAACCAGGCAGCGGTGATGACTGAAGAGCGAGGAAATCAGGCAGCAATGATGACTGAAGAGAAAGGAAATCAGGCAGCAATGATGACTGAAGAGTGAGGAAACCAGGCAGCAATGACGATTGATGAGCAGGGAACCCAGGCGACAAGGATGGCCAGCCAGCGGAGACCTCAGGCGATGATGAATTACCCTTGGCGACCTCAGGGGAAGGAATAGGACCCGTGGTGAGCACAGACTGAGGAGAAACCACAACGGCCTCAGGCGGAGAAGAAAAACCCACTATGGCCTCGGCGGAGAAGAAAAACCCACTATGGCCTCGGGCGGAGAAGAGAATCCCTCGGTGGAACCTAGCAGAGACTGGAGACCTGCAGCAACCTTGGACAACAGAGGTGTAGCACCCACAGAGGCCCTGGACTGGGGTGCAGCACCCACGGAGGCCCCAGACGAAGGGGGCGCGGCACCCACGGAGGCCCCGGACGAAGGGGGAGCGGCACCCACGGGAACCTTGGGTGACGAGGCTGGACCCACTGAGACTTCAGGCGATGTTAGAAGATCCATGGTGACCGTGAGAGAAGGCTCAGACAGAAGGGACACAGACGCCAGGTCAGGGTACCAGCAGCAGTGGAGCCTGGCAAGGACAGCTCAGGTGCAGTTAGCTGCACCTGGCCCTCCCCACCAAGAGTCAGGCAAGATTTCTCTAAGACAGAGTGAAAACAAAAAAGGCACTTGCCTGAGCTCGAGCTCCACCACCGTCCAGGACTCCGGCAATGCAGGACTCTGGCGATCTAGGTGGTGTCTGAAACCCGATCATCTGGAGGTCCAACTCCGACTCTGCTGCGGTGACCCCCACATCAGGCGTGGTGGTAGATGCAGCCCTAGAATCTCCAGGCAAAGCGACCGACGCAGGTGGCTCATCCAGCATGGCAGCTGGTGGTCGTCTCCTTGCTGCCACCGAATCCCACGCAGCTGAAGCCAGGGGACACTCTGCTGTTGGCACAGGAAGTGCTCTCCCTCCGTCCAGGTCATGGCTGCGGAGCTGGGACCAAGTCCTCCAGGACTGCAGGCTCCATCGTCTGGCGGCTCAATCCAGGGAACCGCGGGATGCTCAGGGGAAATTGGAGGAGGCATGGGGGTAGCAGGTGAGGAATTAATATCTGCAGCAGGCGGTGAGGACTCAGTGGACTGCAAGAGCTGAGCCTCATCACCGGGAATCAGGCAAGATAATTAATTTTTAGGTAATAGAGAATTAAAAAACACTTGCCTGCATTCCCAGGGCACGATGGTATCTGCTGCAGCAGAACCTGAGTCATCCCTCCCAGCAACTGTAGCAGTTGTGGGCCCCCCTGAAGCACATGGAGAAGCCGCCCCTGCAGACTTGATGATGGGCAGAGCTGGGGATAAAACGGCCAGATTCACAGCAGCAGGAGGAGACGCCCTGGAGGAGAGAGTAGCAGCAGCAACAGATGAGGTACCGAAAGCTGACGGGACAGCCAGCGAGGAAGAACTTGGACAAGAGGAGGAAGCTGCTGCCGTAATTCTTTGACACGGTGAGGAGTTAGCCACTGACTGAGGGGCGGAGGAGATCTTCCAACGAGTTGCAGCAGGATACCGGTGGTAAGGTTGAGGCGTCTGTGCCCTCAGACTCTCCTCCGTCAGATCCGGTACTGCCGTGGCTCGGAAGAGTGGAGGTCAGCGCAGGAAAGTGGCGTCTTGTAGTTGGCGAAGTGGGAGCTGGAGCTGGAGACTGGCGAGGAGCTGGCAGTACCGAGGCCCGGGGACTCTTCCCGTTGGAGCGGACCTAGGCTTCTTAGTGGAACTCCTCACCATCCCATTGTTCTCCTGTTGCAGGTCTGCCACCAGTGTAATCCTCTCCTCCTCTTCTGCATGCTTCGCGAGCTGAGGGCACCGGTGAGCAGCCATCTCCCTGAGGCCCAAGTGCCAGAGAGCGGATTTGGGGGTATGAGCCATGCGAGCAGTAGAGATTAGTCCGTCCATTTCCATTAACGTCTTGCAGATCGCCCACCCTAGGTTCATCGGGTACCAACGCCCGCCTGCTGAATCTGTGTGAGCTGGGGACATGCTGACTACTCTTGCTCCAGTGACAATAAAACAGGTGAGTGGGAAAAAAAAAACAAAACTCACAGCAGCTGGATCACTCATTGACCACGTCCTACTGTCATGATCTGGCCCTTCAGGGTAGAAACAAAGACCCAGGTGCTGAACTGTGAGTTGTGAGAATTTATTAAAGGACACATATACAAAGAACAAAGCACTTACAGAACTTAGGTGATCAGGGTTCAGAGTGAGAGCGGACATGGAATAACATCCGAACTTGGTTAGGATGTGGCACTGAGTGGAGACACCACCTCCCTTAAATAGGACCAGAGGAATGATTGCAACTAAAGACAGGTGTGGGTTACAAGAGCAGGGAGTAATCAGATCAAACTAATGACAGCTGTGCTAGGAGTGAACTTGAGCCGACAAAGGAAACAAACACAGCCCAACTGTCAAAACAAAAACACATAAGAACATAAACACAAAATGAGATAAGACTCCAGCAACAAATAATCCATTGAGGACAACATAAAATCCAAACAAGAAAAGCTAAAGGTGCAGGAGAGAATCATGAATACACTACAAGAACAGGGAACCACAGATGGTGGCAAAAATAGGCTTAAGTCCAAAAACCAGAATATATAATAGGTACACCAGACTAAAATTACCAATCTAAGATACAAAGCCCAGAAAACTCAAAACAGAAACAGCAAGCAAACTCAGATGACATCACACATATAAAATATTAAACAGAAGTGGGGAAATGAAGCAAATAACCGGAACTATCAAAAGAGCATGAGCACGGTTCCCTGACCATGTACAGCATAACAGTTTTCATGTAAATTTGATTCTTTTTTCTTGAAAATCTACAATTTTTTCATCATAAATTTGCAACATTTTTCTGTTAATTCCATAACTTCTTCATTGTAAATTTGAAACTTTTTTCTCATAAATTTAATTTTTTTCATAAATTCGCAGTGTTTTTATTCTAAATTTTCAGCTTTTTCTGATAATTTTAAAAAGAATTCTTGTAAATTTGCAGCTTTTTTTCCTATTAAATATGCAACTTTTTTCTTGTAAATTTGAAACTTTTTTTCTCATTAATTGAAAACTTTTTTCTCATAAATTTGCACCTTTTTTCTTTTAAATCTGCAACTTTTTTTTCTCATAAATTTGCACCTTTTTCCTTTTTTATCTGCAATTTCTTCTCGTAAATTTGCAATGTTTTTTCTCAGAAATTTTCCAACTTTTTTCTTGTAAATTTTAGAATTTTTTTCCTCAAGAATTTGCTATTTTAAAATGTGCAACATCCATATGGATGTTGCTTTAATATTTGTTTGTCTAAATGATTAAATTTTCATGTAGATAATGGCTCAATTTTTTTTTTATAGTTTTTGTTTTTAAGGGTTAGAACTCTTCTCTATTACAACTATAGGAGTCCCTAAACACAACCTTACTTCTGGCCCCCACTTCAATAACACCTCAGTCTTTACTCTGGAAAAAATGTTTTGTTTATTGCCCCGCCCAACAGTGAAATGAAACATCTGCCCATGGTCTTCAACATGTGGAAAAAGTGCAGTGAATCAGTCAAACTTTATTTGTATAGCACTTTTCAAACATTGGATGCTGCGCAAAGTGTTTTACATAGATAAAAACAGTAGACAAATTTAGTTACATATATTTACACTATACATCCCACCCCTTCCAACCCTCCCATAAACATACCCACAAAACACACACACACACACACACCCATAGGCACATACACCACCCCCTACTTCTCTTATACACATATAAAATAAGAGACATTGTTCGGCACCAAGGCACCATGTGAAGGAGCAATGCAGCGATTCTAAAACTGGTGTAATATGCACCCGCCCCCTGGTCCTCGTCAACACTCGTGCAGCTGAATTTTAGAGCAGTTGATGTGATATCCTTTTTTGGGGAAGACCAGAGAGCAGGGCATTACAATAGTCTATATGACTGGTAATAAAAGCATGCACGGAGACCTCCATGCTGGCAAGAGAGAGAAAAGGGCGGACTCTGGCTATATTCCTAAGATGGTAAAATCCAATTTTTGTTATATTTTTAATGTGTGAAATAAAATTAAAGTCAGAGTCTAGAAGAACGCCCAGGTTCTTGACACAATGTGTAGGTTTTAGACCTAGCAATTTGGGTAAAAAATTCTCTCTCTTGTCTTCAGGACCAATGATTAATCTTCTGTTTTGTCCTGGTTGAGCTGTAGGAAGTTCTCTGCCATCCATGACTTTATATCTAAAATACAGTTCATTAGGGCATTAATTGGTTTTGTGTCATCAGCAGACACGGTAATGTACAGCTGTGTATCATCAACGTAGCTATGAAAATTGATGCCATGTCTCCTGATAACATCCCCAAGTGGTAACATATAAAGATTAAAAAGTATTGGCCCTAAAATTGAACCTTGGGGTACCCCACACTTGATTTCATGGATTGCCAAAGAACATGTATCGATACTTGCAAAATAACAATGATTTGTGAGATGGGAATGAAACCATTCAAAAGCAGTGCCTGAGAGGCCCACCAGGTGTTTGAGTCTGCGTAATAAAATGTGGTGATCTACTGTATCAAAGGCAGCGCTGAGATCCAGCAGCACCAGGACTGGCAGTTTGTAGGAGTCCATGTTACACCTGACATCATTAACGACTTTTAAAAGGGCTGTCTCGGTACTGTGGTTTGTCCTAAAACCAGATTGAAATTTTTCAAAATTGTTGTAGTTAATAAGAAAATTGTTTAACTGGATAAAAATGATTTTTTCTAAAACTTTGCTTAAAAACAGTAAGTTGGATACAGGTCGATAGTTACTGAGGATATCAGGATCTAAATTACTCCTCTTCAAAAGGGGCTTCACCACAGCCGTTTTAAAGGCAGCGGGAAAACACCTGTCCGAAGAGAGCAATTTACAATGTTTAAAATCTCTTGTTCGAAGAATCCATAAAATGCTTTAAAAAGTGATGTGGGAATCAGATCTAAAAGGCAGGAGGTCAAGTTTACCTGGGAGAAAACTCTACCAAGCATCTTAGCATCTACCAGGGCAAAACAGTCCAGCGTTTCCTCAGCTAAAGGTGAGTCTAAGATTCCATTAAAAGCAGTCTTCTGGTCAGATAAAATGTTGGATCTAATGGGACCTTTAAAACTGGCAAAATTTTCTGGCACCAGAACAAGAAAATTTGTTTCATCAAAACGGCTTAAAACACATAAAACTGATAATTAAAAACTCAGCAGCTGAAGTCATTTCCTGCTCCTCAGGTCCCGCTCAGACTTCCCAGAATGCCGAGCAGCAGCAGCAGTGGTGGAGTAATCTTCGGCTCCACTCGCCCAGCTGAGCCGACCAGCCACAGATGAAGCGCCTCACCATCTGCGACCATGCTCCGGGCATCCTGCAGGGCGCTGACTGCTGCCATGCTGGAGTTCAGGTCTCCGCTGGTGATCAGGTCAAACACACACGCCCAGTAGTAGATGTCCCGTTTGGGGAGCAGCGCTGCGCAGTGGGCATCGGCGCCGATGGTGGCAGTGGGCAGCAAGGAATCTGGCGGTGGCGGGGGTCGGAGCGTGTCAATTCTCTGTGAGGGGGGGCAACCCCACATGCACAGTTGCAGGTCCTGCTCGGCGCCAAACGCCTCCACGACGCCCCGGGGGGAGCGGACTGACAGTCCGAGCGAGCGTCCGTTCTGGTGAACGACGAGCACCGTGGCGATGTGGGCCGCCCGGATCTCTGCATGCTGGCCGGGGTTCAGGGTCCGCACAGTCAAACTGCGATGGCCACCCCGCTGGCCGCTCCACACTGAGCCATCGGAGAATGCCGCGGGGACATTGTCAAGCTCCGCCTGATAAAGCTGCTGGTCAATGCAGTGGCGCCAGCGCTTAAAGATGACAGTGATCTGAAAAAGACACAAGAGATTCGGTTGAGTTTGCCAAAATCTGGGGCAATTGCCTGGAAGGAGTAATAATTTTCATGAAATCATAAATGCCCAGATCTCCTGGTCTTTGACGATAACACTGACCTTCAGCTCAGTCCAGATTCAGACAAACCTGAGGAACACTGTGACTGAGTTTGGTGAGAATTAAGACAATTGCCTAGGAGGAATAACAATTTGCATAAAATCATATTGTCATGAACAGCCCTCTCTGAGGGCAAACAGGGATGCCAAACGCTGACTGTGGGTTTGCAATTTATTAACAGGAAGGAAACACAGAAAACAAAATGCAAAGGAACAAAAACGCTGCACGGAGGCTGGGGCAATGAACGCCAAGAAAAACACGGTGACAAAAGCAAGACAGGTAAACAATTACTTAGCTGTAGTAAGTCCGGGAGATTCCAGACTGAAGTGATCTTTTCCCCGCTGCGCCAGGGAAGTGGTGCAAGCGGCTTAAATAGGGAACCCCAGATTGACAACACCTGCGAGGTCATGACTGGCGATCATTGCTGGAAGCCATGACAGCCCGCGAACAGAATCTGACAGCGGGAAGTGACGCAAGAGCTGTCACAGCGCCAGCAATGGTCAAAACAACAAAGCAAAAAAGGTAATACAGAAACTAATAAAGAACTAATCAAAAGCAGGAACCCAGTGCAGCAAGCAAGGTGAACAGAAAAATAAACAAAGAGAAAAAGACAAAATTAAACTAAGCATGGCCCCCGCCCGTGCACCAGATCATGGCACATATAAGCAGTCAGATCTCCTGATCTGTCACCCTGACCTCAATCTTGAGCATAACCTGATTGCAAGCTTGCCTGATCATCATTGTGGGTGAGTTTATTGACCACTGGGGAAATTGCCTAGGGAGAGTCGCAATTTTTCCAAAATCCCGTAAATGCCCAGCTCTTCTGACCTTTGACCTTGAGCACAGCCTAGATGCAGACCAACCTGAGGATCACTGTGAATGAGTTTGCTGAACAGTGGGACAATTGCCTAGGATGGACAAGGGTTTTCTTCAAACCAGTGAGAATTATGGCAATATCCTAGGAGGAATAGCAATTTAAATAAAATCATACAAGCAGTCAGATCTCCCGATCTATGATCCTGACTTCGATCTTGAGTATAACCTGGTTGTAGGCCTACCTGATGATCATTGTGTGTGAGTTTATTGACCACTGGTGCAATCGCCTCAGAGGAGTAGCAATTTTTCTGAAATCATGTACATGTCCAGCTCTCCTGACCTTTGACCTTGACTTTGAGCGTAGCCTAGATGCAGACCAAACTGAGGATCATTTTGGGTGAGTTTGCTGAATGTTGGGGGAATTGCCTAGGAGGAGTAAGAGTTTTTGTGAAACCATAAACGACCAGATCTCTTGACCTTTGACAATAACCTTGACCTTGAGCTTAATGTGGATGCAGACAAACCTGGGGATCACTGTGTGCGAATTTGTTGAAAGTTAGGGCAATTGCCTAGGAGGAGTTACCATTATTATAAAATCATATTCTGTAAGCACTCAACTCTCCTGACCTTTGACTTGACCTCGACCTTGAGCACAACTTGGTTGCAGACCTACCCCATGATCATTGTGAGTTTATTGACCACCCGAGCAATTTTTTCCTTATAAACTCTGCAGCTGCAGTTCCTCTCCTGTCCACTAGAGTGTCTCCAACAGTGAGTCCATCCCCATAAACTTCCATGTTAAATATTTGCAGTATTTTACAATATCAGATTAGTTTTTATTCACAAAAAATGCAACAAATTAAAGAGACAGTTTTTAAAAAATTTAAAGAAAAAAGTTGCAGCTTTATGAGGAAAAGCTGCAAAATTCTGATAAAAATTTATGTGTGAAAAGGTTCTAAATTCACGAGAAAATTTATGTGAAATAGCAACTCGTCTCTTTCCATATTCAAGTCCTCTGCTTGTAAATGTTAACCCACCTTGGTGAGCACCGTGGCGTGGGCCCCCCCCCTGGCTGGTGAGCTGGTGGCCTGTATGTACAGGTACTCATTATCGACGAGAGGCCATGCCCCCTTCACGGCGCACGTCTGAAAGTCGTCGTTAAATGTGCGGATGTGCGGGTCTCCGAACACACCACAGTGCAGGTACTCCGGGGCCCGCCCCTCCCTGCTGAAGAAGCTCCTCTCGTAGAGGCAGACATCCCCGGACAGCGTGCCCTGGGGGAGGGGCCGCGGCTGGGCCGTGGGTCCCGCACGGGGACAGCGGTGCTGGATCAACAGGTCCTCGATGCCCTGGACGGCGGAGTGGTACGTGAGGTCTCCGCGACACGCCCGTGACAGCCGCTTGGTGCACATGGCGTATGAGCGTAGGGCACTGCAGTAACCGCCGCCGCTGCCACTGCTCCCCAGGTCCAATGTGGCTGCCACAAAGTCAGAGTTACACCTCAGGATATGGCAGGAAGCACCGACTGAAACAAGAGAGGAAACGAGTCATCATTTTGAAGACTTTAATTGTCATTTTTAAGAATAATTAAGATTTGTACCTTGAGGGAGAGCTATGTGGACCAGCAGCAGTGTCAGGCAGATGTAGCGTCTCCATGATGACTCCATCAGCCGACCGACCAGCCCACGCTCACGGATTGGCGCCGCTGTGAAATGGGTTACACAACACTCCCAGTCACTGTGACCTGTTGCCCACAGAAGCAGTGCTGTGATTGGCCCAGGTTAGCCTCTTCCACACCTTCACTAGAGGATGTTTCTAATGATGATGTAATAGAAAAGGACAGAACAACTTTATTGACACAACGGGAAAATGTAACAAACAGCATCTGCAAAGTGTCAAGAATCAAAGCTACAATAAACGGAAATGCAGCGGGCCCAATCAGCCACTGGGGGGGATCCCGAGATAAAATTTATGCATTATCCTGAACTTTTTTTAACCTTTTTTTCTTAAATTTTTGGCTTTTTTCTCTAAACTTTTTAACTTTTTTGCTGTTAAATTTACAACTTTTTTTCTCATAAATTTTGAAATTTTTTCTGAAATTTTCAATTTTTCTTTCTCTTAAATTTTCAGTTTTTTCTTGTAAAATTTTAGCTTTTCTCATAAATGTTCAGTTTTTTTCTCAGAAATTTTCAAGTTTTTTTTCCTCTTAATATTTAAACTTTTTCCCCATAAAGTTTCAAGGTTTTTTTTCATAAATTTGTAGCATTTTCCTTGAAAATTTGATACTATTTTCTTACAAATTTTGAACTTATTTTCTTAAATTTTCAGCTTTTTTCTCTTAAATTTTCAGCTTTTTTTCTTAAATTTTCAACTTTTGTGTCTTAAATTTGCAATTTTTTTCTCATAACCTTTCCGCTTTTTCCTCAGAAATTTGCATCTTTTTTTCTTATAAATGTGTACCTTTTGAAATTTGTAACTTTTTCGCTTATACAGTAAATGTGTATCTTTTGAATAAAGGTACACATTTACTGCACATTTATAACTTTCCCTTATAAATGTGCACCTTTTTTCTCATAAATCTGAAACCTTTTCCTTGTAAATGTGCAACTTTTTTCTTTTAAATTTGCTAGGTTTTTTGCATTGTAAATTTGTGAGTTTTTCCCCTCATAAATGCATTACTTCTTGTAAATTTGCAGTCTTCATATCGAAGCTTGTTAAATTTTTTTTCTGTTCATTCCAGACCCTGACTTAAGTTTATTTTTGACTGGGAAGGGAAAGATTTTATTTTATTTTATTCATGTTAAAGAGTTTGAACTTTTCTTCATAACAAAATGCCCCCCCCCCAAAAAAAAATAATAATAATCTTGCACAGAGGCCCCACAGAAGCTAGAACCGTCCCTGCTGAAATGCCCCAGTTTGATTAGGCTCAGGTTGCCTGATGAAAATCTGTTGATGTCATACTTTCTTATTAAAAATGATTTCCTCCACGTGCCTCTGTGAGGACGGATTACCGACACACCGATGACTCCATCAGACCGTCGTCATCATTCTTCATAATGCTGATATCACACATGGCACATTAATTCTTTAATGACATCTGCTCCAGCTGCTGCTGTATTTCTTTCACTGTAGTTGGCGCCCTATGCAAGACTGTGTTTAGATGCTCTAGTATTTGTAATAAAGAAGAATTCAAACCCTTAAAAACAAAAAACATTATAAAAACTTGAGCCACTAACTAGATGAACAAAGAAATTCTTATCATTTACACAGAATATAAATTAAACCAGTGAACAGTGAATGTTGCAAAATTAGAGAAAAAAGACACAAATTTACAAGAAAAAACTTGCAGATTTATGTCAAAAAAGTTGTGAATTTATGAAGAAAAAATAGCAAATTCATCAGGAAAAAAGTTGCAAATTTACAAGAAAAAACATTGCCGAGTTAGGAAAAAAGTAGTAAATGTATGAAAAAAAATAGCAAATTTGTGAAGAAAAAAGTTGCAAATTCATAAGAAAAACTTGCTGATTTATGAGGAAAAAGTAGTGAATTTACAAAGAAAAAATAGGAGGAAAAAAGTTGCAAATTTAAAAGAAAAATGTTGCAGATTTACAAGAAGAAATGGAAACATTTCTGAGAAAAAGTTACGGATTTACAAGAAAGAGGTTGCAAATTTATAAGATTTTTTTAATTTATCAGGAAACGTTGTGGATTTACAATAAAAACTGCAGATTTATAAAATGTTTTAAATGTATGAGAAAAAAGTGACCAACTTAGAAAAAAGTTGTAAATTTACTAGCAAAAAGCTGCAAGTTTACGAGAAAAAGAAAACTTATAAGAAAAGTTGCAAATTTATAATAAAAAACAGTGCAAATTTATGAGAAAACTCAAGTGTATGAGGAAAAAAATGTACACAAGAAAAAGATGCAGATTTATGACAAAAAGTTGTTTAATTTATGAAGAAAAAATAGCAAATTCATGAGGGAAAAAGTAACAAATTTACAAGAAAAAGTTGCAGATTTAAAAGAAAAAAGTTGCAATTCATGAGAATTTTTTTTAATTTATCAGAAAAAAGTTGCAAATTTACAATAAAAGCACCGCAAATTTATGAAAAAAGTTTTTTATGTATAAAAGTTTCCAATCTACAAGAAAAAGTTGCATATTTACTAGTAAAATGCTGCAAATTTATGAGAAAAAAATTGCAAATCTACATTAAAAACTGCAAATTTGTGAGAAAACAGCTTTAAATGTATGAGTAAAAAACTGCAAATTTACAAGAAAATAGCTGCAAATTTATGACAAAAAAGTAGTGAAATCATGAGGAAAAAATTGCAAATTCATGAGAAAAAAAACTGGAAATTTACAAGAAAAGGTTGTAGATTTAAAAGGAAAACGTGGGTTTACAAGAAAAATGTTGCAGAATTACAATAAAAATGGGAAAATATCTGAGAAAAAGTTGCAGATTTACTGTACAAGAAAAAAATGGGAGCCTTTCTGAGGAAAAAGTTGTGGATTTACAAGAAAAAAAGTTGCAAATTCATGATTTGATTGTTTTTTTATTATGTGTATTTACGCAATTATTTGACCACCTGCAGGGAAATGGTTTACTTGAAGAGTTTCAATCTGGGTTTAGAATCCATCATAGTACTGAAACAGCCTTAGTGAAGGTCACTAACGACCTCCTCATTGCATCTGATAATGGACTAGTTTCTGTACTTGTCCTTTTAGATCTTAGTGCAGCTTTTGATACTATTGATCATAATATTCTACTTGATAGATTAGAACACTATGTTGGACTTAATGGAACTTCTTTGCAGTGGTTTAGATCTTATTTATCTGATAGATTCCAGTTTGTTCATGTAAATGATGAGTTTTCTTTCAGCTCAAAGCTTAGTCATGGAGTTCCACAGGGATCTGTGCTAGGCCCTACTCTTTTTAGTTTATATATGCTTCCTTTAGGCAACATTATTAGAAAGCACTGTATACATTTTCATTGTTATGCAGATGGCACACAATTATACCTGTCAATGAAGCCAGATGATACTAATCAATTAGCCAAGTTAGAAGCCTGTCTTAAGGAAATCAAAGCTTGGATGACTTGTAATTTCCTGCTATTAAATTCAGATAAGACTGAAGTCATTCTTGTTGGTCCAAAAAACCTTAGAAATTCCTTTCCAAATCAAACTTTCAGTTTGGATGCAGTTACTCTTTCTCTTAATAGCTCTGTGAGGAACCTTGGAGTTATTTTTGATCAGGATTTGTCCTTCAATTCACATATTAAATTTGTTTCTAAGACTGCCTTCTATCATTTGCGTAATATTGCCAAGATTAGGAGCATCTTGTCTCAGAGTGATGCTGAGAAACTGATCCACGCTTTTGTTAGCTCGAGATTAGATTATTGTAATTCTTTATTATCAGGCTGTCCTAAAACATCTTTAAAAAGTCTTCAGCTGATCCAAAATGCTGCAGCAAGAGTTTTAACAGGTACTAGAAAGAGAGATCATATCTCTCTGGTTCTGGCCTCCCTTCATTGGCTTCCCATAGAGTTAGAATTAAGTTTAAAATCCTTCTTCTTACTTACAAAGCTCTAAACAATCAGGCTCCTTTTTATTTAAAAGATCTGATACTACCGTATTATCCTAACAGAGCACTACGCTCCCAAAATGCAGGATTACTTGTAATACCTAGAATCTCCAAAAGTACAATGGGAGGCAGAGCCTTCAGTTATCAAGCAACTCTCCTGTGGAATCAGCTGCCAATCTGGATTCAGGAGTCAGACTCGATCTCTGTTTTTAAGAATAGGGCTAAAACCTGCCTTTTTGATATAGCCTGCAATTAGGGAGGGATCATGTGTTTCTGAACCCTCCCTTAGTTATGCTGCTAATAGGTTTAGTCAGCCGGGGGACCTCCAGTAATGCACTGGGCCTCACTCCTTTCCTCACTCTCTATGAAATATTTTTTTTTTTGCTGGTCATTAACATTTGTTTGTTCTCTCCCATAGATTGAGTCCCCATCGTGCTGGTTGCTCTCTACATGTCTGTTCTTTTCTTCTTCTCTATCCCCTCACCCCCCAGCCAGTCGCAGCAGATGACTGCCCCTCCCTGAGCCTGGTTCTGCTGGAGGTTTCTTCCTGTTAAAAGGGAGTTTTTCCTCTCCACCGTCGCCAAGTGCTTGCTCACAGGGGATCGCCTGATTGCTGGGGTCTTTCTGCAACTGTGGGGGTCCCCCCTACAGTTGATAGTGCTATGAGATGACTGTTGTTGTGAAATGGCGCTATATAAATAAAGTTGAATTGAACTGAATTGAATTGAATGTGCTTTAACCATATGAGGTCCAAGGCCTTTTAGGGTTTTAATTCATACATCTGTGAATTTGACCAAAAGTTGCAGATTTGCAAAAACAAAAATAGCAAATTTACAAATAAAAAAGCTGTAAATTTATGAGGAAAAGGTGAAAATTTGCAAGTGGGAAAGAAAGAGCTGCAAATGTTAGGGGATACAGCAGAAACGTGCACAGACATTTTCAGTGGCTGCTGCAAAAATTTCAAATTTACAAGAAAAAAATTGCTAATATATGTCAAAAAAATCACAAATTAACAAAAAAAAGCTTCAAATTTACAAGAAAAGTACCAAGTTTATGACAAAAAAGTTGTAATTTTATTATAAAAATAAAGGTCATTTTAATTATGATGTAAAATTTTAGGGGTGTAGCTTGAGTGCCCTCTAGTGGCTGAAGGGGTCCATTGCATTTGAGTACTCCACTTTATAGCCAGAAGTGGTGTTAATCAAAATAACAGGAGTACACATGAGGACAGAGCGCCACCATCAGGACGAACAGCACTTCACACCACAGTCCAACTCACGGTTTTGATCTTCTTCTTCTTCTTCAAAAGCCATCAAACAACCTGCATGCAAACAATCTTCATTAATTTTATTTTTGTCTAACTTTCCTTGGATTCTACGTTTGTGTAGCATTAAGACAAAGTTTTTCTTCTTCACCTCTTCTGATAAATGGACTCATTCATTTTTCACTGATATGGTCAAGGCAGCAGCTCGTGCATTTCAGAGACACTCCAAAAACAGCATAAAACAACCTGTAAATGACATGAAAACGATATGGGACAAAATGTGTCAATTTATTTTTTATTTATTTAATCTTTATTTAACCCCTCAGTGTCATGTGTCTGAGCATTGTTCTCAGCGCTCAGACTTCCTTTATGTATTTTGGAGTATTTTTCTGTCTGTTATCATTTTGTTGGCTGTTCTGTATGTACTGTATATATTGGTCTGTTTACCTTCTGAGCCCTTTCCCCTTGCCAGTCACTCTCACCAACTACCCAGGCTGTCTTCTGCCAGCTCAAGCTGCATGTAATTGTTTAATTAGGTCACTTGCCCACTCTGCTCCCCACACCTGTGCCTCATTTGATTACCTGTTATTTAAACACTGCCGGCTCATTGTTTCTTTGCGGCAGCCACAATTGTGTTTGGACTGTTCTCCTGCTCTATGGGCAGTCTCCCCCTCCATTCCTCCAGGGATTATCCAGCCCTGGAGATGCTCATCTGCGTAAGTTTTTTCTTTTGCCTTTTTGTATATGTCTACACAGTTACTTTTTGAAGAGTTATGTTTTTTCTATTACTAACTAACTACTAACTAACCTGCACTTATATAGCGCCCCTCTAGTCACAAAGACCACTCAAAGCGCTTTCATTAATACTAACCCTCTATTCTAAGGGCCTATAGGAAACAGATATCTAGGGACAATTTAGAACAGCCAATTAACCTAACATGCATGTTTTTGGCATGTGGGAGGAAACCGGAGAAATCCCGGAGTAAACCCACGCAACACGGGGAGAACATGCAAACTCCATACAGATCACTGTTGGTCGGGGGCTGGGATCGAACCCACGATCCCCACAATCCCCCGGCCAAGGGTAAACTGTGCTGCCGCAGTGCTAATAAATGTCCTCACTGCAGTCAAGCGCCTGAGTTTGTTTTTGCCCTGGAGGGGCGTTCATGACACTCAGAATTTTAGCCAGTGTCCTTAAATTCAGTGTGCGCAAAGCAAATCAAATTATTTCTTCACTGAATGGCAGTAGGATTATCAGTCGATCTCATTGAGATATGAATCTCTTTTACAAGAGAGGCCTGAGAACATCAACAAAAACCACAGACATGAGGAGTAAACAACAGATAAAGGCAAAAACAATTGCAAGAGTCATAAAAAATGTTAATGAGGTTTTAAGCTGCCCCAAAGGGAAGGAGAGTCTCAAGTTTAAGAACCTTTTGCAGTTCATTCCATTTAAAAGGTGCATAGTAATGAAACAAAATGTACCAATGTTAGTTTGTGCACTAGGAATATCTAGGGTCAAGTAATTGCTGGATTGTGTACTGTATTTACCAGATTTAAATGACATATGAATAACATAAGACAGATGTTTCTTCTTGACTGTAAAGAAGTCCAACCGACTGTGTGATAGAACGAACAACGATGAGTACGAAAACTGAAATTCGTGATGGAACGTAATGCACCACGGTAAACTAGATTTAACTATTGAGGTATGGAAGGGGCAGCGTGACAGTAAACTAAGGGCCGTATTACGACGGGGTTGGTTTATCAGTTGTCAGTGATGAAGAACACATTTATGGGCATTTCCAAGTTCATTTTCTTATCACATTGGCGTAAAAACAAACTTTCCACCACTGCATGACACAAAGAGGCCGGTCTAATCATTCAGAGATGTGTTTTGGATAATCTAATCCAACGCGCTCCTTCCCATCCCTTTAACGCAAAGAGGCACATTATCTAAAGTGAATTGTGATCATGACGGTAAAAGACAGGTTTTGCACTGACCAAAGCCCGTGTGTGTGAGCCAAATTGTATGCGATAGTAATGCTGCTTGGTAATAAGGAAGACATCAATCACAGTTCATGCCCAGTTAGTTATGTTAGAAAGAACAAATGGTGACAAATGGCCTGAAAAATCAGCTGAATGGTTTAATGTAGTGCGCACGGATGCAGCACAGAAATGAATGGGTTTGAAACTTAAGGAAAAGTGGATGATGACTGTGCAAACTTTCATTAACTTTCATTAACGATGGTGTGGAAGTCCCTTCCGGCTGTGGGGAGATGGAGTGCTCCCTCTCCTGTTGTTTTCGCCAGCGGAGGGTCTCTCCCATATCCCTCCGCCTCCGACCTTGCCACAAAGCAAGCCCACTCTCAGCAGCCTCTGACCGGTGGCTGTCGGGGACCTTGCTGGGTTGGAAACCCTGGGCGCACGGCTGAGGCAGATATGGATGCATCGCCTGTCTCTCTGAGTTACAGTGAAAAGTCAAATGCTGCACACTCCTTGTTCATTTACAGTATTTATTCCCCTAAAAATAAACGCATTAATACCTAATAAGTCCACTACCACCAGCTTCCCGGGTGCCGTGCATCACACTGGAACACACTGGCACATGTGCTCCCTGTTCATTCATTCATTCCCCTAAAAAAATCCCACATTAATGGCTAATCTATAGACTCCAATGGTAAGTTTGCAATTAAAATGAGAGTGTGGATGGAATTTAAAAAAAACTAGTGTGTGACCATCATATAATTAAAATCAAGATGACTGTTACAACTCTCTCTATTAAAATATGATCCCTGACCATGAAATTTCATGAGTTCTGGAGCTGTGCGACGTCAAAACACGCCACTGAAATATCATTATCATTATCCCACATGCCAAAAACATGCAAGTTAGGTTAATTGGCATCAAAACTGGGGATTCTAAATTGTCCTTAGATATGACTGTGAGAGTGAATGGTTGTCTGTCTCTCTGTGTTGGCCCTGTGATGGACTGGCGATCTGTCCAGGGTGTACCCTGCCTCTCGCCCAAAGATGCTGGGATAGGCTCCAGCCCCCCCGCGACCCGAAAAGGATTAAGCGGAAGAAGATGAATGAATGAATGAATGAATGAAATATCATTAAACAATGCACTTCTGACGATAGAGCTCCTTTTTCCTGATCAAAAGCGGATTCTCAAGGAATGCACTATAATAGTAATTAATGCGCATTATATTGCACATGAACTCATGCACCTGGCGGCCTGGCCTCCCCTGGCCGTCCCTTCTGGGGCCATCCCTTGGGGCCATTGTTATTCAATATGTATATAAATGATATATGTATAAAGTTTTGGAAAAAATGGATTTAATATTGTTTGCTGATGACACTAATTTATTATGCAGTGGAAGCAATTTGGAACAACTTCTGGATACACTCGGAAAGGAATTAGGAAAGCTTAAACTGTGGTTTGATTCAAACAAATTAACGTTCAATTTAAGTAAGACAAAATTTATAGTTTTTAACAACCATCACAACAACTTAGTATCTAAACTTGGTGTAAATGGTGTAGAGATTGAAAGGGTATCCAAAACTAAATTTCTTGGAGTAATAATTGATAATAAACTATGTTGGAAGTCACATATTGATTATATTAAAGGTAAAATATGTAAATCAATCACAATACTACACAGAGTGAAATATTTGCTGAATCAACCCACACTATATACTTTGTATCATTCATTAATACTCCCATACATGACATATTGTACTGAAGTATGGGGAAATACATATAAAACAAACATATATCCAGTCTTTATGCTTCAGAAGAGAGTTATTAGAATAATAAACAAAGCTGCTTACAGGGAACCAACAAACCCACTTTTTCTTAAATTAAAAGCTCTCAAGTTGAAAGATCTGGTTGACTTTAAAACTGCAGTAATAATGTTTAAAGTGAAGAATCTATCACTGCCCGCAAATATCCAAAAGTTGTTCCAAATAAGGGAGAAACAATATCATTTCAGAGGAACATGTATATTTCAAAAACCTTCAGTGAGAACTACCACCAAGCAACACTGTGTTTCAGTGCAAGGAGTCAGATTGTGGAACGCTTTTGGACCTGAATTAAAATCATGTACAACACTTGGACAGTTTAAACAAAAACTAAAGGAAGAAATACTCCAAACATATATACAAGATGACATGTAAAATCACATAAGGATTGTCATATCCAGTCTGTGTTGTGTTGTTGCTTAGATTTTTGTCATGTTTTGTCTTAGCTTTGTTCTGAATTGTAATCGCTCTTGTTTTTCTTTTGAATTCTTAGATGGAATATGGGTGGGCAATATAAGCTGCGGCTTCAGCCATCATCCATTTCGGGTAAATTATGTTGAACTCTATAATCAGACGAGTTATTGTTTAATTTGACCTTGTAAGATGTTTTTTTTTTTCCTTTCCCCTTTGTTATATTATTCTGTTCCTTTCTTTTAATCTTTACTTTTAATCTATCTGAAATAAAGATTCATTCATTCATTCATTCATGCCTAGCTTTCCTGGTACTTGCTGACTTCGGACATTTGTGCTCTGTGGGGGTTGGGTGTGCTGCCGTGCCTGCTTGGGCTTTCCGGGGGGAGAGGGGGTACTTGCTGCAACCGACCGCCCTCTTCATATGTTTCCTGACAAACCACTCACATGTACACACTTATTTTGCGAGCGCTCTCTCATATGCATGCACATGGACGCACACTCACAAACGTCTCCCCTTTAACAGGTACGGATACCAGACTCATGTTGAGACGTCTTCGGTGGAAGAAGCAGTCTGTCTTCTGTTTGTTTTAGTTGTTGGTTTGTTTGTCTTTTTTGTCTGTTCCTCTCTCTTTTCTTCCCCCCTCCCCACACTTCCTTTCCCCATTCCCTATCCTGTAGGTCCTTCATGGGAAAAATTATTTAAATAAAGTATTAAAAGTTATTACAGGGGGAGTTTACAAGAATATACAGTACATAGATAGGTACTGTATAAAGCTCCGTTTGGCAAAGTAAATATGTTTTGGCACAATAAGGGTAGCAGATTTCTATTCTGCTCACTTAGCTGCCCGACAGGACGGGGGGCAAAAAGATTGTGCATGAACCACCCAGAGCCCACAGGTCATCAGGGTCAGGCCTACTATCTGTGCTCAGAGTTAGAACCAAACATGGTGAGGCAGCATTCAATTTTTATGCTCCTCACATATGAAACAAACTCCCACAAAGCAACAGGGCTGCTGAAACTCTTACCTGCTTTAAATCGAGGTTAAAAACTCTCCTATTTGCCCTAGCCTTTCAGTAGAACAATTGTTAATCTCCTACAATGTACTGTAACTTTTACTTCTGTCATATTCTATTTTAGCTTGTTTTTCTTTCTCTTTAATTTAAGATAAAATAAGCCTTTATTAGTTCCACCATGAGGAAATTCCAGGATTACAGCAGCAAAAGGATAGCAGCACTCAGAGCAATAGTAAATAAGGTAATAGATAAGAACTGGTTAGCCAAAGCAGTAAATGAATATACATATGTACATAGTTATATACACAGTGCAGGAGTATTGCAGCTAGACAGAATAAACAGCATCAGAGTTTGTTAAATTACCCTGCAGAATATTTTACAGAATATTTACTTTTTAGTTTGCTTTGAAAAGTCTTATGTATTCGTTTTGCAACTTGCTATAATGCTTTCATGTTTTTATGTAAAGCACTTTGAATTGTCTTGTACACAAAATGTGCTATACAAATAAACTTGCCTTGCGCACCACTACACCTCTTTGAAATGACTCTCCTCCTCCTAACACATAGCGGGCGTACTGTCTACTGGTAATTTGACTGTGTGACGCAAAGCGTAAAAAAACAGACAATGTGCTGACAGAAATTAAAAACACTGGTGCACGGCAGAAAGTCTGTCAGAAAAGTGCGCAGATGACTGTCAAAACAGGGCCCTAGCTCTCCATCATCTAGGATAGCCATCAGAATAGATTGTACAATAATTTTGCGGCTAGAGGGGGACAGACAATTCTTGATTCTATATTAAAAGCCCAGATTGATCTTTAACTGTTTGAACCAAATGGACAGTATGAGTTTAAGATGAAAGTCTGTTGTCAAGCTGTATACTGAGGTATTTATATGATTCGTTTTTTGCAATGGGAGTTCCAGATAAGGTTCTCATAGTAGGAAATAGTACCATCAGCAAAAAACTTGTTTGGTATGATAAGGTTATTAATTGTATATTGTAAATGGCAACAGTCCAAGGATCTAGAGCCCTGTGGCACACCACTAAAAAAGTGACCAGGCAGACTCTATATATCTTAACTATATGAAATAAATTTAAAAAATATATTTTAAATATAAATTTAAAAAATAAACAATGTAAAACAAGGTAAACTGCACATGTAATAAATATTTAGAAAGCTCACAAGATGTAGAACAATGTTGGGTTCATTTTTTTTAAATTTGCAGTACCACTGATAATCCACCAGATGGCAGCAAAAGACAACGTGTGAATTTACACTCTTTCGGACACGGTACCAGGTCCGTGGGGATTAAAAAAGGCGAAGTGACTCATAATGACATTGTAATGAGCGATGGGCTTCGGGCAATAAAGAGGTGTCTTATTGCTCAGTCAGCTTTTATTTTTCACACACTCAAACACGTCAAAATGGCCAAGGTCATTAGTTACACCCACACTTTCAATGATGGTTTCCACACACTTTTACCCACAATCCTCCAGTCTCATTGAACCACTCCCCCTCACTTGGCCAATCATGTCCCAGAGGGTGGCCAGACGTCATATTGCCCCCACCCAAGAGGATTAGCTGTCTGCAGCAACCCGTGCATCCACCACAAAGTCCTGTAGATGTTGGGGGAGACGGCATTGTCTCCGAATACCATCCTGTGGACTCCCGCCAGCCAAGGGGGGTGGTGATGATGGTGTCTGTGGCTCCTCCTCCTTAGATGGCCCTGTAGCTGAAGCTTGTGGCTGGTAGGGTGCCAAGCGGTCCCAGTGGAGCACCACCACCCGGTTCCTTTGGCACAGTTGCACGCTGTAGATCACACTGGATAGTTTCTTCAAAACAATGCAGGGTCCCATCCAGTGGCTGGTGAGCTTTGGGGAGTGGCGCCTCTTCCTCACCAGGTTGTAGACCCACACCTTAGTGCCTGGAGCAAAGTCATCTCCCCGGCACCGGGTGTCATAGGCTCACTTCTGCTGCACCCCTAGGCCGTGAGCAGCTGCCACTTTTCGTTCAGTTTCGTGGCACCCAACAGGGAACTAAAATTTTAGTGTTTCTAAATTAAGATTACATTATTGTAAGACAAAATATCGATGTTCCCACTTCCAAAGGTGTGGATAGCTGTATGAAAAATGCGATTGAAGTCAGTCGGTAATAATTGTCTGGCTACCTTAAACATGGCCCAGTCCAGGACGTTTTAACCAATCAGCGTCGTCCCTTTGGTCATGTGACAACAAAATGGCAGCGCCCACAGGGGTAGCGCGCGCTGAAAGCCTCTCCTGTGTTATTCACATTTCCGATAAGTTTTCAGGCAGTATCACTCGTTTTACTGAAGCATCGTGGGCAAATGTACATGAGTGTGCCCAAAAATGGCTTGTACTTGACGGACCCCAACAGAAAGTAGCAGAACAACGTCGCGACTTGTTCGAGAAAGGTGAGTGGCAGCCATTGTTTATGGTTGTACTGCGTGTGCCCTGGAGTCGTTTGGCTCCGATCATTTATAACACTAAATATGAACTAAAATGGAACCCTAGATGTCTAAAACCTTTGTCAGCCGCTCACAGGGTGACCTAGTCCTGGTCTAAGACTCCGAGTAGGCCGATCTGGGGGTGTGGAGGCTAATAACCAAGGGACTCTGGGTGCCAGGTAACATAGTCCTAGTATAGATCTAGATGATGCAGATCGACTCACTCTGATGATGCATCTATCCCCAGAACCCACCTTGGGCCTGAATTATAGTCAAAATATACCACTACCACAAAGTAGCTCAAATGGGAAAAGGGTAGCGATCCCAATGAGCTTAACTCTGAGTCTGAGGGTTGGATGTACTTCTCAGCCTAAGCCCAAGGGGTGCAGTGTACTAGTAGGTGAGGGAGGAACAAGTTTGGGCATACATTTATATAGTTTGCACATAGTCACACCCATACTATCAAGCCTTAGGCGGATGGAAAATGGCCTGTTAAGGAAAGCCCATATGTCTGTGATGTGTCACCCAAGAAAGGTTAAACTCATGGCAGCAGCAGTCGCCTGTATACTTTATGCTCTCAATAAATATGGGCACACGGTCTGTGCTTGCCATTTTGCAAGTTTACATTGAGCAGTGACTAGGTTGCACAAGGTCTCTATTATAAGCTCACTGTTAATGTGAAAATTATCTGCAATCTATATATGTTTTATATCTATATGGGTACAAGGTAGGCCTAATGTTATAATACCCTATGGTCCATATAATATGTTTTCAGATCTAAACAACCTTGATCCAACATTTGGCTACCATCGTGTGTGCTATAGCCATTTTACGGACAAAACAAGAGTGGAACGTGCTGAAGCTTGTAAAAAACGACTGGCTGAAGCCCACATTCCTGAGCTTCAGGAGCAAAGCGGACCAGAACTTCGTCCCCCAACACCATCTCCTAAAAAGCGACTGCGATCTCACCATGTTGCAGCAACCATCAGCCAAGCATCTGCAAGGTCAAGCAATGTGTTGCTAAACATCTGCATCATCTGCAAGAAGGAAACGCTCAGAGAAGGGCCACGGACAAATCGTGTCACTGTAAAACTGATGCAAGCTGAGACATGTGATGCTGGTAAGAAAATTGGTAGATCTTACAATTTGGAATGGTGAAAGTTTAAAGAAAAATAATTTCTATTTAATCTTAACACATATTATATTACTGGTATGTTATTTCTCATATCTTTGATACTGAAATACTTGTGAGCCATTAGTGATGGAATAGAACAGGGAGGTTGACTGAGTTTTACTATTAATTTAATGTCTTTTGATTTATTTGCACACAGGTCTTTTAAGACAAGCAGCTACTGAGAAAGCAGATGAAACCATTCTCAGACACATAAGAGACCGTGATTGTGCTGCCATTGAGGTCAAATACCATGGCAGCTGCTATCGTCAGTATACAAGATTTCTACGGAGTCAGTCTGAATCCTCCAGGTTGTAATTTATTCCTTTATTCCTTTTTATTTTCAAATATATGAATTCAGAGATCCTTTGGGGCTATACAAATTCTTACAAATGAGTAAAGTCATGGTTGTCAAAATGTCAAAAGGGAAAATGTCATAGGTCTCTGCTAAATCAAACTCACTGAAACACTAGTTTTATATTTTTATATAATATTGTGTAGTTTTACTCCAGATACTGTTTGCCCCCCTCCCCTCAGGTAGAAGACTTCGGTCCATTCAGACTAAAACCTCCCGGCACATGAATAGCTTTTTCCCCTCTGCCATCAGACTGCTGAACATTAAGTGACTTATTGACTCTCGTGCACTATGTACAGCAGCTCAACCAGACTCATGACATTCATCACTGTTTTTCTGTTGCATTATCAATTGCACTGTGGTACCCCATATTATCTGCTACTTGCTAATTTATTTAAAACTGCCGTGACTAGTATTACTCATTATTACTATTATTATTATTATTATTATTACTTATTTTTCTACACTTATTGCATGTTTTTAGTCCTTTAGTTTTTTAGTTTATCTCTTTATCTCATCATGTTTTTAATGTTGCAGCATGGCACCGAGACAAATTCCTAGTTTGTGTACTACATGAACAATGGCAATAAATCTGATTCTGATTCCGATTCTGATTCAGATAGCATTGTTTTTTATTTTATTTCCAGATCATCAAGCAGTGAGAGACTTGGTTTCCAGAAAACCTTTGACCTATTTTGTGAGGAGGTGGTTAAGCAGCGCATCATCCAAAACCAAGAAATTATGAGAACTTATAAGTGATTATAGGTAGAGTGGTTCAAAATATAGTCCATCCACACCCATGGTGGCCATCTTGGATTTATGCAAATTAGCGGGGTTCTTTGACCCTCAGTCACACTAATGACCTCGGAAATCGATTCCTCAGGTTAACATTAGCCGAAAAGGACGTCTCCAACGTGATTCTAGGTAGAATGGCTAAAAAGTTAGTCCATCCATGGCAGCCATCTTGGATTTATGCAAATTAGCGTGGTTCTTTGACCCTCAATCACACAGTCGACCTCAGAAATCGATTCCTCGGCTCAACATTATCCAAAAAAGAGGCCTCAAACGTGTTTCTAGGTAGACTGGTTGAAATGTTAGGCCATTCATTCCCATGGTTAGTCGTGGCAGCCATCTTGGATTTAAGCAAATTTGACATAGCTATCCACACCTTTGACAGTGGGAACATCGATTTTCGGATTCAGCAGGGTTTTTTTTACATAGAAATCATCAAAGATCCCGTAGTTCCCAGTTGGGTGCCACGAAAATCATTTTCTAGCCACATTTTGAGGGAGCTGCTCATGGCCTACCCCGCCTCAGCAACTTTCTGGCCAGTTCATGGGTCTCCCGCAGCTGCTCACAGAGATTGTAGTAGTAGTCTATTCCCAGTTCTCCTCTCAGCTCTAGTTCTGGATGGGGCACGAATACCAAGTCTACTGGGGTGCGCAGCTCATGCCCAAATATCAGTCCCGCGGGGGTACATTTAGTAGACTTCTGCACTGCGGTCCGGTAGGACCACAAGACCAGAGGGATATGGTGGTCCCAGTCTCGCTGTCGCTTGTCTGTCAGGATGTCCAGCTAGGTGGACAGAGTCCTGTTAAACTGCTCCACCAGATCGTTGCTTTGGGGGTGCAGGGGAGTAGTTCTAGTTTTCTTGACCCCCCAGGTGCCGACATACTTTCTGGAAGACTTTGTACTAAAAATTCCAGCCTTGGTCACTGTGGAGCTCATCCAGGACCCCGAAGCGGTAGAGCATCTCCCCCAACAGCTTCTCCACAGTGGCTGCGCACTCTGGTCCGGGATTGCATATGCCTCTGGTCACTTTGTGAAGTAGTCCATGGCCACTAACACATAGCCCCTGGTCAGTGACAGGGAACGGGCCCAGGATGTCCACACCCACTCTTTCCAGTGGGGCCCCCATCTGATACTGTTGCAGAGGGGCACGTGATTGCTGTGTGGGGCCCTTCTGTGTGGTGCAGGAGTAGCAGTGGTGGACAAACATCTCCACATCTCGGTGACATCCTGGCCGGTAGTGCTGCCCTTGAAGACAATGCAGGATCTTGGTTATGCCACAGTGCCCAGCCCCCACAGAGCCATGGACCAGTTTGAGGACCTGATCCCGCAGCTGGAGAGGAACCAGGAGCTGTAGGATGTCTTGTTGACTCCTTGGTGACTTTCACCGACGATGCAAGATACCATTATGGCTGACAATGCTGCACCATTGAGGATACAGTGCCTTTGGACTCTGGGTCTAGAAAAGAGACTGCTGGCTGCTTGGGCCACTGGCCAGCCCCCACCCAGGTGTGGACCCTGGAAAGAACTGCATCCTGGTGTTGGGCTTGCTGGATCTGCTGGGAGTTGATGGTCTCCCAGTCACCGTCAAGTGCCACAGCATCCCGCAGTGGAGCAACTTTTGGTTCTGGCAGGCAACGGTCCTCCTGTCTCCTGCAGTATTGGCACCTCTCCACCTCGCACGGCCATCGAGAAAAGGCGTCGGCATTGCCATATAGTTGTCCTGGTCAGTGCTGGATCTCAAACTGGTAATCCTGGAGGGCCTCCACCCACTTAGCCAGCTGCCCCTCCAACTCCTTAAAGCTCAAATGCAACATGAGTGGTGTGGTCAGTTCGGTGGTCACCATGTTCTCCTTCTTGGGAGAGCACAGTGCCCAGACCCATATTGCTGGCATCAGTATCTACAATAAAGACCTTTCCCGGGTCTGGATTTGTCAGTACGGGGACTTCCAACAGGGCAAAGTGGAGGCGGGAGAAGGCCGCAGCACAATCATCAGTCCACTGGAAGGCCTTGCCCTTCTGGGTCAGCTGGTGAAGGGGGCTAGCTATGATGGCAAAGTCCGTGATGAACCTCCAGTAGTATGAGGTAAGGCCCAGAAAACTGTGGAGCTCTGACACATCACCAGGGGTGGCCACTCCCAGACTGTCCTCACCTTATCCGGGTCAGTGGAAACCCCATCAGCACTGATCACATGACCCAGGAATGACACTCCAGCGAAAGAGGTGGCACTTCTTTGGGTTGAGGCATAGCCTCGTCCCACGCATAGCCTGGAAGACCTCCCGAAGGTTCTGGAGTGCCCCTTGAAAGTCTGCATCATGAACCTAGACATCATCCAGGTACACCACACAGCGATCGCAGGGAATAGTGGCAAGGACCCTCTCCATGAGGTGCTCAAAAGCTGCAGGTGCATTATACAGTCCAAATAGCATCACCCAGAACTGCCACAACCCCTTGCGGATTGAGAATGCAGTCTTGGGCCAGGCCTCAGGTGACAGCTCCACCTGCCAGTACCCACTACAGAGGTCCAGGTAGCTGAACCAGGATGATCCTGCAACATAGTCCAAGGCATCATCAATTCAAGGAAGGGGGCAAGAGTTTTTACGAATGGCCTCTTTGAGACACCTGTAGTCCACACAAAACCATCAGATACTATTCTTCTTACACACCAGAACTGCTGGGGCAGCCCATGGGCTCTGTGAGGGTTTGATGACTCCTGCCCTGTGCATCTCCTCAATCTTCTGTCAAGCTGCCAATCTTTTGGCCAGCGGTAGGCATTGAGGACGGACACGGATGGGGGGACCTCTCCTGTATTGATGTCATGGAGGACCATGTTGGTGTGGGTGCAGTCCTCGTCCCTGGCAGTGAACAGTCTCTTCAGTTGGACCTGTTGTTCCTCATCCAAGTTTTTACATTTCCTCTCAGAGAAGTCCTCAACAGCCTGTTGGGTCCCTGTAGACTTTCTCCCTTAAAAGGGATTCTGAAATTGTACTCTTAAGTTGGTTTTTCGTGTGCCGTCTCATCTTTTTACCTTTAAACTTACTCCCTGCTTGTTTCAGGGTAAACAGTTTCTGAAACCCGAGCTGAATTGCTTTCTATATGTGTTGTTTTTCTTTTAATATCTTCCTGCCTGCCCCAGGGACTACAGATGAAAATTGGCGAGAATGCTATAATCTTGTACAGAGCATCTTTACGCTGTGTTTAATGTTTTTCTGTACATGGTCCCTGACACATAAACCAATAAACTAAACTAAACTAAACTAGACGGGCCACTGTCTTGGTGGGCCACAGGGCCACTGGACTTGTGAAGAGCTATGGCTTCCGAGCCCAGGTAGAGGATAGCCCTGGCCACATCCACCACATCTCCCCACTCATCCAGCAGGTCAAGGCCAATGATACCGGGGTCCTGGATGTCAGCCAACCAGAATTGGTGTTGTGATGGGTGGCCAGCAACGGTGACCTGTAGTGTCTTTATCCCCAGGATCTGTGCTCACTCGCCAGTGACTGTGGTGATGTGATGCCTGGTGGGGACCCACCCTTGGAGCATCTACCAGGGCTCGGCAGGAAATCCCTTCTAGGGTACAGTCCACATAGAGTCCATGTACCTGGCCAAGGGAGCCCAGGTGCTGAGTTGGTTGCTTGGAGACTTGAAAAGTCCCTCCCCTCTCTTAGTTTAACAGAGATGCCAGCGGTGGAATCCTGGGTGCTGGAGCTGGGCAGTAGCGGGCCACGTGGTTAAGAACCCCACACTGGTAGCAGCTACCTCACATCCCTTCTCCTGAGGCAGCGGTGTGGTGATCCAGCTGGGAGTGCCTGGCGGGCTGCTTCATACTTCTTACCTTGGTCATAGTCTAGTTCCCCCAGTGCCCATGGTGATGGCAAAGTCCCTCAGGGCATAACATGTGTTCAACCCTCTCTGCTTCTTTCAAGGCAGCTGCCAAGGTTGAGGGAGCCAGGAGGTGTAGGTGCTTGTGACGACTAGGTGTTGCCACTGTTATGATTCTTGTATGTGTAATTGTATTATTTTTGGTAATATTGTAAATGTTATTACCAAAAATAATACAATTACACATACAAGAATCATAACAGTGTACAGTAACAGTGTACAGTGTAACAGTGTAACAATTGTATTATTTTTGGTAATATTGTAAATGTTATCCTCCTCATGGATCGTCACCTTATCATGGTGGGGGGGTTTGTGTGCCCCAGTGATCCCAGGAGCTATGTTGTCCGGGGGCAATTTGCCTCTGATAGGGTCTCCCAAGACAAACTGGTCCTGGGTGAAGGGCCAGACTAAGAACGATCCAACAGACTCTCATGATAAATTGTATATCAAGGATTCAGTGTACCCCGCCCAGTATGGGGTTACCGGGGCCCCACCCTGGAGCCAGGCCTGGGGGAGGGGCTCGAAGGCTAGCGTCTGGTGGCCGGATTTCCACCCATGGGACCCGGCCGGGCTCAGCCCGAAGGAGTTACATGGGTCCGCCCTCCAGTGGGTTCACCACCTGCAGGAGGGATCATGGGGGTCCGGTGCTATGTGGATTAGGTGGCGGTCAAAGGTGGAGGCCTTGGCGGACCGATCCCAAGCTTTCTAAACTGGCTTTTGGTACGTGGAATGTCACCTCTCTGGCGGGGAAGGAGCCTGAGCTGGTGTACGAGGTTGAGCGATACCGGCTAGATATAGTCGGCCTCACCTCAACACACAGCTCCGGTTCCGGAACCAGTCTCCTGGAGAGGGGCTGGAGCTTGGCCTTTTCTGGAGTTGCCCCGGGTGAGAGGCGACAAGCAGGGGTGGGTATTCTTGTATCGCCCCACCTTGCTGCCTCTATATTGGAGTTTTCCCTGGTGGACAAAAGGGTTGCTTCCCTGCGCCTTCGGGTTGGGAAACGGGTCCTGACCATCATTTGTGCCTATGCACCAAATGATGTTTCAGAGTACCCACCCTTTTTGGAGTCTGTGACTGGGGTGCTGGAGGGTACTCCTCCTGGAGACTCCATTGTCCTACTGGGGGACTTCAATGTGCACGTGGGCAACGACAGTGAAACCTGGAGGGGGGTGATTGGGAGGAACGGCCTGCCCGATCTGAACCCGAGTGGTGTTCAGTTATTGGACTTCTGTGCTAACCACAGTCTGTCCATAACGAACACCATGTTCAAGCATAAGGGTGTCCATATGTGCACCTGGCACCAGGACACCCTAGGTCACAGGTCGATGATTGATTTTGTTATCGTATCATCAGACCTGCGACCGTATGTCTTGGACACCCGAGTAAAGAGAGGTGCAGAGCTGTCAACTGATCACCACCTGGTGGTGAGTTGGATCCGATGGCAGGGGAGGAAGCCATTCAGACCTGGTAGACCCAAATGTATAGTAAGGGTGTGCTGGGAGCGTCTGGCTGAGGCCCCTGTCCGGGAGGTCTTCAACTCCCACCTCCGGAAGAATTTCAACCACATTCCGAGGGAGTCTGGAGACATGGAGTCTGAATGGGCCATGTTCTCCACCTCTGTTGTTGAAGCGGCGGCCCAGAGCTGCGGCCGCAAGGTGGTCGGTGCATCTCGTGGTGGCAACCCCCGAACCAAGTGGTGGACACCAGTGGTGAGGGGGGCCATTAAGCTGAAGAAGGAGTCCTATCAAGCTTGGTTGGCTTGTGGGACTCCCGAAGCAGCTGAGGTGTACCGGCAGGCCAAGCGGAGTGCAGCTCGGGTGGTTGCTGAAGCAAAAATGCGGGTATGGGAGGAGTTTGGTGAGGCCATGGAACAAGACTTTCGGTCGGCTTCAAAGAGATTCTGGCAAACTGTTCGGCGGCTCAGGAGGGGAAAGCAGCTCCCCGTCCACACTGTGTATGGTGCAGATGGGACACTGTTGACTTCAACTGGGGATATCGTCGGGCGGTGGAAGGAATACTTTGAGGATCTCCTCAATCCCACTGATACGCCTTCCACAGAGGAAGCAGGGTTTGTGGACGAGGGGGATGACTCGCCTATCACAGGGGCTGAGGTCGCCAAGGTGGTTAAAAATCTCCTTGGTGGCCGGGCCCCGGGGGTGGACGAGATTCGCCCTGAGTACCTCAAGGCCCTGGATGTTGTTGGGTTGTCATGGTTGACACGCCTCTGCAACATTGCGTGGAGGTCGGGGGCAGTGCCTTTGGCATGGCAAACCGGGGTGGTGGTTCCTCTCTTCAAAAAAGGGGACCGGAGGGTGTGCTCCAACTTTAGAGGGATCACACTCCTCAGCCTCCCTGGGAAGGTCTATGCCAAGGTACTGGAGAGGAGAGTCCGGCCGTTGGTCGAACCTCGGATTCAGGAGGAGCAATGTGATTTTCGTCCTGGCCGTGGCACATCGGACCAGCTCTTTACCCTCTCGAGAATTCTTGAGGGTTCGTGGGAGTTTGCCCAACCAGTTTACATGTGTTTCGTGGACTTGGAGAAGGCATTTGACCGCGTCCCTCGTGGATTTTTGTGGGGGGTGCTTCGGGAGTATGGGGTATCGGGCTTGTTGTTACGAGCTATTCGGTCTCTGTACGACCGTTGTGAGAGTTTGGTTCGTATTGCCAACACTCGGTCGGAGTCATTCCCAGTGAGAGTTGGACTCCGCCAGGGCTGCCCTTTGTCACCGATCCTGTTCATAATTTTTATGGACAGGATTTCTAGGTGCAGCCAGGGAATGGAGGGTGTCATGCTTGGTGACCACAGGATCTCATCTCTGTTGTTTGCAGATGATGTTGTCCTGTTGGCTTCATCCAGCAATGACCTACAGCTCTTGCTGGGACGGTTTGCCGCTGAGTGTGAAGCAGCTGGGATGAGAATCAGCACCTCCAAGTCCGAGTCCATGGTCCTCAGCCGGAAAAAGGTGGATTGTCCTCTCCAGGTTGGGGACAGGCTCCTGCCCCAAGTGGAGGAGTTTAAGTATCTTGGGGTCTTGTTCACAAGTGAGGAGAAAATGGAGCGAGAGATCGACAGACGGATTGGAGCAGCATCTGCAGTGATGCGGACGTTGTACCGGTCTGTTGTGGTGAAGAGGGAGCTTAGTTCTAAGGCAAAGCTGTCGATTTACCAGTCAATCTACGTTCCTACTCTCACCTATGGTCACGAGCTTTGGGTAATGACCGAAAGAACGAGATCACGGATACAAGCGGCTGAAATGAGCTTTCTCCGTAGGATTGCTGGACTCACCCTCAGAGATAGGGTGAGGAGCTCAGTCATCCGGGAGAGGCTCAGAGTAGAACCGCTGCTCCTCCACATTGAAAGGAGTCAGTTGAGGTGGTATGGGCATCTGATTAGGATGCCTCCTGGACGCCTCCCACTTCAGGTGTTTCAGGCACGTCCCACTGGGAGGAGACCCCGGGGCAGACCCAGGACTCGGTGGAGAGACTATGTCTCCCAGCTGGTCTGGGAACGCCTTGGTATCCCCTCTGAAGAGCTGGAGCAGGTGGCTGGGGAGAGGGAAGTCTGGGCTTCTCTGCTTGAACTGCTGCCTCCGCGACCCGGACCTCCGGAAAAGCGGTAGAAGATGGATGGATGGATGGATGTAAATGTTATTTGATTGTTTCTCTAGTGCACATTATTGTATCTGTCTGTGATTAATTGATTGCCTTTGTGAGATATTGTACCGCTAATTATTTGGGTAAAAACAATTGATAGCTATTAATTCACATACCTTTACCAACATGCTTCCTGTGGGTGTCCGGGCAAAAGACTCTATCAGAGGGTGAATGCCTTTTAAAGGACACCTGCAGGAAGGATGCATGCTATGGTAAGTTATAGGGGAGATTTAGATTTGTAAATAGGGGTTAAATTATTTATTGAATTATTTATTGATGTTATTTATGGTGTGTTATGTATATTTATTCTATTTATTAACTGGGGAAAATATGATGGACTTTTAGATATTAATGGGTATGTGTAAGGTAAAGGAAAATGTTATTGTTTTACCTGGGATTTGGTATGGTCCATATTAGCTTTATTATCTCTGAGAATATATAAACAGGTGATGTTTGATTGTAGAAGAGTTGGGTTGTTGGATGTAAAGACTGAGAGATGCTCAGTGTGGTTCATTGACGATCGTATTTTGGATTATGGATGTCGGTATCGACTTGTTTACCTGAGAGACTGGAATTATTAATAAAGAGAATTGGAAACTGAAACCTCGCCTCTGCTTTCCTCACACCATTTGTGACAATGCTTGTGGAGGAGTTCAAGCTGAAATCCTCAGGTGAAAGCCTGGGCAGCAAGCTCCTCCTGGATCTCCATCATGAACCCAGGGTGTCCTTGGCGTGTGTACATAAGCAGATCAGCCACGTATGCCCCGAGGCTCTCTCCAGCCTATCTCCACCAGTTAGTGAGTTGGTCTCTGGCATTGTCAGCATAGACCTGGTGACCAAAACGCTGCTGGATGGCTGCCTTGAATGATGCTCAGTCTTGGAGTTCAGAAGGCTGCAGATCTGTGAGTACTTGCCGAGCTCCACCCTCAAGGGAGAGGGTGACATTGCATGCCGTCTCTTCGGGCGACCAAGCATTAAGCAGTGTTGCAAGTTGGACCTGTGTCAGGTTGATGTCTGCTGGCTCTTCTCCATTGTAGTGAAGAAGCTTCACTGTAGGTTTCTGTCGGTTCTCGTAGAGCTGTGCAGATCTCTCTCTCGCCATGTCTCTGTCTGCATAAGGCAGGCCAGTAGCCAGTGCTGAGGAGGGGTCTCAACGTCAAGGTTCTGCCAGCTACTCCATCCACCGATCCATGTGCCCCACCAGCTGTTCTGGCCGCCATTCTGTGTGCGACTGACGTGACTCAGGATGGGTCACTTCCCTGTCGATCACTGCCCTCGGTTGCAATGGGATTGTCGGCTCATAGTTCCCCCCGTTGGCGGTCCCCGCCTTGTCTTGAAAAAGGCAAAAAGAGGGGTACACTTGCTCTGTCTGGTCTGCTCTGCCTTGAAAAAGGCAGAAATCGGAGTACGCTTGCTCTCTCTGGTAGGTCGCTCTTGTTTTGACACCGGCATTCACCATGGAGCCCTGCTGCAGTGATCTGATCTATAGCAGCTTCTATGCTGGCAATGAGACTGTTAATCTCTTGCTGATTTGCCATTCTTTGAAATCTCACTTCTGACACCAATGTAACGAGCAATGGCTTTCAGGCAATAAAGAGGCATCTTATTGTTCAGTCAGCTTTTATTTTTCACACACTCGAACATGTCAAAATGGCCAAGGTCATAAGTTACACCTACGCGTTCAATAATGGTTTCCCCACACTATTACCCACAATCCTCCAGTCCTGGTCTCATTGAACCATTCCCCCTCACTTGGCCAATCACCTCCCAGAGGGCGGCCAGACGCCACAGTATAAAAGTTTCTCAAGTTCACCCTCAGACAGATTTACATTTTTTTAACCTTTATTTAAAGAGGCAAAACATAGCAAGAACACATTCGTATTTACAACTGTGGGGACGGGGGCAAAGTAACACGAGACAAATATATTAAAAGAAAGATTTACGAAGACACAGTTAAAACACACAGCCATAATAACAGCTAAAACAAAACACACTATCACAAGACATTACATAGACATAGCTAAAATATATACAGTACAAAAAGGCAGCCAAAGAGGACATGTTGGTTGATGAACCTTATCATGTCATCACCTTACCACCTATGTTTAGCAGTTCGAGTGCCAACAGCATTCTTCCTTAACATGGTTCATAATCATAGTTTTAAAAGCTGCTTTAGATTATGAAAGCATCCAACTTCAGTGTTTTTTGTGGGTCATTCCAGTCTCTGGCTGCAGCAGACTGAAAGGATGACAAACCTATTGACGGTTTTGTTTTTGGGGACTGTCAACCAAATTAAATATGCAGATTGGGTGTTATATACGGAGGATGAAGTGTGCAATAGCTAATTCAAGTGTGTGTGGGGGGGCAGACCAAAGACAGTTTTGTTTATTAAGATCTCTGAAAGATCAAGGCCATCACAGGCGACCCCTCACATCCCGCCCACCACCTGTTTGACCTACTTCCCTCTGGACGACAGGTCAGATCAATTAGGTCCCACACCTCCAAACTGACAAACAGTTTCTTCCCCTGGACCATCTGAACTGCAAACAGTCAGAGGTCCCACCCCACTCCCTCTGAACACTCACATGCACAGAACTGAGGACCTTTTTAATTATCACAATAACACACTTGTCTTTGCGCTCCGCACTTTCATGTATATTCACCCATCTGTGAAACCACTACCATTCCTAGGCATATTTTCCATAATCCTTGGGCCATTTTATTCTAGCCACTTCCATACCTGTGTATATTTCCATAATCCTGGGCTATTTTCAGTCGTGAGTTTAATCATGTGTTCTATAACCGTGTTTTATCAAATCTTTCTCTCTTACTTTATTGCGCAGTAGCCTGGTGGAGAACCCACAATTTTGTTGTACTGTACAACTGTACAATGACAATAAAGCCTATTCTATTCTGTTCTGCTCTATTATATTCACATAAACCAGAGAATTTTGCAGCGAACATATAATGCTGGTCAATCAAGAGAGGAATATAAAGTGCAATGATGTGTTCCGAAGGAAGTATTTGTTACAAACTGGATGGCAGAGTGGTAAAGGACATTAAGCTTTTGCAAGCCCTTACATGTTATTTTGTAGATGATGTCACCATAATCAAACATGGGAAGGATGGTCATTTGAACCAGTGTTTGCCTGGCAGAAAAAGTCAAAGAGGAACGCATTCAATTTGACCTTGGACTGTAGCTTGTCAATGTGGTTTGAAAAAGAGTGTTAGCTAGCCAGATTCCCAAGTATTTATACTTTGCAACCTAGTCTAGACGTATCCCATCAATGGTGGAAATGCTTGGGGTATTTGAGGAGATATAGCCCTTTTTGCTAAATCACATGACTTTAGTCTTGGAAGTGTTCAACTGGAGATGCAATCTGTAGAGGGCCTGCTGGAGTCTACTAAAGCTAAGTTGAAGTTATTGACAAACTATATCTGGGGAGGGGCCAACAGAATAGATAACTGTGTCATTAGCATAGAGATGGATGGATGGATGGATGAATCTGTTACAGAGTTTACTTTGTTATTAATGTAAATTGAAAAAGGGTGGGGCCTCGGATTGATACTTGTGGGGCACCTTTATTGACAGGGAGGGGCTGAGTGAAAAATTGCTCCAATTTCACACACTGAAAAATGCCCAATTGGTGCATTAAATCTGAAAATCTGAAAAAAGTGACTTTATAAAAATCGTACTGTGGGCGACCCCCACAGACTACGGGTCAAGCAGAGCGCTCAGCTGGAGCAGTTAGCAGAACAGTGAGATGTATGGACTGATATCAATAGGCAGCCTCTCTTTGTCTAATTCCAGTGCCAGTAATCCTGCTATTGATATGTGTGACTGTAATGCAAATGTCCATGCCTTCCTGCTGTTTACTGTGATGCTAATATGCCATGCATGCATTGTCTAGCTGGGTATATAAGTCAACTGCATATCGCTTGCTCTCTCTCTCTTTCTCTCTTTTTGATCACACGCATTGCCTGTTTGCTGCCTAGAGACACAGGGCTCACTTCAGCGCGCTCCCACAGCGCTGGGGTGAACTCTCGTGATGGAGGATGAATAAAACGCCCTTTTAAACTTCAGTTCGCCGTGTCTGCCTGCACTTATTCCGTGCCTCCAACTGGTGACCCTTATCTTATCCTCTACAGTAGTGACCCCGAATACAAGAACACACTGACGACGAACGAACGCAGCCCCCAGCGGTGACTCCAACGACGAATGAACGCAGCAGCCTGACGCGAATGGACTGCCCTCCCTTCTGCCACGCGGGAGACCTCGATGCAGAGCCAACATCAGGCGAACTCCCCCGGAGATCATCCACGTCTGGGAAGCTGCAGAAGGTGTCATTGTGCGACCCTCGCCTGAGATCTGGACATCCACGCTGGGGCCGGCCGAGGGATAAAGAACGTCTACTCCCTCTCACCGCTCCTCCGCATCCACACGAGACGCACGCACCTCGTCCTCTCTCCACGACGGCGACCTCCAGGGCCGGACGGAGAACGCAGCGCGTGGACCAGAATGCACCATGACCCGGCACGAGCGAATGACAGCAACAGCCTGAACAGGGAGGACCATCGGCGCCGACGACGCTGATTTCCATCAAGATCCCTGACCCTGACCCACCTCTCAACAGCGGACCACCCACGCACCGAACCCCCACGCGCACACTGGGGGGTTACGAGGACAGCGCACCACGCACGGGACAATACCGGCTCCACAGACTGCCATCGTCCTCCGCCGCTGCACATGCCCGAGAAACACGGCCAATCGCCATCCTCGGAACCTTCAGGGCTGCTCACACACCTGAAGCAGACACGCAGCACACAGGACTTTGTATGGGTCTCAGCCACGGCGCACAATGGGAATTCAGCCGTCAGCCATCCCCGAGGGCTTTAGGGCTGCGCGCGCACCTAAAGCCAACACGCCAAGTCCCTCACACAGCTTCAGCTCCTGTTTTTCTTCATGGCCGCTACGCATCCTCGCAGGACTGAACCGCGAGAGGAGTCAGAGACCAATGTTTCTTCTCACAGCCACTGTGGATCTCCGCCATGTTCAACGGGAAAGCCCCTCACCATCGCGGATCCACACGCAATTTTTGTGCGGCCCAGACAACTTTGCCGTCCCGGGCCGGCACTTGCTACCCCCACCCCCCTCCTCCCCCCTCCTCCGGCACAGAGCTTTTCCCGCAGCTCGCTTCCAAAGCCGGACGATCGACGCCTCAGCCCCCTGCTGAGCCCTCTGGGGGGGAGTGGTGTGGGCGACCCCCACAGCCTACGGGTCAAGCAGAGCGCTCAGCTGGAGCAATTAGCAGAACAGTGAGATGTATGGACTGATATCAATAGGCAGCCTCTCTTTGTCTAATTCCAGTGCCAGTAATCCTGCTATTGATATGTGTGACTGTAATGCAAATGTCCATGCCTTCCTGCTGTTTACTGTGATGCTAATATGCCATGCATGCATTGTCTAGCTGGGTATATAAGTCAACTGCATATCGCTTGCTCTCTCTCTCTTTCTCTCTTTTTGATCACACGCATTGCCTGTTTGCTGCCTAGAGACACAGGGCTCGCTCCAGCGCGCTCCCACAGCGCTAGGGTGAACTCTCGCGATGGAGGATGAATAAAACGCCCTTTTAAACTTCAGTTCGCCGTGTCTGCCTGCACTTATTCCGTGCCTCCAACTGGTGACCCTTATTTGATCCTCCACAGTACCACATTTTTAATGCAAAAGTTTCAGATTTATAAGAAAAAAATTGCAAATTTATGAGAGAAAAAGGTGATTTTTTTTCAGGGAAAAAGACACATTTGTAAGAAAAAAAGTTGCAAATTTATAAGAAAAAAGTCCCAAATTTTTGAGAAAAAAGTTAGAGAGTTATGACAAAAAAGCTGAAAAATAATGAGGAAAAAGTTACAAAATTTTAAAAAAGTGACTTTATAAAGTTCATACCACATTTTTAATGTTGAGCAAATTTACAGCAAAAGTTGCAAATTTACAAGAAAAAAAAAATTGCATTTATAAGAAAAAAGTTTTTAGAAAAAATCAAATTTATAAGAAAAAGTTGTAAATTTCCAAAGAAAAAATAAGCAAATTCATGAGAAAAAAGTCTTATTTTTCAAGAAAAAGATTGGAAATTTATGGAAAAAATGTGAAACTTTACATGGAAAAAGTAACAAATTTATAAGAAAAGATTTACAATTTTTTAGAAAAAGTTTCAGATTTATGAGACAAAAGTTGAAAAATAATGAGAAAAAGTTACAAAAATTTTAAAAAAGTGACTTTATAAAATTCATGCTGTGGAGTGTGTGAAATAAGAGTCGGGCCCATGGCACACAGTTTATTACACACTTCACATCTCTCTAGCACAGAACAGACTGAACATTTCAGCAGGCACTCTCCTCTTAAGTTTCATGGCATTTCTCCACACACAACATGACATTTGCATCACACTGCATCCAACCCCCTACGTCCTTGACTCCTTCCTGCTATCTCCAGGAACCTCCTGATCATTGTTCTCCCATGTTTATCCACTGTCTCTTGTCTGAGATGCTAAATAATCTGGCTCCACCAAGGTGCTAAAATACCATATTTTTAATGTTGTGCAGAGCTAAATGTGACAAAAATGCTGCTGGTAAATTCACCATGTGTTGAAATAGGCACCCCATAAAATTAACTTTACTATTATTATTATTGTTCCATTAAAAAGCACAATGGACATGATTTTCTGCTTAAAACAGGTTCAAGAAAAATGCATCAAACTGAACATGCCGCTTTATGTAGTCTTCATTGACTTCAGTAAAGTCTTTGATACTGTATTGCGACAAGGACTTTGGCAGGTACTCAAGAAATATGGCTGTACAGAGAAGTTTGTCAGCCTGACCGAGGCACTCCATTCAAGTATGCAAGCAAATGTGGCAATGAGTGGTTCAGTGTCTAAAGACTTTTCAGTAAGCAACAGGGTGAAACAAGGGTGCATGCTGGCGCCTACACTCTTCTCGCTATATCTGGCAGCCATGCTTGAGGTGGCCTTCAAAGACTTCAGAAGGAGTATACATTCAAACAAGGAAAGAAGCAGACTTGTTCAGTGTGGCACAGTTTAAAGCCAAGAGTAAGACATCAATAAAGGTAGTAAGAGAAATGCTCTTTGCCGACGACAGTGCTCTAGTTGCACACAGTGCAGAAGATATACAATCTTTAGTGGAGAAATTTGTAAGAGCAGCTAGCCAATTCAGCCTCAAAATCAACATCAAGAACACAGAGTGCCTCTATCAACCACCAAAGTTCCAGTTATCAACATCACTACCAGAAGAGATACAGCATTGGTACAGAGACACTAGTCAAGTGTAAGACTTTCAAGTATCTAGGGAGTACTGTTTCAGACAATGCTAGGCTGGAGGATGAACTATCTCTCAGAATGGGAAGAGCGAGCGCTGTGTTTGGAAACTTGAGGGAGAGACTGTGGAACAATTGACATGTGTCTATCCATGTGAAATGCAAAGTATACAGAGCGACAGTACTGGCTACTCTATTGTATGGTGCTGAAACTTGAACTCTCTACAGGGTGCAGGTAAAGAAACTCCACGCACACATGATGAGACACCTTCGAGCCATAATGAACATGTCATGGAAAGACAAGATAACCAACATTAAAGTGCTGAAAAAAGCTGGTCTACCATCAATGGAGGACATGCTAATACAGATGAACCTGAGTTGGCTCAGACATGTTGAGAGGATGGACCACCAGCGTCTCCCTCGGCAGTTACTCTACTCACAGTTATGCGAGGGCAAACGCAATCAGGGTAGACCAAGGCTCAGATTTAAAGACACTGTAAAAAGAAACTTGAATTTGGATATAGACAGGAGTTCCTGGCAGCAGAAGGCAAAGGTCAGAGCTGCGTGGAGGAATCTGATCAGACCTAAATGAAACAGTCATTGTTGCCCACAACAGACTGCTATGATGATGATGATGATGTTGGAAAAAGTTACACTGCATTTATATGGTGAAATTCTTATAAACAAAGCTGCCTTTTTAGTCTAAAATCTGCAGGCTGTTATTATACAGTGCAGATATGAATATATCTCTGTTTTTCATTGTTATTTAAATGTAACCATTCTGTTCCAGTTTATTTGAGCTGATATTGATCCAGATCTAATTACTTTCTGAGACCTACCTGCAGGTCAGAGTGGATCCTCATTAATAATAATAAAAACCATTAAAATCAGAGGTGTCTGTGGTGACATCCAGCTTCAGCAGACTGAACACGCTCACATTTAGTCACTCATTACACTTCTCTCTGTCTGTGTCGTAACATGGACCCTTGTCTATTTTTTTAACCAACCGAATAAACAGCTGGGGGGGGGGGGCTTATACTGTAATGCTCTGCACTGATTGGTTATTGCATCAAACAGGGGGTACTCACTATGAAGTAATAAATGTGCAAATATAAGTTAGGTATAAATTTGCAATGCCAATTTAAAAATTAAATAAGTGGCAAATTGTGATTTAATTACAAACAATAAAAACAGATAGATGTACTTTATTGATCTCAAAGTGGGAAATTACAGATGTATGGTTACAAATGCTGGATGCATCCAGATGAGTGTTGCAAATTTATGAGAAGAAATATAAAAATTTACAGGAAAAAAGTCACAAATTTATAAGAAAATAGTTGCAGATTTATGAGAAAAAGATTGAAAAATAATGAAAAAAGTTGTAAATTTATAGCAAAAAGTGGCAAATTTACAAGGAAAATTTTATGAGAAAAAAGTTACAAATTTATTTTAAACAAAGGTCACAAATTTATAGGAAAAAAGTGCAGATTTATGAGAAAAAAATTGAAAAATTAAGAGACAAAGTCTAAATTTTACATGAAAATGGTGGTAAATTTAGAAGAAAAAATTGCAGATTTATCAGAAAAAATTAACAAATTTTTGAGAAAAAAATTCAAATTTAACGCGAGAGAAAGTCACAAATTTATGATGTAAAACATTGCAAAAAAGAGACTATTGCTAATTTACAAGAAAAGATGCAAATTTATAAGAAAAAAGTTGAAAATTTATAGTAAAAAGTTGCAAACTACAAGAAAAAAAATAGCACATTTGAGAAAAAAGTTGCAGATTTATGAGGAAAAAAGTTGAAAGATAATAAGAAAAAAGCTGCAAATTTACAACAAAAAATAGCAAATTTATGATAAAGGCTACGTTTTTAGAAAAAAGTCAAATTTATAAGAAAAAAGTTGTAGAATTATGACAAAAAAGTTGAAAGATTGGGAGAAAAAAGTCTAAATTTTATAGGAAAATGGCTGTAAATTGACAAGAAAACTACTGTAAATTTATGAGAAAAAAGTAATACATTTTTGAGAAAAAAAACGGAAATTTAGAGGGAAAAAGTCAGATTTATGAGGAAAGATTTTCTAAATTTCTAGAAAGCTATTGATAATTTACAAGAAAAAAAAATGCAAATTTATGAGAAAAAAGGTGAAAAATTACAGGAAAAAATCATAAACACGAGGGTGACTGAAAAGTTCATAGTGGTCAAATTTGACCAAATATGGTTTATTTCTCAGCTGCAGGGATCCAAGCGCTGCAACACCGATGGAAGAAGTGTGTGGACCGAAGGGGAGACCAGGTTGAAAAATAAACCACATTTGGTCAAATCTGACCACTATGAACTTTTCAGCCCTGACTCGTATAGAAGAAAAAAGTTGCAAATTTTTGAGAAAGAATTTTTTTTAATTATAAGAAAAAATTAGCAGATTTATGACAAAAAAAAGTTGAAAGATTGGGAGAAAAAATTCTAAAATTTACGTGTTGTAAATATACAAGAAAAAATAGCAAATCTATGAGAACAAAAAGTCAAACATTTTCAAGAAAGAAGGTGCAAATTAATGAGAGAAAAATCATTTTCATTTCAATTTATAGGAAAATTTTGTAATTGACAAGAAGAAAAGGACAAGTTTACGAGGAAAAAATTAGCAAATTTATAAGAAACAAAGTTGAAAAATTTACTTTTTCTCATAAATTTGCATTTTACTTGTAAATTTTCAACTTTTTTCTTGCAGATTTGAAAATTTTGACATTTACATTTATTAATTTATCCTCATGCTAATCAGGTGAATACCCCCATCCTCCTCGTTAAAAAAAAAACAAATCACCTGCTGACTTTAAGCTATTCTAGCTTAAAAATGCTTCAGATTTTATAGTTTATTATAAATAAATGAAATGTAATCATGTGCATGTGTGTGTTCTTGTTTAGAAGCTGCCCCACACATGGAGGTATTTATAATATGGGCCACCATAACCCTGAGGGACAACTGGAGTTTAAATTTGAACTCACCCCCTCACCCAAACAGAGAGAGAGAGAGAGAGAGAGAGAGAGAGTTTTAAAAAAAATGCCTTTATTGCACAATTCAAAAAATGTAAGAGCACCAATATCATTCCATCAAGTGTCTCACATTGGAAAAGTGCAAACATAAGTCACCCCCCCCCACACAACACAAAGTATTCCCTGCAGTCCACCTATTCCACATTGCCAGTGGCAGTAGTCCGAGTCTTCCTTGTAGTCCGTGCAAAAACGAGCCACAGGCCTCCAGTTCTTAAGCAAGGCCAAGTCCCCTTCCTCCGGCAGCAGAGATAGCGCTGCACGCCCGCAGCCAGTTCCGTTGTACGTCCCAGTGACATTTTCCTCATCTCAGATGGATTGTAGACCTTAGACCATGCGGGATTTTTAAGCAAGTCATCTTTGCAGCAGGCTCGTCCAGATTGTAGAAAGAAAACGTTGGGGCATCCATGCCCTGCAGGCGAGTAAACTGTGACCTTGTAGTCCGTGCAAAGAAGAGCCACAGGCCTCCCGTTTTCAAGCCAGGCCAAGTCCCCGTCCTCGGGCAGCAAAGATAGTGCTGCGCACCGGCAGGAGACCAGTAAAGATCCATTTCTGTGACAGTCAATTACAGTCAATTAGAAACGTCATAAAAGTCTGATCGAACAATATCCCAAAAATGCGTAAAACAGGCAGAGGAACGACCGCCATTTATTCCTTCTGTCGGGCGCGCTTGACCCCTGTTCCCCCTGCTGCTTTATGCAGGGCTGTCAGGTGTTTTTTGAGGCGAAAACGTTTCCTTTCATCCAGGAGGTCAAGACCAACCTGCCTTCTTAGCACATTAACAGACTTGATGAATTTATCAGTGTCGCTGAAGTAGTCAGTGACTTTAATGGCCTTGTTATAGGTTTCATCCAGAAAAGCATTTATTTCTTCCAGTGAATACAAATTTGTGTTTGTACTGCATTTTGCCTCAATAGACTCAGTATTAGACACAGTGTCGGGATCAGATTCCATTTCCTCATCAGCACAACTCAGCTGAGTGTTTGGTTCATCTGGACCGGTGGATTCATCATGAGTCACATTTTCCTGGACGCCACCCACAGCAGCTGACTGTCGCTGCTCTGTCTCCTGCTCTGAAATGGTATCAGCCTCCGGAAGCACAGCCGCTGATGTCACACAGCGAGATGATTCTGACACACCATCAGTGACAGTTTGGGCGCCATCAGCAGCAACACTCCCGGCCGTAAGCTGGGCTGTGGGCGCCACAGCTGGGCTGTCCACAGACACAGCGGCAGGCTCCGGAGCAGGACCGGCGGAAGGCCCCGCAACGTTGTCCGTAGTAGCGGCGGGAGCGGAGGCCGTGCCGGCAGCCACAGCTGCGGCGGAAGACCCAGCAACGCCATCCACAGCAGAGGCGTGAGCGGAGGGCGCACCGCCGGCACCAGCCGTGGATCCATCAGAGCCCCCTGCCCGCTGCTTGTGCAGACAAGCGAACCGTTTATGGCCCACGTCTCCACATTAAAAACACTTCATCTGTCCTGAGCTCGCATACACCATATAGGAGCCGTCCCCGTGTTTCACCCGGAAGGACACTTCCAGAGTCGCAGTTGGCGAGTCCGAAAACATGAACACCTGTCGCCTGAGTGATTTCACATGTTTTAACTTGGCCTCCTTGCATCCCAAAGTCAGAGTTCTAAATGGGCCCGCAAACTTCCCAAATCTGCAGAGCTCCATCGCCAACTGCTCGTCAGTGATGAAAGGTGGAACACCTGAGACGGTGATACGCGTTGATGGGACAGCTAAGGGGGACACCTGTACATACGTGTCCCCGATAACAACACTGCTTGCAATCAGGGTAGAGAGAGAGAGAGAGAGAGAGAGAGAGAGAGAGAGAGAGAGAGAGAGAGAGAGAGAGAGAGAGAGAGAGAGAGAGTGAGCTCTTCACCCAGCAAGAGTTAGCTGCCGTTAGCATTCATTCATTCATTCATTCAGGGTCATTTCTACGGTTCTTATACTGCACGGACTGGTCATATCACATCTACAGCTCACCCCACACACCACCTCTCTCCAGTAATGCTTTATATGGACTTTTAAATTACAAGTCTTACATTAGTCTGCGATACAGACCTAATCCACTAGTGCTAGCCTCAAACTTGGTGTTACCATCAACAGACAGATCTACGAGAACAACAAAACAGGGTGGGTGAGGTGAACTGGGGTTCAAGATGTGAAGAGGCCGGTGTAATTATTCAGAGGTGTGTTTTGGATAACAATCCAAAGCACTCCTGCTCATCCCTTTAATGCAAAGAGGTGCATTATCTGAAGTGAACTGTGATCATGACAGGTTTTGCGCTGACCAAACCCCGTGCATATGAGCAAAGATGCACCCGATAGTAACGCTGCTTGGTAATAAGGAAGACATCAATCACAGTTGGCGTCAGTTAGTTATTTTAGAGTGAACAAATGGGTAAGAGATCATGTTGGGCTGAAAAATCAGCTGAAGGGTTTAATGTAGTGTGCACAGATGCAACACACAGACATGAATGGGTTTAAAACTTCAGGAAAAGAGGATGATGCCTGTGTGTAAATTTTCATTACACCACATTCCAAATTATTATGCAAATAGGATTTATTGTCATAAACATTCAATTTTTTGTTTTTCAATTAAACTCATGGTTGGTTTTGTGTCTCAGGGCTCTTTGGCTTACTGATATCAATCTTAGACACCTGTCATAATTAGTTTGCCAGGTGAGCCCAATTAAAGGAAAATTACTTAAGAAGGATATTCCACATTATTAAGCATGCCACAGGTTTCAAGCAATATGGGAAAGAAAAAGGATCCCACTGCTGCTGAAAAGCGTCAAATAGTGCAATGCCTTGGACAAGGTATGAAAACATCAGATATTTCACAAAAACTTAAGTATGATCATTGTACTGTGAGGAAATTTGTGGCTGATTCAGAGCACAGTTGGGTTTGTGCAGATAAAGGCATAATGAGGAAGGGTTCTCCCAGACAAGTTAATCAAATTAAGAAAGCAGCTGCTAAAATGCCATTACAAAGCAACAAACAGGTATTTGAAGCTGCTGTTGCCTCTGGAGTCCCATGAACCTCAAGGTATAGGATCCTCCAGAGGCTTGCAGTTGTGCATAAACCTACTATTTGGCCAACCATAACCAATGCTCACAAGCAGCAACGGCTGCAGTGGGCCCAGAAATACAGCGGAGAAAGTAAGTACTGAACACGTCAACATTTTTCTCGTTAAACACATTTCTGATGGAGCCATTGACCTGAGCTTTTCACCAGATATCAGTAACAACTCAACTAATCCATACATATAAAGGAATTGAGACAACTGTGCTCACAAAACAAGTTATATTTAATAAAGAGGAATGATACAGAGAATAAGTATTGAACACACTTGGTGAAATTCATTTAATATTTAGTAGTAAAGCCTTTGTTGGAAAAACAGCTTCCAGACACCTCCTGTATGGAGAACCTATAGGTATAGGCATTATCTGGAGTGATTTTAGACACAAACTGTCAAATCTTGAAGGTTCCGTGGGTGTGTCTTCTATGTAGTGATGGTGAAACTGAGGCCTTATAAAACAATGAACAACTTTGAGACAATTGCGTCATGATCGACACAGTGTTATGAAACATTTAATAAAGCGTGCCATCTGCTGACTGAGTGTGAGAACGCATCTGTGTGGAAGGCCTGAAAAAAATCTCAATTTTTTTTTTTTTTGAACATTTGGCGATACAAGGTCTGTTGAAAATTGGATGGTAGGAACAAGCAATACAGAGCAAACTAAAAAAAAAAAAATCTAATTCCAATGGAACCCTCTCAAATTTCCACCAAGCCCTCAAGTCACGTGATGTGACTGACATAACGAGGCCTCACTTGCTACAGTCATGTGACTGTGGGCGTGCTGAAACAGCACTCCATGCAGCTCTCATGACACTTCCGCTTTATAATGCTCGAATCAGTGTCAAGTGGGCGATGTCGAGCGTAACATCACTACTTCTATGAACTCGGATTTTCAGTTTGTTCCATAGATTTTCAATTGGATTCAGGTCAGGTGACTGACTGGACCATTCTAGCAGCTTTATTTTCCTTCTCTGGAGCCAGTTGAGAGTTTCCTTGGCTGCGTGTCTGGGATCATTGTCTTGCTTAAATGTCCACCCTTGTTTCATCTTCAGCTTCTTGGCAGATGGCAACAAGGTTCTTATCAATGATGTCTCTGTACATTTGTCCATTCATCTTTCCTTCAATTATGTGAAGTCTGCCTGTATTATGTACTGAAAAACACCTTCACACCATGATGGGATGTGCAGTGCCATTTTTCCTCCAAACATGCTGTGTACTGTGGCATCCAAAAAGTTCAATTTTGGTCTCATCTGACCAGACTATATATTCCCAGTATTTTACTGGCTTGCCCAAATGCTATCATACAGCCCATGTCGGCTGAGTGCATTACTTACTGTTTTCTTTGAAACAGCAGTACCTGCTAACTTCAGGTCTTTCTGGAGTCTCCACGAGTGGTCTTTGGCTCTTGGATAACTCTTCTGATAATTCTTTTGACTCTTCTATCAGAAATCTTGTGAGGAGCTCCTGGTCGTGGCCAGTTTATGGCAAAATGATATTCTTTCCACTTCTGAATGATGGCTCCAACAGCGCTCACTGGAACAGTCAGCAGTTTAGAAATGCACCTGTAATCGAGGCCATCATTATGTTTTGCAACAACAAGGTTGCAAAGGTCTAGAGAAAGCTCTTTGATTCTACCCATCATGAGTTCTTTGTGGTGTGACAGTCTGATATTCACAGACCTTTTAAAAAGGCTATCAGTCAGGACTTAACCAGCTGAAATTAATTTAAATGGGGGATAGAACGCCAGTTTAGAAAGCCAGTTTAAAAAGCTTGGGATCATTCCGCCAAGGTTTCTGCCTTTGACCGCCACCTCATCCACATAGCACCGGACCCCCATGATCCCTCCTGCAGGTGGTGAGCCCACTTGAGGGCGGACCCATGTAACTCCTTCGGGCTGAGCCCGGCTGGGTCCCATGGGTGGAAACCCGGCCACCAGACGCTAGCCATCGAGCCCCCCCCCCCCCCGGGCTGCTCCAGGGTCGGGCTTGTTGTTAAGAGCTATTCGGTCTCTGTACGACCGTTGTGAGAGTTTGGTTCGTATTGCCAACACTCAATCGGACTCATTCCCAGTGAGAGTTGGACTCCGCCAGGGCTGCCCTTTGTCACCGATCCTGTTCATAATTTTTATGGACAGGATTTCCAGGCGCAGCCAGGGAAGGGAAGGTGTCATGCTTGGTGACCACAGGATCTCATCTCTGTTGTTTGCAGATGATGTTGTCCTGTTGGCTTCATCCAGCAATGACCTACAGGTCTTGCTGGGACAGTTTGCTGCTGAGTTTGAAACGGCTGGGATGAGAATCAGCACCTCCAAGTCCGAGTCCATGGTCCTCAGCCGGAAAAAGGTGGATTTTCCTCTCCGGGTTGGGGACAGGCTCCTGCCCCAAGGGGAGGAGTTTAAGTATCTTGGGGTCTTATTCACGAGTGAGGGGAGAATGGAGCGAGACATTGACAGATGGATCGGAGCAGCATCTGCAGTGATGCGGACGTTGTACCGGTCTGTTGTGGTGAAGAGGGAACTGAGCTCTAAGGCAAAGCTGTCGATTTACCAGTCAATCTACGTTCCTACCCTCACCTATGGTCACGAGCTTTGGGTAATGACCGAAAGAACGAGATTGCGGATACAAGCGGCTGAAATGAGCTTTCTCCATAGGATTGCTGGACTCATCCTCAGAGACAGAGTGAGGAGCTCAGTCATCCGGGAGAGGCTCAGAGTAGAACCGCTGCTCCTCCACATTGAAAGGAGTCAGTTGAGGTGGTATGGGCATCTGATCAGGATGCCTCCTGGACGCCTCCCACTTGAGGTGTTTCGGGCATGTCCCACTGGGAGGAGACCCCGGGGCAGACCCAGGACTCGGTGGAGAGACTATGTCTCCCAGCTGGTCTGGGAACGCCTTGGTATCCTCTCTGAAGAGCTGGAGCAGGTGGCTGGGGAGAGGGAAGTCTGGGCTTCTCTGCTTGAACTGCTGCCTCTGTGACCCGGACCTCCGGAAAAGCGGTAGAAGATGGATGGATGGATGGATGGGGGATAGAATAGCTTCTTAAATTCTGATGGATTTCAGCTGGTTTCTTGGCTTTCTGTGTTTTGTTTTTTTTGCACCTCTTTTTCTACGTGTTCAAAGCTTGTTCTCTGTGTCATTCCACTTTTATTAAATATAACTTGTTTTGTGAACACAGCTGCCTTGATTTCTTTGTATGGATGGATTACTTGGGTTGTTACTGATATCTAGTGAAAATCTCAGGTCAATGGCTCCATCAGAAATATGTTTAATGAGAAAAATGTTGACATGTTCAATACCTACTGTATTTTCTCCGCTGTACACAAAGACTAATTTTCAAATAGTCTTGTTTACTGATGATTGCCGTGCAACCATGGATGGTCCAGGTGGATGGAGTAGTGTATGGTTGGTGGATAACCACCATGTCCCAACAAGGCTGCAACGTCAGCAAGGAGATGACAGAGTCATGCTTTGGGCCAGAATCATGGGGAGAGAGCTGGTAGGTCCCTTTTGGGTCCCTGAAAGTTTGAAAATGACCTTGGCAAAGTATATAGAGTTTCTGACTGACCACTTTCTTCCATGGTACAAAAAGAAGAACTGTGCCTTCCGTAGCAAAATTATCTTCATGCATGACAATGCATGAAGATAATGAGAATGTGGATGAGAATGTGGATGGAATAAAAAATATTTCGTGTGTGATCATATTATAAATAAAATGATGGGCAATTACATCATGATTGTTACAACTCTCTCTATTAAAATAGCTGAAAATCCCAGTGCATGTCATTTCCTCATGAGCTCCAGAGCTGCGTGACTTCAAAACACGCCACTAAAATATTGTTAAACAATGTGCTTCTCACGATAGACCTCCTTTTTCCTGATCAAAAGCATATTGTCATAACATGTACCATAATACCGATGCCCATGAGATTGTGCGCCGCCACACCTCTTTGAAATGAGCCTCCACCTCTCAGCGCAAAGTGGGCACCCTGTCTACTGGCAATTAGATGGCGTGACACAAAGTGTAAAAAACAGACAATGCGCTGACGGACACTAACTAAAACACTGGCAGAAAAGTCTGCTGATGAAAGTCAAAACAGGGCCCAAAGACTCAAATTGCTGTAAATGTAAATGCACTGATGTACACTGGATAAAATAAGTATTGAAAACATCACAATTTTCCTCAATAAATACATTTCAAAAGGTGCTATTGACAGGAAAAAGTTGCAAATTTACAATAAACACCTGCAAATTTATAAGAAAAAAATTGCAAAATTATCAGGAAAAAAATGCAAATTTTTGGCAAAAAAGTTTTAAATGAGAAAATTTTTTAAAATGTATGAGGAAAAAAGTTGCAAACTTATGAGAAAAAGTTGCACATTTACAAAAAAAAAGAAATTGCAAATTCATGCAAAAAAAAGTTTTAAAAGTGTGAGGAAAAAAGTTTTAAATGTACTGTATGAGGAAAAAGTTGCAAACTTATGAGAAAAAGTTGCAAATTTACAAGAAAAAAATTCAAATTTATTGGAAAAAAGTGTAAATGTATGAGAAAAAAGTTGCAAACTTATGAGAAAAATTTGCACATTTATAAGAAAAATGCAAATTTGTTGGAAAAAGGTTTCTAAATGTATGAGAAAAGTTGCAAATTTAAAAAAAATTCAAATTTATGGGAAAAAGGTTGCAAACTTATGAGAAAAAGTTGCAAATTTACAAGAAAAAAAACACAAGTTAAAGTTTTAAATACATGAGAAAAAGTTTTAAATGCATGAGGAAAAAAAGTTGCAGATTTAGAAGAAAGTTCCTATAGAATAATCCAATCTTTCTAGCAGGTTCTTTATTTTAATCATATAATGGTATACAGATTCTGAGGAACATTTCCAATCCTTCTCCACCTCTCACCTTTAGCTGGTTCAGCCTCAGAGACGGTCCATGTCCTCCATGTGTGTCCCCCACCCCACCACCACACAAAGGCTCCAAACTCAGCAGGACTCCTGAGGGTCTGGGTCCGCAGAGACCCAACAGGACAGGTCTGAGGTCAGAGGACTGTGTGGAACAGAACAGATCCAGGTCTGTCCTGGTCTCTGAGGGTCCGTCTGGTGCCCCGCGCTGATCTGATCCACCACAGCTGAGCGGGAGCTCCAGCACTTCTAAATAAGTCCCCACGACCACCTGCTGCAGGACAACTGGCCTCACGCTCCAGTTCGGTTCTATTTCAGGCCTCCATGCAGTCAGACCGGATTTAGACGCCGCCGCTGCTCCAGTTAAACTGAATTTCACCTCAGTCGGGAGTTTCTGTTTTTCAAACCCTAAAAAACAAAAAAATATTTTTTAAAAAAATGAGCCATTATCTAGATGAGCAAAGAAAATTTGATCAGTTACCCAGAATAAAAATTAAACCAGCATCCATATGAATGTTGCAAATTTAGAAGAAAAAAGTCACAAATTTACATGAAAGAAGTTACAGATTTAAGACAAAAAAGAGTGAATTTATGAGGGAAAAAATAGAAAATTTATGAGGGAAAAAAAAGTAATTTTAAAAAGAAAAGCTGCAGATGTAAAAGGAAAAAACTGCAAATTTAAAAGATAAGAAAATGAGAGAAAGTTTTAAATGTATGTGAAAAAAGCTGCAAATTTACAATAAAAATACTTCAAACTTATCAAAAAAAAATTAAATGTAGGAGAAAAAAGTTGCAAATTTACTAGAAAAAAGCTGCAGATTTACATGAAAAGATGAGCAAATTTTTAAAAAGTTGTAAATTTACCAGAAAAAACTGCAAATTTATGAGGAAAAAAGTTTTAAATTTATCAGAAAAAAAGTTGCAAATTTTCAATAAAATAATGAAAATTTATGAAAAAAATTAAAATATATGAGAAAAAGTTGCAAATTTGTCAGAAACAAACACAAATTCATATACAAGGAAAAAACTGAAAATTTATGAGGAAAAAGCCCCAAATTTACAATAAAAACACAGCTTAGTTATAAGGAAAAAGGGCTTTAAATGTATGAGGAAAAAAGTTCTGAATTTATAATAAAAATACTTCAGCCAAGAAAAGCAAGAAAGCAAGATAATTTAAAATGTATGAGCAAAAATTACAACTTTATTAGAACAATACGCAGATTTTTATTGTGGGACTAATAAAGGCTTATCTTATCTTATCTTGTCTTATTTACAAGAAAAATGTTGGGTTTAAAAAACAAGTTGTACATTTACCAGAAAAAAAATGCAAATTTATGTGAAAAAAGTTTTAAATTTATCAGAAAAAAGTTGCAAATTTTCAATTAAGTAATGAATATTTATGAAAAAAAATTAAAATGTATAAGAAAAAAGTTGCCAATTTACCATGAAACAAATGCTAATTCATTTACAAGAAAAAAAAGCTGCAAAATTATGAGAAAAGTCCCAAATTTACAATAAAAACACTGCTTAGTTATGAGAAAAAAGGTTTTAAATGTATGAGAAAAAAGTTGCAGAATTTAAAAAAAGTTGTACATTCATGAGAAAAGAAAATTTACAAGAAAAAGATGCAGATTTAAATGGTGCTCCAGACGCATTTTATCCTGTTATGTAACATGATATTAAAAAAAAAGTTTATGAAGAATTTGGCATCATCTGACTTCCACTTTGATGCAGCCATGAGCCATGAAGTCATTTTTGAGGGCGAGCTCTTCCAAGACGATGAAACACTGATTTCTGACGTCAGGTTGTGGCTTCCGACACAAGCGGCAGACTTGAACAGGTGAGGTCTCCACAGCTGCATAAAGCCATGGCAGAAGCGTGAGGCGCTTCCAGAGGAAGACCGACAACTGGGCCCAGTTTGGCTCCTCCGACACTTGGCCTTCTGGATCCCCCACACGGATGCTGAGGAACCCTGCAGTACTGGCGGGCAGACAGCAGAGGGCAGCACTGGTCTACCTTCACCTGACGACAAACGCGTTCACCATTCACTTGATACCGGAAATGTGGTTTTGACTCCTCAGGAGCTGCTTTATGACGTGTTAATAATGATGTCAGAGGAGCCACAAACTGTCGCCCATCACGTGGACTTCACCTCTTCACCTCGTTTCAACTCATTTTCTCATAAATTTGCTGTTTTCTTGTAAATTTGTGACTTCTCCCCCTAATTTGATCATTTTTCTTGAAAATTTTAAACTTTTTCATTAATTTGCAACTTTTTTTTTTTTTACTGTAAACTTGTAACTTTTTCTCATAAGTTTGTTAGTTTTTCTTGTAAAATTGTGACTTTTTCTTGCAGATTTGCAAACTTTTTCTTGTAATTTTGGAACTGCCTCATAAATTTGCCATTTTTTTTTTACTGTAATCTTGCAACTTTTTCTCATAAATTTGTTCCTTTTTTCCTTGTAAATGTGCCATTTCCTTGTAAATTTGAGAGTTTTTCCTATAAATTTGCAACATTTTTCTTGTAAATGTGGAAATTTCTCAAAAAAATTCAACTTTTGTTTAAACTCTAAACTTACAAATTTTCCTCATAAATTTGGGACTTTTTTCTCATAAATGTTCAATTTATTTACTCATATATTTGCTACTTTCTTTTAATTTGCAGCATTTTCTAATTTTTTCTTCATAAATTTGTTAAATTTTCTTGTAAGTTTCTAACCCTTTTCAAGTAATTTTACAATTTTTTTCTTGTAAATTTGCAAATTTTTATCCTAAATTTTCACTTTTTTAATCATAAATTTACAACTTTTTTCTCATACATTTACAACTTTTTTCCAATAGGTTTGCATTTTTTTTGTAAATTTGTCACTTTTTTCCTTTGAAATTTTCAAATTTTTTCTCATAAATTTGCCACGTTTTGACTGTAATGTTGCAACTTTTCTCAAAAATTTGGTACTTTTTCCTTGTAAATTTGCTATTTCTTTGCAAATTGGTGTTTTTCTCATAAGGCTGTGACATTTTTCTTGTAAATTTGGAACTTTCTCAAAAATTTTCACCTTTTTCACTGTAAACTTGCAATTTTTTCTCATAAATTTTATATTTATTTACTATGTGCTTAATTTTTCTTGTGTTTGTAACCAAGTAATTTCACAAATTTTTTTCTCCAAAATTTTCACTTTTTTCTAATATGCAATTTTTTTGTCATAAATTTTTACTTTTTATCATAAATTTGCTACTTTTTTGTAAATTTGTCACTTGTTTCTTATAAATGTTCACATTTTTTCTCATAAACTGGAGGATAGCTCATCACAAACCACCTCAGATGTGAAGGTGTAAAAATGACTCCAACAGGAGCAGAATTTAAGGATTATTTGTCATTTTATGGCTGGTATCAACTAAAAAGCTACATAAGTAGTTCAGCGATGACTTTAAATTTTTCACATTTTTCATTTACATTTAAAAATGTAAAGAAAAATTAAAATGTTTAGATTTAAAAATATAAACAATTCACATTTTATCAGTCATCACTGTCTTCCAAGGCGTTCAGTCCTGCAGAAGTCATGTGCGTAATTAAAGTTGGACACAAAAACTTGCAAAGATATTTTTGTGGCCCAAGATGGCTGCCTCCGTAGAGCTGGAGCCGCTTCCTGTGTGTTAAAAATCTCATCTTAAGTCATAGAAACCACAGCTTTTATTGAAAAGACACTGAAAGCAAAGTAAAGACTTTATACTCCATTCATTTTCAGATTTCCAATTGCCCAAAATTTTACGTGCTGTGCCTTTAATAAATGCTCAAACTGGTCACCATGGAAACATGTGCCTGGCTTCCTTTGTTCTGCTCAATAAAGTTGTAAGAGTTTGAAGGTGTTCAGGGTCCAGGCTGGTGGCCCTTTAAGTGGGGCCCCCTGCACGCCTCAGTGAGCAGCTCCCACAGCCTTTGTTAGTGTTGGGGGGGGTTGGGGGTCCGGATTAAAACAGGGACTGATGGACTGAGACCAGAACACAGACCAGGACCCGGGACAAAGACAGGCGCTGGTCTGGGACCCACAGAGCAGCACACAGGTCAGTCCTTGTGTTCACTTCTTCTGAATTCAGTTATTTATTATACTAGTTTACTATTTCTGAACTATTCTTTCACGATTATTTTTATGTTAAAACTCTCACTGCAAAATGACACTTTAACAGTCGCTTGGATGTGTATTTATAAAGGAGAAATCCTGCTTTATTCCCGTTTTATTTCATTGGTTAAATTAATGTCATCAGACTTTTTATTAATCATGGCTGAAGTCCTGATGGTTGCAGCGCATCCAGAACTTGAAACTTTCAAAATTTTCTTTTTTTTCCCTTCATAAATGTGACTTTTTCCACACAATTGATCAACTGTTTTTTTTTTTTCTAAGTTCATTTGTGACTCTTTTTTTAATTATTATTTTTGTCCTTTTTTCTGCCAGCATTAGTGATGGGCTTAGTCAGTTTGTTTCCCCTTAATTTAAAAAAAAAAAAAGTCATATTAAGTTGAAACTTTTCTTGTTTCTAACTTGTTTCATGTTAATGTAAATCTTTTTCAATTCAATTTTTTATTTCAATATGCAAAAAAAATACAACTACTAGAATAGGTTTTATTGTAATAATAATAATGTGCAAAATACATTGAGAACTGATGACAATAATAATAATCATTTGACAATTTGCATATCTGTACATTTTTGTTTATACATTTGCCACTTTTTCCACATATAAAATTCGCCAATTTCTTCTCTCAGATAAATTTGCAGATTTTCTCAAACAAATTCGTGGCTTTTCCAGAGCAACTTAAAATTTATAAATTTGTGTTGGCATCATGTAATTTCATAACATTTAAGATCATTTTATTGTAAGTCTTTTCTAAACATAATCCTCATATAAACATAAAGTTGTTCTTCCTAAAACAAACTTATCATGTAGATTTCTATTTTTCTAGTGAATCTTCAGCTTTTTAATATACTACATATTTTTAACTTTTTTTCTCATATATTGTAAATTTCTTTTTTCCCTCTCATGTATTTGCAGTTTTGTGTGGGAAGTGTGAGACTGTTTGCAGGGACGACAGTCAGGACTTGATTTCAACTTTATTTTGTGGTGAATTTTCACATGAAATCAGTAACTTGGCCTATTTCTGCTTTTCTGCTAATATTGTTCACGTTCAGACAATTTTAGCTTTAAAGGTAACAGTTTTTCTTGAAATTTTTTAATCTAACTGAACCTTAAAGTCTTTTAGTTTTAAGGCTAATGTCAGTAAACATATGCTGTTTTAGCCTTTAAACTTTAAGCTGAGATTTAACATTTATAAGCTCTGTTTAAGCAACTTTGTCTTTTTAGCCTTTAAGCTAGCATGTTTTCAGGTTTAAGCTAACAATTAGCATTTTAAGCTAATTTTCTTCAGCTGTCGTTTTAGCATTTAATTTTTAAGCTGTTGTCAACTTTAAGATGTTTTGACTTTATGCTAACATTATTTAAGAACAGACAATTTTAGCATTTGAGATAGAATTTTTGAGCTTTTATTTAGTCCTTTTAAGTTAATGTTATTTAACTTAACGGTATTTTAACTTTTATGCTAGCATTTTTTTTTTCAGTTTTAAGCTCATAATCACCATGTTTAAGCTAAGTTTAAGCAATTTGATCTTTTTACATTTTGAGCTTACATTTCTTTTTTTCAGATTTAAGCTCATAATCAATATTTTTAAGCTAACATTTTTCAACTTTATATAGTTTTAGCTTTTAAGCTAGCATGTTTTCAGGTCTAAGCTAACAATATATTTATGTCTTAACTTTAGCTTTGGGTCTTTTTAGTATTTACACAACTCAGGATTCCCACACTTTTTTCAAAGCAAAATTCAAGCACTTTTCAAGTTTTTCCAGTACCTCAGGCTGTGACAAATTAAGATAAGATAAGATAAGATAAGATAAGATAAGCCTTTATTAGTCCCACAATGGGGAAATTCCAGGATTGCAACAGCACAGGGATAGCAACACTCAGAGCAACAATCAGAAGGCAAGAAAAAAAAACAAGCAAGCAAGAGCAGCTAATAAACATATGTACGTATTACTATAAATATATATATATACACACACACACATATATATATACACACACACAATTATGTTCGATTCATACGAATACATACGTAAAATTATAATCTCGCTACTTCATAGCTATAACAGATGGTTTTGTGCTACAAACAAGAATGAAAACACCACACATGCTACATTGCACACCTGTCCACAGCCATTATCGAGCATCAAGGAACATACCTTCAACCAAAAAATCTAATACAAATGTAAGCTGTAATTGCAAGGAGTTTAAGCCAACAATGTACAATTAAAAGTGAGCAAATTTTGAGAAAATATCAGAAAATCATACTTTTGCTGTGAAAAATAGCATTAGCACCACAAAACAGTACAAAAAAAAACATAGTGCCATAATTCAACTGTTGGTTAGCTCAAAAGATGAACTATACACAGACATTTCATCATCCATTTTGAAATTGTACTGTATAAAATCAATGCATATTTACTTTTACAATAACTCAGCAAGAACACACGTACATATTGGTAGTGGTAGTGTGTGTTTATGTGTTAAAAATAGAATAGAATAGAATAGGCTTTATTGTCATTGTACAGTAGTACAGTACAACGAAATTGTGGGTGTTCCACCAGGCTACTGCACAATAAAGTAAGAGAGAAGGATTAGATAAAACACAGTTACAGAACACACGATTAAACACACGACTAAAATAAAAACAGCCCAGGATTCTGGAAATATCTACAGGTATGGCAGTGGCTTCATGGATGGGACTATGTACATTCTTATGTACATAGTTAGAATGTGCAGAACACACAATTGAACACACGACTGAGTAAAATGACCCAAGGATTATGGAAAATATATATAGTAATGGTTTCACGGATAGGTCAATATACAGTACATGAAAGTGCGGAGTGCAAAGACAGGTGCGTTATTGTCATAATTTAAAAGGTCCTCAGTTCTGTGCATGTGAGCATTTAAAGGAAAGGGGGTGGGGCCTCTGACTGTTTGCAGTTCGGATGGCTCAGGGGAAGAAACTGTTTGTCATTCTGGAGGTGTGGGACCTGACTGATTTGAACCGTCGTGTATAGGGAAGCAGGTCAAATAGGTGGTGGGCGGGATGTGAGGGGTCCCCTGTGATGGCCTTGATTTTTCTGAGAAAGGAGGATCCACAAAGAGCATCTTCATGTAGCTCCTTGGGTTCTCCAGGTGGTTCCGTAGACTGGTTCTCTCTGTAAGCAAACTGGTAGGGGTCGAAGGAGGAGGGAAGATAGTCCCTTCTGTGCTGGGACACCAGTCACTCAAAACACTTCATGACTACATGTGTGAATGCTATGGGTCTGTAGTCGTTCAAACTGTTAATTGCAGAGTTTTGGGAGATAATGATGATGATGGTGGAGGCCTTGAGGCAGGAGGGGGATGGTGACGTGCTTCAGGGAGAGGTTGAACAGCTTGGTGAGGATCCCTGCCAGCTAGTCTGCACATGCTTTGACCACCACTCCTGGGATGCCGTCAGGACCAACAGCTCTGCGGGGGTTCACTGCTCTCAGTTGCATCCTCAGCTCATGCACCTGTAGAGAGAGGAAGGGGAGAGAGGGGAGGAGGAGGGACAAGTTAGGGGGAGGTGCGCTCAAACCGGGCAAAGAAGCTGTTAAGCTCCTCTGCCAGAGTGAGGCTGCTGTCTGATGTTGGTGGGCCCTGGCCCCTGTAGTTGTTGAGGACCTGAATGCCTCTCCACATCTGTTTAGGATTGTTGTCTGTGAGGAAGCCCTCCACTTTCCTCCTGTAGGCATTCTTAGCATGTTCTATGCTTCTTCTCAGGTTGGCTCTGGTTGTAGTGTACAGAGAGCTACCCCTCTTCATGAAGGCTGAGTTGCGAGCTCTGATCAGAGCCTGGACATCACTGGTCATTGAGGATTTTCGGTTTGGAAAGACCCGGCTGTGTTTGGTGACTGTCACATTTTCTACACAACATTTAATGTATTAGAGGACAGACTCGGTGTAGGAGTCCAGGTCCTGCTGTTCAAAGATGTTCCAATCTGTGCAGCTAAAGCAGTCCTGTAGCTGGAGAAGAGCATTTTTCAGGCCAGGTTTTAATTGTTTGTTTGGTTGGGGGGGGGGGGTCTTCCTAAGGGGGAAGTGTGTGGGGGGGGTGTATGCAGGTATTAGAAGCAGGGACAGATGGTCTGATTGTCCAAGGTGAGGGAGGGGGGTGGCTCTGTAGACGTTCGTAATGTTGCTGTAAACAAGATCCAGTGTTCTTTCCCCTTTTGTGGGACACTTAGAGTGCATCTGGAAAGTCTTCACAGCTTCACTTTTTCCACATTTTGTTATGTTACAGCCTTATTCCAAAATGGATTAAATTCATTTTTCCTCAAAATTCTACACACAATACCCCATAATGACAACATAAAAAAAGTTTGGTTTTTTTTAGATTTTTGCAAATTTATTAAAAATAAAAAAGTAAGAAATCACGTGTACATAAGTTATTCACAGGCTTTGCTCAATACTTTGTTGATGCACCTTTGGGAGCAATTACAGCCTCAAGTCTTTTTTTGAATATGATGCCACAAGCTTGGCATACCTATCTTTGGGCAGTTTGGCCCATTCCTCTTTGCAGCATCTCTCAAGCTCCATCAGGTTGGATGGGAAGCATCGGTGCACAGCCATTTTCAGATCTCTCCAGAGATGTTCAATTGGATTCAAGTCTGTGCTCTGGCTGGGCCACTCAAGGACATTCACAGAGTTGTCCTGAAACCACTCCTTTGATATCTTGGCTGTGTGCTTGAGGTCGTTGTCCTGCTGAAAGATGAACCGTTGCCCCAGTCTGAGGTCAAGAGCGCTCTGGAGAAGGTTTTAATCGAGGATGTTTCTGTGCATTGCTGCATTCATCTTTCCCTCTATCCTGACTAATCTCCCAGTTCCTGCTGCTGAAAAACATCCTGACAGCATGATGCTGCCACCACCATGATTCACTGTAGGGATGGTATAGCTCGATAATAGACAGATAGACAAATAGATACATAGATGTACTTTATTGATCTCAAACTGGGAAATTACAGTAAAACAGCAGCATGACAGTAGACGACCAAAATGACAGACACACACAGCATAATAGAAAAAGGAATTACCCAAGGAAAGTAAAACTTGTCCAGATACAGTAGTATGAAAAAGTGTTTGCCCCCTTCCTGATTTCTCATTTTTTTTGTATGTTTGTCACATTTAAATGTTTCAAATCAACAAGCAAATGTAAATATTAGACAAAGATAACACAAACACAAAATGCAGTTTTTAACTGAAGGTGTTTATTATTAAGGGGAAAAAAATCCAAACCTACATGGCCCTGTGTGAAAAAGTGATTGCCCCAAAACCTCATAACTGGTTGGGCCACCCTTAGCAGCAACGACTGCAATCAAGCGTTTGCAATAACTGGCAATAAGTCTTTTACAGCACTGTGAAAGAATTTTTGTCCCACTCATCTTTGCAGAATTGTTGTAATTCAGCCACATTGGAGGGTTTTCGAGCATGAACCGCCTTCTTAAGGTCATGCCACAGCATCTCAATCGGATTCAGTTCAAGACTTTGACGAGGCCACTCCAAAGTCTTCATTTTGTTTTTCTTAAACCCTTCAGAGGTGGACTTGCTGGTGTGTTTTGGATCATTGTCCTGCTGCAGAACCCAAGTGCGCTTCAGCTTGAGGTCACGAACAGATGGCCGGACATTCTCCTTCAGGATTTTTTGGGAGACAGCAGAATTTATGTCTCCATTTACCACAGCAAGTCTTCCAGGTCCTGAAGCAGCAAAACAGCCTCAGACCATCACACTACCACCACTATATTTTACTGTTGGTATGATGTTCCTTTTCTGAAAGGCTGTGTTACTTTTATGCCAGCTGTAATGGGACACACACCTTCCAAAAAGTTCGACTTTTGTCTCATCAGTCCACAGAGTATTTTCCCAAAAGTCTTGGGTATCATCAAGATGCTTTCTTGCAAAACTGAGACTAGCCTTTATGTTCTTTTTGCTCAACAGTGGTTTTCGTCTTGGAACTCTGCCATGCAGGCCGTTTTTGCCCAGTCTCTTTCATATGGTGGAGTCATGAACACTGACCTTAACTGAGGCAAGTGAGGCCTGCAGTTCTTTGGATGTTGTTGTGGGGTCTTTTGTGACCTCCCGGATGAGTCGTTGCTGCGCTGTCGGCCAACCACTCCTGGGAAGGTTCACCACTGCTCCAGGTTTTTGCCATTTGTGGATAATGGCTCTCACTGTAGTTCACTGGAGTCCCAAAGCTTCAGAAATGGCTTTATAACCTTTTCTGGACTGATAGATCTCAATTACTTTGTTTCTCATTTGTTCCTGAATTTCTTTGGATCATAGCATAATGTCTAGCTTTTGATGGTCTTTTGGTCTACTTCATTTTGTCAGGTAGGTCCTGTTTAAGTGATTTCTTGATTGAGAACAGGTGTGGCAGTAATCAGGCCTGGGTGTGGCTAGAAAAATTGAACTCAGCTTTCCAAATATGTGATAAACCACAGTTAATTTATGTTTTAACAGGAGGGGGCAATCACTTTTTCACACAGGGCCATGTAGGTTTGAATTTTGTTTTACCTTTAATAATGAACACCTTCATTTAAAAACTGCATTTTGTGTTTACTTGCATTATCTTTGTCTAATATTTAAATTAGTTTGACGATCTGAAACATTTAAGTGTGACAAACATACAAAAAAATGAGAAATCAGGAAGGGAGCAAACACTTTTTCACACCACTGTAACTTGATTCAATTCAATTCATCTTTATTTATATAGTGCCATTTCACAACAACCGTCATCTCATAGCACTTTCAACTATAGGGGAAACCCCCACAATTGGGGGTTTCCCCTATAGGGAAACCAATCAGGCGATCCCCTGTGAGCAAGCGCTTGGCGACGGTGGAGAGGAAAAACTCCCTTTTAACAGGAAGAAACCTCCAGCAGTACCAAGCTCAGGGAGGGGCAGTCATCTGCTGCGACTGGCTGGGGGTGTGAGGGGATAGAGAAGAAGACAAAAAGAACAGACCTAGAGAGCAAACAGCACGATGGGGACTCAATCTACGAGGAGAGAACAAAAAGATGTTAATGACCAGCAAAAATATTTCATTGAGAGTGAAGAAAGGAGTGAAGCCCAATGCATTATTGGAGGTCCCCCAGCTGTCTAAACCTATTAGCAGCATAACTAAGGGAGGGTTCAGACACACATGATCCCTCCCTAATTGTTGGCTATATCAAAAAGGAAAGTTTTAACCCTATTCTTAAAAACAGATCGAGTCAGGCTGTACATTGCATATACATTGCAGATGAATAGATGATTACCTGCATAGATACATGAATCGTACTCGCTGCACAGTGCAGGACTATTGGGCATAGGGTGAAATGTGAGGTACCAATTAGACTGCAAGGTGCAGTATGGAAGCATTGATATGAACAAGATTCAACATTAGAGTGAAATTTCCTATACCTGGCCGGTCGGCAGCAAAGCTGTAGTAGTCTGCTAGAGAAAGTGCTCCATTGTCTGTCCAGTGTGTGGTGGAGGGGGTGATCAGGATTGTCTATGATGGATCACAGTTTGTTCAGTGTCCTCCTCTCCACTACTGTCTCAAAGGTTTCCGGCCTGAGACCAATTACAGAGCCAGCCCTCTTGATAATCTTGTCAAGTCTGTTGGTGTCGCTGGCTCTGATACTGCTACCCCAACAGACAGCAGCAAAGAAGATGGCACTGGCAACAATGGCTTGATAGAAAAGCTCCAGCATCTTATTGCAAACGCTGAAGGATCTCAGCTTCCTCAGAAAGTAGTTTGCTCATCCCCTTCTTGTGCGTAGCATCAGAATTAGATTTCCAGTCCAGTCCATTGCTGATCATGACACCCAAATATTTGTAGTCCTCTACTACCTCCACATGCTCTCCCCTAATCCACAATGGCTGTGAAGGCATCCTCTTCATGAAGTCTATCACCATCTCTCTGGTCTTGCTGATGTTCAGCCTCAGGTGGTTCTGCTTGGTCCACTCCACAAATCTGTGTACCAGTGCCCTGTACTCCCCTTCCTCTCCCCCTCTTATTCCCCCAACAACAGACGAGTCAGAGAATTTCTGCAGGTTGCATGACTCGGAGTTGTACTGAAAATCAGTGGTGTATACGGTGACGAGAAAAGGAGAAAGCACAGTCCCCTGTGGAGCTCTTGTATCACTAACCACCACATCAGACAAGATATTGGCCAGCCAGACAAACTGTGGCCTGCCTGTCAGGTAGTCAGTAATCCAGGAGATCACAGAGCTGTCGACCCCCATCACCCGCAGCTTCTCACCCAGCAGCAGTGGCTGGATGGTGTTAAAGGCACTGGAGAAATCAAAGAATGTGATTCTCACAGTGTCTCCTCCACCACCAGGTGCAGATGGGCTTGTTGCAGCAGGTAGATGTCAACATCTTCAACTCCTAAATGGGGCTGATATACAAATTGCAAAGGGTCCAGTCATGTCTTCACCTGCAGCCTCAGGTGGACTAAGACCAGTCTCTCCAGGACCTTCATCACATGTGATGTGAAGGCAACTGGTCGATCGTCATTCAGGTCCGATGGAGACAACTTCTTGGGGACAGGAACCAGGCATGACATTTTTCACAGCACCGGTACTCTCTCCAGACTCAGGCTCAGGTTGTACAGGTGTTTCAGTACTGGAGATAGCTGATTAGCACAGGTAATCAGGATCCTGGCAGAGATGCCATCAGGGCTTGTAGCCTTCCCCTGACAGAGTCTCTCCAGCTGTTTCTTAACCTGGTCTGTAGTCACAGTGATGTGGGGGTAGGTGCTGATGTCCTCACAGGAGGGTGAGGGGGTGAGGGGGGAGAGAGAGGTGCTGCACAGGAGGGTGAGGGGGGAGGGATGTGTGGGGGTCTGACTGTGTTGTGGGGTTGACAGACAGTTGCCAGGTTGGGGACAAGCTCCTGCCCCAAGTGGAGGAGTTTAAGTATCTCAAGGTCTTATTCATGAATGAGGGGAGAATGGAGCGGGAGATTGACAGATGGATCGGAGCAGCATCTGCAGTGATGCGGACGTTGTACCGGTCTGTTGTGGTGAAGAGGGAGCTGAGTTCTAAAGCAAAGCTGTCAATTTACCAGTCAATCTACATTCCTACCCTCACCTATGTTCATGAGCTTTGGGTAATGATCGAAAGAATGAGATCGCGGATACAAGCGGCTGAAATGAGCTTTCTCCGTAGGATTGCTGGACTCACCCTCAGAGATAGGGTGAGGAGCTCAGTCAACTGGGAGAGGCTCAGAGTAGAACCGCTGCTCCTCCACATTGAAAGGAGCCAGTTGAGGTGGTTTGGGCATGTGATCAGGATGCCTCCTGGACGCCTCCCACTTGAGGTGTTACAGGCACATCCCTCTGGGAGGAGACCCTGGGGCAGACCCAGGACACGCTGAAGAGACTATGTCTCCCAGCTGCACTGGGAACGTCTTGGTATCCTCTCTGAAGAGCTGGAGGAGGTGGCCGGGAAGAGGGAAGTCTGGGCTTCTTTGCTTAAACTGCTGCCTCCACGACCCGGACCTCAGGAAAAGCAGTAGAAGATGGATGGATGGATTAATTTGCAACTTTATTTATGCAAAATGTAACTTTTTTCTCATTAATTTGCAACTTTATGTAAATGCCCAACTTTTTTTTCCTCATTAATTAGCAACATTTTTCATGTAAAGTTGCACCTTTTTTTCCTTGTTAATTTGCAACTTTTTTCATCTAAATTTTCAACTTTTTAAATTTGCAACTAAAATTCTGAACATTCACAGATGATGGTTAAATTTTAATGGTTATTTTTGTTTTTATTAATGTTTGTCGACACAATGACCCCATTTGATTTTAAGGTATGGGGCAAAAAAGTATTTAGTCAGCCACCAATTGTGCAAGTTCTCCCACTTAAAAGATGAGAGAGGTCTCCAATTTTCATCATAGGTATACCTCAACTATGAGAGACAAAATGAGAAAAAAAAATCCAGAAAATCACATTCAAGGATTTTTAATGAATTTATTTGCAAATTATGGTGGAAAATAAGTATTTGGTCAATAACAAAAGTTCATCTCAATACTTTGTTATATACCCTTTGTTAATAATGACAGAGGTCAAACGTTTTCTGTAAGTCTTCACAAGGTTTTCACACACTGTTGCTGGTATTTTGGGCCATTCCTCCATGCAGATCTCCTCCAGAGCAGTGATGTTTTGGGGCTGTCGCTGGACAACACGGACTTTCAACTCCCTCCAAAGATTTTCTATGGGGTTGAGATCTGGAGACTGGCTAGGCCACTCCAGGACCTTGAAATGCTTCTTATGAAGCCACTCCTTCGTTGCCCGGGCGGTGTGTTTGGGATCATTGTCATGCTGAAAGACCCAGCCACGTTTCATCTTCAATGCCCTTGCTGATGGAAGGAGGTTTTCACTCAAAATCTCACGATATATGGCCCCATTCATTCTTTCCTTAACACGGATCAGTCGTCCTGGTACCTTTGCAGAAAAACAGCCCCAAAGCATGATGTTTCCACCCCCATGCTTCACAGTAGGTATGGTGTTCTTTGGATGCAACTCAGCATTCTTTCTCCTCCAAACACGACAAGTTGAGTTTTTACCAAAAAGTTCTATTTTGGTTTCATCTGACCATTTGACATTCTCCCAATCCTCTTCTGGATCATCCAAATGCTCTCTAGCAAACTTCAGACGGGCCTGGACATGTACTGGCTTAAGCAGGGGGACACGTCTGGCACTGCAGGATTTGAGTCCCTGGCGGCATAGTGTGTTACTGATGGTAGCCTTTGTTACTTTGGTCCCAGCTCTCTGCAGGTCATTCACTAGGTCCCCCCGTGTGGTTCTGGGATTTTTGCTCACCGTTCTCGTGATCATTTTGACCCCACGGGGTGAGATCTTGCGTGGAGCCCCAGATCGAGGGAGATTATCAGTGGTCTTGTATGTCTTCCATTTTCTAATAATTGCTCCCACAGTTCATTTCTTCACACCAAGCTGCTTACCTATTGCAGATTCAGTCTTCCCAGCCTGGTGCAGGTCTACGATTTTGTTTCTGGTGTCCTTTGACAGCTCTTTGGTCTTGGCCATAGTGGAGTTTGGAGTCTGACTGTTTGAGGTTGTGGACAGGTGTCTTTTATACTGATAACACTGGATTGATAACAATCACTGTTATTACTGTTGATTGACTGATAACATTGGATGCGCCTAACGTGCGCGTCCAATGTCAAGTCAAATTCCTCGTATGTTTACTTGTAAATATACTTGGCAATAAAGCTGATTCTGATAACGAGTTCAAACAGGTGCCATTAATACAGGTAACGAGTGGAGGACAGAGGAGCCTCTTAAAGAAGAAGTTACAGGTCTGTGAGAGCCAGAAATCTTGCTTGTTTGTAAGATAAGATAAGATAAGCCTTTATTAGTCCCACAACGGGGAAATTCCAGGATTGCAACAGCACAGGGATAGCAACACTCAGAGCAACAATCAGAAGGCAAGAAAAAAAACAAGCAAGCAAGAGCAGCTAATATACATATGTACGTATTACTATAAAATATATATATATACACACACACACAGACACACAGTGCAGAGCATTGTAGCTGGATGGAATAAATATATGAATATATGAACACACAGTGCAGAGCATTGTAGCTAGATGGAATAAATATGTAAATATATAAACACCCACAGTACGGAGCATTGCAGCTAGGTGGAATAAATATGCAAGTATATAAACACACACAGTGCGGAGCAATGTAGCTAGATGGAATAATATGTAGATATATAAATATATAAACACACCCAGTGCTGAGCATTGTAGCTAGATGGAATAAATATGTAAATATATAAACACACACAGTGCAGAGCATTGTTGCTAGATGGAATGAAACAGCATAACCGTCTACTTAGTTATCCTACATGGTATGATTATGTGCCCATACATATTCTCACCCTCCATAGCGACCGGTATGTTCCTAGTTGTATGCCGGAGGGGACCATTGTGTAAGTCTATTGCATCTTTTGCATTCAAAAAACTATTAGTTTGTTACGTCTTTTTGCTATCTCTGCGAGCAGCCCTGCTTAGGTTGTACAGTCTGACAGCCGTTGGTAGGAAGGACCTACGAAACCTCTCGGTTGTGCACCTGGGATGATGTAGTCTGCTGCTAAATGAGCTCCTCAGTGCATTCAGTATGTCCTGCATAGGGTGGAACTCGGACTCCAGCAGAGATGACAGTTTAGCCACCGTCCTTCTCTCTCCTATCTCCTCCATCGGATCAAGGCGCTGCCCCAGGACAGAGCTAGCTTTCTTAATCAGTTTGTTCAGTCTCTTCCTATCGGCTGCAGTAATGCCACTGCCCCAGCAGACCACTCCAAAAGTGATGGCTGATGCCACCACCGTGTCATAGAATGACTTCAGCAGCGCCCCTTGTACACCAAAAGACCTGAGTCTCCTCAGCAGGAACAGCCTGCGCTGTCCCTTCTTGTAGAGTGCATCAGTATTGTGTGACCAGTCTAGTTTATTGTTCAGATGAATACCCAGGTACTTATAGGATGTCACCATCTCGATGTCTGTTCCCTGTATATTTACTGGTACTGTGAGGGGCTGCCCATGCCTGCGGCAGTCCACCACCAGCTCCTTAGTTTTCCTCGCGTTGATCTGGAGGCAGTTCCGATGGCACCAGTCCACGAAGTCCTGGATAAGCCCTCTGTACTCAGCTTCATCTCCATTGGAGATGAGGCCAACGATCGCAGAGTCATCAGAGAACTTCTGTAGATGGCAGTGTGTTGTGTTGTGTGAGAAGTCCGCAGTATAAAGAGTGAACAGGAAGGGAGCCAGCACCGTTCCCTGGGGGGCCCCCGTGCTACTGATGATCGTGTCGGACACACAGTCCCGGGTTCTCACAAACTGAGGCCGGTTCGTGTGGTAGTCCAGGATCCATGATGACAGGTGCTGGTCCACCCCTGCGCGCAGCAGCTTGTCCTTCAGGATCATCGGTTGGATGGTGTTGAAAGCACTGGAGAAGTCAAAGAACATGATCCTCACCATATTCCCGGGCTTCTCCAGGTGGGACAGAGAACGGTGAAGGAGGAAGATCACCGCATCCTCCACCCCAATGCCATGCTGGTAGGCGAACTGGAGTGGATCCATCGCTGGTTCCACCAGGGGGCGGAGGTGAGCAAGGAGCAGTCTCTCCAGGGTCTTCATCAAGTGGGACGTCAAGGCCACCGGTCTGTAGCTGTTCAGGTCTTTGGGGTGGGAAGTTTTTGGTACAGGTACCACACAAGATGTTTTCCACAGCTGTGGTACCCTCCCCAGTTTCAGGCTCATGTTGAAGATACACGTCACAATCCCACACAGCTGGTCTGCACAGGACTTGAGGAGCTTTGCGCTGATGCCGTCCGGTCCCGGCGCCTTCCTCACCTTGATCTTCCTCAGCTCCGTCCTCACCTGGGTCCTGGTCAGGGTCAGGATGGGGGGCTGTGTGTTGGGAGTGGGGGGGTGTTGGTGGAGTGGGGAGTGGGCAGCAGGACTTGATTTCTTTAGAGGCAGCAGTGGTTGTTGTGCAGTCAGGGGGGAGGGCGGTTGGTCAAATCTATTGAAAAACAGATTCAGGTTGTTCGCCCACTCCCTGCCCCCTGTGGCCTGGGGGGAGGTATTCTGGAGCCCCGAGATGGTTTTGAGGTTTCTCCAGACCCCGCTGATGTCGCTCTGTTGCAGCTTGTCCTCCATCTTCTTCCTGAAGCTGTCCTTGCCTTCTCTGATCTTTCTCCTCAGCTCCCTCTGTACGGACTTCAGCATCTCCCTGTTCCCTGACCTGAAGATCCTCTTCTTCTCTCTCAGAAGTGTTTTTATCTCAGGGTTGATCCAGGGTTTGTTGTTTGAGTGACGCCGTATGGTCTTGGTGGGAACGGATTTGTCCACACAGAAGCTGAGGTAGCCCGTGAAGGTGTGAATGAGGCCATCGATGTCCTCACCATGTGGATCGCAGAGCTGCTTCCAGGCGGTGGCTTCAAAACAGCCCTTTAGGGTGTCCATTGTCTCCTCAGACCATAACTCCACAGTGTGCATGGCCGGAGGTTGTCTGTGCACTAGGGGTTTGTACACCGGCCGGAGATGAACCAAGTTGTGATCCGATCTCCCAAGTGGGGGGAGTTGTGATGAGGTGTACGCCTCCTTAGTGTTTGCGTAGAATAAATCCAGTGTTTTATTGTCTCTAGTGTGGCATGTGACATACTGGGTGAACGTGGGTAGAATGGGAGACAGTGAAACATGGTTGAAATCGCCTGAGATGAGGAGAAGAGCATCTGGGTGTTCTGTCTGCAGCCTGCTGGTTACTGAATGGATGACGTCACGTGCTGTCCCAGCGTTCGCCGTCGGATTTGCATAAACAACAATGCAGATCACGTGTGAGTGTTCTCTCGGGAGATATGTAGGCCTCATGCTAACAGCTAGCAACTCAATGTCTTTGCTGCAGTGTCGTTGTTTAACAGTGATATGTCCCGGTCTGCACCAGTTGTTGTTAACATACATTATCACTCCACCGCCCCTAGCCTTGCCACTGTCTGGTGTTCGGTCAGCTCGTATCATGTGAAAACCCTCCAGCTCAATGTTAGCATCTGCTGCTAGTTCAGTTAGCCACGTCTCAGTAAACAAAAGGAGAGAGCACTCCCGGTATGTGCTATCATAACGGGAGATAGCCGCTAGCTCATCTAACTTTCCCAGTATCGACCGTACATTTCCCATGACAACAGATGGAAGGGAGGGTCTGTACCTTATATTTTTTGTCCTCCGCCTTACTCCAGCCCGGCAGCCGCGGCGTTTTCGCCTCAGTTCTCTCGGTATGTCGAGTTTTTCCAATGGGACCGGGTGGCGGTTGAATGCTAGCAGCTGTTCTCTGCTGTATCGTACCCTGCTATAAACAGTGGCTCCGTCCACCGGCTCAGGAGACATTTAGGACGATCTGTGTGTCCGTGATATAAGTGGGGTGAAAAAAAAAAGACGGATCAAAAGAGAGAGGAAGGGAAAAAGACTCGGAATCGAGCCGCTGTTGCAAAAGGCAGCCTACTCGTGTGGCGCCGAGAGAAAAAAAAAAAAATAAATAAATGTAGGTGACCAAATACTTATTTTCCACCATAATTTGCAAATAAATTATTTAAAAATCAGACAATGTGATTTTCTGGATTTTTTTTCCTCATTTTGTCTCTCATAGTTGAGGTATACCTATGATGAAAATTGGAGACCTCTCTCATCTTTTAAGTGGGAGAACTTGCACAATTGGTGGCTGACTAAATACTTTTTTGCCCCACTGTACATATACAGTATATATATATATATATATACAGTATATATATATATATATATATTAGTGGTGTTGGCGTTATCACATTAATCGCCCGTTAAGGCTTTGCCCCCGTTAAAGGCAACAAACTTCGTGGTCGCAGTTAACGGCAGTTAACAGCAGAAAGCATAAACAGTAGTTTTCAGCCTAGCAGCTCTCCGTACCACAGATGCTGTGCGCACCATGCAGGCATTGCAAAAACAAACAAGCTGGATTACAGCCATGGAAATCCACAAAGTGCTGTCATGTTTAAGTTTACAGCGTTATCTGTCGGAGCTCTCACCTGGACAATTGTTGCAGCCTCCTCCAAAACTTCACCTGGATGTTGGGTTGTTCGTCTTCTGTGGAAGCTAGCTAGCTGGCTAGTAGATTCAAGATTCAAAGGCTTTATTATCATGTGCACAGTTAAGAAATGCTACATTTCCTGAGCAATGAAATTCTTACTCTGCTCTCCAAATGAATGCCAAGGTCATCGGTACAGAAACAACAATTCTAATAAAGTCATGACACACTAACATAGTAACTCAATCCTAATACTAATGGATGCTAATAACACACATCAACACAGTTAGGCAGTTAGGACTCCTTAAGCACACCTTGATATTAAATACTAAAACTAATGAGTACTAATAACACACACTAGGCAGTTTGGGCAGTTAAAGCAGTCAGACAAGAGGAATGAAACTGAAAATTCACTAGATGACTAAAGTGATAGTGGTATATTGATAGCAGAGATGATGTGAACCTGAGATGGCATGAACCTATGTACAGTGTGCAAATGAGCATTGTGCAACAAGCAGTGTATAATTACAAATTATAAATTAGCACCCGGTGCTAATTTCTGTACCGGTAGTACCAGTAGACTATGCATGATAAGTAGCAGCAGAGATGATATGGACATCAGACAGGTGAGACTATATCTACTGTACAGGTGAGTAGTGTGCAAATTTAGCAGCTGGTGTGTGAGTTCTTATATGCAAAGCTGTGTTACGGAGTTTTAGGAGTTGTTATCTGTTCAGGAGTCTGATGGCAGTCGGAAAGAAGGAGTTCTTCAGTCTGGTTGTCCTGTAATTCACACTTCCGTACCTCCGGCCTGAGGGTAGAAGTGTGAACAGTCTGTGCTGGGGGTGGGTGGGGTCCTGGAGGATGGCGTCAGCTCACCTTTGGACTGTGTGGTGGTCAATGCTCTGCAGAGAGGGGAGTGGAGTCCTGATGATCTTCTCCGCTGTCTTCACCACTCTCTGCAGGCGTTTGCACTCCAGGGCAGTGGTGTTGCCGTGCCACACAGTGATGCCGTTGGTCAGGATGCTCTCGATGATGCAGCTGTAGAAATTGTTGAGGATCTTGAGGGACATGCCAAACTTCTTCAGCTTCCTCAGAAAGTACAGTCGCTGCTGAGCTCTCTTAACCAGCTCTGTGGTGTTGTGTGTCCACTTAAGGTCTTCGCTGACATGGATGCCCAGGTATTTAAAGCTGCTCACCCTCTCCAGCTTCCAGATGAACAGCGGCCAATGGGGTCTTCTCCTCCCTTTTCTCATATCCACTATCATCTCCTTTGTCTTGTCCGTGTTGAGGGTGAGATTGTTGTCCTCACACCATGACACCAGGTTGGCCACCTCCCTCCTGTAGGATGCTTTATCATCACCAGTGATGCATCCTATCACTGTTGTGTCATCCGCAAACTTTAGGATGATATTGTCCTTGTGGGAGGCAACACAGTCCTGGGTGAAGAGGCTGTAGAGGATGGGGCTGAGAACACAACCTTGTGGGACACCTGTGTTTGTGATGATGCTGGCTGAGGTCCTGTTACCCATCCTGATAGACTGGGGCCTGCCAGTTAGAAAGTCCAGTAGCCAGTCACAGAGGGTGGGGTGCAGGCCAAGTGAAGACAGTTTGTCGGTGAGTTTGTGGGGGATGACCATGCTGAAGGTAGAGCTGTAGTCGGCAAAGAGCATCCTAATGTAGGAGTCTTTATCTTCCAGGTGGGAAAGAGAATAATGGAGTGTTGCAGCAATGGTATCTGAGGTGGACCTTTTGGGCTGGTAGGCGTACTGCAGGGGGTCCAGGGTTCCCGGTATGCTGTCCTGAATGAGGGGCAGCACCACTCTCTCAAAGCACTTCATGATGATTGGAGTGAGTACTACCGGTCTGTAATCATTCAGACAGGTTGACGGGCTCCTTTTGGGGAGGGGAATGATAATTGTCGTTTTGAAGCAGGAGGGGACTATGGTCTGGTTGAGGGAGAGGTTGAAGATTGCTGTGAGAATGTCGGTCAGCTCGGCAGCACCATGCTCTGAGGGCCCACCCAGGTATGTTGTCTGATCCTGCTGCCGTGCGGGGGTTGATATTCCTCAGTGCTTTGTTTGCCTGGCCTGGTGAGACTCGTGACTGTGTGTCTTTTCTCTGTGCTGTGGCTGGTGGTCTCGAAGCGGGTGTAAAAGATGTTGAGATCATCCAGTAGGCTGTCTGTGGAGCTAGTGGTGTTGCTGTTGGTCCTCTTGTAGTCTGTGATGTGTTGCAGGCCTTGCCACATGCGCCCCGGGTCAGGAGTAGAGTAGAGGCGGTCCAGCTTTTCTCTGTACTGCCTCTTGGCTGTTGTTATAGCCTTTCTCAGTCCATACTTTGCAGCTTTGTACTCAACCTCAAAGCCTGATTTAAATGCATGAGAGCGAGCACGCAGCATCTGACGTACCTGACTGTTGATCCAGAGCTTCTGGTTGGGGAACTTCCTGACCTGTATGGTGGGTACGATGGTATCAGCGCACGTGCTGATGTACCCAGCCACATATTCAGCATAATCTTGTATGTTTACAGAAGAGTCCTCTTGGGTGGCTGCAGCTTTAAACACATCCCATTCTGTCCAGGCAAGACAGTCTTGTAGGGTGCTCTCAATCTCTGGGGTCCAGAGCTTAATTTGCTTAATAACAGGGTTTGTTTGTTTCAGCTTTTGTCTGTAGGCTGGGTACATAAACAATGAGATGTGATCTGACTGTCCGAAGTGGGGGCGGGGTGCCGCTCTGCAGCCACCACGTATGTTGGAATAAAACATGGCCCAATATGCTTTCATCGTGGGTGGGAATGTCCACATGCTGGTAATATTTGGGGAGTACAGTCCATTAATTGCACTGGTTAAAGTCACCAGCAACAATAAAAACAGCATCGGGATGTTTCATCTCTACTGTGCTGATGACGTCATGGAGCTTGTTTAGTGCTACTGTGTAGTTGCTCTGTGGACAAATGTATACAGCGGCCAAAAACACAGCAGTAAATACCCTCAGTTGATAATAGGGATGGCATTTCAGCAGTAAAAACTCCACATTGGGCAAGCAGTGCTTGTAGACGGTTTGTACATCTCCGCACCACGAGTGGTTTATAAATACACACACACACCCTCCCCTTGACTTACCAGAGTCTCCTGTTCTGTCTGCCCAGTGTGTTGAGTGTCTGTAGCTGAATAGCACTCTCTGGGACTCTGTCTGAAAGACAGGTCTTGCAGAAAATTAGGGCACAACACTCTCTTGTCTCCCACTGGTCTTCAAACCTTGCTCTTAGTTCATCTAGCTTATTTTCCAAAGACCGAACATTTGCCATTAAGAGACTGGGTAGCGGTGGACGGCTAGGGTGAGCCTTTAGCCTAGCATGTAGCCCTCCTCTCTTGCCTCGCCTTCGGCGTCTTTGGCCCCGCCTCCGACACACTTTCTTGGGGTCAGCATGCTCATGTGGGCTCGGTGCTTCAGGGCATTCCTGGGAGTACTGATGGTCACCGCTGGGGCGGACGATGCATTGCAGGTCGGGTGGTATAAAGCCAGTAAACTCCATGTGGCTTCTTGACTTGGCGATAGCCAGTGTCTTCATCCTCATAGCTTTGGGTCCAACTGTTGGTGAGTACCAGTCTAAAAAAATTCTCAAGCTGTGTTAGTAATGTCCATTCACCACCACCACCCACACCCCGTTTTTGCAGCACAGTGGGGTGTCATCACGGGCAAGATAGTTGTTTGACTATGTTTGCAATTTTTTGGCTAAAAGGGAAATTGTTGTAACACACGAGGTCCATGGTTTTGTGTTGATCCACTTAAAAGTTGTGGATGTTTTCTATGGGAGAAAGAACAAGCTCCATTTGTGGCTGCTGGCTGGTTGGTTGCTGAGTTGTGTTGCAGTGACGTTAATCAGCCCTGGCATGCCGTTGTTTGCACATGCAGTAGTACTTTTGAGAATTTTGTGGAGAATATTCGGGATAGTTTTTGTCATTTTGGATAAGTTGAGAGCTTTAATAAACCTGCAGGTGAAGACAGCAAGCATATGTTTCCACTCCCATGTTCATAACAGTATAACATTGTCATAACATGACAAACTTTAAAAATTACCGACTTAAGGTACACTGTATCTGTATGGGGGAAAAAAAAACAAACAATTAATGTGTTATTGTGATTAACTCAACATTCCAAAAGATTAATTGCGATTAAAATTTTTAATCATCCAACACCACTAATATATACAGTATATACAGTATATATATATAGACACACACACAGATGTTTTTTTTCTACATTTTATAGGGTTTAAATTCTTCTCCATTACAAAATCTTGCATATTGCCCCATCAGCATGCCGACATCTAGCCAACATCTTGCCAATGTGCAAACAACCATTATAAGATGTATTCCTGATATCAACTTGCTGCTGTTGGCCTGACATGGGTGTGCAGTTGGGGATGTGACAGTTTGTTACTGTAACTAATTAACTAAAACCCTGACCATGTCCTCCTGACTCTGGGTGTTTCAGGCTGTAGTCCTCGTTCCCTCCCGGGGTCGGGCAGGTCCAGGATGTGGTGCACTGTTGTCTCCTCCTCCAATATTGCACTCGTCCCGGCCTCCCCGGCCCAGGGCTCACCACCCCTTCACCGCCTCCATACAGGAAGCAGAGAAACACGACTGGACCTCAGACTAACGAGGTAGGTCATAGGCAAACTGAGTGAGAAAAACGTTGCAAATTGATGAGAAAAAAGTTGCAAATTTAAATGAATAAAGTTGCATATTTACATGAAAAAAGTGTCAAATTAATGAGAAAAAAACTTGAAAATTTAGAATCAGAATCAGAATCAGAATCAGGTTTATTGCCATTGTTCATGTAGTACACAAACTAGGAATTTGTCTCGGTACAATGCTGCAACATTAAACATGATAAGATAAGAGAAATAAACTATACATGTAATAAAGTGTAGGATAAGATTAAGTGATACTGGTCAACAGTTAAAATATATATTAGCCAGCAGCAGATACTGTGGAGAACTATATAGTGCAGTCGGTAATGCAGGAAGAAAACAGTGATGATTGACATGAGTCTGGTTGAGCTGCTGTACATGGTGCACGAGAGTCAATAAGTCACTTAGTGTTCAGCAGTCTAATGGCAGAGGGGAAGAAGCTGTTCATGTGACGGGAGGTTTTAGTCTGGATGGACCGAAGTCTTCTACCAGAGGGGAGGGGGGCAAACAGTACGTGACCAGGGTGTGAGGGATCGGCTATGATCCGGCCAGCACGCCTCCGGGTCCTGGAGATGTACAGATCCTGGAGAGATGGGAGCTTGCAGCCGATCACCTTCTCAGCAGTGCGCACGACGCGCTGCAGCCTTAGTCTGTCCCTGGCAGTGGCTCCTGCGTACCACACGGTTATGGAGGTGGTGAGGATGGACTCGATGATGGCTGTGTAGAACTGCACTAACATCTTGGTGGGTAGCTTGAGCTTCCTCAGCTGCCGCAGGAAGAACATCCTCTGCTGGGCTGATGAAATAACTTGCAAATTTACATGAAAATTAATGATATTAATTAGAAAAAAGTTGAAAATTTGAGAAAAATGTTATGAATGAGAAATTTGCAAATTAATGAGAAAAGTTGCAAACTGATAAGAAAAAGATGCAAATTTATGAGAAAAAGTGAAAATCTATAAAAAAGTTACAAATTAATAAAAAAAGTTGCAAATTTACATGAAGAAGTTGCAGATTACTGACAAAAAGCTGCAAATTTAGAAGAAATTTAGTTTTTACATATATACATATTTTACGTATTCGATTTTACATATCGTGTGCAGACAAATGTACAGATACATCAAGTATATTCGGTGTATTGTCCCAAAAAATAGGAGGAGCTGTTTGAAATATAACTCATGATGATTTCTGTGCTGTAAAAATGATCAAAGCTTCTGCTGTAAAAAATAAGAGCACTCTGAGGCAAGTGCAATATCCCCTGCCTCCATTTTCTTTAAATATCCCAACATTTACTGAGAGAGCAGTTCTCAACTTTTCAATATAATTACTGTGGCAGAACCAAATTATAAGCCCATCCATCCATCCATCTTCTACCGCTTTTCCGGAGGTTCGGGTCACGGAGGCAGCAGTTCAAGCAGAGAAGCCCAGACTTCCCTCTCCCCAGCCACCTGCTCCAGCTCTTCAGAGAGGATACCAAGGTATTCCTAGACCAGCTGGGAGACATAGTCTCTCCACCGAGTCCTGGGTCTGCCCTGGGGTCTCCTCCCAGTGGGACGTGCCTGAAACACCTCAAGTGGGAGGCGTCCAGGAGGCATCCTAATCAGATGCCCATACCACCTCAACTGACTCCTTTCAATGTGGAGGAGCAGCGGTTCTACTCTGAGCCTCTCCCGGATGACTGAGCTCCTCACCCTATCTCTGAGGGTCAGTCCAGCAATACTACGGAGAAAGCTCATTTCAGCCGCTTGTATCCGCAATCTTGTTCTTTCGGTCATTACCCAAAGCTCGTCACCATAGGTGAGAGTAGGAACGTAGATTGACTGGTAAACCGACAGCTTTGCCTTAGAACTAAGCTCCCTCTTCACCACAACAGACCAGTACAACGTCCGCATCACTGCAGATGCTGCTCCAATCCATCTGTCAATCTCTCGCTCCATTTTCCCCTCACTCATGAACAAGACCCCAAGATACTTGAACTCCTCCACTTGGGACAGGAGCCTGTCCCCAACCCAGAGAGGACAATCCACCTTTTTCCGGCTGAGGACCATGGACTCGGACTTGGAGGTGCTGATTCTCATCCCAGTCGCTTCACACTCAGCAGCAAACCGTCCCAGCAAGAGCTGTAGGTCATTGCTGGATAAAGCCAGCAGGACAACATCATCTGCAAACAACAGAGATGAGATCCTGTGGTCACCAAGCATGACACCCTCCATTCCCTGGCTGCACCTAGAAATCCTGTCCATAAAAATTATGAACAGGATCGGTGACAAAGGGCAGCCCTGGCGGAGTCCAACTCTCACTGGGAATGACTCCGACCGAGTGTTGGCAATACGAACCAAACTCTCACAACGGTCGTACAGAGACCGAATAGTTCGTAACAACAAGCCCGATGCCCCATACTCCCGAAGCACCCCCCACAAAAAACCACAAGGGACGCGGTCAAATGCCTTCTCCAAGTCCACAAAACACATGTAAACTGGTTGGGCAAACTCCCACGAACCCTCAAGAATTTTCGAGAGGGTAAAGAGCTGGTCCGATGTGCCATGGCCGGGACGAAAACCACATTGCTTCTCCTGAATCCGAGGTTCGACCAACGGCCGGACTCTCCTCTCCAGTACCTTGGCATAGACCTTCCCAGGGAGGCTGAGGAGTGTGATCCCTCTAAAGTTGGAGCACACCCTCCGGTCCCCTTTTTTGAAGAGAGGAACCACCACCCCGGTTTGCCATGCCAAAGGCACTGCCCCCGACCTCCACACAATGTTGCAGAGGCATGTCAACCATGACAGCCCAACAACATCCAGGGCCTTGAGGTACTCAGGGCGTATCTTGTCCACCCCCGGGGCCCGGCCACCAAGGAGATTTTTAACCACCTTGGCGACCTCAGCCACTGTGATAGGCGAGTCATCCCCCTCATCCCCAAACCCTGCTTCCTCTGTGGAAGGCGTATCAGTGGGATTGAGGAGATCCTCGAAGTATTCCTTCCACCGCCCGACGATATCCCCAGTCGAAGTCAACAGTGTCCCATCCGCACCATACACAGTGTGGACAGGGAGCTGCTTTCCCCCTCCTGAGTCGCCGGACAGTTTGCCAGAATCTCTTCGAGGCCGACCGAAAGTCTTGTTCCATGGCCTCACCGAACTCCTCCCATACCCAGGTTTTTGCTTCAGCAACCACCTGAGCTGCACTCCGCTTGGCCTGCCGGTACACCTCAGCTGCTTCGGTAGTCCCACAAGCCAACCAAGCTTGATAGGACTCCTTCTTCAGCTTAATGGCCCCCCTCACCACTGGTGTCCACCACTTGGTTCGGGGGTTGTCACCACCAGATGCACCGACCACCTTGCGGCCGCAGCTCTGGGCCGCCGCTTCAACAACAGAGGTGGAGAACATGGCTCATTCAGACTCCATGTCTCCAGACTCCCTCGGAATGTGGTTGAAGTTCTTCCGAAGGTGGGAGTTGAAGACCTCCCAGACAGGGGCCTCAGCCAGACGCTCCCAGCACACCCTCACTATACATTTGGGTCTACCAGGTCTGAATGGCTTCCTCCCCTGCCATCGGATCCAACTCACCACCAGGTGGTGGTCAGTTGACAGCTCTGCACCTCTCTTTACCCAGGTGTCCAAGACATACGGTCGCAGGTCTGATGACATGATAACAAAATCGATCATCGACCTGCGACCTAGGGTGTCCTGGTGCCAGGTGCACATATGGACACCCTTATGCTTGAACATGGTGTTCGTTATGGACAAACTGTGGTTAGCACAGAAGTCCAATAACTGAATACCACTCGGGTTCAGATCGGGCAGGCCGTTCCTCCCAATCACCCCCCTCCAGGTTTCACTGTCGTTGCCCACGTGCACATTGAAGTCCCCCAGTAGGACAATGGAGTCTCTAAGAGGAACACCCTCCAGCACACCAGTCACAGACTCCAAAAAGGGTGGGTACTCTGAAACATCATTTGGTGCATAGGCACAAATGATGGTCAGCACCCGTTTCCCAACCCGAAGGCGCAGAGAAGCAACCCTTTCGTCCACCGGGGAAAACTCCAATATAGAGGCAGCAAGGTGGGGGGATACAAGGATACCCACCCCTGCTCGTCGCCTCTCGCCCGGGGCAACTCCAGAAAAGGCCATGCTCCAGCCCCTCTCCAGGAGACTGGTTCCGGAACCGGAGCTGTGTGTTGAGGTGAGGCCGACTATATCTAGCCGGTATCTCTCAACCTCGTACACCAGCTCAGGCTCCTTCCCCACCAGAGAGGTGACATTCCACGTACCAAAAGCCAGTTTAGAAAGCTTGGGATCAGTCCGCCAAGGTCTCCGCCTTTGACCGCCACCTAATCCACATAGCACCGGACCCCCATGATCCCTCCTGCAGGTGGTGAGCCCACTGGAGGGCGGACCCATGTAACTCCTTCGGGCTGAGCACGGAAATAATAAGCCCATCATCCACAAATATACAACAAAGTATACAACCCATAGTTGTAGGACAGGATCCCGAGGTGAACCTGTGTACCCGGTTTGGTGGCTAGTTTTAGTGTTTTTATAGTAATAGGGCAAATGGAATGCTAACCTTGACCTTTGACCCCCCCAACCCATGGGTCGGCAACCCGCAGCCCTTCAGCCCCCATGCTGTGGCTCCCTGCAGTTATATCTCAAAACACATGGAAATTAATGAAGTTCATTTTGTTTTATTTTCCAAACTATTGTTTATTGGATATGTTTCTCAATGAAAACACATACTTCCATGAAGGTAAAATATATATTTTTTAAATTATTTATTATGTTGTCAACCACTCTCTCTGTGTGTGCAGCACATGTGGAGAGCAGAGAGCCGTGCCGCAGCTTCCGGCTTGTCCTCCCACTCTCAGTAAGACATGGACAGATCCAAAAAAGGTAAAATCACAGAAAAAAATCACAGTTTAATTCTTTGAGGACAGATTAATTTGCATGTGGTGAGAATTTCTCTACAAGAACACAAAGGAGAAAAACAGCCGCCTCATTAGTGTCTGCAGGTCCATAAAAAGTCTTAAATGTGATTATCTAAAATCAATACCATAATTTTCATTAAAAATGAGAAACGATCCTTGAATTGCTGCTCAATAACCTTAAAACAGGGTTTTCAATGATGTGCCGTGGAGGGCCACGGCTCTGCAGGCTTTACCTCCAACCAGTGTCTTCAGCAGCGGATTTCACTGAACTTCTTCCCACTGATTGTTGATCAGTGAAACACCTGCTGAAGAGACTAGGTAGAAAAGAAAACCTGCAGGGTCTTGGTCTTCCATGGCACGACTGGACACTCCTGCCTTAAAATTAGGTGCCTGCACTATAAATGCTGGATTCACCAGACATGACCGAAATCTGAATTGGTATGAATTATTTTTACCGTCACAGCTCAATATTTCCCGAGTTATGTAAAAATAAAAGCCCTCTACAAGCGATTCAATTTTCAGAATGGTTGTTTCTGTTTGTGCTTTTATTGTAAAACACTATCAACAGGATATCCTCATCTGAAATCAGCAACATACTGTACAGCCCAGTTTTTCCTCACAAATTGTAAATAAAAAAGAAACTAGAAAAGCACTCAGAGTGCATACCTCTGCCAAGGCTCCTTCTGTCCCTCATGCATCACCTCCAAAATGTAATGGGTTGGTGTGTATTCCACGAGGCAGTTCTGGTGAAAATTGTATCAAAGTCTATCCAGTATTGCTTTGGAGGATTCTTGCTGAACCACTGTGAGAAGATAAGAGTCTTGGCAGAGGTATGCGTTTTTGGCTCATCACCAAAATGTTCTGGGTTTCTCTCTAGGCCAAGGACTATCTCTGGTGAAAGTTTCATCCAAATCCACCAAGTAGTTTTGGAATATTCTTGCAAACACTCTGTGAGAAGATAAGAGCTTTGGTGGAGGTATGCGTTCTCAGCCTGATGAAGTCAACAACCCACAAGACTATCCACATATACTATCGCAAATTGAGTGTGGCTCACTGGATGTTGATGAAAGCCCCCTTCTGTAAAAGAGGTTGTTGGAATTGTGAGGAGTCTGAAAAACGGAAAATGTATGGGATCTGACAGACTGGTTGCTGAACAAATCAAGTATAACTCCTCAACAAGGCTGGTCTCCTTGCTGCACACCCTGATGGCTCTCATTTGGTCAACATACACCGTACCAAAGTCTTGACTCCACTCTCTGATCACCTGCCTTTAGAAGAACAAAGGAGATAAGATGGACCCCAGCAACTATCGTGGACTTTCTATCACTGCTACATGCTCCAAAATTTTTGTTGCAATAATAGTTGAATGACTAACACCAATTTATGAACTATTACTTCTATTACTTACTATTGAAGAGATATTCTCTTCAAGATCCTGGAGATCCATACTGGAGCAAGAACACTTAAACTGCTGAAATGCATATATAGTGGAATTACTGCAGCAATCAAATATTCAGCGTCAATGTTAGAAACAATTTCTGGTTGCAGGCAGGGAGGCCTGGAATCCCCATGCATTTTCAACATCTTCCTTGACTTCGCTCTGAGATATTCTCAACCAGATCAATCAAGAGATCTCTGATCCTGGTGTCCTTAAAAAGTATAGCATTCCATTTACTTGTACTAATCAAAGCCAGCAATGTGAACACCCCTGTAATGGAGAGACACAACTTATTCAAATCAACTTTGCAAATGACATCATTCAGACATACTTTTGTAAAAGTATGTCTGAGTTAGAAAAAATGCTGAAGGTGTTTGATGAGGAGTTTATACGGTTTGGACTAACTATCTCTGCAGCAAAAACAAAGACAATGTGTTTCAATGTTTCTCTTAAAATGAAATCAGTGAGCTTACTTATTAAAGACACAAGCATTGAAAATATAACTAGTTTCACCTACCTGGGTTACACCATCTCCAACGAAGAAGGTCACTCAGCATTTACCATCCAACATATCGCCTAAGCCCATAAAAAGTGGAATGAGCTTAAGACCATACTTACAGACTATCAAGTAAAACTTCTAATGCGAGTAAAATTTTGAACTGCTTGTGTACGCAGTCGACTTACCTACAGTTTCCAAGGATGTTATCTGAGGAAGAACAACCTGGACCAGAAGCTGCTGCTGGGCTTCTATTGCGTGCTTCTATAAGTGGTGAGCGTGCTCACCAACTGTCCAGATGTGTGGTATGCCGGCTCCACAGCAGAGAACAGGAAGGCTGTGCAGAGGGTCTTCAATACCATCCAAAAAAATTATCGGTGGCCCTCTGCCTTCCCTGGAAGACATCTGCAGATCCTTCTGTCTCAGAAGGACCAAGACCATCACAGGAGACCCCTCACATCCTGTCCACCACCTGTTTGACCTGCTTCCCTCTGGACGACAGTTCAGATCGATCAAGTCCCACACCTCCAGACTGACAAACAGTTTCTTCCCCTGGGCCATCCGAACTGCAAACAGTCAGAGACCCCACCCCCCTCCCTCCAAACGCTCACATGCACAGAACTGAGGACCTTTTAATTTTCACAATAACTCCCCTGTCTTTGTGTTCCTCACTTTCATGTATATTGACCCATCCGTGAAACCACTATTGTGTATATTTTCCATAATCCATGGGCCATTTTACTCAATTGTGTGTCTGCACTCTTATGTACAAAGTTCCACCCACATAGCCACTATCATACCCGCGTATGTTTCCATAATCCTGGGTCATTTTTATTTTCATTTATTTTTATTTCAGTCGTGTGTTTAATCGTGTCTTCTGTAACCATGTTTTATCTAATCCTTCTCTCTTACTTTTATGACAATAAAGCCTATTCTATTCTATTAATGAATGGCAAATGGCAAAACTGGAGTCCACATGAATAAATTTTCTTAGGAAACTTGTTCGTAATGGCTTTGAGCATGTAACATTCCATTAAAACAAAAGAGCAGCTGCAAAACAACACTCACTGACAAAGACGATGTGGACTGGCGTTATAGATACTCCATTAGCAACATACTACATGATATTGATCCTGATAACCACTTTTTCAATAATATTCATAATCACTGTGAATATTGCACTGAAAAGCAATTCAAAAGTCAAGTGCAACTAGATGGTAAACTATCAATAATACACTTCAACAGCAGAAGTCTTTACAAAAACTTTCCACAGATTCAGGACTATTTAAAACAGCTAGACAGAAAATTTACAGCTATCGCAGTCTCTGAAACTTGGCTTAATGAAGAGCAGGCTCCTCTGATGGCAATAGAGGGATATCAGATGTTTCATATTAACAGATCTCAAAAAAAGGGTGGTGGTGTTGCACTGTATATCGATGACCTGTATAGGTGTAAACTTGTAAATGGAATGTCCTTTGCACTACCAGGGATTATGGAATGTGTCACTGTTGAGATCGACCAAATGGTAAATGGTAAATGGCATTCACTTATATAGCGCTTTTATTCTTATCTCTTGATGACCAAAGCGCTTTACAGATCCTGCTATCCACCCATTCACGCACACATTCACACACTGATGGTGGCATGCTGCCTAACATGGCGCTTCCAGACCCACCAGGAGCAATTGGGGTGAAGTGTCTTGCCCAGGGACACAACGGCAGCATATCTGGGGAGAGCAGGATTCGAACCGCCAACCATGTGGTTATTGGACGACCTCCTCTACCTCCTGAGCCACTGTGGCTCAAGTTTTATCTGCCGACCAAGATAAAACAAAAAATCTAATTATAATAGAATGCCGGGAACTTGCATTGAGACATTCAGAGATAAGTTAGTCGAGCTGTACAATAATATTACTAGTGAGAAAATGGTTGTAATTTGTGGAGATTTCAATATTGATTTACTAAATCCAAATCAACAAAATGTAATTACAGAGTTCACGAATTCCATGTAAGGCATGAGTCTATATCCCACAATAACACATCCCAGTAGAATCACAGTTCACACTGCTACACTTATTGACAACCTGTTTGTTAATATTATTGATAAGAAAATAGAAAGTGGATTATTGATAAATGATATAAGTGACCATTTGCCAATCTTTGCACTTATCCATGGCCACACGGGGGCCAATACAGAAAAAAATTTAAAATCATTCAGATACAAATCACAAAATGCAATCAGCTCTTTTAAAGAAGACTTGCTGAAGCAAGACTGGACAAAAGTCTATGTATCAGATGTAAATGAAGCCTATGACACATTTATAAACACTGTAACCACTCTTTATGAAAAAAATTGTCCATTAGTAAAGAAAAAGCTTAAACATAAATTTGTGGATAAGCCATGGTTAACCAAAGGATTACAAAAGGCGTGTAAAAAGAAAAATTCATTATATAAAGCTTTTCTAAAGAAAAGGACAAAAGAAGAAGAGCAGCGGTATAAAACATACAAAAACAAGTAAACATATATAATGAGATGTAGTAAAAGAGACTATTACAGTAAAAAACTGGAGAAAAACAGAGACAATATTAAAAATACATGGACAATACTTAACAATATTCTTGGAAATAAAAACAGAAATACAAGCTACCCAACCAATTTTTCAAAAAATAATAAAACGACTCAGAGTGTAAATGCAGTTTCACCTGCAGATGAATTTAATAACTTTTTTGTTAACATTGGTCCTAATTTGGCTCGAGAAATACCCATTACGGCACCTACGGGTGATACAATAAGCAAAAACACTGCTATAAAAGACTCCATTTTCATAAAGAACACAGGCGAGAGAGAGGTCATTGAAATTGTTAAATCGTTTAAAAGTAAAACATCTACAGACTGTGATGGTATTGACATGCTCTTAGTCAAAACTATTATTGAATGCTTAGTGAAGCCACTGACACATATTTGTAACCTGTCTCTCCAAACAGGTATATTTCCCAGTGCAATGAAAATAGCTAAAGTAATTCCGATATACAAGACGGGTGACAGAGGGGAACTTTCAAACTATAGACCAATTTCACTATTGCTGCAATTTTCTAAGATACTTAAAAAAATATTCTGGGAGAGAATTGACAACTTCATAATGAAGAATAATTTATTGTGTGAGCAGCAATATGGGTTCAGACACAAGAGGACAACTGCATTTGCTCTAATGGAATTTATAGGAAAAATGTCAACTGCCATTGAAAATAAAGAGTACTCCGTTGGGGTATTCCTGGATCTTAAAAAAGCATTTGATACAGTGGATCATAATTTATTATTAAAGAAACTACAAAATTGTGGTATTAGGGGGGTAGCACTGTCCTGGTTATGTAGTTACTTAAAGAATAGATATCAGTATGTATGTGTTGGTAACAAAAACTCAGTTACTGAAGGTTACTTGTGGAGTCCCACAGGGTTCAGTTTTGGGGCCACTGTTATTCAATATGTATATAAATGATATATGTAAAGTTTCAGAAAAAATGGATTTAATATTGTTTGCCGATGACACTAATCTATTATGCAGTGGAAGCAATTTGGAACAACTTTTGGATACACTCGGAAAGGAATTAGGAAAGCTTAAACTGTGGTTTGATTCAAACAAATTAACGCTCAATTTAAGTAAGACAAAATTTATAGTTTTTAACAACCATCACAACAACTTAGTATCTAAACTCAGTGTAAATGGTGTAGAGATTGAAAGGGTATCCGAAACTAAATTTCTTGGCATAATAATTGATAAACTGTGTTGGAAGTCACATATTAATTATATTAAAGGTAAAATATGTAAATCAATTGCAATACTACACAGAGTGAAATATTTGCTGAATCAACCCACACTATATACTTTGTATCATTCATTAATACTCCCATACATGACATATTGTACTGAAGTATGGGGAAATACATATAAAACAAATATATCCAGTCTTTATGCTTCAGAAGAGAGCTATTAGAATAATAAACAAAGCTGCTTACAGGGACCCAACGAACCCACTTTTTCTTAAATTAAAAGCTCTCAAGTTGAAAGATCTGGTTGACTTTAAAACTGTAGTAATAATGTTTAAAGTGAAGAATCTATCACTGCCCGCAAATATCCAAAAATTGTTCCAAATAAGGGAGAAACAATATCATTTCAGAGGAACATGTATATTTCAAAAACCTTCAGTGAGAACTACCACCAAGCAACACTGTGTTTCAGTGCAAGGAGTCAGATTATGGAACGATTTTGGACCTGAATTAAAATCATGTACAACGCTTGGACAATCGTCGTCGGCCTCCGTCGGTCGATGATGACCATGGAAGAGAATCCTAAACGTCTACTCTGCTGGAACAGCACCGCCTGTGGCTGAACAGGCTGATGCGCGAATGGCAGTCCCTGTCACACAGGTCGCACTTGTGGGTGGTCTCCGTGCTGCTGGGTCTGTGGCGGTTCTTCCTGCGGGTCCTTTTTTCATCTGCTGCAGCAGTCAGTCTCTCTTCACCCGCCTTGAGCTGTCTGGTCAGGGTGCCTCCCCATTTGCAGCAGTCCGTTGCAAGGTCCTCCCAGCACTCTGTGTTGATCTCCAGGGCCTTCATGTCTCTTTTGCAGACGTCTCTAAAGTGCAGCTGTGGGCGGCCAACGTCTCTCCTGCCAGTCGCCAGTTCTCCGTAGAGGACGTCTTTGGGGATTCTGCCATCCTCCATGCGGTGAACGTGGCCTAGCCAGCGAAGCCTGCGCTGCCTGAGTAGAGTGAACATGGAGGGAAGGCCGGCGTGGGACAGAACTTCTGTGTTGGGCACTCTGTCCTGCCAGGATATGTCCAGGATGTGGCCAATGCAGCGCAAGTGGCAGGAGTTCAGTCTTTTTTCCTGCCGGGCGTATGTTGTCCACGTCTCACTCCCATAGAGCACTGTGCTGATGACGCAGGCGTTGTACACTGCCATCTTCGTCTTGACAGAGCGTTTGGGATTCTCCCACACTCGTGTGGTGAGGCGAGCGAGTGTGAAGGCTGACTTTCCAATCCTCTTGTCGATCTCTGTATCAAGGGAGAGGTTGTTGCTGATCGTGGACCCCAGATACGTGAACTGATTCACGACCTCCAGCTCGTAGTCGTCGATGGTGATGGTTGGTGGTGCTTCTGTGCCTTGCACGAAGACGTTAGTCTTCTTCAGGCTGATGGTAAGCCCGAAGTCCTTGCATGCCTGGGAGAAGCGGTCCATCAGGGTCTGAAGCTCCTGCTGTGTGTGGGTTGCGACTGCAGCATCGCTGCAACGCTTGGACAATTTAAACAAAAACTAAAGGAAGAAATACTCCAAAAATATATACAAGATGACATGTAAAATCACATAAGGATCGTCATATCCAGTCTGTGTTGTGTTGTTGCTTAGTTTTTTTTGTCACATTTTGTCTTAGCTTTGTTCCGAATTGTAATCGCTCTTGTTTTGTTTTTCTCTTGAATTCTTGGATGGAATATGGGTGGGCAATATAAGCTGCGGCTTCAGCCATCACCCATTTCGGATAACTTACATTGAACTGTATAATCAGAGGAGTTATTGTTTAATTTGACCTTGTTGGATTTTTTTTTTCTTTTCCCCCCTTTGTTATATTATTCTGTTTCTTTTAATCTTTACTTTTAATCTATCTGAAATACAGATTCATTCATTCATTCACTTCTGCTCACCCACTCTATGCCAGTCCGTAACTTCTACCTGTCTGAACACTTAAATACTTAGCCCATATAACTAGATTCCCTAACTCAGCACTGCAAAAACAAATCCTGTTCCACTGAGTGAGAGAGATGACAGATCCTTTATTTCGAACAAAAAAGCAAAAAAAACCAAATGACAAGTGCAGTAAAAGTGACAGTGTACGGTGCTCGAAAGGGAGAAGGAAGAAGTTAACACTTATTTACTCCAACTCCTCTTTTCCCTAAATACAAACCATGTGAAAGATATACATATTACCTCAATTAAGACCCTCAAGTAGACAATTAACTATATTTTATACATACCAACATTGACACCCATCCATCCCTACATACATACAGTCCATACATCTATGCCCAGCCCCAAACAACACAGACATACACAGTACTGTCCCACCTACCATACCATAGTGTCCCAGAATGAGTTTAGTGCATCTTGCATGTTAATATACCCCTCTAACATATATCCTTTTAGTAAACAATGTTTACACCTATTTTTGAATTGATTTCTGTTTGTACATAGTTTCAGTTACAGCTCCAGACTGTTCCACAAATCCACCCCACAGACAGATATGCACAGACTTTTCTTTGTTGTTTCTACCTTAGGTTTTATAAAGTTTAAGTCTCCTCTCAAATTATAATCATTGTCTCTTTTTTGAATAGTTTTTGTATATTAGTTGGGAGTTGATTATTAATTGCCCTGTACATTACTTGTCCTGTTAAATTTAACTAAATTCATGAACTTTATGGCATTTGACTTTAAAAACAACAAGGGCAGCATGGTGGTGCAGTGGTTAGCACTGTTGCCTTACAGCTAGAAGGTTCCTGGTTCGAATCCCCAGGCTGGCAGGGGTTGGAACCTTTCTGTGTGGAGTTTGCATGTTCTCCCTGTGCTACGTGGGTTTACTCCGGGGGATCCGGTTTCCTCCCACAATCCAAAGACATGCATGTTAGGTTAATTGGCTGTTCTAAATTGTCCCTAGATACCTGTTTCCTACAGGCCCTTAGAATAGAGGGTTAGTACTAGTGAAAGCGCTTTGAGTGGTCTTTGTGACTAGAAAAGCGCTACTATATAAGTGCTTCTTATATCCTTATAGCTTTCTTATATTCTTATAGCTTTTTTTTGTAATGTGCATATTGGCTGTAGGTTGGTCTTGTAGGCGTTTCCCCATACCTCTACACAGTAGTTAAGATATGGTAGAAACAGTGAATTGTACAGCAAGAATAATGATTTATAGTCCAAGATGTGTCTTGTCTTCCCCAGTATCCCTATACATTTTGCCAACTTGGCCCGGATGTGACTGATGCAAGGTTTCCAGCAGATTTATTAGCTAGCGTCACCCCCAGAAACTTATTTTCCTGTACTATTTCAATTCTGGTATCATCTATCATTGCCATTATTTCATGATTTATTTTATAATTTCCAAACAACATAATCTTTGGGGTTTTTTTTTTTTCAGATTTAGAGATAATTTATTTTTGTTGAACCACTGTGGTAACCTTTTCATTTCTGTTGCAACCACCTCTAAAACTTGCTGACAAACTTGCAAACAAAATTAATTTCAGAATTTTTGATACTTGGCATGTCATTTATTTATAAGAAAGAGTTTGGGTCCCAAAACTGACCTCTGGGGCACACCACCAGTGATGTCCATGAATGGTGATTTGTACTCATCTATTTGTACAAATTGTCTGTTACTTAAATAACTTTCCACCCAACTCAGTCCGACCCCTCTTATCCCATACCTTTCCAATTTCCTCAGTAAAATTCTATGATCAATGGTGTCTAAAGCTTTCTTTAAGTCTATAAATACTCCTACAGCAAACTTTTTTTTTTATCTATGTAGATTTGTCCACTCTAAAACCAAACTGACTATCTGTAAGGAGGTGTGTTTTTCAATGAAATTATCCAGTCTCTTAGTGAAGATTTTTTCAAGTACTTTGGAGAATTGTGAGAGTAAAGAGACCGGCCTGTAATTTGTGAAATGATGACTGTCTCCTGTTTTGTATAGAGGTATTACTTTTGCTATTTTCATTTTGTTTGGAAATTTACCAGTTTGAAATGACAGGTTACAGATGTGGGTGAGTGGCTTAACAATTCCTTCAATTACTTTTTTCACTATTGTCATGTCAATTTAATTCCAGTCAGTTGATTTTTTTGTTCTTAAATTTACTCACAGTCTTAATAATTTCCTTTTTCAGTTACTGCACCCAAAAAGATTGTGTTTGGATTTCTATCTTCTATTTCATTTACAGAACCACTATCGTTTGTTTCTGGTGTCACTATTGTTTTTGCTAATTCAGGACCAGCGTTTACAAAAAATTTATCGAAACCTCTAACCACATCCTCCATATTATTTATCAAATTGTCATTTTCAATAAAATAGAAATACTTCGAGGATCTCCTCAATCCCACTGATACGCCTTCCACAGAGGAAGCAGGGTTTGGGGATGAGGGGGATGACTCGCCTATCACAGGGGCTGAGGTCGCCAAGGTGGTTAAAAATCTTCTTGGTGGCCGGGCCCCGGGGGTGGACGAGATTCACCCTGAGTACCTCAAGGCCCTGGATGTTGTTGGGTTGTCATGGTTGACACACCTCTGCAACATTGCGTGGAGGTCCGGGGCAGTGCCTTTGGCATGGCAAACCGGGGTGGTGGTTCCTCTCTTCAAAAAAGGGGACCGGAGGGTGTGCTCCAACTTTAGAGGGATCACACTCCTCAGCCTCCCTAGGAAGGTCTATGCCAAGGTACTGGAGAGGAGAGTCCGGCCGTTGGTCGAACCTCGGATTCAGGAGGATCAATGTGGTTTTCGTCCTGGCCGTGGCACATCAGACCAGCTCTTTACCCTCTCGAGAATTCTTGAGGGTTCATGGGAGTTTGCCCAACCAGTTTACATGTGTTTTGTGGACTTGGAGAAGGCATTTGACCGTGTCCCTCGTGGATTTTTGTGGGGGGTGCTTCGGGAGTATGGGGTATCGGGCTTGTTGTTACGAGCTATTCGGTCTCTGTACGACCGTTGTGAGAGTTTGGTTCGTATTGCCAACACTCGGTCGGAGTCATTCCCAGTGAGAGCTGGACTCTGCCAGGGCTGCCCTTTGTCACCGATCCTGTTCATAACTTTTATGGACAGGATTTCTAGGCGCAGCCAGGGAATGGAGGGTGTCATGCTTGGTGACCACAGGATCTCATCTCTGTTGTTTGCAGATGATGTTGTCCTGTTGGCTTCATCCAGCAATGACCTACAGCTCTTGCTGGGACGGTTTGCCGCTGAGTGTGAAGCGGCTGGGATGAGAATCAGCACCTCCAAGTCCGAGTCCATGGTCCTCAGCCGGAAAAAGGTGGATTGTTCACTCCGGGTTGGGGACAGGCTCCTGCCCCAAGTGGAGGAGTTTAAGTATCTTGGGGGCTTGTTCACGAGTGAGGGGAAAATGGAGCGAGAGATCGACAGACGGATTGGAGCAGCATCTGCAGTGATGCGGACGTTGTACCGGTCTGTTGTGGTGAAGAGGGAGCTTAGTTCTAAGGCAAAGCTGTCGATTTACCAGTCAATCTACGTTCCTACGCTCACCTATGGTCACGCGCTTTGGGTAATGACCGAAAGAACGAGATCGCGGATACAAGCGGCTGAAATGAGCTTTCTCCGTAGGATTGCTGGACTCACCCTCAGAGATAGGGTGAGGAGCTCAGTCATCCGGGAGAGGCTCACAGTAGAACCGCTGCTCCTCCACATTGAAAGGAGTCAGTTGAGGTGGTATGGGCATCTGATTAGGATGCCTCCTGGACGCCTCCCACTTGAGGTGTTTCAGGCACGTCCCACTGGGAGGAGACCCCGGGGCAGACCCAGGACTCGGTGGAGAGACTATGTCTCCCAGCTGGTCTGGGAACGCCTTGGTATCCCCTCTGAAGAGCTGGAGCAGGTGGCTGGGGAGAGGGAAGTCTGGGCTTCTCTGCTTGAACTGCTGCCTCCGCGACCCGGACCTCCGGAAAAGCGGTAGAAGATGGATGGATGGATGGATGGTTTGTGAATAAGTTATCTATTAGTGTGGCACTGTGTGACGTGATTCTGTTAGGTCTGGTGATTGTTGGATGTAAGCCCATACTGCACATTGTGTTGATAAATTCTTCTGTCATACTATGTTGTTTTGAGTTCATAAAATCTATATTGAAATCCCCACAGATGAACATAACTTTATGAGTAAGTTTTGCATATATTTTTTCCATCCAGTCCTTAAATAAGTCAATATCTGATCCAGGTGTTCGCTATACACAGCTCACTACTATATTCTTCATATTGTCCAAACAGATTTCTATTGTAATACATTCAAATAAATCATCCAGTCACTGTCAAATTTTCAACAACCTTGTACTGCAAGCGCTTGTCAACATACTGTAAATTGCAACTCCTCCTCCTTTTTTCACTTTTCTATTCATATAATTTAATTCATAGCCATCCATGGTAAAATCCACTCCTTTCTCTTCACTGAGCCACATCTCTGATATTGCCACAATATTGAATGGCTCTTTAAACTGATGTAAATAATCTTTAATGTTATTAAAGTTAGCATAGAGACTTCTGCTGTTGAAGTGGATTATTGATATATTAAAATCAGATGTGACGATTGTGTTAAACTGTTCATCTGTGTAGTAACTACAGTTATTATTGATGGACGTAAATAAACTGTCAGAGTCTATTCCACATCCTGCGGGTTGTGATCCGTATATTCAAAAACTTTCAGTTCCATTCAAACAAGAAGCCATACAGTTGGGATTTATGGAAGAAATATGAAATCCTGACAAGACTGTCCAAGACGCAATTGCAGAGGGAGTTGCAAGACAAAGAAAGGATCCTGCCATTGTTGGATCGCATCCTCGGCACCCAGCCTGCTGCAGCAACGGACAGGGAATTTTGATGACCACATTATCACCAAAATGTAATGGGCTCTCTGTAGCTCAACAACCACCTCTGGTGAAAATTTCATCCAAATCCATCCAGTAATTTTTGTGTAATCCTGCTGTACAAATACAATCAAGGTTCTTGGTGGAGGTATGTACTCTCAGATCATCACCCAAATTTAATGGTTTCATCCTTAGCCCAAGGGCTACCACTGGTGAAAATTTCATCAAAATCCATGCAGTAGTTTTTGCGTAATCCTGCTAACAGACAAACCACCCTGAATACATAACCTCCTTGGCAGAGGTACAAAGAGGAGAGAAAATTGAGTGATGTAGAAGTGAGCCTTTTATTTTAAGGCTGTTTTCAGCTTTTTCTCTGCAGGATAACTGCTAGTTTGTTACCTGTGGGGTTCTGGACAGTGAATTATATGCAGACTATCAATGCCATACATTTAAAAAAAAAAAAAAAATTATAACATTTAGCTCAACAGAAGGCATTTTTTTAAACTTTTTTTTCCACTCTACTATAACTATTTCTAACTGGCTTAATTTGCACCAAATGATTTTTAATTTTTATTCCAAAATGAAGAATATCAGACAACCAATCCACTAGATGTCAAATTGAGAGTCTGGAGAACAAGTGAAGGATACAGATTTGTTTTATATTAATACATCTGAATAATGAATATTATGAGGAAACAAAAAAGATGAAAAGTAGCTTCTTCTAAATAAAACTTTTGTCTCCAATTTATTAAAATATCAGGAACTAAAGCTGAGTGATCACTGTTGAAAGTAGGAGATGGATGATTTTTTCAGATTTAAACAATTTATGAACGTGCTGAAAATTGAGAATTGTAGTAATAGTTGAAATAATGAATTCATTAATGCCACATAATTTTCAGAACTATGTATATAAAAACTTTTTAACAGCATCATTTTTATTTAAAAGGTCAAATTGATGTCGCAACCCTCAGCCACTTCTATTGTAGTTGGAGACGGGCAAAATGGCTCTTCGGTTGGCAAAGGTTGCAGACCCCTGCCCCAACCAGTCGTGGCAGAAGACTGCCCCTCCCTGAGCCTGGTTCTGCCAGAGGTTTCTTCCTATAAGGAAGTTTTTCCTTCCCACTGTCACCTAGCGCTTGCTTGTAGATCATCTCATCATTGGGGCTTTTCGCTGAGTTATTTATGACTTGTGCTTATGTCTCTAGTGTCTTGAGATGACTCTTGTTGTGATTATGTGCTATACAAATAAAGTTGAATTGAATTGACCCCAAACCCATGGTCAGAGGTCAGGATCCCAAGGTGAACCTGTATACCGGGTTTAGTGGCCCTAGCTTTACTCGTTTTATAGTAATAGTAAATGTAGCATTTACCATAGTGCAATTGCAAAGTTAACTTTGACCTTTGACCCCAAACCCATAGTTAGTTAAGGGTGTAAGTCATTCAAGATGTGTATTAGCTCCAACTACTGTATTGATCTGAAAAGCCTACATCATTTCTTTCAACACTAACTGTGTTTAGAAGATTTAGGGGAAAATCTGACCTTTGACCTCAAGGTCATCCTATGAGCGTGAAATTGCAACATGCGCATTATCAGAGTATATCAAAACATGGTACCAAGTTTGTAAACATTTGGAACAAAAGTGTAGGAGGAGTTGAGTTCACAAGACAGTTACTGTCTGAAGTGAGATGAAAGAGGAGGTCATAGGTCAAGGACTACAACTCCGGCAAAAATCATCCGATCAGAACCAAATTGCAATATGCACATCATCAGTATATATCAAACCGTGGTACCAAGTTTCAAAACAATCGGACCATATCTGTAGGAAGAGTTGATTTCACAAAAGTGGGACAGACTGATTCATAACCTTATCCCCCTTCAGTCGAAGCCCAAAGGGTTCTTCAACCGCTTTGGGCTTCGACCGGTGGGGGATAAAAAAATGATGAATGCAGGATCGTTGTAAAAGTCATAGTTGGTTGTTTTATTTCAACAAGGATATGTACAATACAACAAAAAATTACACATAAAACTTACATCTCATTTTTCTATGATAGAAGCTCATGCAGGGCCTGAAAGTCCTCAATTTATTTATTTTTTTTCTGTGATATTAAAATACCAAATGGTAATAATGATCAAAAGATTTTACACAAGTGCCACAAACCAAGACAAAATTTCGTGATTACTATTAATATGAGGTGTTTCTAGACTGCTGATAGATCGATTTAAAGGAGTCATTGACTGAAAAATCGTGTGTTTGTAGGTTTTAACTGTTGGAAATGAGTCTACTAGTTACCCAATTATCCAAAAAATATCAAAACAGTCAATTCTCTTAAAAAACACACAGCCTTTATCTGGTTTTTCTCTCCCAGAAACGTTTCTGACTGTGACGTTTCTGAAATGAGTCTACTAGTTACCCAATTATCCAAAAAATATCAAAACAGTCAATTCTCTTAAAAAACACACAGCCTTTATCTGGTTTTTCTCTCCCAGAAACGTTTCTGACTCTTCCAGATAAATCATGTACTATGTCATGATCTGACAAAGCCAACCCACTGCCATCCTTGAAACCCACCCACTGCTCTTTTATTGGCCCACCTAGCTGTCTGTCATGTAGATAGAAGGGGTGCTAAAGGTAGCCTATAAGCGCCTGAGCTATTAGCCCCCCAGCTAACACTGGTGCCAGGAAGCTCAACCCAAGCGTGGCTTATATCGTTATGTTCCTCAGATTTAGTCACCCTAATAGCCATCACTGTTGATTCCACAGCAAATCGCTGGTGCTGATGATTTGCTCAACTTAGCTAGTAGTCTCGGGTCCCAGGGCTGCTCACCGTGCGGTGCTAGTGATTTGTTGTGGAATCACGGCAAAACTATTGGGAGATGGGCCGGACTGATGCGAGATACACCATCGACTGTGGATCAGTGAACCAGAGCTGCTCATCCAAGATAGAAGGAAGCTAGATGCTAAAGGCTAGAAGCTAGTCAGGTAATGGCTAAACTGATGTAAGAGGGAGGGCAGAGTTGAACAGGTGAAGGATGTTTCTTAAAGTGATAGGCTTTAAATCAGAGCGTTTCAAGAAAGCCAGGAAAAATACAAAAGAAATTTGTGTCAATAATTAGAAAATTAAAGAAAATGTGAACAAAATATGTCACAAACACTTCATTAAGACATGCGAGCTGTTAAAATGTGGAGAAAGTGCAGTCAGTGACCCCTCTAAGGTTTAATCATCATGAAGCCTTAATTTCAGATGAACTAGAAGATCTGTTGAGAACCCGGTCAGCACTTCTCACGTCCACTCACTCACACTCATCCATTCAGTCCGCACACAAACGCTCTCGGCTGGCATTCGGCCTACAGTTGAAGGGATCCGGCGACTGTGTGTGTGTGTGTGTGTGTGGTTTGTGCGTGTTGGTGGGCCGTCAGCAGCCCTCACACCTGAATGTGCATCAGAACTTGTTTGCGATGATTCTGGAAGTCTTCGGGAACCGTGTCTGGAAATAAATCGATAAATAAATAATTAAGGGTGCAGTTCAATAATTAGAATATCAAGAGCTGTAATCAATCTCAGAACACGTAAGCAATAATCTGTTCACCATTTTTATTTAGGTGCTGCTGCTTTCATCAATTTTTGATTGTTTTTAGTTGTTTTGTGTTTTACTTTACCTTTATTTACTTTATTTTGACTTTTACTTTACTTCACACTTTTTTACTTTTATTTAACTTTATTTACTCTATTGTTATTTTACTTTATGTTACTTTATTACCTCCGCCAGGAGGTAATGTTTTTGCTGGGGTTTGTCTGTCTGTTTGTTTGTCTGTCTGTTGGTTAGCAAGATAACTCAAAAAGTTTTTGGATGGATTTCGATGAAACTTTCAGGCGTTGTTGGAAATGGTTCAAGGAAGAACTGTTTAAATTTTGGGGATGATCCGGTGGCCGCCATTACGGAAAATGCCATTTTCGTGAATAACTACTGAACCATTAATCCTATCATTGTCAATCCAATTGCTAGTAATATGTTTTCATGGTCAAGGAATCTGAAAACGTACACACAAACACTGTATGGGGGGAACTGTGCCCGCCATTACGGAAAATGCCATTTTCGTGAATAACCACTGAACCACTAATCCTATCATTGTCAATCCAATTACTAGTCATATGTTTTCATGGTCAAGGAATCTGAAAACGTACACACAAACACTGTATGGGGGGAACTGTGGCACTTGGCAGAGGTCTGCGCTCTCCGAGTGCTTTTCTAGTTTTAATTTACATTACTTCACCATCGTGGGTTCGATCCCACCCCGAGACCATCGGTGACCCTTCTGTGTGGAGTTTGCATGTTCTCCCCGTGTCTGAGTGGGTTTACTCCGGGTACTCCGGTTTCCTCCCACAGGCCAAAGACATGCAGGTGAGGTTAATTGGCATCAAAAACTGGGGATTCTGAATTGTCCTTAGGTATGACTGTGAGAGTGAATGGTTGTCTGTCTCTCTGTGTTGGCCCTGCGATGGACTGTCTTATCATCAATAATGAGCTGAAGAGACTGGAAGTGGATATCGCCACTCTCCAGGAAACACGGTTGGGTGATGCAGACACACAGAGAGAAGGACAACACGTTCTACTGGCAGCGAAAGAGCAGTGACGAACACAGTGAACACGGAGTGGGCTTCGCAGTGAAGAACACCTTGCTGAAGATGGTGGAACCGGGCAGCAATGGCTCTGCACGACTCCTCACCCTCCGCCTCAACACCACTCAAGGCCCAGTCAGCCTCGTCAGTGTGTATGCCCCAACACTGACAGCCACACCAGAGGCAAAAGACGAGTTCTACGAGAATCTCGCAACAACTGTCAGGATCATCCCCAACTCTGAACAACTCATTCTCCTTGGAGACTTCAATGCCAGAGTGGGTGCTGACCACGACTCCTGGCCCTCCTGTCTTGGACCATTTGGCGTGGGCAGAATGAACGACAACGGACAGCGGCTGCTCGAGTTCTGCACTTATCACGATCTGTGCATCACAAACTCGTTCTTCAAGACCAAGCCCCAACACAAGGTTTCCTGGCGACATCCGCGCTCAAAGCACTGGCACCAGCTGGACTTGATCCTGACCAGGCGCACCTCACTGAAGAACGTACTAATCACCCGTTCGTTCCAGAGTGCAGATTGCGACACAGACCATTCATTGGTGTATTGCAAGGTCAAGCTGCAGCTGAAGAAATTCCATTGTGCTAGACAGCCTGGAAAGGCACGGATTGTCACCAGCAAGATGGCCCAACCAGAACTTGTTGAGCAGTTTGCCTCCACCTTTGAGAAGGAACTTGGTGTACCACAAGAAGGAGAATCTGAAAAGCGGAAGTGGGAAGAGCTGCAAAACGCCATCCACCGCACAGCCTTAGCTACCTTTGGGAGGAAGACCTCGAAGTCACAGGACTGGTTTGATGCCAAGTTGACCGAGATGACCCCCGTCATTGAAGCCAAGCACTCAGCTCTTGCCGAGTACAAGAAGTACCCAAATGAGAAGAATCTCCAGATTCTCAGGGCTGCGAGAAGCAAAGTTCAGCAGACTGCTTGGCGCTGTGCCAATGAGTACTGGACTCAGCTCAGCCAAGACATTCAAACCGCTGCCATAACAGGGAACATCCGTGGTATGTACGATGGCATCAAGAAAGCACTTGGTCCGGCTCAGAGCAAGACGGCCCCCCTCAAATCCTCCACTGGGGAGATGATCACAGAAAAGAACAAGCAGATGGAGAGATGGGTGGAGCACTACTCCGACCTCTACTCCAGACAGAACACCGTGACACCGTCAGCCCTTGATGCCATCGATTGCCTGCCATCCATGGACAAAGTTGATGCCGAGCCAACCATCGACGAACTCAGCAAGGCCATTGATAGCTTGGCCGCTGGCAAGGCACCCGGCAATGACGGCATACCCCCCGACCTGATCAAGCACTGCAAGACCGCCCTACTGCTGCCACTGCATGACGTCCTCTGCCAGTGCTGGAAGGAAGGTGCCGTACCACAGGACATGAGGGACGCCAAGATCATCACCCTCTACAAAAACAAAGGGGAGAGAAGCGACTGCAACAACTACAGGGGCATCTCCCTCCTCAGCGTTGTTGGCAAAGTCTACGCACGAGTTGTTCTTGTTCGTCTACAGAAGCTTGCCGAACGTGTCTACCCCGAGTCTCAGTGTGGCTTCCGCGCTGAGCGATCGACGGTAGACATGATATTCTCCATCCGCCAACTCCAGGAGAAATGCAGAGAACAGAACATGCCCCTGTACGTCGCCTTCATCGACCTCACCAAAGCGTTCGATCTGGTCAGCAGAGAGGGCCTTTTCAAGATCCTGCCGAAGATAGGATGCCCACCAAAGTTGCAAAGCCTCATCGAATCGTTTCACACCAACATGCAGGGGATAGTGCAGCACGACGGCAACGTCTCAGAGCCATTCAACATACGCAGCAGAGTGAAACAGGAGCTGTGTACTTGCGCCAGCCCTCTTTGGGATTTTCTTTGCTATGCTCCTGAGGCATGCCTTCAGCACAGCAACAGAGGGAATCTACCTGCACACAAGATCTGACGGCAGGCTTTTCAACCTTGCCCGCCTGAAAGCCAGAACCAAAGTACGCGAGGCTCTAATCAGAGACATGCTGTTCGCAGACGACGCTGCAGTCGCGATCCACACACAGCAGGAGCTTCAGACCCTGATGGACCGCTTCTCCCAGGCATGCAAGGACTTCAGGCTTACCATCAGCCAGAAGAAGACTAACGTCTTGGCGCAAGGCACGGAAGCACCACCAGCCACCACCATCGACGACTACGAGCTGGAGGTTGTGAATCAGTTCACGTACCTGGGGTCCACGGTCAGCAGCAACCTCTCCCTTGATACAGAGATCGACAAGAGGATTGGAAAATCAGCCTCCACACACGCTTGCTTCACCACACGAGTGTGGAAGAATCCCAAACTCTCTGTCAAGACGAAGATGGCAGTGTACAATGCCTGCGTCATCAGCACAGTGCTCTATGGGAGTGAGACGTGGACAACATACGCCCGGCAGGAAAAGAGACTGAACTCCTTCCACTTGCGCTGCATTCGCCGCATCCTGGACATAGCCTGGCAGGACAAAGTGCCCAACACAGAAGTTCTGTCCCATGCTGGCCTTCCCTCTACTCAGGCAGCGCAGGCTCCGCTGGCTAGGCCACGTTCACCGTATGGAAGATGGCAGAATCCACAAAGACGTCCTCTACGGAGAACTGGCGACTGGCAGGAGAGACGTTGGCCGCCCACAGCTGCGCTTTAGAGACGTTTGCAAGAGAGACATGAAGGCCCTGGAGATCAGCACAGAGCGCTGGGAGGACCTTGCAACGGACCGCTCCAAATGGAAAGGCACCCTGACCAGACAGCTCAAGGCGGGTGAAGAGAGACTGACTGCTGCAGCAGATGAAAAAAGGACCCGCAGGAAGAACCGCCACAGCTCCAGCAGCACGGAGACCACCCACAAGTGCGACCTGTGTGACAGGGACTGCCATTCACGCATCGGCCTGTTCAGCCCCAGGCAGTGCTGTTCCAGCAGAGTAGACATTTAGATTCTCTTCCATGGTCATCATAGACCGACGGAGGCCGACAATGACTGTGAGAGTGAATGGTTGTCTGTCTCTCTGTGTTGGCCCTGCGATGGACTGGCGATCTGTCCAGGGTGTACCCTGCCTCTCACCCAAAGACGCTGGGATAGGCTCCAGCCCCCCCGCAACCCGTAAAGGATTAAGCGGTAGAAGATGGATGGATGGATGGATGGATACTTCACTTTACTTTATTTCACTTACAGTATTTCTAATTTTGGAAATTTGTTTGTAGTGACCCCTGTGGCCAACAGCAGAACTGCAGCTAAGTCTCCAATTTTAATCATCAATTTTGAGCAATTTTTGTGTAAAAAAAAATAAATAAATAAAAATAAACACAGTGCCACAAGATATTTGAGCCTTAAATTATTAATTTTTACCTATATAGTTACATCACCATTTCATTCACATAAAGTGAATATTTTTCTTATAAATGTGTGAGGATTTTTTTTTTTCGTTAAATTGATATTTTTCCACAAACCTTTATCAAAACTTGTCATTTTCCCTCATAAACTAAAGAATATTTTGTTGTAAATTTGATATTTTTTTTCTTATAAAATGTCATTTTTTTTCTTTCACATATTTGAAAGTGACAATTTTGCAATGTTTTTTCACGTCAATTTGCAAATTTATTTTCCCATAAATTTGCATGTTTTTTTTAATTATATAAATGTGGTGCTTTGTTCATGTAAATTTGCAACTTATTTGTGTAATTTTTTGACACTCTTCACATTAATAATTTTTTCATAAATTTACCAGTTTTAATTGTGAAGTTGTGAAATTTTTCTTAAAATTGTATTTTTTTCTTGCCAATTTCTAAGATTTTCCTGTAATATTCAGACATTTTTCTCATGAATTTGCAACATTTTTCCAAATAAATTTGTAACTTTTTTTTACATAATTATATACTGTAGTTCATTCTCTTAAGTTTGCTACTTTCTCCATGTAAATTTTAGACTGTTTTTTGTAAATTTACCAATTTGTATCTTTAAATATTGTGGATTTTTTTCACAGAAAATTGTTTTTCTCAAAAATAAGAAATGTTTTGCATTTTTTCAACTTTTTTTTGAAAATGTAATTGTCACTCCCATAAACTTTGAGACTTTATACGTAAATTAATTTAGTGTGGGCGACACACATTGTGGGCTCACGTTTCCACAGAGACAGGACTGCATGTGTATTGAGGGTGTCACGTCTGCAAGGACAAAGAACTCGAATCCGCAGAAGATAACAAGGAGGTGTGAGATTTGTCTCTTTGTCCCACAGAAGATGCCCTGGAGAGATTTCCGGTTCATCAGGAAATGAGAGACAATGGTGAAGATTCAAAGGGATGCTTTGTGACTGTATGTTTACTGAAAACACCATGTGACTTGAATTTTGATGCTGGAAACATATAAAAGGGTGATGAGATATGATTCTTCCTCTTTCCTGCTTTGAGAATGCTAGAAGCTGTGTTCTGTCAATAAAGCTGGTTTACGACTAAACTCAGCCTCATCATTTGAGCACATCTTCTACACTGGTGACCTACGATGAGAAATGAGCAGACAGAATTCTCCCGAGCGGGGCTCGGCGGAAGCCAGCCTGATGGCCACCTCCACGATCCGGCTGCCCGATTTCTGGCAGCACAGCCCGCACTCATGGTTTAGCGCAGTCGAGGCGCAGTTCAACCTCCGGAGAATCTCCAACGACGACACAAGATTCTACCACGTGGTAGCGAAGCTGGACAGCAACACGGTCCAGAGAGTGGAGGATCTGGTTAATCATCCACCAGACAGCGACAAGTACAGCGCATTGAAGGACGCGTTGATCAGCCATTTCACCCCTTCAGTCCAACAACGAGCAGAGGGACTCCTGACGTTGATGGAGTCAGAAAATGATAGACCTGCGGACCTGATGGTGAAGATGCTGAAGCTCAAAGACTCTGAAGATGGCGAATTCATTTTCGCCCACCTTTTCCTTCGTACCCTGCCGCCAGCAGTGAGAGTGGCCCTGGCAGAGTCGCCCCGATTGGCCAGGCGAGACTACCATGGGTTGAGCAAAGAGGCGCAGCGGTTGGTCGACGCCCACAAGCGGAACGCGGTTTCGGCCGCGGCGGCTAGCCCGGGAACGGCGTCCGGAGACAGCGCAGGTCCAGCGGCCGCGGCGCCAGACGCACCAACGACGGCGGCGACGGGAGCCAGATGACGCGGAGCGGAGGACGGCCCGTGCTTCTACCACCGCCGTTTTGCAGAGAGCGCGCACAGGTGCGTCCCACCGTGCAACTTTAAGCGCCAGGGAAACGCCAAGACCGAGGGCCGGTAGCAGCTGCGACCCTCGGCAACGAGAACAGGCTGCTTTACCTGACGGATGCACGCTCGGGGAAACAGTTCCTCGTGGACACGGGCTCTCAGCTGAGTTTCGTCACACCCACCTACGCAGAACGGCTGATGCCTTCTAAAGCTCCCTGGGTGTCAGTGTCAGCAGCGAACGGCTCCACGATTAAAACGTTCGGTGAGAGGACCATGCTTCTGTCCTTACAGGGCCGTTCATTTGAGTGGACATTTATTGTAGCAGCAGTCAGTTTCAACATGTTAGGGGCTGATTTTTTGTGCTCACATGGTTTATTGGTTGACCTTGCTAATAGACGTCTGATTAATGCACTGTCCTTTCATTCTATTCCCTGCACAGCTCGGGTGGCCCCGCCGACTGCACATGCCAGCGTTTCAGCTGCGGGTGGTAAGTTTCACACATTGCTTGCTCAGTTCCCAGCACTCACAGTCCCCACGTTTTCGGCAATGGTGGCTAAACATGGGGTGGAGCATTTCATAACAACCACCGGCCCCCCTGTTTTTGCAAAAGCTCGGCGCTTGGACCCAGCTAAACTGGCCATCGCGCGCGAGGAGTTCACTAATCTGGAAAAACTGGGCATTGTTAGACGCTCCAAGAGCTCTTGGGCTTCGCCGTTACACATGGTCCCAAAGGCTGACGGCTCGTGGCGACCTTGCGGCGATTTCCGCAGGTTGAACAACGTTTCAGCTCATGACCGCTACCAGATTCCGCACATTCAGGATTTTTCTGTTCATTTGGCGGGGGCGCGCATTTTTTCTAAAATAAGACTTGGTGCGCAGTTACCACCAGGTTCCAGTGCACGCGCAAGATGTACCCAAAACAGCGGTCATAACTCCTTTCGGCCTTTTTGAGTTTTTGCGCATGCCTTTTGGCCTCAAGGGGGCCGCGCAGACTTTCCAACGCATGATGGATGCAGTTTTACGCGATCTTCCTTTCGTGTTCGTTTATTTGGACGATATTTTGGTAGCCAGCGCGTCCGAGGGCGAGCACGAAAAGCACCTCACAGCAGTTTTTCGGAGGCTGGCAGAGCACGGGTTAATAGTTAACCCAGCGAAGTGCCAGTTTGGGGTGGCGCAGATTGATTTTTTGGGACATCGCGTTTCGGCAGAAGGAGCGGTTCCTCTTCCAAATAAAGTGCGTGCCATAACGGATTTTCCGCAACCTCAAACGGTCAAGGCGCTGCAGGAGTTTCTAGGGATGGTTAATTTTTACAACCGGTTCCTCCCAAGCGCAGCACGGCTCATGCAGCCATTGTACACCGCGTTAAAAAAACAAAAGCCCGCAAATAAAGTTGAATGGTCTCCGGAGCGGGAGCGCGCTTTTGCCCAGGTCAAATCAGCCCTGGCAAACGCAGTTTTGTTAGCGCACCCAGTTCCAACGGCCCGCATGGCACTCACCACTGACGCTTCCGATGTAGCGGTGGGGGCGGTAGTTGAACAGTTTGTGGCAGGTACCTGGCAACCCCTCGCGTTTTTCAGCAGGACTTTGCGCGATAGTGAGCGTAAATACAGTGCGTTTGACAGGGAGCTTTTGGCCCTACACTTGGCCATCCGTCATTTTCAGTTCTGGTTAGAGGGGCGACGTTTCACCGCGTTTGTGGATCATAAACCACTAACTTTTGCGATGGCCAAAATTTCAGAACCCTGGTCAGGCCGACAACAAAGGCAACTAGCCGCAATATCGGAGTTCACTACTGATATTCAGCATGTCGCGGGTAAACACAATGTTGTAGCAGACTGCCTCTCGCGCGCGGTACCACCACCAAGCCCCATAGGGGCAGACTCTGTAGCCGTGGCCGCGGGCCCGGGCAGCGACGCGGGAGCGTGCGCATCCCCGGTCTGTGTTGGGTTAGATTATGCAGCCATGGCTGCGGAGCAGGTTAACGATGCGGACGTGCGCGCGCTCCAGTCTGGACCAACAGGGTTAAGGCTGGAGCACAGGGAGCAACAAAGTGGTATGCCCCCACTAATCTGCGATGTCTCCACGGGACGGCCCCGCCCCGTGGTGCCAGCCGCGTGGCGTCGCCGCGTTTTTGACTCGGTCCATTCTCTCGCGCACCCGGGGGTGTGCGCATCGATTAAGTTGGTGGGGGAGAAATTTGTTTGGCCCGGGTTGCGCAAACAGGTCAAGGAATGGGCGGCAGCCTGCGTAGCGTGTCAGCGAGCCAAAATACACAGACACACTAAGGCCCCGTTGGAACCTTTTCACATCCCCGCTAAACGTTTTGATCACGTGCATGTTGACTTGGTGGGCCCGCTCCCATTATCACACGGGCACACACATCTTTTGACGATGGTGGATCGCACCACGCGTTGGCCAGAGGCGATTCCTCTGACATCAACCACAGCGGAAGAAGTTGCGCGAGCATTTTTAGCAGCATGGGTTGCGTGTTTCGGTGTACCGTCGGACATAACGTCCGACAGGGGTCCCCAATTTATTTCCGAACTATGGTCATCGATGGCCCGCAGCTTGGGGGTGAAGATTCATCGCACTACCGCGTATAACCCCCAGGCTAATGGTTTATGCGAACGCTTTCACAGGTCATTGAAAGCAGCCCTCAGAGCGTCGCTGACGGATACAAATTGGGTGGACAAACTTCCACGGGTTTTATTGGGGTTGCGTTCTGCACCTAAGGAAGATTTGCATGCTTCCCCGGCTGAATTAGTTTTTGCACAACCTCTCCGTTTGCCGGGGGAATTTCTCCCCGATAATCCCGCACCAAATGGCCCCCCCGCTCAGCCGTGGCAGAGCGACTCGGGAGCAAACAGGCTCCCTGGCCCGGTCCATCACAGTTTACCACACGTTTTTGTGCCAAAGGCTTTAAAAAATGCAGAGTTTGTTTTTGTTAAACATGATGCTCAGCGTCCAAGTTTGCGACCGTTTTATGACGGACCGTTCAGAGTGCTGGAGACCGGGCAGAAGCATTTTCTGCTAGATTTAGGGGGCAGAAGGGAGTTGATTTGCATAAACAGGCTCAAACCCGCCTTTGTTTTGGCTGACGAGGAAGTGCAGCTCGCGAGGCCCCCCCGCCGTGGCAGGCCGCTGAGAAGACATTCTCCAAAATCTTCACAGAAAGGTGCTAACAGCTTTAATCCACGGGTGCAGAGAGATGTTGCAGGTGCAGCCAAGTCAGGCTGCAGCAGATTCGGCAGAAAGTTAAAACCTAGGCAGTTGGTGGATTGATTAGCGATATAGGGAGTGTTTTGTGTTCTTGTTTTTTCTATGCCATGCAGGTCTTGCCCTTACTAGACGTTTGGGGGGGGGTAGTGTGGGCGACACACATTGTGGGCTCACGTTTCCACAGAGACAGGACTGCATATGTATTGAGCAGGGATGGCAACAGGAAATTCTGATTTCAGCTGAAATCTAATTTGGTCGATTGACTTACGGGGGGGCCGGGGGGGCGCAGCCCCCCTGAAGCTGGGAGGTTTTCAGTAAAATACAAGTAATTTAGACTGAAAAAAATGATTAAAAAAATGAAATACTAGACTTAGATAAATCATTAAATTTAATGAAAAGTTAACTTACTTTTTCTTCAATGTTGTCTCACTGTCTTTAGTCCAACATATTTAACAGTTCTATTAGAGTTTTTTACACTATTTACACTGGTCACCAAGTCACTTCTAAGGTGAAACTTTCTTCCTTTTGGCAGCAAGCTGTGTCAGTCTCTGAACTTTGAACTTCATCTCCTTTTCTGGTTTCTTCAGAAACTGTCCAAGTGTTTCTGTTACCTCATTGAACTTTGAGCCAATTTTCACCTTTACTGTCACTTCGCTCCCCAAAGCTCCTGGGTTTTTTATGATTTTTAAGTACCAGAACTGTGCTTACATGACAAACAGCTGAATGCCACTTATTACTGTATAATATTGACTTATGTTCCAAGAAGATAGCATTCCTAAACTAGAAAAGCACTCGGAGCGCATCCCTCCGCCAAGGCTCCTTCCGTTTGTTATGGATCAACTCCAAAATGTAATGGTTTTGTGTGTAGGCCTATAGCCACTTGTGGTGAAAATTGCATCAAAGTCTGTCCATCAGTTTTGGAGTATTGTTGCTAACACAATGTGAGAAGATAAGAGCCTTGGCTGAGGTATGCATTCTCAGATCATCACCAAAATATAATGGGTTCCTCTCTAGCCCAAGAACCACCTCTGGTGAAAATTTTATCCAAATCCATCCAGTAGTTTTTGTGTAATCCTGCTGCACAAATACAAAAAAGCCCTTGATGGAGGTATGCACTCTCAGATCATCACCAAAATCTAATCATCTGTTCCCCGTGCCATTGCACACCTTTCCTGAAAATTTCATGAAAATCCATCCATCACTTTTCCTTGCTAACAAACAGACAGACAGACAAACCAACGCCGATGAAAACATAACCTCCTTGGCGGAGGTAAATATTCCAACAAGCATTATCCATCACATGCTTTAACACTTGATCAAATCAAAATCAGTTAATTTTATCTATTCCATAATAGAAATAAAATTCCAACATACCATTACTTTTTATAATTTCAGCATTCATTTCAGATCACCAGTTTCAATCTCCATTGAGTCTTGAGCAGCTCATTTTCCTCCCCTGCGCAGCCCAGCTCATACAGCCGCTGTACGCTGCACTCAAACGGCAGAGTCGACAGAGTCGACTGGACTCCTGAACGGGAGCAGGCGTTCTGAGGTTAAAACAGCGCTCATTACCCACGTCTCGGACATGGGCATAGCGGCCGTCGTGGAGCAATGCGTTGCCGGTTCTTGGCAGCCGCTCACCTTTTTTTTAAGCAGGTCTTTGCACGACAGTGAGCGTAAATACAGCGTGTTCGACAAAGAGTTAATGGCTCTCTACCTGGTGTACGCCACTTCCGGTTCTGGCTGAAAGGGCACACTTTCACTGCGTCGTGGACCATAAGCCGCTAACGTACTTAACGTACATATAATATACAAATAAAGCGGAATTCGGTGAATTACCGGAAAAATCACATCCCTGAGAACAAGCCAAAATGAATTTTTGACAAAGCATACGAGCCATTTGATTGGTCCAATCGTTTGCAACTATCCAATCGCAGGGCTGTTTACAATACAGCAGTAGCTTGAGTACATCCGGGTTATCGCGAGACTTCGGGGAAGCGCCGAGCGCGTATGTTTTTTTTTTCCAAACTTTATTGAGAACAAGGTAAAGGTACAAAATTATGACAGATGATGATAAAATCGGCGGAAATCCGCGGATCGGCGGAAAATTGCCATCCCTGATTGAGGGTGTCACGTCTGCAAGGACAAAGAACTCGAATCCGCAGAAGATAACAAGGAGGTGTGAGATTTGTCTCTTTGTCCCACAGAAGATGCCCCGGAGAGATGTCCGGTTCATCAGGAAATGAGAGACAATGGTGAAGATTCAAAGGGATGCTTTGTGACTGTATGTTTACTGAAAACACCATGTGACTTGAATTCTGATGCTGGAAACATATAAAAGGGTGATGAGATATGATTCTTCCTCTTTCCTGCTTTGAGAATGCTAGAAGCTGTATTCTGTCAATAAAGCTGGTTTACAACTAAACTCAGCCTCATCATTTGAGCACATCTTCTACATTAGTACATTTAAAAAAAATTCTATAAAATGTTTTTTTTTTTTTTGTCAAACCCACATGTGGTTCCAGAGCTGCAGGTTGCAGAACCCAGATTATCCCTAAAAGCAGACAAACCGCTGTGGATCGTACCATTGCATCTGTAGCGCAGGTTGGACCAGATGATGTTCTCCTGTGAGAAACAGAAAACGCCAAGTCGGCCTCCTCTCATGGTGGTGTCGATGACGACGCCAGAGTCGGCTACCATGTCTGACCCTTCAAACAGCTTCACCCTGAAAACACGGAAAGACAACCGGGTTAGAACCGGAGATGCAACGATCTATCAGGAACAAAGATAAAAACGTATACTTGGTACAAATTTGCAAGAAAAAAGGATCAAAAATATAATGAATAAAAGATGACAATTTAAAATTTAAAAAGTCACAAATTGTGATTTAAATACATAGAATAAAAATTTAACACATCCACAGAAAAAGCTGAAAAAAATTGCAAATTTATGAGAAAAAAATTGTAGAAAATTTTTAAGAAAAATTTGCAAATCTCTGAGAAAAAACCCACACATTTATGACAGAAAAATAGCTAATTTTATGAGGAAAAAAGTGCAAATTTGTGAGAAAGCGGTTGCTCACCTATGAGAAAAAGTTGCAACTTTATGTGAAAAAAATCGCAAATTCATGAGAATTTTTGAAAATTTTTATGAAGAGTTGCGAATTTTATAGAAAAACGTATTTGCAAGAAAAAAATCGCAAATTTATGAGAAAAAAGTTGAAATTTTTTAAGATAAATTTACAAATCTACAAGAAAATGGTAGCAAATTTTTAAGAAACGTTGCAAATTTATGAGAAAAAAACTTGCACATTTATGAGAGAAAAGTAGCTAATTTTATGAGGAAAAAAGGTGCAAATTTATGAGAAAGAGGTTGCTATGTGAGGAAAAAGTTGCAATTTTTTGTGAAAAAAGTAGCTAATTTATGAGAGAATTTTTGGAAATTTATATGAAGAGTTGCAAACTTTATAGAATATGTAAATTTGCATGAAAAAAAAATCACAAATTTATGAGAAAAAAGTTGCAAATTTAAATTTGCAAATCTACGAGAAAAGTTGCAAATTTTTGTGAAAAAAACTTGCACATTTGAGACAAAAATAGCAAATTTTATGAGGAAAAAGGTGCAAATTTGTGAGAAAGCAGTTGCTCACCTATGAGAAAAAGTTGCAACTTTGTGAAAAAAATTGCAAATTCATGAGAATTTTTGAAAATTTACATGAAGAGTTGCGAATTTTATAGAAAAATGTAAATTTGCAAGAAAAAAATCACAAATTTATGAGAAAAAGTTGAAAATTTTTAAGATAAATTTGCAAATCTACAAGAAAATGGTAGCAAATTTTTAAGAAAAGTTGCAAATTTATGAGAAAAAAGTTGCACATTTATGAGAGAAAAGTAGCTAATTTTATGAGGAAAAAAGGTGCAAATTTATGAGAAAGAGGTTGCTATGTGAGGAAAAAGTTGCAATTTTTTGTGAAAAAAGTAGCTAATTTATGAGAGAATTTTTGGAAATTTATATGAAGAGTTGCAAACTTTATAGAATATGTAAATTTGCATGAAAAAAAAATCACAAATTTATGAGAAAAAAGTTGCAAATTTAAATTTGCAAATCTACGAGAAAAGTTGCAAATTTTTGTGAAAAAAACTTGCACATTTGAGACAAAAATAGCAAATTTTATGAGGAAAAAGGTGCAAATTTGTGAGAAAGCAGTTGCTCACCTATGAGAAAAAGTTGCAACTTTGTGAAAAAAATTGCAAATTCATGAGAATTTTTGAAAATTTACATGAAGAGTTGCGAATTTTATAGAAAAATGTAAATTTGCAAGAAAAAATCACAAATTTATGAGAAAAAGTTGAAAATTTTTAAGATAAATTTGTAAATCTACAAGAAAATGGTAGCAAATTTTTAAGAAAAGTTGCAAATTTATGAGAAAAAAGTTGCACATTTATGAGAGAAAAGTAGCTAATTTTATGAGGAAAAAAGGTGCAAATTTATGAGAAAGAGGTTGCTATGTGAGGAAAAAGTTGCAATTTTTTGTGAAAAAAGTAGCTAATTTATGAGAGAATTTTTGGAAATTTATATGAAGAGTTGCAAACTTTATAGAAAATGTAAATTTGCATGAAAAAAAAAATCAGATTTATGAGAAAAAAGTTGCAAATTTGCAAATCTACGAGAAAAGTTGCAAATTTTTGTGAAAAAAACTTGCACATTTGAGACAAAAATAGCAAATTTTATGAGGAAAAAGGTGCAAATTTGTGAGAAAGCGGTTGCTCACCTATGAGAAAAAGTTGCAACTTTGTGAAAAAAATTGCAAATTCATGAGAATTTTTGAAAATTTACATGAAGAGTTGCGAATTTTATAGAAAAATGTAAATTTGCAAGAAAAAAAATCACAAATTTATGAGAAAAAAGTTGAAATTTTTTAAGATTGCAAATCTACAAGAAAATGGTGGCAAATTTTTAAGAAAAGTTGCAAATTTATGAGAAAAAAACTTGCACATTTATGAGAGAAAAGTAGCTAATTTTATGAGGAAAAAAGGTGCAAATTTATGAGGAAGAGGTTGCTAATGTGAGAAAAAGTTGCAATTTTTTGTGAAAAAAGTAGCTAATTTATGAGAGAATTTTTGGACATTTATATGAAGAGTTACAAACTTTATAGAAAATGTAAATTTTCAAGAAAAAAAATTCACAAATTTATGAGAAAAGTTGCAAATTTTTGTGAAAAAACTTGCACATTTGAGACAAAAATAGCAAATTTTTTGAGGAAAAACGTGCAAATTATGCAAAAAATGTTGCAAATCTAAAAGAAAAAGTTGCAAATTTTGAGAAAAAAGTGGCAAATTTATGAGATTTGTTTTTGAAAATTTATAAAAAAAAGAGTTGCAAATGTTACAGAAAAATGTAAATTTGTAAGAAAAAAAAATCACAAATTTATGAGAAAAAAGTTGCCAATTTATTGGTGAAAAGTTGCAAATTTATGAGGAAAAGGTAGCAGTCATCAGGTCCTTTTCCAACAAGATGCACCAGCTGAGTTTGGATTGATCACCCAGATCAGCCTGTCTAAGTGTGTGATGATAATAGAACAGGAATTTAATTAGACGGACGTTTCTGGCATGATTTATGTCCAAATACGAGCAGATGGAGTGAAGAGCAGCAGCTGAAGAACTGAACTGTGACCGTGGTTTCAAGTCATGAGGACAAACGAGTGCAGCCTCTGCTCCCTCTCTTTTTAAGTGTCTGAATAGACTGTGAGACAATCCTCCTCCTCCTCCTCCTCCTGACTAAAGAATGTCTCAACTTTTTTATAATCTGCTAACATTTACAAAAAACCCATCCAGATTAAGAGAACGCTGAATTTATTCTGAAATTAAGATTGAATTTAAAAAACAAAACAGATGCTCCAAATCCTCCATCAGTGTTTTTAGCTGCTGTAAAAGTCCAAGTTAAATCAAGATTTAAAAGAGAGAGCAGAATTGGAAAAAAAAAAAAAAAAAAAAAACTTTTATGAGCTTTGACAAACTCCATCAGGGTGCAGGATAAAGTTTTTTTTCGGGGGGAGCATCCCACTCTTTCTCCGTCTGATCTGCATATCAACGGTCGTCGAGGCGGATTCTTGCCAGGGCTTTGGTTGCCATGGACATGAGTACAATAGGGTACCGGGGGGCCCCAGAGCCACAAAGAAGTTTGAGAGGCGAAAGAATGCAGTAAAGAGAAAAGGGAAGAGACGGCGGAACAGACGAGTGGAAGAGGAACAGCTGCAGCCTGGTGAAGTACTACTGCAGTAGCTGTAGTACTCAGTACTGCGGCACTGGTCGGTGGAGTCATTTTTATTTGTCCTCAGAGGGTAATTCAGGACACCCAGAGCTGGTCAAAAACAGCAACAGCATCCACTGCCCTCTGAAAGTACTGGAACACTGACACAAGTTGGGTTATTTTTGCTGGGTTTTTACCTTTATTTTACCAGGTAAAACGTTTGAGAACCAATTCTCATTTACAAACAAAACAGGATACAGTTGTATAATCAATATGCCTTTACATTTTCTCCAATAATTTGGCATTTTTTTCCCTCATAAATTTGCAAGTTTTTTTCTAGCACACTTGGATTTTTTTTTTTCGTAAAAATTTTCAACTTCTTCCTCATAAATTTGGAACTTTTCCTCAAATTTGCAACTATTTTCTTGTACATTTTTCTATTTTTGTACCAGAGTGGTGGCTTAGAGGCAGAGCATCCACCCCACAATCAGGAGGCCAGGGTTCAAATCCCGGCCGGGTCATGCCACAGACCATAAAATGGAACTTCCTGCCATCCAGCTTGGTGCTCAGCAATAATGGAATGTAGGAGGGATGGTTACCCAGCCACAGTGGGTGCACAAGCCAGTGTACTCCCTGTGCCGGTCCCAAGCCCAGATGTAAATGGGCAGGGTTGCGACAGGAAGGGCATCTGGCAATAAAACTCTGCTCCAATCTATAAGGCTACAGCAGATACACTGATGTCTGCCGTAGCGACTCGTCCAGCCCACTTGGTAGTAGAAAAAACAGACGTTAAAAGAATTTAAAAAAGAAAATCTTTCTGGTGGAAGACCAGAATTTTAAGAGATTAACCTCTCAAAATTCCAGTGTTCTGCAGGTGGTTTCACATTTTCTATTGCCACTCAGTGAAGAAAGAATTTGAGTTATTTTGTGTATGCTAAGGGTAATGGACCTCTTGTACAATGCAGAACAGGGCTATTCAATTACAAAATCAGTTGGGCCACAATTTGAAATGAAGACATGTAACTGCCGCACATGTTCAGCGATCCACTGAATATGACAAATTTCAAACCAACACAGATCAAAATGACGAAAAATATGCACTTTTTATTCATCGTCTTTGTTTTAAATGTGCGCTTGGCACATGACAAGGGCACATCAAACGTGCATAAAAACACAATAACAATGCTGGGGTTGAGCAGAACTGAAATAGAAGAAATATTTTTTTCTCAAACAACAAATAAATAGAAGGAAAAAAATTAAATTCTGTAAATAACGATTTTGGTCACATCTTACTCTGGCATTTCTCAAAGTGCATTAAAAACTCAATGTGTACTGTTAGTAGCATTAACATTTGTTTCCCTTTTGAAATAAAATATGTATACTACATCCTGGTCATAACTAACTTTGGCACATCACTAAGTGCATTTAGCTGAATAAAAATGAACTGTCAAACACTTAAGTGCACAAACCCCTCCAAGAAAAATTGATAACGTTAAACATTGCACATCCACTATTGTGGTTTGTTTTGTTTTAAATGACCACATATGTGAGTAGGAACCTCTTTTATAACTACACATTCTACTACACACATATCAGTCAACCAAAAATTTATAGTAGAGTTAAGGATGCAAAAAGCACCCACTTAAAAACTTCAGTAATGACTTCAGTCTTGAAGGTTTGAGGTTTTTCTTTAAAATTTATCCACCTTATTCCTGAGGGCGCTGCTGTAGAAACGATTATGGGGGCAACTTCCAGTTTCGGCTGAAGTAGTGTTAAATCAGTCAGCAAGAGTGGAGTTATGGGGCATTTAAAATAGTTTTTAAAAGTTTTTCCAAATTCATTTTAATATATAGTCCACATACGTGTTTTGCACTCAAGTGGCAGCTAATTTCAGCACTTGTAGTTTTTGTATTTTTTGAATGTTTTGGCGTAGTTCTGGTACTTGTTGCTGGTGTTCCCGGTTGTGCCATAGACTGTATAAATGGAGGCTTCTCACTGGAAATGCATACATCATGCACTGAAAACTAAAAAGGACTGTTGGTGTGACTGGTGGCACAGACGCAACAGCACCAGGTATGTTTTCACTTGTATGAATGTCACAGATCTGACGTTTATGCGTCATATATGTCACCAGATGCAAGGCTGCATGAAGTAAAACAATAAATAAAAAATAGTAACAGTTTGCTTCCTAAGGCTTAATGATTTAAGAAAGATATCAAATAATTTTTGTGTTTTTTTTGGGGGGGGGGCTTACATTTGTTGTACTGCCTTGGAACAATATGAACTTGATATTAGCAGCTTCAGCATGCATTAATTTTTAAATTATCACAAAATATAGATCAATCTGGTCCCAATTTACAACATATGCTCAGCGGGCTGGTGAGAAACTCTCTCCCGTCTGTACCTGTGCCGACAAAGAAACATCCCCTGGTGCAGACGCCTTCAGCTTCTTGCCGTTCTCCAGCTCTGGGATCCTCTCCACACCGCTCTCCAGCTTTGGTACCTCCTCTCCACCTTCCGACAGCTCCAGCCTCCGCTCCTTGCCGTTTTCCCATGCCAGCTCCTCTCCGCTTCTCAGCTGTTCCCTGCCAGATGAACTCCACTGCCACATGGAGCATTTGGCTTGGTTCTTCTTCGACAGCAGTGGCACCCTCAGCAGCAGCGGAGCGGAAATTGTACGTCACTCCCCCAGCAGCAGCCCTGTCTTCACTCTGGAGTTCCTCATCAGCTGTTCCATCAGCTCCTTCCTCTTCCTCATCTGTTATTGCTGTTCTCCTCTCCTCCATGGCATCGGCGCCTGCTGCTGAGCTTTCAACCGCCTCATCTGCTGTTTTGCCTATCATCACATTTGCAGTGCCGACTCTTCCATCTTCTACATTGGTGCCCTCGCCCACTGCTGTTTCCTTGTCAGGGTTCCCTGAGATGGCTTCAGAAATGTCAGAGCAGGCCAGATAAGTACCTTTTTCTCTTTTTACACCTACTGGAGAGGGGTCTTGCCTGGTACTAGTTGGAGGGTTTGCAGTGGCAGTCACCAATCACTGCTGAGCCTCTGTCGCCCGTTTCTGGTGCCTGTGAATGGGATGGTGTTGCACACTCCATCTTCAGGTGACTCCGTGATGCATATCCCAGCTCCAGTGCCAGCTTCTCGTCACGCCCCAGTATCAGTTCCAGCTCCACATCGCTGTGTGCCTCCAGTTCCGGCTCCACGCTGCTGCGTGCCTTCAGTTCTGGCTCCACATCGCTCCTCAACTCCAGTACCTGCTCCACCGGTCATCTCATCGGCAGTTCATCCTGAGGTCATCACCTCGGCAGCAGGAAGCCAGGAGTTAAGGCAAGTACCTTTTCATTTTTCCTCCACCATCATTTTAGAAAAGTCTTGCCTTGCTCCTGCTGGGTGGGTGGGGGGGGGGGGGGCAAGCGCACATTCCACCAGCTGCTGAGTCCTCCCCGCCAGTCTCTGCTGCGCATGACTGTGGTGTCACCTCACTGACCTCCTGTTTCCCTCCATCGTCTGAGGTGACTGTGTTGAGGATGGAGCTGCAGGAGGACCATGCTCCGGCCTTTGTCCAAGAGATCAGGAGACCTCGACCCATCGTCCAAGAGATCAAGAGACCTCCATCCATCGTCCAAGATGTCAGGAGACTTCCACCCATCGTCCAAGGTGTCAGGAGACCTCCACCCGTTGCAGTTCTGGGGGTCGAGCAGTCTGCTCCACATTCACCGCCTGGGGTCACCGTTTCTCGGCTGCTGTTGACCCCTGTGCCGAAGGCCCCTCAGGGACTATCTTCAAACCAAAAAGCTCCCATGTTATCTTCATTCTCGGAGCAGGAAGCTCCTGTGTTGTTTTCTTCAGAGCAAAAGGCTCCCATGTTGCTATCTTCAGAGCAAAAGGCTCCTATGTTATTTTCAGAGCAAAGAGCTCCTATGTTGTTATTTTCCAAGCAAAGAGCTCCTATGTTGTTATTTTCCGAGCAACAGGCTCCTATGTTGTTATTTTCTGAGCAAACGGCTCCTAAGTTGTTATTTTCCGAGCAAAAGGCTCCTATGTTATTACTATCTTCAGAGCCAAAGAGCTTTATGATGTTATTTTCTGAGCAGAAAGCTCCAATGTTTCCCCCCATCTGGTGGCCCATGGACTTTGATAGGCCACCTGACACATCGTGTTCATCTGTCAGGTGGATTTGGGTAGGCCCCCTGATGCACCGTGCTCATCCGTCTGGTGGCCCTTGGACTTAAGTAGGCCACCTGATGCACCGTGCTCATCTGTCTGGTGGTCTTCGGACTGGGAGAGGCTGCCAGACTCACCGTATTATGTGGTCTGGGGACCCATGGACTCTGGGCGACCCCTTGACCCATCCTTTTTCTCTACCTGGCGGTCCATGGACTTCGGTAGGCCACCAGATGTGCCATATTCCTCCTGTTGGGTCTTGGGACTTTGGTTGACCACCTGATGAACATTTTTCAATTGTGTTTGTGTCCTTGTTTTGCCCCGCCTTGCCTTTGTCTCACTCCTCTTGCCCGATTGGGGTGTTCTTTGTTTTGTTTTTGGGCGTCTGGATTCCACCCTTCTGGGGGGGGGGGGCACTGTTATGATCTAGACATCCTGTCCATGCTTTCTAATATTTTTTGAACTATGGGCACAATTCTGTTATTAGTAGTTTGTATATCTTTAGTTTCTTATTTCAGTTATTGTTTTCTAGCCTCTCCTGTCATCCTCCCATTCCTCCAGCCACTCGTGTGTTTTCATTTGACCCTAATTAGTTACCCAGCTGTCCTGTGTTCATTAATTTTCAGTTCCCTATATATGCTCGCCTCAGTTTCAGTTGTTTGTGGCATTATTACAGGATTTACCCTCCGGTGTGCTCTTCTCAACAGTGGATCATTTCTTAGTCTCTATAGCCATGGTTACATGGGCAAAATTTCTTCAATCTCAATCTAACTAACTAACTAACTAACTAACCTGCACTTATATAGCGCTTTTCTAGTCACAAAGACCACTCAAAGCGCTTTTCATTAATACTAACCCTCTATTCTAAGGGCCTATAGGAAACAGATATCTAGGGACAATTTAGAACAGCCAATTAACCTAACGTGCATGTTTTTTGGCATGTGGGAGGAAACCGGAGAAATCCCGGAGTAAACCCACGCAACACGGGGAGAACATGCAAACTCCACACAGATCACTGTTGGTCGGGGGCTGGGATCGAACCCACGATCCCACGATCCCCACAATCCCCCGACCAAGGGTAAACTGTGCTGCCGCAGTGCTAACCACTGCGCCACCGTGCAGCCCCGAACATTACATTACATTACAGTTCAGATCTGAACATTACAGTTCAGATCAGAGCTTTACTGTGTACATGGATCCTGAAAAAGCTGATCCGATTAGGACGTGCATTTCCATGTGTCACACGTTTGAACGGACTAAATCATTTTGACATGCACACGTCGACATTTCAACATTCCGAAAACAGTAGAAGAAGAAGAAGAAGCAACTTCCGGTGTAAACAATCCCCGCTTCATGTCTTTCTCTTTTTGAAATGGATCTCTAATGTGTTATTCAGACTGTACTTTTGCTTCTGCTGGTCTCCATAATTAAGCTACAAGTACATACTTCTGCATATGACAAACAGAGGGAGACAGCAGGATGATACAGACCAGTTTTGTTTTACTCCTGCAATGTCTTCCGCTAGTTGCTGTAAAGGCAGACATACGTCACATCGACATGTGGCTGACGTACAGACATGCGCAGTAAACATATTTTCAACCCAAGCTTCGGAATAAGAGTTTATACAGTGGGGCAAAAAAGTATTTAGTCAGCCACCGATTGTGCAAGTTCTCCCACTTTAAAGATGAGAGTGGTCTCCAATTTTCATCATAGGTATACCTCAACTATGAGAGACAAAATGAGGAAAAAAAATCCAGAAAATCACAATGAAGGATTTTTAATGAATTAATTGGTAAATTCCTCAGTAAAATAAGTATTTGGTCAATAACAAAAGTTCATCTCAATACTTTGTTATATACCCTTTGCTGGCAATGACAGAGGTCAAATGTTTTCTGTAAGTCTTCACAAGGTTTTCACACACTGTTGCTGGTATTTTGGCCCATTCATCCATGCAGGTCTCCTCTAGAGCAGTGATGTTTTGGGGCTGTCGCTGGGCAACATGGACTTTCAACTCCCTCCAAAGATTTTCTATGTAGTTGAGATCTGGAGACTGGCTAGGCCACTCCAGGGCCTTGAAATGCTTCTTACGAAGCCACTCCTTCGTTGCCCGGGCGGTGTGTTTGGGATCATTGTCATGCTGAAAGACCCAGCCACGTTTCATCTTCAATGCCCTTGCTGATGGAAGGAGGTTTCCACTCAAAATCTCACGATACATGGCCCCATTCATTCTTTCCTTTACACGGATCAGTCGTCCTGGTCCCTTTGCAGAAAACAGCCCCAAAGTATGATGTTTACACACCTATGCTTCACAGTAGGTATGGTGTTCTTTCTCCTCCAAAAACGACAAGTTGATTTTTTACCAAAAAGTTCTATTTTGGTTTCATCTGACCATATGACATTCTCCCAATCCTCTTCTGGATCATCCAAATGCTCTCTAGCAAACTTCAGACGGGCCTGGACGTGTATTGGCTTAAGCAGGGGGACACGTCTGGCACTGCAGGATTTGAGTCCCTGGCGGCGTAGTGTGTTACTGATGGTAGCCTTTGTTGCTTTGGTCCCAGCTCTCTGCAGGTCATTCACTAGGTCCCCCTGTGTGGTTCTGGGATTTTTGCTCACTGTTCTCGTGATCACTTTGACCCTACAGGGTGAGATCTTGCGTGGAGCCCCAGATGGAGGGAGATTATCAGTGGTCTTGTATGTCCTCCATTTTCTAATAATTGCTCCACAGTTGATTTCTTCACGCCAAGCTGCTTACCTATTGCAGATTCAGTCTTCCCAGCCTGGTGCAGGTCTACAATTTTGTTTCTGGTGTCCTTTGACCACTCTTTGGTCTTGGCCATAGTGGAGTTTGGAGTCTGACTGTTTGAGGTTGTGGACAGGTGTCTTTTATACTGATAATGAGTTCAAACAGGTGCCATTAATACAGGTAATGAGTGGAGGACAGAGGAGCCTCTTAAAGAAGAAGCTACATGTCTGTGAGAGCCAGAAATCTTGCTTGTATGTAGGTGACCAAATACTTATTTTACCAAGGAATTTACCAATTAATTCATTAAAAATCCTTCAGTGTGATTTTCTGGATTTTTTTTTTTCTCATTTTGTCTCTCATAGTTGAGGTATACCTATGATGAAAATTGGAGACCTCTCTCATCTTTTAAGTGGGAGAACTTGCATAATTGGTGGCTGACTAAATACTTTTTTGCCGCACTGTATGTGCACCAATCGGAATAACAATTGGCATAACCGGACTTCCGGTTATGGCTGCCACGTAGGACGGACGTGTCTCGCTCTGCTCTGCTCCTGGAGAAAAAAAATCGGCAAATAACTCTCTCATTTGGGACAGAACGTATCCCAGCATTTGGGCGAGGATATGTCGGCGAAGCCTAAGGCTGGAAAACCAGGAAAAGGAAAAAGCGAGCCGCCGAAACAGTCCAAATTAACGGACTTTCAGGTCTGTGACGCAGCAAACAAGGCTCCATATATGGCGGAGGAGGCTGGCGGCGGTGCGATTTCTGCGGGGAATGGCGCAGATGCGCTGATGGCTGCCATGAGTTCAATGAGAGCGGACTTTTCCTCTAGATTTGATGGGATTATGACAGCGTTGGAAGGAATAAGAAAGGAATTGGGTGACTGTGTAGAACGAACGGCGCAGATGGAGCTCCGTCTCGCTAGTGCTGAAGATGACGTCACCCGTCTTCAATTAAAGGTGCGCACTTTGGAAAAAAAAAATAAATCTCTGGAAGATAATATTTTGGATTTGGAATCTCGGTCGAGACAGAATAATTTGAGGCTGGTGGGTCTTCCAGAGGAATCAGAAGGTCGGGACGTATGTTCCTTTCTGGAAAAGTGGATTCCGGAGGTGCTGGGCAGCGAGGAGTTGCAATCAGCAGTGGTTCTGGAAAAAGCACATCGTATTGGCCCACGGAGAGATAAGGGACCGCCGAGGACCTTAATTATGAAGTTTCTTAGCAACAGAGACAGGATGAAGATCTTCAACGCTGCACGTGCTAAAGGAGAGATTAAACACCAGGACCAGCAGGTGCGGTTCTACCCAGATTTGGCCACAGGAATCCAGCAATTGAGGAAGCAGTTTGATCCCGTACGTAAGGAGCTGCGCAACCTTGGGATTCGTCATGGTGTAATCTATCCTGCGAGACTGCTGACCACGTATGAGGGCAGAACCCACATCTTCAAGACCCCAGAGGAGGCGCAGGAGTTCATCAAGAAGATCAAAGAAGAAGAAGAGACTGGTGGGAGCTAAGCATGAACAAAATATAAGGTAGAATAATTAAGCATTTGCACAGGCATCTGACTGACTTGAAGTAAATAGTAAGTTTACAAAATATAGATTGTATTATATATTAAAAAAACAAAACAAAAACAAAACAAACACAAAAAAAAAAACTATGATGTACAAAGTTGTTAAAAATTTTGGAGTTAAGTTGGAAAACTACAGAGGAGAGTTAATGTTACGTCATTAAAAGCAGTAGAGTTAGGGTGATTGGGAGGATGAAGAAGGAGTGGCTTAGGCTGTTCCCCGTGGGTGTGGAACGGTCGATGGCTATATCGGGAGACAGAATTTTTCTTTTGATTTTGGGGGGTTTGCCACAAGTGTGGGAAGGGGAAATTTGTTTGTGTGTAGTTTGTAGGATGAATGTTCAACCACTCATGTTTTTGCTTCTCTGTATGAGCATGTTTACACTGCAAGGTAATCCCAAACTCTCTATTGATCATGGACCAAAGTGTTAACCTTAATTTAACTTCATGGAATTGCAGAGGTCTACAAAATTTAAAAAAACTTAAACAAGTTATGAATAAAATAAAGGACATGGGTTCAAGAATTGTGTTTTTACAAGAAACTCATCTGATAGAGGAGGATGTTAAAAGAATTAGGAGTAGATGGCAGGGAAGTGTATTCACCTCTTCATTTTCATCCCGAGCCAGGGGAGTTATGACTCTCATACATAAATCAGTTCCTTTTCAAGTGAAAAATGTAATTGGAGACAAATTTGGAAGATATGTAATCATTCAAGGTTCTTTGCTATTAGAAAATATAAATCTTGTGAACTTATATGGTCCCAATATAGATGATCAGAAGTTCTTTGCTAATTTATTTCTCATCTTATCATCACTTACAGGGCAACATATAATAGCAGGGGATTTTAATTGTACATTGAATCCAGGTGTGGATAGATCAACAGGACTGGATTGTACGCACATTGGATGTAGGATGACTATTAATCATTTTATGAAAGAATTGAGATTGTTAGATATATGGAGAGAAATGAAACCACAAGTTAAAGCCTATTCTTGTTATTCCAGTACCTACAAGACATTCTCACGTATTGATTATTTTTTGATTTCCACAGAATTAAGGTCCAAGATTCAAAACTGCTTTTATGATAACATCGTGATCTCTGATCATGCACCCTGTTGTCTAATATATGTAGATAAAAAATTGACAAAGGAATCAGGTAGATGGCAATTTCAGCATAAATGGCTTCAGGATGAGGAATTTGTCAAGTATATAGAAAAACAGATAGACGAGTTCTTTGACATCAATACTACACAAACATCAGCATGTGTAAAGTGGGAGGCTTTCAAAGCTTTTATTAGGGGACATATTATTAGTTATACAGGATCAAAATCTAAGAAGACTCGAGAGGAGAGAGCTAAATTGGAACATAAAATAAAAAATCTTCAGGAAAAAGTGTATGCAGGAAGTGACCCAAGGTTGGAGAATGAATTACTGATTTTGAGAGCTGAATACGACAAAAAATCAGCGAATAGAGCTGCCTCGAGTCTTCTAAGATTGAAACAATCTTTTTATGAACAAGGTGAAAAATCGGGAAAATTATTAGCATGGCAGATTAAACAATTGGAAATTAAAACACCAATTACCAGTATTATAAGTAATGGACAGGTAGTTATAGATCCTTTAGAAATTAATAGAGCCTTTAGAGATTACTATGAAAAATTATATGATACCAAAAATGAACCTGATTTAACAAAACTAAATGGGTTTTTGAACGAACTATCTATACCGTGTATTCCAAATGAAAACAGGGAGATATTGGATTCTAAAATTAGTCAAGAAGAAGTTGGGCTAGCCATTGATAATATGAAATCAGGAAAAAGTGCAGGACCAGATGGTCTTCCAGTTGACCTTTATAAAAAATTTAAGAATAAATTAATAAAACCTTTTTTGGAAATGGTTTTAGAAGCATTTCAAAATAATAATTTACCATCATACATAAATAATGCCTTAATTATACTGCTGCCAAAACCAGGTAAGCCCTCTAATAAATGTGAAAATATGAGACCAATAAGCCTATTAAACGCCGACCTTAAGATAATCTGTAAAATTTTAGCAAGACGAATACAAGAAATTTTACCAAATATTATTAATTGAGATCAGAATGGCTTTATAAAGGGTAGACAAGGCTTCCATAATGTAAGAAGACTATTTAATATTATTTATTTTAATAAAGAAGCACCGGATACAGCTCTCCTATCATTGGACGCCGAAAAGGCCTTTGATAGAGTTGAATGGCCCTTTCTTTTTGAAGTCTTACAAAGGTTTGGACTTGGAAATAATTTCATAAAATGGGTTCAAATAATATACAATAATGCTACAGCAGAAATCCTAACAAATAACAATATTTCAAAACCAATAAAAATCAATAGAGGATGTCGACAAGGCTGTCCACTTTCACCTTTACTGTTTACTATGGCAATTGAACCTTTAGCGATAGCGATACGTTTACATTCACAAATATATGGAATTAAAGTTGGACCAACAGAACATAAAATCTCCCTGTACGCCGATGACATAATTTTGTTTATGTCGAATCTAAAAAAATCAATTCCAACCTTGTTGAATTTAATAAAGAATTTTGGGGAAATATCAGGATATAAAATAAATAAAACTAAATCTTCAATATTAATGCTAAATGAGACCCAGAGAAATTACCCAGCCCCTGAGGTAAATCAATTCAATGTTGTAAATCAGTTTAAATATTTAGGAATCCAAATTATGCCTAAGCTAGAATCAGTCGCCAGTGTCAACTATGAAGCCTTAATGTCAGATATCAATGAGTTAACTCAGAGATGGATGTCACTACCAATGTCGATGATCGGGAGAATCAATATACTTAAAAGTAATATTTTACCTAAAATACTTTATTTATTTCAATACATTCCCTTATCACCACCTTTAGATCTATTCTCAAGAATAAAAAAAAAGTTAGTGGAATTTATATGGAACAACAGGAGGGCTAGATTACGTTTGTCTTTATTATATTTACCATTGATCGTGGAGGTCTGAAATGTCCAAATTTTATGTTGTATTATTGGTCGGCACAACTGAGGTCTATGACATATTATTTTTCATCAAATGATCTCCCTCACTGGACTGAAATGGAATCATACAATTTACCTTTACCTCTTCCCATATTCATATACTCAGATTCGGCAAAAAAATTACAAAAACAAGTTAAAAATCCATTTGTAAAGCATATGATCAAAATATGGTGTGAAGCTAAAAACTATTTAAAAGAACCACAGTTATTGTCACAATTTAGTCCAATATGGGGTAATCAATATTTTAAACCAGGGAGAGCGGACGCTGTATTTAAAGTATGGAATTTAAAAGGGATACAAAAGATTCAGGATTTATATTTGCCATGTGCAGACAACATAATGTCTTTTGAAGAGCTGAGGATCAAATTTAATCTCAATAGAACACATTTTTTTAAATATCTTCAACTTAGAAACTTTATTCGATCAAATCAAAATAAAGCTCTCACTCGACCTATTTATTCATCCTTGGAAAAAATGATGATGAAAGATAGTAAAAGAAAGGGTATTATTTCAGAGTTTTATAACTCATTGACACTATCTTCAAGTGAAAATTCACTGAAAAGATTAAACTACTGGAAAGAAGATCTGCAAATTGAAATTTCAGAGGAACAATGGGAATTGGCTTGTACAGAAGCTCAAACCAAATCAATAAATGCACGCCTTAAATTGATACATTTCAAATGGTTAATGCGGATGTATGTTACACCGGAGGAGTTAAATAGATATAACAAAAATATACCAGATACATGCACAAAATGCATGGAAAGTAAAGGAACCCTATTTCATTGTTTATGGGAATGTAGATTAATAAGAATGTTTTGGGAAGAGGTGAGGGTAACAATTGAAAAAATAATCTCAAAACAAATCATATTGAATCCTAAACTGTTTTTGTTGGGTCTGTACCCAGAAAAGCATAATTTTAATAAAAGTGAAAGAACATTCATAGACCTCAGTTTGCTTAATGCCAAAAAATGTATTGCACTATTATGGAAAAAGACTCATAGACCAGATGTGACTCAGTGGTTAAGACAGATGTTAACAAACCTTCCATTAGAAAGAATAACATATATACTAAAATCAAAGGAAATTGTGTTTGAGAATATATGGAGACCTTTTATTGATTATGTAAAAAATTTAAACATAACTCTTGAAGAAGAAGGTGAATGATGTGTGTGGACCTTGTAAATTCCAAACTGGTGAACATAATATGTATACTTATGTATTGGATTGTCTAGACTAAACAGAGGAGCATTGTTGAAGACTTGATTTTGTTGGTGGTTGTTGGTGTTTTTAGTGCATTTTTTTTTTTTTTGTAGTACTTTAGTGTTAGTGTTTGATTGTTTGTATCATGTTTGTTAAAAAAAAAAAAAAAGGTTCAATAAAGATATTGTGGAAAAAAAAAACAAAAAACAATTGGCATAACCCACCCATCTCAATCGGAATGAAATTTTGATACGAATGAGTGTGATCGGGTCAGAATATTCAGATTTGGCGTGTTTACATGAAGCATTTTTATTCCAATCAGGCTTTTAATCCAGTTACTTGTGTCCATCTAAACATAGCTATTGTGAGTGCTCCCAGCCGTTCTGGCTCATTTCTTTTTGGACAGCCCCGGCTGCACCTGACATAAACACCAGTGGAAATAATGAAAGCTTTTTATAAAAAAAACAACAACTTTATACTTCTGAATTCAATAAACCTCAGAAGTATGCATGTTTTTTGTTTTTGTTTTCAGAAAAACTTAATCTTCCATCACTTACAGAGACAGAAAGAGCTGTTCTTGGCAGACCAATAAACACTGAAGAGATTAGAAATGCAATCAACTCCCCCACGGTGGAAAAACTCTTGGACCAGATGGATACAACCCTGAGTTTTCTAAAAGATTTCAGGACTCAATAAAAGACCCTCTTCTGAACATGTACCTTCGTTCGGTGCAGAAATGTTCTCTTCCATGTAGGGCTGTGCGATATGATGATACAGTGGGGCAAAAAAGTATTTAGTCAGCCACCAATTGTGCAAGTTCTCCCACTTAAAAGATGAGAGAGGTCTCCAATTTTCATCATAGGTATACCTCAACTATGAGAGACAAAATGAGAAAAAAAAAATCCAGAAAAACACATTGAAGGATTTTTAATGAATTAATTGGTAAATTCCTCGGTAAAATAAGTATTTGGTCACCTACAAACAAGCAAGATTTCTGGCTCTCACAGACCTGTAACTTCTTCTTTGAGAGGCTCGTCTGTCCTCCACTCGTTACCTGTATTAATGGCACCTGTTTGAACTCATTATCAGTATAAAAGACACCTGTCCACAACCTCAAACAGTCAGACTCCAAACTCCACTATGGCCAAGACCAAAGAGCGGTCAAAGGACACCGGAAACAAAATTGTAGACCTGCACCAGGCTGGGAAGACTGAATCTGCACTAGGTAAACAGCTTGGTGTGAAGAAATCAACTGTGGAGCAATTATTAGAAAATGGAGGACATACAAGACCACTGATAATCTCTCTCGATCTGGGGCTCCACACAAGATCTCACCCCGTGGGGTCAAAATGATCACGAGAACGGTGAGCAAAAATCCCAGAACCACACGGGGGGACCTAGTGAATGACCTGCAGAGAACTGGGACCAAAGTAACAAAGGCTACCATCAGAAACACACTACGCCGCCAGGGACTCAAATCCTGCAGTGCCAGACGTGTCCCCCTGCTTAAGCCAGTACATGTCCAGGCCCGTCTGAAGTTTGCTAGAGAGCATTTGGATGGTCCAGAAAAGGACTGGGAGAATGTCATATGGTCAGATGAAACCAAAATAGAACTTTTTGATGAAAACTCAACTTGTCGTGTTTGGAGGAGAAAGAACACCATACCTACTGTGAAGCATGGGTGTGGAAACATCATACTTTGGGGCTGTTTTTCTGCAAAGGGACCAGGATGACTGATCTGTGTAAAGGAAAGAATGAATGGGGCCATGTATCGTGAGATTTTGAGTGAAAACCTCCTTCCATCAGCAAGGGCATTGAAGATGAAACGTGGCTGGGTCTTTCAGCATGACAATGATCCCAAACACACTGCCCGGGCAACGAAGGAGTGGCTTCGTAAGAAGCATTTCAAGGTCCTGGAGTGGCCTAGCCAGTCTCCAGATCTCAACTGCATAGAAAATCTTTGGAGGGAGTTGAAAGTCCGTGTTGCCCAGCGACAGCCCCAAAACATCACTGCTCTAGAGGAGATCTGCATGAAGGAATGGGCCAAAATACCAGCAACAGTGTGTGAAAACCTTGTGAAGACTTACAGAAAACGTTTGACCTCTGTCATTGCCAACGAAGGGTATATAACAAAGTATTGAGATGAACTTTTGGGATTGACCAAATACTTATTTTACAGAGGAATTTACCAATTAATTCATTAAAAATCCTTCAATGTGACTTTCTGGATTTTTTTTCTCATTTTGTCTCTCATAGTTGAGGTATACCTATGATGAAAATTGGAGACCTCTCTCATCTTTTAAGTGGGAGAACTTGCACAATTGGTGGCTGACTAAATACTTTTTTGCCCCACTGTATATATCTGACGAGGATATAAAAATGTCTATTGTTTCATGGAATACTCCATCGTTTATATCATATTTAAAATGCACATACCCTCGTTTATTCAGTAAAGCTCCTACCTCACCACTATTTGTTAGTGTCCTGTCTCTTCTCTACAGTGCGTGACTGTGTGCAGTGGTGGGTGACCAGGCTTCAGTCCGGTGATTGCTAATGCTAACGCCAATCTACCGGTTTAGATAGCTGCTACTGTGGGACTGTTTTTCATCGTGTTGTGATAGAGAGGATAGTTCGCTAACCTTGTTTTAATAGGAGGTAAGTAACGTTAACATCATGTCTAATTATAAAATGCTAAATGACTATGCTAAGCTGTGCTAACTGGAAAAATGTAGTAATCGTTTTGGGGCTTTTTTGGGGTTTAAATTACTGCTGAGTTTCTTAGTTTTGTCTGATAACTTTTTTTTTAATTAAAGCTGCAAAAGTGCATGATGGTGGAACATACACACAAAATAAATACATACATTAAAACGGGTCGGAGGAGCAAGTTGACTCAATGTAATTTATTTGATTTCTAATCATTTTTAGTCAAAGTGCCTTTATTGTCATGCCATTGTTAATGAACAATGCAACGAAATTGAGATGCTGCTCCCTAAAAACAAACTATAAACAAACTATCACACTCACAGTTCACTCATGCATTTAACATTCTTATAATTACAACAATAAATAATGCTTGAAACAAAATTACCTAAAAGTTGAATACAATATGTATGTAGCAATAATGACAAACATACTGAGCGATAAATACAAAAGACCAGCTTATGCACACAGGGTTGTTGCTACAAAATAACCTAAAATAACAAAAAATATCAGCAGTCTGTGCGTGTTACATAAATCCATTCAAAATACGTACTGCTGTTGGGAAAAAACTATGATTAAACCTGGTAGTCCGGGTTTTATGGGATCTGTACCGCTTTCCCGAGGGGAGCAAGTGAAAGTAGTCATGGCCTGGATGAGCACAGTCTTTAATGATGGCAGTAGCTCTGTTGAGGTACCGAGACCTGGAAATCTCTTCCAGAGAAGGGAGCGAACAGCCAGTGACTTTTTGCGCAGTCTCGATCACTCTCTGGAAGGCTTTGCGGTCTGCGGCTGAACAGCCCTCATACCAAACTGTGATGCCATATGACAGAATGCTCTCAATAGCAGAGCAATAAAATAAAACCAGCAACTGTGCATTCAGGCCATTCTTCTTGAGGAGCCTCAGAAAGTGTAGACGTTGTTGAGCCTTTTTTATCGTAGCTATGGTGTTGACTGCCCATGTAAGGTTGTGAGAAATATGAACACCCAAAAACTTAAAAACCTCCACCCTCTCCACATGCTCCTTGCCTATATATAGAGGAGGCGGCTCACTGCTATGCTTCCTAAAATCAATAATGAGTTCTTTTGGGTTTTTTTGTATTCAATAGCAGATTATTATCTGAGCACCATCTCACCAGTTTCTGGACCTCATCTCTGTATGAGGACTCATCTCCTCCTGATATGAGCCCCACTACTGTTGTGTCATCTGCAAACTTCACTATAATGTTTGTGGGATGAACAGGTATGCAGTCATATGTGTACAATGAATACAAAGTGGGGCTCAACACACAGCCCTGTGGCGAGTCTGTGTTAAGCATGACTGTAGAGGAGGAATGGGGTCCGAGTCTAACAGTCTGTGTTCTGTTCAGGTTACTTTATTTGTACCCGTAGGTAGATTTGTTTTGCAGTCTGGTGTTATCCATATTTACAAGCCACTAATTACATTCAACATAGACACAAACACAGGCACACATGAAGCTGACTATAAACATGATAAAAATACTCAAGGCTCCATCAATCAGGGTATAAAACGACAAAGAGATGAGGGAAAAACCAGAGGTAAGAGAGAAGGGTCATATTAAAAGTTAAAAACTAGTAGGCCGTGAGCAGCTCCCTCAAAAGGTGGCTAGAAAATGATTTTCGTGGCACGCAACTGGGAACTATGGGATCTTTGATGATTTCTATGTAAAAAAAAAACCCTGCTGAATCCGAAAATCGATGTTCCCACTGTCAAAGGTGTGGATAGCTATGTCAAATTTGCATAAATCCAAGATGGCTGCCACGACTAACCAAGGGAATGAATGGCCTAACATTTCAACCAGTCTACCTAGAAACACGTTTGAGGCCTCTTTTTTGGATAATGTTGAGCCGAGGAATCGATTTCTGAGGTCGACTGTGTGATTGAGGGTCAAAGAACCACGCTAATTTGCATAAATCCAAGATGGCTGCCATGGATGGACTAACTTTTTAGCCATTCTACCTAGAATCACGTTGGAGACGTCCTTTTCGGCTAATGTTAACCCGAGGAATCGATTTCCGAGGTCATTAGTGTGACTGAGGGTCAAAGAACCCTGCTAATTTGCATAAATCCAAGATGGCCACCATGGGTGTGGATGGACTATATTTTGAACCACTCTACCTATAATCACGTTTGAGACGTCTTTTTCGGATAATGTTGACCCAAGGAATCGATTTCTGAGGTCAGATATGTGATTGAGGGCTCCACTAATTTTCATAAATCAAATATTTCAGTATCAAAGATATGAGAAATAACATACCAGTAATATAATATGTGTTAAGATTAAATAGACATTATTTTTCTTTAAACTTTCACCACTCCAAATTGTAAGATCTACCAATTTTCTTACCAGCATCACATGTCTCAGCTTGCATCAGTTTTACAGTGACACGATTTGTCCGTGGCCCTTCTCTGAGCGTTTCCTTCTTGCAGATGATGCAGATGTTTGGCAATACATTGCTTGACCTTGCAGATGCTTGGCTGATGGTTGCTGCAGCATGGTGAGATCGCAGTCGCTTTTTAGGAGATGGTGTTGGGGGACTAAGTTCTGGTCCGCTTTGCTCCTGAGGCTCAGGAATGTGGGCTTCGGCCAGTCGTTTTTTACGAGCTTCAGCACGTTCCACTCTTGTTTTGTCTGTAAAACGGCTATAGCACACACGATGGTAGCCAAATGTTGGATCAAGGTTGTTTAGATCTGAAAACATATTATATGGACCATAGGGTATTATAACATTAGGCCTACTTTGTACCCATATAGATATAAAACATATACACTACCGTTCAAAAGTTTGGGGTCACTTAGAAATTTCCTTATTTTTGAAAGAAAAGCATTTTTTTTCAATGAAGATAACTTTAAACTAATCAGAAATACACTCTATACATTGCTAATGTGGTAAATGACTATTCTAGCTGCAAATGTCTGGTTTTTGGTGCAATATCTACATAAGTGTATAGAGGCCCATTTCCAACAACTATCACTCCAGTGTTCTAATGGTACAATGTGTTTGCTCATTGCATCAGAAGGCTAATGGATGATTAGAAAACCCTTGTGCAGTCATGTTAGGTCTGCAATGCTGTAATTGCTGCAAATGGAGGATTCTTTGACGAAAGCAAAGTTTGAAGGAAAAAATTATTATTTCAAATACAAATCATTATTTCTATCCTTGTCAATGTCTTGACTATATTTTCTATTCATTTTACAACTCATGGTGGTAAATAAGTGTGACTTTTCATGGAAAACACAAAATAATTGTCTGGGTGACCCCAAACTTTTGAACGGTAGTGTAGATTGCAGATAATTTTCACATTAACAGTGAGCTTATAATAGAGACTTTGTGCAACCTAGTCACTGCTCAATGTAAACTTGCAAAATGGCAAGCACAGACCGTGTGCCCATATTTATTGAGAGCATAAAGTATACAGGCGACTGCTGCTGCCATGAGTTTAACCTTTCTTGGGTGACACATCACAGACATATGGGTTTTCCTTAACAGGCCATTTTCCATCCGCCTAAGGCTTGATAGTATGGGTGTAACTATGTGCAAACTATATAAATGTATGCCCAAACTTGTTCCTCCCTCACCTACTAGTACACTGCACCCCTTGGGCTTGGGCTGAGAAGTACATCCAACCCTCAGACTCAGAGTTAAGCTCATTGGGATTGCTAACCTTTTCCCATTTGAGCTACTTTGTGGTAGTGGTATATTTTGACTATAATTCAGGCCCAGGGTGGGTTCTGGGGATAGATGCATCATCAGAGTGAGTCGATCTGCATCATCTAGATCTATACTAGGACTATGTTACCTGGCACCCAGAGTCCCTTGGTTATTAGCCTCCACACCCCCAGATCGGCCTACTCGGAGTCTTAGACCAGGACTAGGTCACCCTGTGAGCGGTTGACATAGGTTTTAGACATCTAGGGTTCCATTTTAGTTCATATTTAGAGTTACAAATGATCGGAGCCAAACGACTCCAGGGCACACGCAGTACAACCATAAACAATGGCTGCCACTCACCTTTCTCGAACAAGTCGCAACGTTGTTCTGCTACTTTCTGTTGGGGACCGTCAAGTGCAAGCCATTTTTGGTCACACTCACGTACTTTTGCCCACGATGCTTCAGTAAAACGAGTGATACTGCCCGAAAACTTATCGGAAATGTGAATAACACAGGAGAGGCTTTCAGCACACGCTACCCCTGTGGGCGCTGCCATTTTGTTGTCACATGACCAAAGGGACGACGCTGATTGGTTAAAACGTCCCGGACTGGGCCATGTTTAAGGTAGCCAGACAATTATTACCGACTGACTTCAATCGCATTTTTCATACAGCTATCCACACCTTTGGAAGTGGGAACATGGATATTTTGTCTTACAATAATGTAATCTTAATTTAGAAACACTAAAATTTTAGTTCCCCGTTGGGTGCCACGAAACTGAACGAAAAGTGGCAGCTGCTCACGTCAAAGAGGTTAAAAAACTCAAAGGTCTAAAACCCAATAAAATATTTAGAACCCAAGTGACATCCTACAAAAATAAGTAAATATAAAATGAAGTTAATAAATAGGTACCTAAATTATGTACAATATATTTTTACAGCTTGTTCAACTCTTTGACAGCAGCAGGGACAAAGCTGTTTTTGTAGCGCTGGGTTCTACTTTTTGGGACAGCAAACCTCCGTCTTGAGGGAAGAAGCTGAAAGTGGCAGTGCAAAGGGTGGGAGTCATCATTTAAAATGGAGGTAGCCATCCTCTGTACTTGTCTGGTGTACAGGGATGTCAGGCTCAGCTGTGGCTCACCAAGCAAACGACTGGACCATCTAACTACCTGATCCAAGGATTTCTTCTGTTTCAGTTTTATCTGACCAAACCATGACACTAAAGAAAAGGATAAAACAGATTCAATAAAAGCCCGATAAAACATTGTCATTATGGTTCGGTCAACTTGGAAGCCTGCAAGTTTTCTCAAGCAATGCAAATGTTGCTGACCCTTTTTGCACACCCTTTCACAGTTCTCTTCAAAGTTTAAATTACTATCAATAATTGTCCCAAGATATTTGTACGATTGTACACATTCGGTGGTCTGGCCTTTTAGTATGGTGACTTTGTGCCTGGGATTTTTCCTCCTAAAGTCAATAATCATGTCTTTAGTTTTTGTCGTATTCAGCTGCAGGTAGGAATCCTCACACCAGTGAACAAAATCATCAACTACTGGGCCATGGCCACTCTCATCATCCTGGAGGAGACTGACAATAACTGAGTCATCAGCATACTTTATAATGTGTCTGTTGTCATGTCTGCTCCGACACATGTTTGTGTACAGGATGAAGAGTAGTGGTGACAACACACACCCCTGAGGAGAGCCAGTAGAAAAGCACTTTAGGTCAGACAATGTACCATTGACCCTTACTCTCTGTGTCCTGTTGGTTAAGAAATCCAGAATCCAACCCACCAGATTATTGCTCAAATCAAATTGTTGCAGGAGCCTTGTTTGTTAGGAAGTCCTTAATCCAGCTGTAAGTGTGAGTAGGCAGACCAAGCTGAAGCAATTTGGTGATGAGAATGTTGGGAATAATTGTATTAAATGCCGAGCTATAGTCAACAAACAACATTCTTACATAGCTCCCCTTGTCTTCTAAATGGCTGAATGCCGAGTGGAGAGCTATAGCAATAGCATCTTCAGTGGATCTGCCCCGCCTGTAGGCAAACTGGTACCGATCAAAGTCTGGGAGGAGACTAGGCAAAAGATGTTTCAATACCATTTTCTCAAAGCACTTCATAACAATGGGTGTTAATGCTACTGGTCGATAGTCATTCAGACTGCTAATAGTATGTTTTTTTGGTACAGGAATAATGACTGCAGATTTTAAACACCGTGGAACAATGGCTGCCTTGAGAGACAAGTTAAAAATGTCAGTCAAAACAGAGCATAGCTGATCTGCACATGCTCTGAGCACCTTTCCTGGCACTCCATCAGGACCAGTAGCCTTTCTCGGGTGAACTGCTCTCAGTGTCTGTCTCACCTCATGATCCTGCAGGGTAAGCACACCAGAGCTGGCATTCAATAACATCTGTGGGTCCGGGCGAGGTGTATTTGCCTCAAACCGTACGAAAAAGCAATTCAGTTCTTCTGCCAGTGAGGCGCTGATGTCACTGGAAATGATGCTGCTGCCCTTATAGTTTGTGATATGGTTAAAGCCTTGCCATACTCGTCTCAAATCATTATCAGAAAAATGGTCCTCGACTTTCTTTTTATAGGTCAAGTAGTGATGATCAATAAAGTTAAAGTCATCACATGTATTTTATTACATTACCTGTTTTGTCTTTGATTTTCAGATCATGATCAATCTGAAATATTTTTACTAAGAAGCAAACAGGTTAAATCAGGCCAGTAAGGCATCTATAGGCTGCAGGTCTACACTTAAATTCTCACTGATTTAAACTAACTGCTAATTTATATCCATAGATGGCAGCCAAGGGTAATTTTCTCATTTTCAGACATTTTTTATGGTTTTTTTTTTGTTTTTTTTGTTTTGCTATTCTCCTCTGGCTCAGGAAATATTTAACTTACTGATGTTTACTTGTTATTCGTATATGATTTAGAAGAAAAACCTGAAATTTATGAGAATCAAGGCTTATATGCACATTACAAAACTATTTTATAACAGTGCAAAATTATGAGGAAAAATGGTACATATAAAAAAAGAGATGGTCTTTTTTATACGATTATCTAAACTGTAGCATTTACAGAAAATGTATATCGTGATATACAGTACATCATTATGATATAAGATGACTTACTGTATATCGTGATATGAATTTTTTGCCATATCGCACAGCCCTACTTCCATGCTCCTTGTACTCAGGAAATATTTCATTAATCCTTGAACGAAAGATAACCCCCCTTGAAAAATGCAGTTTGCACTGCCATTAGCTTAACTAATGTAGATAGCAGAATTTTCTCCAAGATATTATAAGTAGACTTGAGCGCTACCTTCCTTTATTAATTAAGCCAGACCAGACAGGTTTTATCAAGAATAGGAATAGGAACAGGAAGAATTGGACTCCATTTATCCTTGGCAGGTCAGACTAATGTGGTCAAGATGAACATATTACCAAAATTTTTGTATTTGTTTCAATGTGTGCCAATTCTGATAAGAAAAAAAAAATTGTTCGCAGAACTTGATAAACACATTTAGGAATTTATATGGAGTAAAAAAAAAATCCCAAGGATCCGGAAAGTTTTTTTGCAGAGATCAAAAAAAATTAGGAGGACTAGCCTTAACCAAGGTTGAACTTTATTATTGGGCAGCCAATATTCGTAGTTTGTTATTCTGGAAAAAACAAAGAGGCAACCAAAAAATGTCATGGTTAGCTATGGAAGCTTATTTTTATAGAGCTTCCTCATTACTTGGGCTGGGAACGATCCCTAATTTCCAGAATCGATTTGATTCCGATTCTTGAGATTCTGAATCGATTCAATTTTGATCCACTCCTGATTCGATCTGGGAAATTACCATTTTAATAGCCATTTTACTTGCCTGGAAAAAAAAAAAAATCTTCTGAGACCTAATGCTGCAAATTGTACCAGGAATACTCTAACTTTGTTAACACATAAATTATCACAAAGAACTGACCCAAAATCCGTTACAATAATGCACTTTTTATTATATAACTAATGATTTTACAAAGTGCTCACAAGTGCTTTCTTTAGTGCAAAGGGTGTGAACAACCCAGAGTCAGTAAACAAATTGAATGCATGAAGCATGAAGACATAATCTCACTGTATTTCAGTCCCTCCAGGATCTTGTTGGCTGTTTTTGTGATTGTTGTGGCCCAAAAAGCCTGAATTTGTTGTGACATTTTTAGAGGTTTTTTGCACTGACAGTTGTGAGGAAGTACAGATTTTAAAGTAGCTGCTTTTTCCATAGTTTACAGTGATGCTGTTCTATGTAACACCACAAGAAACCCACCCCTACTCATTGCATGCGCTTCTTGCGGGGCCATAGCCTATAGAATTAGCTGATTACAGACTCAACCCAACAGTGGAAAATTCTCTTAAAATCTGGTTGCAATTTAGGAAGAAATTTGGCCTAATATCTATGGCTCTGTCTGCACCAGTAGATCGGAATCACTTTTTTCCTCCATCCGTGCAGGACTCAGCCTTTAGAATTTGGAACACAAAAAATATTAAACCCTTTACTGACTTGTATATTGCAATGTTTTTGCCTCATTCACCCAGTTGACACATAAATACAATTTTAGAAGTAACCGGTTTTCTTTAGCTATCTTCAAGCCAGGAATTTTGCTCGAGCTTACCTGACAAATTTTCTGTATCCACCACCAAAAACTCTGCTGGATAGTATTTTGGATATAAACCCATTTGGTAGCGGTGTAGCCACTCAAATATATGAGTTAATTTTCAACTATGAATGTTGCTCCTTATCTAAAATTAAAACCCTTTGGAAAGAGGACCTTGGATTGCAATTGAGCGATGACACATGGGAATCAATCCTGGGAAGGGTCCATTCATCTTCCATATGCGCCCGACATGGACTTTTACAATTTAAAATCATTCACCGCCTTCATTACACCAAAGAGAAATTGGCCAAGATTCATCCGAACTTGAACCCTGTGTGTGTTAGATGCAAAAATCAAACAGAAACACTTATCCACAGTTTCTGGACCTGCCCTCGACTCAGCAACTTCTGAAGGGAGATACTTAAAACCCTTTCAGATGTCTTTGAGATTCCCCTGGATCAATCCTCATTAACTGCAATATCCGGGATAGTCGAAGGAACAGGCCTCCCAAAATATAAGCTGGATGCTATCGGCCTTTGCTACACTAATAGCGAGAAGACTACTTCTTATCAGATGGAAAGATGAGACTTCCCCCACCCATACTCACTGGATCAGAGATCTAATGCAAAGGCCGCACAGGACATCACTGGCACACGGGTAAAGCAGCAGCCGAGACTCCTGTTAACCGGGCAGGCTGGGCTTGGCTCCCTGTGAAGGACTGCGATCCGCTGGTTCAGCTGCTGCTTCTCCAACACCAGTGTCTGACCGGGCGCTCCACGATCGTTCGCAGGGAGGCCTGCCTAGTCAGTGGTAGACGGCAGTCCAGACTGCTGCTTCATTGTGGAGTGGAATGGCCAGATCAACTGCATATCATATGCAGACACACACGCACGCTTTGACTAAACGACAACAAGATGCAAAAATGCCCAAATAACGAAAAAAATCATTTTTATCTAAATATTTACAGACAAATGGGCAACACTGATGCAACAGTTGCAGCTAAACGGGTCATTATGCTCTCTGTGTGTGTGTGTGTGTGTGAGTGAGAATGGTGAAGGGATTGGTGCCGTACCGTGGATGCCCTGAATTTCCCTCTGGGGATCAATAAAGTATACAAGACACAAATATAAAAAAAAAATAATAATAATGCTCGGTGTTTTGTACTTATACTATTGCTAAAATATAAAAGGATGCACTACAGTGGGTCTCAAATATTTGTAAATGTGTCCTGTTATAGTCCTGCATGAGGTTATTGATGATAGACTCTAAACTACACATATAAACTACATTATAATGATGGCTGAACAACTCCCATTCCCCAGAGTGCAAGATACAACATTATGAATATAAGTGATAACAGATCACACAAATAAGTGATCTGACAAAAAATAAACAAGTGGTTCTTAAACAGTGGCCAATACTGGATGTCCCATTCATTTCCAATTATTCTGTTATTAATATTGACAGAGACAAAATCAGATAAATCTCAGTTCAGCCCCGTTCATCTCTGTCAAAGTCTAACATGTGATTGCCTACATACAGGCTACACCTCTGTATTCCACTTTCAAGCACAGCCTACATTTGGGCCTGCAAAGCCTGACTGGGCTACCTGTTTCAGACAGGAATTCTTGATTTCTACGGGCATGCACTAGTCTATCTATAAATGCAAGGACTGGCTGTCTGTCTGTCTGTCTGTTCCTCACATCTCTCTCAAAGCATTTGTCAGGCTGAGGCTACGAGGGTGTGCATCCCCAAATTTCAGCCTCCCTGGATATGTGGAAGTTTAGGAGGTGAAATCTTTAATGAACATCCACAGGGGAGTTGAAATTCATAGGATAAAATGATAAAAATTTGGGCCCGATCCGAGCTCCGGAACCGGGCCTTCCTTAGAAGACCTTATAAGGAGCTGTTCAGAACTCCTTATAAGAAGTCCTTAGGTGTTCTTAATAGGTGCCATCTATTCTTTGGCGCAAGCATCACTTCTATGATGTCACCAGTCCACACGGGGTCATAAGACATTACAGAATGCAACCTCGCTATGACCAATTGAGAGATCTATAATAAACTTTATGTTAAATAAAGGCCACACATCATACTTTTATAAGTGCCTGCAGAATCTCCAAAAGTACAATGGGAGGCAGAGCCTTCAGTTATCAAGCTCCTCTCCTGTGGAATCAGCTGCCAATCTGGATTCGGGAGTCAGACTCGATCTCTGTTTTTAAGAATAGGGCTAAAACCTACCTTTTTGATATAGCCTACAATTAGGGAGGGATCATGTGTGTCTGAACCCTCCCTTAGTTATGCTGCTAATAGGTTTAGTCAGCCGGGGGACCTCCAGTAATGCACTGGGCCTCACTCCTTTCCTCACTCTCTATGAAATATTTTTTTTGCTGGTCATTAACATTTGTTTGTTCTCTCCCATAGATTGAGTCCCCATCGTGCTGTTTGCTCTCTACATGTCTGTTCTTTTCTTCTTCTCTATCCCCTCACCCCCCAGCCAGTCGCAGCAGATGACTGCCCCTCCCTGAGCCTGGTTCTGCTGGAGGTTTCTTCCTGTTAAAAGGGAGTTTTTCCTCTCCACCGTCGCCAAGTGCTTGCTCACAGGGGATCGCCTGATTGCTGGGGTCTTTCTGCAACTTTCTGCAACTGTGGGGGTTCCCCCCTACAGTTGATAGTGCTATGAGATGACTGTTGTTGTGAAATGGCGCTATATAAATAAAGTTGAATTGAATTGAATTGAATTGAATAGAACTACAGTATAAAGAGCATGATGTCCAGAAATTAGTTAAAAGATGGGAGGAAGACCTTCAAAGTGGCTTTGACGAAGATGCATGGAAAAAGTATATCCAGACTACCCATTCACTATTTATCAGTAACAAATTCAAAGAAATGCAGTATAGAATACCACACAGACAACACAGGATGCCTCGTGTCCTGAATAAAACGGACTCTAGTAAATCACCACTATGTCTTAAATGTAAGCTGACAACTGGGACACACAGTATATACGCCGTTTTTGGAAGTGCCCCAAAATATCTAAGTTCTCGTAGGGTGTATCTAAAGAGATCAACGCTATACTAAAACATATGTAAAGATCTGGACCAGTTTCTGTAGGGGCCTTGAATACGAGACAATCTATTATTAATAAATTATTAAACAAACTCCAATTTCTAGCCAGAAAATGTATATTATTTAACTGAATTCATGAAAAACCATTTACTGTAATTCAGTGGTACAAAGAAATGTTTAGAGTGTGGCCAATGGAGAGGCTCAGTGCCAAACTGAAAGGACATGACAACATTTTCATGCATATATGGTGATCTTTAATGGATGACTTGCCCGCAGATCTATGTGAAACTGTCCTGAAGGGAGGGGTAGACTGGACTGGAAGATCTTGTGCTGACCTTACGTTGTACAGATGGAACAGAAAGATGTCCACAGTATATGTGCATTCACAGTATGAAATGATGTTTGGAGTATAAATGCACTTATTATGAATACTTGATTTTTTTCTAATTTATTCCATTTTACTTATTTTAGTTTTTATTATTATTAATTATTTTTCTTTGCAAATCTTAATTATTCTTAGTGTCGTTAATCTGATTATTCATCTTAGCTCAGGTTTACGTGTTGTGTTGTAAAAGGAAAATAATGTGTTTACAAAAAAAACCCCTACCTTATTCTTGTTTACCATTTTAGTCGTTTTTCTGGGATCGTATTGACTAATTGGGATCTTCGCCACAGGCATCTCTTACCTGATGTATCCCACCTGTGGTCGGTGGCTAAGCTGCCAGCGGTACGAGGTCTTGTCCTTCCAGCCAGCATTTCGCGGATCCTTCCACAGCAGCGCCACCTCTCCTGGCGTGTCTCCAGTGTGCCACAGGGCGTTCCTCAGGAACTCACCTGGACCAGTCCGGGACTTCACCGCCTACGGCAACGACAGAGGGACTCGTTGTTGTTTTTTTATTGTGTTCATCTTCAGTTTAGATTGGAGGGGGGACAGAACAGATGAGGAATAAACCAGTATGTATTTATATGAACTCTGCCAGTGATGCTCCCCCCTCCAAACTTTACTGTTGGAGTCATGTGTTTAGGTAAGGTGCAGAGGCCATTTCTCTTTCAGACATGGTGAACTCTTCAAAAAGACTCATCAGAATGAAGCTGGGAGCTGGTGAAGCGTGTTTTCTGATGGATACCACCCACGGCAGCAGAGCGTCGACCACTGCTGGGGTTGTTATCTACAGTAGACCCAGCTTATATTAATGTCTGGATATCTTAGCCTTCGACAACTACGCTAACTCCTGTTTTGTTTTTGTTTTTTTTTGATGCATCAGGGGTGGATGATTCCAAATTGGTGGACACTAAAATTTAGTTGCCATTCAGCATTTTCACTGGACTTGCTGGGAAACTGCATTTTCTTCCAATAACTGTCAGCATATGTCTGTAGCCAGTGGCTCACTAAATATACTGTATGAGAAAAAGAGCAAAAGAACAGAAGATTTTTTTTGAAAAAGTAGTACATTTACTATCCTGTTCTGTTCTATATTATGCTGACTAAGGTATGCTTAAAGCCCTTCGTCACACTGGACGAAGACGCCGCTGTGACCTAAGACATCAGCATGAGCATGGATAGTCTTTGCAGTGTCTTGGCGAGTTCTCTGGAAATGTATTTAAGGTTTCATTCATAGTTGAAAATTTACAATAAAGAAGAAAAAAATTACAAGAAAAAGTTTCAAATTTACAGGAAAAAAGTTAAAATTTACAAGAAAAAAAAATAGAAAATTTACAGGAAAAAAAGAATTTTTGGAAAAAAGGTGAAAACTTAAAGGAGAAAAAAGTTGAAAAAATTAGATTAAAAATGTAAAAAAAAATATAGGAAAAAGTTGAAAATTTAGGAGTAAAAAGTTGAAAAAACTACATAAAAATGTGAAAATTTAAAGGAAAAAAGTTGAAAACTTATGAGAAAAAATGAAAATTTAGAAGAAATTATTTGAAAATTTACAGGAAAGAAGTTGAAAATTTAAAAGAAAAATTCAAATTTACAGGGGAAAAAATGTGTAAATTTATGAAAAAAAGCAAAATATTTAAAGGAAAAAAAGTTGCAAATTTAGGAGAAAAAAGTTGCAATATAGTGAAAAAGGTTGAAATTTTACAAGAAAAAAAGTTGTAAATTTAAATTAAAATATGTCCAATTATAGGAAAAAACATGAAAATTTCCAAAAACTGGCGAATTTATGAAAAAAAAGTTGAAAATTTAAAGGAAAAAGGTGCAAATTTAGGAGAAAAAAAATGCAAAAATTTACAGGAAAAAAGTTTTAAAGTTATCAGGAAAAAAGTTACAAATTTAAAGGCAAAAAGTTGCAGATTTACAAGAAAAAAGTTGCACATTCATGAGAAAAACATTGCAAATGTAATCTTTTTTTTTTTTTTGTATTTCTGCTTAAAATTGGTGGTTCAAAGTCATGTTATTCAATGTGTAACATGATACAGAAAGGTTTGTGATGATACTGGGAGGATTCTCAATCAAAGACATGTGGTATTCTGTACATTGCTGAATCACCCCAGTGGCGCCTTCATCGATACCTCGTTAGAACCCACTTCCTGTCATGTAATGCTGCTTAAAAAACCAGCAGACGATATCAGAAACCTTGAGCTGCAAGGCAGGCTGGGCCGTGGCTCTGAAGGGGACAGACTGCCAGTACGCCTGCTCCGTCTGCTTCCACATCACCACGTAGAAGCTGGACGAGTCCTGGTAGCCGAAGATGAACCCGGCGTAGTCATCGTCTGTCACCGTGTTGACGTGGAACGTGCCCTCAAAGTCAACACCGTTAAACGCCGTGTAGCCTGTAGAGATGGGGGGGGGGGGGTGTCTGTCAGATGTGCAGGAGCAGAGATGAGAACAGTGATGTGAGGGTGTTCGAAATCATACCTACGGCTAGTCCTGGGTCGCTGTTCAACGTCTGGACGATCTCCATTCCCTGGAGACAGTGGAGAACATCGGTATAACATCAGAGAACAGAGAACCACAGGTGGGTAGTGTCATGTCTGGATGAAGAGACCAGCGGACACATTCTCTGTGTTGAGGGTTAGCTTTATTGAACTAGCTAACAACGCGTGTAACAAGCTAATAACAAGCTAATGGGAGTGTGGTACAGGCAGGTTACAGGTAGAAGGCGGAGTGCCAAACAGACAGTCTCCCGCCGTTAACCCCTCAATATAGTCACAGCGTGAAGACGTCACCTCGTGCGTGCGTCCCCACGTCTGTGGCGTATGTGGTGATATTTTCAATATGCCACATTAACCCCCCCCCCCCCCCGGGAAAAACCAGAACTCTACTGGTGATGGTTTAACCTTAGCTGGGTAACCTTAAAGTGTGGCGGCATATTAACCTCTTGCACTCTGGTGTACCGCGGGCGGTCACGTCTCTGCGTCCTAGTGCGCACTGGAAAAAAAAGCTGCATTTCCGTTCTTCCACTACAGACACAGCCGCGAACAGAAAGCCAAAGGAGTGCTTTGATTGGTTTAGATGTGATTGACTTCTCATTCGACTAATAAGAGCCTTGAATTGGGTTTCTGAAACCTTGAAGAACCAATGACTGAAAACCTAGCAAGAAGGACCCGCCTACCAACGGCTGCGAATACAGCGAGCCAATTGAAGCACAGACGTTCGAAAGTGTGCCTCCCTTGCAAAATCTGTTTTGTGTAAGCTGCTGGGTGACACACACGCATTCGCCAGTCTTTTTTTCTTACTACTGTTCTTATTTGTTTTGAAAAATCGTTCGCCAAAACCGCAATCATGGAAGCGCAAAACCGCAATAATGGAATTATGGTTTGACCGAGTCGCGTGACCAGAACCACGAGTCCGTAACAAGCGGACCAGCGTCATGTTCGTCTGACAATGAGGAAGAGAAGTTCGCCAGCGACACTGCTGTTGTGGAGGTAAGTGCTATAAGCTAAATTATTCTTTATCCCTGAAAATTGTAATCAAAATGATTTTTGACCGATCGGTAAATTACAACTGTGCGTCATCGCAACATGAAGACCGCGGCGCACGGGCTGTGAACGCCTCCCCCCCCCGCTACTCTTCTGTAGCGGATTGCAGATATTATTGCAGATATTATTGCAGATATTTTAGTACAACTGTGCGTAGTAGACCGCGGCATGCGCCGCGGTCCGTCATGTGGCGATGGACGATGTCTGTCCTCTGTAGCGGGGGGGGGGGGAGTTGTTATCTTCTACATTACAGATATTTTAGTATAATTTTTAGTGCACTGTAGGTTATTTTTTCTTGTAAAAAAAAAGCCACACATTTTTTACGTGGCATGCTTCTTTGTGTGTGGGGGCTTGTTTGTTCATTCATTCATTCATGAATGAATAAACAACCCCCCCACACACACACAGCCCTGAGTGTCACCTTTCATTAGAGCCCAAGATGAAGCTTCTATATTGAATTATTCAAAAGTTACAGACATTTTTCCAAACTGTGCCATTTGGCACAATTTGGCACAGTTCAAAAACGCCTGGGAACAACCTAAGAAAAAAGCTGTGTAATATATTCATTTTTTGTGGTATTGTTACAAAATTTTGACCTCAGCTGGATAACACTTAGTTCTACATTTCAGTTGCATTTCCCAGCCCGGATCTGACAGCTGTGTGTTATTTTTAAGCATTTGTATCTAAAAAAACACCCAGGCGAAATTTATTTTCTTCAAGTTCAGTATGTTTAGATGACTGTTACTCAGTGGCAGGAGCACTTAGAGAGATTATAACTGTTTTGCCAAAAAATTCAAAGTGTTTTCTTTTAAATGAGACCAACCCCATGAAGATGCTGCAAAGGGTTGAAGAACAGCTTTTGATTTACTTTGGGTATGTTATTTTTTGGCGTTTTTAGGGAAACTGACCAGAGTGCAAGGGGTTAACAGCATAACATATACAGTGGGGCAAAAAAGTATTTAGTCAGCCACCAATTGTGCAAGTTCTCCAACTTAAAAGATGAGAGAGGTCTCCAATTTTCATCATTGGTATACCTCAACTATGAGAGACAAAATGAGAAAAAAAAAATCCAAAAAATCACATTGAAGGATTTTTAATGAATTAATTGGTAAATTCCTCAGTAAAATAAGTATTTGGTCACCTACATACAAGCAAGATTTCTGGCTCTCACAGACCTGTAACTTCTTCTTTAAGAGGCTCCTCTGTCCCCCACTCATTACCTGTATTAATGGCACCTGTTTGAACTTGTTATCAGTATAAAAGACACCTGTCCACAACCTCAAACAGTCAGACTCCAAACTCCACTATGGCCAAGACCAAAGAGCTGTCAAAGGACAGCAGAAACAAAATTGTAGACCTCCACCAGGCTGGGAAGACTGAATCTGCAATAGGTAAGCAGCTTGGTGTGAAGAAATCAACTGTGGGAGCAATTATTAGAAAATGGAAGACATACAAGACCACTGATAATCTCCCTCCACCTGGGGCTCCACGCAAGAGCTCACCCCGTGGGGTCAAAATTATCACGAGAACGGTGAGCAAAAATCCCAGAACCACATGGGGGGACCTAGTGAATGACCTGCAGAGAACTGGGACCAAAGTAACAAAGGCTACCATCAGAAACACACTACGCCGCCAGGGACTCAAATCCTGCAGTGCCAGACGTGTCCCCCTGCTTAAGCCAGTACATGTCCAGGCCCATCTGTAGTTTACTAGAGAGCATTTGGATGATCCAGAAGAGGATTGGGAGAATGTCATATGGTCAGATGAAACCAAAATAGAACTTTTTGGTAAAAACTCAACTTGTCGTGTTTGGAGGAGAAAGAACACCATACCTACTGTGAAGCATGGGGGTGGAAACATCATACTTTGGGGCTGTTGTTCTCCAAAGGGACCAGGACGACTGATCCGTGTAAAGGAAAGAATGAATGGGGCCATGTATCGTGAGATTTTGAGTGAAAACCTCCTTCCACCAGCAAGGGCATTGAAGACGAAATGTGGCTGGGTCTTTCAGCATGACAATGATCCCAAACACACCGCCCGGGAAACGAAGGAGTGGCTTCGTAAGAAGCATTTCAAGGTCCTGGAGTGGCCTAGCCAGTCTCCAGATCTCAACCCCATAGAAAATCTTTGGAGGGAGTTGAGAGTCTGTGTTGCCCAGTGACAGCCCCAAAACATCACTGCTCTAGAGGAGATCTGCATGGAGGAATGGGCCAAAATACCAGCAACAGTGTGTGAAAACCTTGTGAAGACTTACAGAAAACGTTTGACCTCTGTCATTGCCAACAAAGGGTATATAACAAAGTATTGAGATGAACTTTTGTGATTGACCAAATACTTATTTTACCGAGGAATTTACCAATTAATTCATTAAAAATCCTTCAATGTGATTTTATGGATTTTTTTCCCCTATTTTGTCTCTCATAGTTGAGGTATACCTATGATGAAAATTGGAGACCTCTCTCATCTTTTAAGTGGGAGAACTTGCACAATTGGTGGCTGACTAAATACTTTTTTACCCCTCTGTATGCATCCAACAGTGTATTGTGATGTGCTGTGGCTAACATAATACATGACAGTGAACACATTACTGTATGATGTCAAAGCACACTAGGTTGCCAATATTACAGTACACATATCTGTTTGATGTTAAGGCACAATGTGGTAGTGTTAGCAACTAGACCCATAACCATAAATTACCTAAGGTTCAATACACCAAAACCATTATATGAACCTGGGCAACCGGGTAGACTGCCGGTAAGACCCTGCATGGTTGAGCGGATAATTCTGCCACTTGTATCAACCATGACGCTTGCTGCGTTCATTGGTCATCTCAACCTTCCTCTATGCATGCGACTCATGGACTCTTACAGTGGACCTGCAAAAGAGGATCCAAAGCTTTGAGCTGAGATGCTACAGGAAAATCATGTGCATCTCTTACAAAGACCGCATTACAAACGAAGCAGTGCGGAATCGCATCAGAGCAGCCATTGGACCATATGAGGACCTCCTCTTCATTGTGAAAAGCAGAAAAATGAACTGGTATGGCAATGTGACACGATCCACTGGAACTGCGAAAGCCATCATGCAAGGCACCGTACCTGGAGGACAGACATGTGGCAGACAGAAGAAAAGGTGGGATGAGAACATCAAGGAATGGACAAACCTACTTCTCACCAGCATACTGAGGTTAGCAGAGGACCGTACAAGATGGAGGGAACTTGTCAATAAGTCATCGGTGGCACCCCTACAGCCGCCTGGCTCTGGGGCTAAGTTAGTAAGTATCAACCACGTTCTGTTTAAACATTTTCAAAAAACAGAGCCATTTAACAGGCCAACCTCTGGGGGCCTCAGGTGAGCCCGCGGTGAGCGCAGCCCTGGAGGTGCTGGCCGCAGTGGACCGGGGTGCTATCTTGCTGGAATCATGGCTCGCTCGTCAGCAAAGTTCCAGTCTGGGTTCCACACTGGCTGGGTCAGTTCCGGTGTCACGTTTTGATCCGGGGTAGCTGCTGAACTTACCTTCCGCAGACAGCTGGCATGCCATCTCAAACCATCGGCCATCTGGAAGGTGGCTGGCCCCAAGAGCGTGGTGATCTGCATCGGTGAGGACAAGAGCATCTGCAGGTCGTCTGGCGGTTTAGATCGGTGGACCCCAACCCAATCGAGCACCGTGAGCACTGACCTGCTGGGCTTCATGTAGTGCTGTTGCTGCTCTCTTGTCCCTTGTTGCTGCTCTCTCTGAACATGTGCTGTCCTTTGCTGCCGAGGCTATGCATTAGCATGGCACACAGCCAAAGCTTGTTAGCCTTAGCTAAGTCCATAGCCGACACATCTCAAAGGACTCAAACCAGCGAGGCCACAGAATGGCCAGCTCACCTGGGGTGGTGAGGAACGGCGGCAGGGGAGCCAGACACGCTTCCATCTTCAGGAAAATGTTGAATTCTCCTCCAGAAGACTAAATTTACCTCGTCACTAATGTTATGTCTGGATGAAGAGACCAGTGGACATATTCTCTGTGTTGAGGGTGAGCTTTATTGAACTAGCTAACAACACATGGAACAAGCTAATAACAAGCTAATGGGAGTGTGGTACAGGCAGGTTACAGGTGGAAGGCGGAGTGCCAAAGAGACAGTCTCCCGCTGTTAACCCCTTAATATAGTCACAGCGTGATGACGTCATCTCGTGCGTGCGTCCCCACGTCCGTGGCACATGTGGTGGTATTTTCAATAAGCCACAGGTAGGACTGCTTACATCTACTTATGTAACTTTTTCACTAACCTGGACTTCACCGAGGAGTTTCACAGCTTTTTTTTTTATATAAAGCAAAGTACACAAATGCAGCAGGCCTCCTCAGCCACAAGAGGGAGCCAAACTACAAGTTCACCCTCAGCATTTTATGGAGGAGAAATAAATTCACCTTTGACTTTGGTTCTCGTAAGAGTGCAACTTTTCTCATAACTTTACAACTTTTTTCTTGTAAATTTACACCTTTTTCATATATTTCTGACTTTTTATTTGTAAATTTGGATTATTTTTCCTTGTGACTTTTTATTTTCAGAACACTAGGTACTTCTTCTTCTTTTAGATTTGATTGGAGGTTGGCAACCAGCTTACAGGTGCATTACCGCCACTGACTTGATTATTATCACTCTATATCTTTGTATAAGGAGTTCTGAACAACTCCTGATGTGTGAAAAAATTATCCGTTGCACTTGTCATTTGTTTTGTTTTTGTTTTACTTTTTTGTTCAAAGTAAAGTATCTATCTATCTATCCGTCCTTGGACTATGTCCGAGGTGCAGCCGTCCGGTGCCGAGCCGTTATTTACTGCTTTTAGTTTGTTAGTGAGTTATTTTTTAGTTTTATTTTATTTAGTTATTTACCTAGTTTATTATTTAATGGTACTTGCATTGTTTTTGTTGTTATTGTGCTGCTCCACTGTGCCTTTAAAATTGCCCCTCGGGGATAAAGTTGTTTTTTTTTTTAATTTGAACTGAATTTGTAAATTTACAACTTTTTTCTTGTAAACTTGTTCCTTTTTCTCATAAATTTGCTACTTTTTTCATAAATTTGTAACTTTTTCTTGTAAATTTGTGACTTTCGCTTGACAGCTTGTTACTTTTTCCTCATAAAATTGTGGCTTTTTTCTTGTAAACTTGAGACTTATTCCTCATAAATTTGCAGCTTTTTTCTTGTAATTTTCTGACATTTTCTTGTAAATTTTGAGGGTTTTTTCCTCTAGTTTAGTTATTCATTTTTTTTATTAACTTGTGACTTTTTTCTTGTACACTTGGATTTTTTCGTCATAAATTTGCTAATCTTTCCTCATAAATTTGCTACTTTTTTCCCCTCATTAATTTGTTACTTTTTTCCCTCATAAACTTGCTACTTTTTTCATCATAAATTTGTTTTTTCCTGGGTCTGCCTCGGGGTCTCCTTCCAGTGGGACATGTCCAAAACACCTCAAGCAGGAGGCATCCAGGAGGCATCCTGATCAGATGCCCATACCACCTCAACTGACTCCTGTCAATGTGGAGGAGCAGCGGTTCTACTCTGAGCCTCTCCCGGATGACTGAGCTCCTCACCCCATCTCTGAGGGGGAGTCCAGCAATCCTACAAAGAAAGCTCATTTCAGCCGCTTGTGTCCATGATCTCATTCTTTCAGTCATTACCCAAAGCTCGCGACCACAGGTGAGAGTAGGAACGTAAGATTGACTGGTAAATCGACAGGTTTGCTTTAGAGCTTAGCTCCCTCTTCACCACAACAGACCAGTACAACGTACACATCACTGCAGATGCTGCTCCAATCCGTCTGTCAATCTCTTCCTTCATTCTCCCCTCACTCAATTCAATTCAATTCAATTCAACTTTATTTATATAGCGCCATTTCACAACAACAGTCATCTCATAGCACTATCAACTGTAGGGAGGACCCCCACAGTTGCAGAAAGACCCCAGCAATCAGGCGATCCCCTGTGAGCAAGCACTTGGCGACGGTGGAGAGGAAAAACTCCCTTTTAACAGGAAGAAACCTCCAGCAGAACCAGGCTCAGGGAGGGGCAGTCATCTGCTGCGACTGGCTGGGGGGTGAGGGGATAGAGAAGAAGAAAAGAACAGACATGTCTGTTCACTCGTGTCATGTGTCACTCGTGAATAAAAGAACAGACATGTCTGTTCACTCGTGTCATGTGTCACTCGTGAATAAAACCCCGAGATACATAAACTCCTCCACTTGGGGCTGGAGCTTGTCCCCAACCCAGAGAGGGCAATCCACCTTTTTCCAGCTGAGGACCATGGACTCGGACTAGGAGGTGCTGATTCTCAACCCAGCCGCTTCACACTCAGCAGCAATCCATCCCAGTAAGACCTGTAGGTCATTGCTGGATGAAGCCAACAGGATGACATCATCTGCAAAAAGCAGAGATGCGATCTTGTGGTCACCAAGCATGACCCCTTCCGTTCCTTGGCTGTGCCAAGAAATCCTACCCATAAAAATTATGAACAGGATCGGTACCAAAGGGCAGCTCTGGCGGAGTCCAACGCTCACTGGAAACAAGTTTGACTGGGTGTTGGCAATATGACCCAAACTCTTGCAACAGTCATACAGGGACTGGATAGTTTGTAACAACAAGCCCGATACCCCATTCTCCCAAAGCACCCCCCACAAGAAACCATGAGGGACGCGGTCAAATGCTTTCTCCAAGTCCACAAAACACATATGGACTGGTTGGGCAAACTCCTACGAACCTTCGAGGATTCTCGACAGAGTAAAGAGTTGGTCCGATGTGCCACGGCCAGGACGAAAACCACATTGCTCCTCCTGAATCCAAGGTTCGACCAACGTCTGGACTCTCCTCTCCAGACCTTCTCAGGGAGGCTGAGGAGTGTGATCCCTCTAAAGATGGAACACACCCTCCAGTCCCCTTCTTGAAGAGAGGAACCACCACCCTGGTTTGCCATGCCAAAGGCACTGTCCCGACCTCCATGCAGTGTTGCAGAGGCGTGTCAACCATGACAGCCCTACAACATCCAGGGCCTTGAGGTACTCAAGGCAAATCTCATCCACCCCCGGGCCTGGCCACCAAAGAGTTTTTTTTAACCACTTTGGCGACTTCAGCCCCTGTGATAGGTGAGTCGTCCCCCTCATCCACAAGCCCTGCTTCCTCTGTGGAAGGCATGTCAGTGGGATTGAGGAGATCCTCAAAGTATTCCTTCCACCACCTGACAATGTCCCCAGTCGAAGTCAGCATCCACACCATACACAGTGTGGACAGGGAGCTACTTCCCCCTCCTGAGCCGCTGGACAGTTTGCCAGAATCTCTTCGAGGCCGACCGAAAGTCTTGTTCCACGGCCTCACCAAACCCCTCCCACACAAGAGTTTATGCTTCAGCAGCCACCTGAGCTGCACTATGCTTGGCCTATTGGTACACCTCAGCTGCTTTGGGAGCCCCACAAGCCAATCAAGATTGATAGGACTCCTTCTTCAGCTTAATGGCCCCCCTCACCACTGGTGTCCACCACTTGGTTCGGGGGTTGCCACCACAAGATGCACCAACAACCTTGCGGCCACAGCTCTGGACAGCTGCTTCAAAAATGGAGGTGGAGAACATGGGTCATTCAGACTCCATGTCTCCAGACTCCCTTGGAATGTGGTCGAAGTTCTTCCAGAAGTGGGAGCTGAAGACCTCTCGGACAGGGGCCTCAGCCAGACGTTCCCAGCACACCCTCACTATACGTTTAGGTTTACCGGGTCTGAGTGGTGTCTACCCCTGCCATCGGCTCCAACTCACCACCAGGTGGTGATCAGTTGACAGCTCTGCACCTCTCTTTACCCAAGTGTCCAAGACATACGGTCGCAGGTCTGATGACACGATAACAAAATCGAACATCGACCTGCAACCTAGGGTGTCCTGATGCCAGGTGCACATATGGACACCCTTATGCTTGAACATGGTGTTCGTTATGGACAAACTGTGGTTAGTACAGAAGTCCAATAACTGAACACCACTCGGGTTCAGATTGGGCAGGCCGTTCCTCCCAATCACCCCCATCCAGGTTTCACTGTCATTGGCCACGTGCGCATTGAAGTCCCCCAGTAGGACAATGGAGTCTCCAAGAGGAGCACCCTCCAGCACCCCAGTCAGAGACTCCAAAAAGGGTGGGTACTCTGAAAAATCATTTGGTGCATAAATACAAATGATGGTCAGGACCCGTTTCCCAACCCAAAGGCGCAGGGAAACAACCCTTTTGTCCACCAGGGAAAACTCCAGTATAGCGGCAGCAAGGTGGGGGGATACAAGAATACCCACCGCTGCTCCTCACCTCTCACCCGGAGCAACTCCAGAGTAGGCCAAGTTCCATCCCCTTTACAGGAGGCTGGTTTCAGAACCAGAGCTGTGCATTGAGGTGAACCCGACTATATCTAGTCGGTATCTCTCAACCTTGTGCACCAGCTCAGGCTCCTTTCCCAAAAGAGAGGTGACATTACATGTCCCAAAAGCCAGTATCGAAAGCCAGAGATCAGACCACCAAGGTCTCTGCCTTCAACCATCACCTGATCCACATAGCACCGGACCCCCATGGTCTCTCCTGCAGGTGGTGAGCCCACTGAGAGGTGGACCTATGTAACTCCCTCGGGCCCAGCCCGGCCAGGTCCCACAAGCAAAAACCCGGCCACCAGATGCTAGTCACCGAGTCCCTCCCACAGGCTCCAGGGCAGGGCCCTGGTAACCCCACACTGGGCGGGGCACACTGAATCCTTGATTTTTTATTCATCGTGGGAGTCTATTGGATCACTCTTAGTCTGGCCCTTCACTCAAGACCAGTCCGTCTTGGGAGACCCTACCAGGGACAAACCGCCCCGGACAACACAGCTCCTGGGATCACCACCATGGAACCCACCACCACGACTAGGTGGTGTTCCATGGGGGGATTTGCTGTTTTGTTTTGTTTTTTGTTAATTCTGTTGCCTTACAGCTAGAAGGTTCCAGGTTCAAATCCCCAGGCTGGCAGGGGTAGGAACCTTTCTGTGTGGAGTTTGCATGTTCTCCCTGTGCTGCGTGGGTTTACTCCGGGGGCTCCGGTTTCCTCCCACAATCCAAAGATAAGCATGTTAGGTTAATTGGCTGTTCTAAATTGTCCCTTGATATCTGTCTCCTATAGGCCTTTAGAATAGAGGGTTAGTGCTAGTGAAGTGCTTTGAGTGGTCTTTGAGACTAGAAAAGCGCTATATAAGTACAGGTCCTTATCCCTTATCCCTTCTTGTAAATTTGCTACTTTTTCTCCTAAATTTGCAATTTTTTCATCATAAATTTGTGATTTTTTTTCTCCTACACTTGCTATATTTTCCTCATAAATTTGCTACTTTTTTCTCATAAATTTGCTACTTTTTTCTTGTAAATTTACAACTTTTTTCTCATAAATTTGCAATTTTTTCTTGTAATGTTCTGACTTTTTCTTCCAATTTTCTGACTTTTTTTTTAATATAAATTTTGAGGGGTTTTTTTTTGTAAATGTGAAATTTTTTTTTTCTAAATTTGCATCTTTTCTTGCAAATTTCTGACTTTTTTCCTGGTAAATTTAGAACATGCCCCCACATCCAAAAAAAAAGCTAGAAACACCCTTGGTTGCTACACACTAATGTAGTAGATTCTCTGACATGATGCGGTCATGCTGCTTTTACTCAAGTACATTCCTGGATGCTCTTCCACCCATGCAGAGAACCCAGACACACAGACGACGGACCAGTTAAATCTGGCCAAACACCCAACCTCCTCCGTCCGCAGGCCCGTCACCTGATTGAGCACCACCCAGTTGGGGTCGATCTGGGCGTCACCTTCTGGGTCCAGGATCACCGTCTGGTAGGCTCTGAAGTCAGTCAGGGTCACCTCGGCGCTCTCTGGACACACGTCCATCAAGTCCATCACGGCATCGTTGTCGAAGTCGTTTTCACAGACGTCACCGACGCCGTTCACTGAGGATGGGGGCACGGATGGACAAAATTTTATGTTTATGTCAGCCATGGATACATTTATTGTTTTCTCATAAATCTCTTCTATTTTTTCTCTTGCAAATTTTCAACTTTTTTCTTGTAAGTTTAAAAATAATTTCTTGTAAATTTGCAACTTTTTTCTGTAAATTCTCAACTTTTTTCCTGTTAATTTTCAATTTTTTTTCTTTAATATTTCAACCTTTTTCTCATACTTTTTGCAAAGTTTTCCTGTAAATTTTCACATTTTTTTTCCTGTAAATTTGCAATTTTTTTCCCCTGTAAATTCTCAGCTTTTTTCCTGTTAATTTTCTGATTTTCTTTTCCTTTAAATTTTCGACTTTTTTCTCATAATTTCAAAAAAAAATTTCCCTTAAATTTTCACTTTTTCTTGTAAATTCTCACATTTTTTCCTTTAAATTTTCAACTTTTTTCTCCTAATTTTTGCAGTTTTCCTGTAAATTTTCACATTTTTTCCTGTAAATTTGCAATTTTTTTCCTGTAAATTCTCAACATTTTTCCTGTTAATTTTCTGATTTTTTTTCCTTTAAATTTTCAACTTTTTTCTCGTAATAAAAAAAATCCTGTAAATTCTCACATTTTTTCCTTTAAATTTTCAACTTTTTTCTCATAATTTTTGCAGTTTTCCTGTAAATTTTCACATTTTTTCCTGTAAATTTGCAATTTTTTTTCCTGTAAATTCTCAACTTTTTTCCTGTTAATTTTCTGATTTTTTTCCTTTAAATTTTCAACCTTTTTTCTCGTAATAAAAAAAAATCCTATAAATTCTCACATTTTTTCCTTTAAATTTTCAACTTTTTTCTCATAATTTTTGCAGTTTTCCTGTAAATTTTCACATTTTTTTCCTGTAAATTTGCAATTTTTTTCCTGTAAATTCTCAACTTTTTTCCTGTTAATTTTCTGATTTTTTCCTTTAAATTTTTAATTTTTTTCTTGTAATTTAAAAAAAATTTTCCAGTGAATATTCACATTTTTTCTTGTAAATTTGCAATTTTTTTTCCTGTAAATTTTAAAAGATTTTTCCTGCAAATTTTCAACTTTTTTCCTCAAAATTTGTAACATTTTTCCTGTATATTCTCAATTTTTTTTCCTGTAAATTTAAAAATTATTCCTTGTAAATTTTCATCTTTTTCCTGTAAAATTTTTGCATTTTTTCCAGTAAATTTGCAACTTTTCCACTTTTCAGCTTTTTCTCAAACTTAACTTTTTTCCTTTAAATTTTCAGCTTTTTTTTTGACAAATTTGCAACTTTTTTCCTGTAAATTTTCACATTTTTTTTTCCTTTAAATTTTCAACTTTTTTCTCAAACTGTTAAAAAAAATTCCTGTAAATTCTCAGCTTTTTTCTTGTAAACTTGCAACTTTTTTCCTGCAAATGTTCCAACGTTTCTCATAAATCTTCTTAATATAAATGTGTTTTCTCTCAATTTCATTTTTGTTTTTTGGTCAAAGCCACAAGGAGCCAGTGGTTCTGTACGCGGGCAGCTGAAACGTTCACAGTGGTCAAATTTGACCAAATGCGGTATATTTGTCAACATGGTCTCCCCTTCGGTCCACACACTTCTTCCATCGGTGTTGCAGTGCTTGGATCTCTGCGGTTGAAAAATAAACCACATTTGGTCAAATTTGACCATTATGAACTTTTCAGCCCCCCTGTGTAAGTAATCTATATTAAATTTAAACAGCAAATATTGATTACAGTAGATTGTGTGAAAAATGGGGTAAAATATGATGCATATAGTTATGATAAATGATTATGATTCCTACAGCCTACATTCTCCGTGCATTTTACTGTATTTCTTGTATTTGTCTGGTACAACACTTAATAAATGCGCATTTGAAAGGAATTCTCCTGCCTCTTGAATTATTCTTCAAGATGTTTTTGGGAGCCTCATTTGAAGACCCCAGACAATTGCAGCTCTGTGATCCACCTCATTCCTACATTTTCCTGTCCAGTAATTAAAAGACGAAGGTTACTGTCAGAGTCCTTCTGGTTGGGGTTGACGATGAGCCGGCAGTTGTCGTGGTCGTCCAGGACGCCGTCATTGTCATCATCGTGGTCACAGTCGTCTCCCAGGCCGTCATTGTCGGAGTCCAGCTGGGAGCTGTTGGGGACGTCGGGGCAGTTGTCCCTGCTGTCCTGGTGACCATCCCCGTCCCTGTGGAGGTGTAAAAAAAAAAAAAAAAAAGGGACAACCAGGATGGTTTGAATATAGACAATAAAGCAGCAGGTGTTTGAGGGGAAAAAAGGAGTCAGAAAGTTATGAGAAAAGTTGTAAATTTAAACCCTTAGCATTCCAGCCAATTTCCCTAAATTTAGCATACGCAAAGAAAATCAATCCGCCGGTGCAACACCAGAATTTTAAGAGGTTAAGGGTCTAAAGTTATAATTTACCAGGATAATTAATTATACCAGTTGTGAAAACTAAACACCAGTGTGACAAACGTGAATACTGAAGTATTTCTGTAAAGCCATAGAAGACGTACGTGTCTTGATTGGTGTCACAGACGTCTCCCACCAGGTCATTGTCTACGTCTGTCTGAAAAAAAATAAAACAGGATAATCAGTCAAGTAGTAATAATAATAAAAGTCAGGACTAATTAATAGTGATGCCCCCTTTTCTAGGCCCTCCCCTTGAAACCTTCAGCAATGTGATGCTAAAGACCTACACCAGCGGATATACAATAAATCCCCCATAAAAACAAATCTACATCGTCTAAAATGGTATCGGATGCCTTTTTTCTACAAAAAAACCCCCAAAACATTTCACTGCCTTACAGTTCCGTGTCAAAATCTTTTCACTTCTCCTTCAAACGCCAGGATCTGTGAATAGGCCCACCCCAGTCCCACAAGGCTAGCACTATATTAAACAGAATAAATCCTGTGTGCCCAGTTGGATGCACAGTGGTCCTTAAAAGCGTTTTTTGGGTCAAGCGGTAATTTGGGTCAAGTTTTCAAAGCAGCTGCCCAAAAATGCGAACTGGCCCCAGAGGCTAACTTCAGCTAGGCCAGAGAGTCTTGATTGGCTTAACGCTATGGACCTGCTATAGCTATGTCACCAAAAACACTCTGAAATTTGCATTTTTTCAGGGGGTGGGGCTTAACCTCTTAAAATTCCAGTGTTCCGCTGGCGGGATATTTCGAATTTTCTACTGCCACTCAGTGAAGAAAGAATTTGATTTTCTTTAAGTATGCCAAATTTAGGGAAACTGACTGGAATGTTAAGGGTTTAAAAGAAAAGTTTCAAATGTAAAAGAAAAAAGTTGAGAAAAAAGTTATAAATTTACAAGAAAAGAGTTGTAAATTTACTAGAAAAAAGGTGCAAATTTTTGAGAAAAAAGTTGCAGATTTACAAGAAAAAAGTTGCAGGTTTACGAGAAAAAAGTTGCAGATTTATAAGAAAAAAGGTGCAAATTTGCAAGAAAAAAAAGATGCAAATTTACATGAGAAAAGCTGCAGATTTTTGAAAAAAAATTCAGATATACAAAAAGAAAGGTGCAAGTTTACAAGAACAAATTTGCAGATTTACAAGAAAAAAGTTGCAGATTTTTGAGAAAAAAGTTGATTTTTTTGAGAAAAAAGTTACAAATGTACAAGAAAAAAATTGCAGATGCAGAAGAAAAAAGTTGTAGATTTACAAGAAAAAGTTGCAAATTTTTGAGAAAAAAGTTTCAGATTTTTGAGAAAAAAGTTGCAGATTTACAAGAAAAAAAATGCAGATTTTTGAAAAAAAAGTTGAAGATTTTTGAGAAAAAAGTTGAAAATTTGAGGAAAAAAATGCACATTTACAAGAAAAAAGTTGCAAATTTTTGAGAACCAGTTGCACATTTTTGAGAAAAGGTTGCACATTTACCAGAAAAAATTTGCAGATTTACAAGATCAATGTTGCAAATTTTTGAGAAAAAAGTAGCACGTATAAATGAAATTTCACAGTAAAAAAAAAAAAGAAAAAAAGAGATGACACACATCTTGTAAGTCATAAAAAGTGCTACAGACATGTTAACCCTTCGAGTGTGAGAATTTGCGTGCCCCTAGTGGCAGAGCGTGGCACTGCGCCTGCCTTCTCCCTCCGACTTTGTCAAAAGTAAATGAGAAATTTCTGTTGTTTTTTTTTTTTTTAAATGCACTGATTTCTTGTTCATATACTTTGAAGATAAGATGATGAGGTACCTCTGTACAAAAAATGGTGTCAAAAGACTGAACCATTTTTTTGTGTAAATATGTCCAAAGCCCAGTTTTGACTGAGTTCAGGTTCAGGTTCAGGTTCCTTTATTTGTACCTGTAAGTAGATTTGTTTTGCAGTCTGGTGACATCCATATATACAAGCCACAAATTACATTCAATATAGACACAAACACAGGCACACATGAAGCTGACTATAAACATGATAAAAATACTCAAGGCTCCATCAATCAGGGTATAAAAAGACAACGAGATGGGAGAAAAACCAGAGGTAAGAGAGAAGGGTCATATTAGAAGTTAAAAACTAGTCAAAGAGGTTAAAAACTCAAGTTCTAAAACCCAATAAAATATTTAGAACCCAAGTGACATCCTAAAAAAATAAGTAAATATAAAATGGAGTTAATAAATAGGTACCTAAATTATGTGCAATATATTTTTACAGCTTGTTCAACTCTGACAGCAGCAGGGACAAAGCTGTTTTTGTAGCGCTGGGTTTTACTTTTTGAAAGTGGCAGTGCAAAGGGTGGGAGTCATCATTTAAAATGGAGGTAGCCATCCTCTGTACTTGTCTGGTGTACAGGGATGTCAGGCTCAGCTGTGGCTCACCAAGCAAACGACTGGACCATCTAACTACCTGATCCAAGGATTTCTTCTGTTTCAGTTTTATCTGACCAAACCATGACACTAAAGAAAAAGAGTTATGGAAATTAAAGAGGTGCTGTGACATTATGCAAATTAAATGTGTAAATTTATTCCTACCTGAAACTTTGGATCATATTTTACATCTTTCTAATTGACAGTAAGCCATTATCTCTTACCACTTTCAAGTTATAGCCTTGGAAATCTGAACTATTTTATTGACAAAAAAGATTTACCACTCTTGACCACTAGGGGGTATGTCGCAGTTCTGCACCATACACACTCAGAAGGTTAAGGAGAAAATATGATTTTTGGTCTGAATTAGTGGATAACTGCCCTGTAAATGTGCAGACGTTCAGATTCATCCAGTATTATTTGGTTTGAAAAGCCCGTGTGAAATTCTTCAGAGTCATTATACTCAGAAGGTTGACGGTGCTGCCTCGCTCTGAAACAACCACATAACTCTGTTCTAGCTCCCCTCATGAATTCAAAAGTCCTCTGGTTGTACCTGCATGGGGTTGCTCAGTTCAGGACAGCTATCACAGGCGTCTCCCACGCCATCCCTGTCTCTGTCCGTCTGCATCGGGTTTGGCACCCTCGGACAGTTGTCGAGAACGTTTGGGATACCTGAACACACACACACACAAAAAAATTTGAAGTTTCTAAAGAAAGTAAAAGGCCAGTCCCACATTTGTTTCCACCACTCACTAACCCAGCTGATTCTGATAAGCACAACTCAATGCTGGAGATAACGAGCTCATCTACCTGACTGTAGAGCTGTGCTCATCAGAATATTTTCTCCATGCCTCACCATATAGTCTAGTGTAGCAGCTGTAACTATAGCTCTTATGAGATTATCCCATAAAAGCTGCAGTAGGCAGAATGATTTAGTTAGAATTTGAATATAAATCAATTATAATTAAATGATTTTGGCTGTCTTCCCATCATTGACCCTTCGAGCTGGATACATCCTTTTCTCGGACTAAGCAGTGTTTAACGTTAGATATGTAATCCTATCCTTCCCAGACAGGAGCTGTCTGGGAAGGATAGGATTACATTTTTTGTATGTCTGTAAGTCTCATTTTTTTGTATGTTTGTCACACTTAAATGTTTCAGATCATAAACAAATTTAAATATTAGACAAAGATAACACAAGTAAACACAAAGTACAGTTTTTAAATGAAGCTGTTTATTAAGGGGGGGGGAAAAAAATCCAAACCTACATGGCCCAGTGTGAAAAAGTGGTTTCCCCCTAAACCTAATAACTGGTTGGGCCACCCTTAGCAGCAACAACTGCGATCAAGCATTTGCGATAATTGGCAATGAGTCTTTTACAGCGCTGTGGAGGAATTTTGACCCACTCATCTTAGCAGAATTGTTGTAATTCAGCCACATTGGAGGGTTTTCGAGCATGAATCGCCTTTTTTAGGTCATGCCACACCATCTCAATCAGATTCAGGTCAGGACTTTGACTAGGCCACTCCAAAGTCTTCATTTTCTTTTTCTTAAGCCATTCAGAGGTGGAAATGCTGGTGTGCTTTGGATCATTGTCCTGTGGCAGAACCCAAGTGCGTTTCAGCTTGAGGTCACGAACAGATGGATAGACATTCTCCTTCAGGATTTTTTGATAGATAGCAGAATTCATGGTTCCATTTACCACAGCAAGTCTTCCAGGTCCTGAAGCAGCAAAATAGCCCCAGACCATCACACTACCACCACCATATTTTACTGTTGGTATGATGTTCCTTTCCTGAAATGCTGTGTTACTTTTACGCCAGATGTAATGGGACACACACCTTCCAAAAAGTTTGACTTTTATCTCGTAAGTCCACAGAGTATTTTCCCAAAAGTCTTGGGGATCACCAAGATGTTTTCTGTCAAAACTGAGATGAGCCTTTATGTTCTTTTTGCTCAGCAGTGGTTTTCGCCTTGAAACTCTGCCATGCAGGCCATTTTTACCCAGTCTCTTTCTTATGGTGGAGTCATGAACACTGACCTTAACTGAGGCAAGTGAGACCTGCAGTTCTTTGGATGTTGTTGTGGGGTCTTTTGTGACCTCTTGGATGAGTCGTCACTGCACTCTTGGGGTAATTTTGGTCAGCCGGCCACTCCTGGGAAGGTTCACCACTGTTCCATGTTTTTGCTATTTGTGGATAATGGCTCTCACTGTGGTTCGCTGGAGTCCCAAAGCTTTATAAACGGCTTAGTGGACATTAGAGTGGCCTAGTCAAAGTCCTGACCTGAATCCGATTGAGATGCTGTGGCATAACCTTAAAAAGGCGATTCATCAATCAATCAATCAATCAACTTTATTTATAAAGCACTTTAAAAGCAACACTCGCTACACAATGTGCTGTACAGTAAGAGAACATAAAAGCAGGGCACTAACACTAAGGGTGCTAACACAAGAACCACAGTAAAAAAAATAAATTCATAAATAAAATAAAAAGTAAAATAAAATAAAAATCCATTTAATTCAATAAAATCAATGTCTCATACTGGGTCGAAGGCCAGGGAGTAAAAGTGTGTTTTAAGATGTGTTTTAAAAATGGACAATGAAGGTGCTTGTCTAATGTCCAGGGGTAAATCATTCCATAATCTGGGGGCAGATCGAAAAGGCTCTGTCCCCTCTGAGCTTGTGCCTCACCTTTGGTACCTCCAAAAGCAGCTGTTCAGCTTACCTAAGGGACCGGGTGGGACTGTAGGGATGCAGAAGCTCAGAGAGATAAGGCGGAGCAAGACCATTCAAGGATTTAAAAACAAAAGAATTTTAAAATGAATAAAATACACGGGCAGCCAGTGAAGTGAAGCTAAGATGGGTGTGATGTGATCTCTTCCACGTGTACCTGTTAAAAGACGAGCAGCGGCATTTTGAACCAGCTGCAGACGTTAAAGAGATGATTGGCTGACACCGGCATAAAGTGCGTTACAGTAATCTAGCCGAGATGAAATAAAAGCGTGGATTACCGTTTCCAGGTGTGGTCTAGAGAGAATGGGTTTTACTTTTGCTAAATGCCTTAGATGAAAGAAGCTGGATTTTACCACAGAACGAATCTGCATGTCTAATTTAAAATCATTGTCCATGATAAAACCAAGGTTCCTAGCTGTGGATTTAACATAAGGAGTAAGGGGGCCCAAGTATACAGGAGGGGACTCACAGGGGTGACTAGGTCCAAACACCATCACTTCGGTCTTCTTATCATTAAAATTTAGGAAGTTTAGGGCCATCCAATACTTTATGTCTTCAATGCACGCCAACAGTGAGTTTACTGATGAGGCAGCCTTTTGTTTTAGAGGGACATAAATCTGACAGTCATCAGCATACAGGTGGAAAGAGATACCATGCTTTTTAAAAATGGAACCCAGTGGAAGTATGTACAGAGAAAAAAGCATGGGCCCTAGAATTGACCCCTGTGGGACCCCGTAAGGCAGAGGAGCAGAAGAGGATTCAAACCCAGACATGCTAACTTTAAAAGTCCTGTCTGCCAGATAGGACCTAAACCAGTTGAGAGCAGTGCCACAAATGCCCACTAGGTGCTGCAAACGGGAAATTAAAACATGATGGTCTACTGTGTCAGAGGCAGCAGTTAAATCAAGCAGCACAAGAACAGCATATTTACCTGAATCACATGCCAAGAGAATATCGTTAAAAACTCTTAACAAGGCTGTCTCTGTGTTATGAAGAGCTTTGAAACCAGATTAAAAAATCTCCAAAATACCGTGTTTATCCAGAAAACATTTCAGCTGCATATAGACAATTTTCTCTAAAATTTTTGAGAGAAATGGCAGCTTGGAAATAGGCCTAAAATTTGCCAACATGGTATGATCGAGACCAGGTTTCTTAATCAAGGGCTGTACTACTGCATTTTTAAAATTTGCAGGAACCACACCAGATGACAGGCTTCAGTTTAAGATGGCGAGAACTAACTGGCCAATACTGGGAATCACCTCTTTAAAAAGTCTAGGAGGGACAGCATCACAGGGAGACCCTGAGGGCTTAATGTGGGTAACCACATCCTCTAACAATGACAGAGTCGCAGGTTCAAACTGATCAAAAACAGCAGAACAAGGGACAGAGACAGAGGGATCAGAGGCAGGAGGTGAGATGAGAGCCCTGGTGGTGGCCACCTTATCAATAAAAAAGTTCATAAAATCACTGCATAACTCAGAGGAGGCTCCAAACAGTCAGTCTGTGGGGTGTTGAGAACAGAGTCAATAGTGTTAAATAAAACACGTTGATTATGACAATGAGATAAAACAATATTAGCAAAATATTTGCTTTTTTCCTGCTTGACAGTATTTTGATACTGACGCCAGCAGTCTTTTAAAATCTGCAGTGACACCTGCAGTTTGTCTTTCTTCCATCTGCGTTCAGCTCTGCGCCACTCCTGTCTGACTGCGCCAGTTCTGTCACTGAACCACAGCTCAGGTTTGGATCGAGGCTGCTTGGTTTTCAGTGGAGCCACAGAGTCCAAGATGGTTTGGCAGGAGGAGTGAAACCAGGAGCTGAGTTCCTCCACAGATGAGATGGAGCCGGGAGGGACACAGAGCTGGTCAAAGGCAGCGGAGAACCGACCGGCAGTGGAAGGGCTAAAAATCTGGCAGCGCTGAGCAGCAGCGCGAGTTTTAGCTGCAGTGCGTGACAGATCAGCCTCAAATAATAAACCAGTCACGGACTGCACCAGATTTAGAGAATTCATGTTGAAAACCCCTCAAATGTGGCTGAATTACAACAATTCTGCTGAGTGGGCCAAACTTCCTCCACAGTGCTGTAAAAGACTCATTGCCAGTTATTGCAAACGCTTGATTGCAGTTGGTTCTTCTAATGGTGACCCAACCAGTTATTAGGTTTTGGGGGAAATCACTTTTTCCACACAGAGCCATGTAGGTTTGGGTTTTTTTCCCCCCTTAATAATAACCACCTTCATGTAAAAACTGCATTTTCTGTTTACTTGTGTTATCTTTATCTAATATTTAAATTTGTTTGATCTGAAGCATTTAAGTGTGACAAACATACAAAAAAAATGAGAAATCAGGAAGGGGGCAAACACTTTTTCACACCACTGTAACCTTCAAGACTACATATCAACACCCTTCTCTTCTCTTCTTCTTCAACTGCTTGTTGCCTCTTAAGTTAGTTATAATCTTGGACTGCATATATTTTGTGCTGTTTGTTCTGAGGGACATCCTGAGAAGACACCGATCTTAGAACCACCCTATTTAGTGTCTTAACCCTTCCTTTTCAAGCTGGTCCTTTGAACTATGTAACATTTGGTCCTTCGAGGTGTCCAACAATGAAGGGCTTTACATCCACAAGGACAGAAAAACTTAATTCTCTGGGCTGCAAGGAAAAAAAAATGACATCATTCTTTTCTTGCAGCACTGGTTTTGAAGTTCTTGCAGCTTGTCCTCGATACATCATCTGGGCAGAACTTTTTTCTTGTTTGCTATCCGACAACTATTGTGTGATTGGTCAGAAATTTGAATTTCCCAGGAGTTCTGCACTAGAGTTTCTTGTGAAGTCTGAAATGTCCTGGCCAGAAAGAACTTTGTTCTTGTTCCATCCACCTGAAGAAAAAGAACAACTTTCTCTGTTGTTACAGAGTATGTACAGGCCTCAGTTCACTAGCAATTTGTGGCACCAGTGGTCTGACAGAACAATTACACCACAGCGCCTCTTCTGATCTCTGTCCCACTTGAAGAACTCCCCACCCTTCCCCCGTGATGATTTCACTGAACAATCACAGCTTTTTCCAGTCGGAGGCTTTGCTATTGGCTGTTAGACATTGGGGAGGGGCTTAAGACATTTAAGGAAGGGGGAGCTGCAAGAGGAAGGAGGTTTTTCAGGTTTCCCACATTTCTGCCTACTGCAACTTTATAATGAACAGTTTTATAGGTACAAGTGCTGCCATCTGCTGGATATTAGACAGAACAGAGGTCGAAGTTACTTCTGCTTTAGCTTCTATTGGACAGCACAGATCTGAGTGCCCCCCCACAGACATTCCCTACCGTCTCCGTCGATGTCCAGGTCACAGGCGTCTCCTTTCCCGTTATTGTCCGTGTCTTTCTGGTCGGTGTTGGGTACATTGGGGCAGTTATCACAAGCGTCTCCGAAGGAGTCGCTGTCCGAGTTCTGCTGGTCTTTGTTGGGGACCAGACGGCAGTTATCCTGAGGGGACGGGAGATGGGACACACGATCACGTCACCACATCAGTCGCTACCGGACGCAGAAACAAAACACGACATTCTCTGACCTCCACGTTTTTGATGCCGTCTCCGTCCGCGTCGTCATCGCACTGATCTCCGATCCCATCATTGTCGGCGTCCTCCTGACCAGAGTTTGGAGTAAACACGCAGTTGTCCTGGAGGGTGGAGGGACGATGTCACACGTCCTGTTATTTTTTTCATCGTAGCATACATTCATGACTACTGTTGTATGTCTACAATACCTTCATCTGTAGTGGGGTTTTTGTTTTAAATAAAAGCCCCCTAATGGTGAATCGGCCCATCTTTTCCTGCATCGTCTCTCGTTTTCAACTTCAAACCTCAACTGAGAGGAATCTGACTCACTCACTCACTAACAGGATGTTACACAGACTTTCAAAATGAAAGCTTTAGGATCTAATGCAGTTTAGATTGTTTTGACGTGTCCAGCTTTGAGAACGATTTCATTCAGGACTACCAGGAGCACGTTACTGGTGCACCACCACCCAGCCCGCATGTCCACGTGGGGCCCACTCTAGGTTAAATGGGCTGGGTCCCACGTGGGTTTGTCTGCAGCTTCACTGTTGGCCCCATCTGTGTTTGCCCACATGGACTTTACCTGTGGCACAGGTGAGCAGGTTTGAGCAGGTGAGCAGTGCTCAGTAACACTCGCGCCATCGGCAAAATGATGTCAAACAAGTCACAGATTCATGAGAAAAAAGTGAACATTTATCAGAAAAAAATTACAAAGTTACAAAAAAAAGCAACAAATTTATGAGAAAAAGTCACAAATTTTACTAGAGAAAGTTACAAATTTATGATAAAAATGTGAAAATTTAGGAGAATAAAGTTGCAAATTTACAAGATAATAATTATAAAATTACTTGAAAGTGTTACAAACTTACAAGAAAAAGTATCTCATTTACAAGAAAAAAGTCCCAAATTTATGAGAAAAAGTTGTAAATTTACAGTAAAAAAAAAAGTGGAAAATTTTGGAAAAAGTTCCAAATTTACAAGGAAAATGTCATTAAATTATGGGGGGAAAAATCACAAATTTACAAGAAAATCACAAATTTACAAGGACAAACGTGAAATGAATGAGAAAGTTCTACAATTATCAGAAAAAGTCAGCAACTCTGCAAGAATAAAAATCACAATTTTACAAGAAAAACTAAAAGTTATGAGGAAAAAAGCTGCAAATTTACAATAAAAATAATACATTTTTGACAAAAAGTCACAAGTTTACAGTAAAAAAAAGCTACAAACTCATGAGAAAGTTGCCAGTTTTCAAAAAAGTATCAAATTAGGGGGGAAAAAGTCACAAAATTATCAGAAAATGGCAAATTTATGAGAAAAAAATAGTTGAAAATTGGTAAACAGGTAAAGTCCATGTGGACAAACCCACACGGGACCCATAAGACAGCCCAGTTGAACCTTTGGTGGGACCCACATGGACATGCTGGTCGGTTAAGGACAAAACTCCACTGGTGGGCTGCAGGTTAAATGCTGGTGAAGACCCAGTAACCCAAACCACCAGACGTGCCCGATCAAAGAACAGAAAGGTCAGACAGAGCCAGCAGCTGCTGAGGAACGGCGAGCTGCGCTAACCAGATCCAACGGCGTAAAACAAGCAAAAACGATTTCATGACGAGCAACATTTTCTTACAGAAAACTGCATGACAAGGAACAAAATATCTCGCCAGACAAAAAACAAGAATTATATCCTTGATTTAACCTTTTAAAGTTTTGGTGTTACGCCGGCGGAACGTTTCAAATATTCTACAGCCACTCAGTGAAGAAAGAATTTCTTTTTTTTTGCATATGCTAAATTTAGGGAAAGTGGCTGGAATGCTAAGGGCTTAAAAAAAGTTTCTAATCTACAAGAAAAAAAAACTGCAAATCTGCTGGAAAAAAGTTGCAAATTTATAGGAAAAAGTTAAAATATTTATTTAGTAGAGAAAAAGCAAAAAAAATACAAGAAAGAAGTAGCAAAGTTTTGAGAAAAAAGTTGCAAATTTACAAGAAAAAAAATGCAAATTGAGGGAAAAAAGTTGCAAATTTACTGGAAAAATTAACTAAAGAAAATAAATTGCAAATTGAGGGGGAAAAAAGTCGCTAATTTTTGAGGAAAAGGTTGCAAATTTATAAGAAAAAGTTGCAAATATTTGAGAAAAAAAAAAGCAAAAAAAAATTACAAGAAAAAGGGAGAACATTTTTTAGAAAAAAGTTGCAAATCTACAGGGAAAAAAGCTGCAAATATTTTGGAAAAAAGTTGAAAATTTACCAGAAAAAAAGTTGCAAATATTTGAGAAAAAAAAGCAAAAAAATTACAAGAAAAAAGGAGTACATTTTTTAGAAAAAAGTTGCAAATTGAGGGGAAAAAAGTTGCTAATTTTTGAGGAAAAAAGTTGAAAATTTACAACAAAAAAACTGCAAACTGAGAGGAAAAAAGTTGGAAATTTACTGGAAAAAGTAACTAATTAAAGTAAATAAATTGCAAATTGAGGGGGAAAAAAGTTGCTCATTTTTGAGGAAAAGGTTGCAAATTTGTAAGAAAAAGTTGCAAATATCTGAGGAAAAAAAGCAAAAAAAATTACAAGAAAAAAGGAGTACATTTTTCAGAAAAAAAGTTGCAAATCTACAGGAAAAAAGCTGCAGTTTTTTTGGAAAAGATTTGAAAATTTACCAGAAAAAAAAAGTTGCAAATTTTTGAGCAAAAAAAGTTGCAAATTTACAACAAAAAAAAACATTGCAAATTGAGGGGGGAAAAGTTGCAAATTTACTGGAAAAAGTAACTAATTTACAAGAAAAAAATAGCAAATTGAGGGGAAAAAAAATTGCTAATTTTTGAGGAAGAAGGTTGCAAATTTAACCTCCTAAAATTCCGTTGTTCTGCCGGGGGTCTGAAAATGTTCTACTGCCACTCAGTGAAGAAAGAATTTGGGTTTTTTTTGCATATGCTAAATTTAGGGAACGTGGCTGGAATGCTAAAGGTTGAAGATATTTTTTTTCTTGCTAGGATGCCATTTTTTGCCGGCCATGGTGTCCTGTAATATTTCTTCTTATCCACGTTGTCCCAGATGGGACATCTGGCTGCAGCTGGAATATTAGGTAACCCATAAATTTCATCTTTTACCCCTCCAGCTTTGGCTGGAAATAATTTTACTCACTCATAACAGGATGTCATCCAGCTTTCCAACCAATTCTACAGCCTCAACAACATTTTCCCGGGGCATGTATTACGGCGATCATCATGGTGTTTGGTGTTGGTGACAGCTGACCTGTCTGCAGTGTTTGTGGTTGTCCATGCAGGGCAGAGAGCGGTCGGGGTAGCCGTCGATGTCCGTGTCGATGCCGCACGTGTTGCCGTTACCGGCCCAGCCCACGTTACACTGCAGACACACACACACACAAACCTGAGCTTTGCACGCTGTGAGCGGCGGTGGCGCCTTTCTGGGGACGTTCCACCGGGACACCCACCCTGCAGGCCACCTCCCCGTTCCTCTCCATGGCGCAGTGGGCGTTGGTGTCGCAGGGGTTAAAGGTCAATGCCGCACACGACTTCCTGGGGTGGCAGCCCGCAGTCTGGTTGCCGAGGAAACCGGGTTTGCAGCTGCCACACTTGTAGGAACCCTGAGAAACAGAAGAGATGTTTTCTGGGAAAAAGTTACAAATTTCCAAGAAAAAAGTTACAAGTTTACAAGAAAATGCGAAAATTTTTCATAGAATTGCTACTTTTTTTTCTTGCAATCTTCCCATATTTTCTAATAAATTAGCAAGTTTTTCCTGGTGATTTCACTGCATTTTCCCCTCATAAATCTGCCTTTTTCTTTCTAATGTACATTTTTAAAGCAATTTTGCCACTTTTTCTTTTAAATTTGCAACTTTTTCTCTTAATTTTGCCACTTTTTCTTCTAAATTTTGCTCTTTTTCCCTTTGTATATTTGCACTTCTTTTCTTTCTCATAAATAAGCTAAATTTGTCTTTTTTTTTAGATGTACACCTTTTTCTTCATAATTTAGCTTTTTTTCATGAGCTTTTCTTGTAAATTTTCTGACTTTTTTGTGGAAATTTCTTGCAATCTTGTCATATTTTCTAATAAATTAGCAAACTTCATAATAATTTCACTGCTTTTTCCCCCTCATAAATGTGTTTTTACCCATAATTTTACATTTTTCTTTCAAATGTACATTTTTAATGCAATTTTGCCACTTTTTCCTCCAAATTGTTTTTTCTTTGTATACAGTATTTCCATCTCTTTTCTTGTGACTCTCTCATAAATAAGCTAAATTTTCCATATTAATGTCTTTTTTCTTTGAGCTGCATGCATTTTTCTTCATAGTTTTGCCTCTTTTGTAATTTTACAACTCTTTTCTGATAAAGTTTTTTTCTTGTAAATTTTCTGCTTTTTTCTTGTAAATTTGAAACGTTTTTCTTGACATTTTGCATCATTTTTCCACGTAAATTCACCACTTCTTTCATGTTATTTTTCAAAGTTTGCTCCTACATTTATGACTTTTTTTCTTGTAAATTTACAACTTTCCCCATCATTTGATGGGTGATTTTGTTCTCATGAATTTTCATCTTTTTTCTCATAAATAAGTGGCTTTTGTATTCTTGCAAATTTGTACTGAATTTTACATCTTCGCACTCCTTTTCCCAAATTTGTGAATGTTCCCACCACCACCGTACCCCTGGTGAAAAATAACAAGCGGCCTGCTGTGTGTGACCAGCAGAGGGCGCTGTCTGACCAATGACAGCAGGTTTCTGGATCAGTCCCACATTCAATGAAAATGTGTTGTGAGTGAAGCTGTGAACACATAATGAGCTTTTCAGTGGCGGAAAACGCAGATAAAACTTTTAAGACATCAGGTAAACTTCTCATTTGTTACAGTAATTAAGTGATTTCAGATTATGTTGTGATTTTTTATCTTAAAAAATATTGTAATTAAGTAGATGATTTCCATGTTTTCTGACTTATCTACCATGTTACAACCATGAATAGTCCTAAAAGTGTCCAAAGTGTGTGCATTCTGCAGTCATTATTACAAATAAACTAATTTTGCAGAAGCCTGGTGTACTCACGCTCGGAACGTTTTATGAGACGTTCAACAGTAATTTAGGGAAAGTGGCTGGAATGCTGAAAAGAAAAGCTTCAAATCTACAAGAAAATAGCAAATTTACAGTAAAAAAAAGTTGCAAATTTAGGAGAAAAAATATGAAAATTTAGGAGAAAAAAGCTGCAAATTTACAAGAAAAAAGCTGCAAATTTGCAAGAAAAAAGTTGCAAATTTACAAGAAAAAAGTTGCAAAGCCATCCATCCATCTTCTACCACTTTTCCGGAAGTCTGGGTTGCAGAAGCAGCAGCTCAAGCAGAGAAGCCCAGACGTCCCTCTCCCCAGCCAGCTGCTCCAGCTCTTCAGAAAGGATACCAAGGCGTTCCCAGATCAGCTGGGAGACATATTTTCTCCAGCAAGACGTGGGTCTGCCCTGGGGTCTCCTCCCAGAGGGACGTGCCCGAAGCACCTCAAGTGGGAGGCGTCCAGGAGGCATCCTGATCACATGTCCAAACCACCTCAACTGACTCCTTTCAATGTGGAGAAGCAGCAGTTCTACTCTGAGCCTCTCCCGGATGACTGAGCTCCTCACCCTATCTCTGAGGGTGAGTCCAGCAATCCTACGAAGAAAGCTCATTTCAGCCACTTCTATCTGCAATCTCGTTCTTTCGGTCATTACCTAAAGCTCGTGACCAAAGGTGAGGGTAGGAACGTAGATTGACAACAAGCCCGATAGGCCATACTCCCACAGCACCACTCACAAGAGGCCATGACGGATGCGGTCGAATGCTTTCTCCAAGTCCACAAAACACATGTGGACTGGTTGGGCAAACTCCCACAAACCCTTGACAATTCTCGAGAGGGTCAAGAGCTGGTCCAATATGCCATGGCCAGGATGAAAACCACATTGTTCCTCCTGAATCCGAGGTCCGCCCAACCAGGGTGGTGGTTCCTCTCATTAAGAAGGGGGACTGGAGGGTGTGTTCCAGCTTCAGGGGTATCACACTCCTTAGCCTCCCAGGAAGGTCTCTGCCAGGGTGCTGGAGAGGAGGGTCCCGCCGTTGGTCGAAACTCGGTCGAAAGGTTGCAAATTTTGGGGAAACAAGTTGCAAATTTACAAGAAAAAAGTTGTAAATTTAGGAGAAAAAGTTGCAAATTTACAGGAAAAAAGCTGCAAATTTAAAAGAAAAAAATTGCAAATTTGGGAGAAAAAAGTTGCAAATTTACATGAAAAAATGCAAATTGAGGATAAAAAAAGTTGCAAATTTAACCTCTTAAAATTCCAGTGTTCCACTGGCGGGACGTTTCAAATTTTCTACTGCCACTCAGTGAAGAAAAATGAGATTTTCTTCACGTATGCTGAACTTAGGGAAATTGGTTGGAATCCTAAGAGGTTAAATCACAGCTGATGAGCTATATAAGTGCAGGTTAGTTAGTTAGTTAGTTAAATGGTGGTCGTTAAAATAGCTAGCTCAGCAGTTTTCAAACTGACTGGGCATCCCAGAGGCCAGGAAGGCACAGCAGATCAGGCCGCTAGCATTAGCTTAGCACCCAGATGGTGGTTGATCTTTCTGAAAATATTATATACGATCTCTTCACCCCACTAGACATCCGTGATCCCAGCCAGATCATCTACCAACACTTGACCATATAAGTGTTTATTTTAGCTTATTTTGCTACGGCTTATTATAAACCTTCTGGTCCCTTAGTTCTTCAAGGGACTGGCCATATACTAGTGAACACTCAAACCACAAACATCTCCAAAAAATAGTTTATTTGTTTGCTACTGAAGCTATGAGCTAGCCAGCCAACATTAGCCGCATAATGGCATCGTCAGCCACAGAAATTAGCAGTGATGAAAGTGGGAGGACGGGGTTAGAGCAGAGGTCCCCAACATGGGGCTCCTGGAACGTTCAGGTTTCTGTGGGAAATTTTCTAATTTCACTTTTTAATTGGTCCAAAGATTTACAAATAATTTCATTGTTGTGCATGTGTTGTGTAGGCACCCTTGCACCCATGCACAACAGCAGCAAATTATTTGCAAATCTTTGGACCAAATAAGAAGTGAAATTAGAAAATTTCTCACAGAAACCTGAACCTTCCAGGAGCCCCGGGCTGGAGACCCCTGGGTCAGAGCATGCATTTCGAGAAAAACAGCCTATTCTGAGGAGGACTCCTTCAACTGGGCATCAAATGGCTCTGCAGCAAATAAACCCTGAGCTGCTCAGACCAAATCGTGTCATTTACACCTCTGGGAGCTGTGTCGACAACAGAAGCTAACGGATCAAAGTCACAGTTCTGTGGTGCAGAAGGTGATTTTTACTGCACCACTCATCTGTGTCAGAGAGCAGAAGTGTGAACTCACCACCGTGTTGATGCAGACAGAGTTTGGCACGCAGGCGTCCGGCAGGTCGACACACTCATCGATGTCGACGCAGTCCTGAAAAACAGATGCAACACTTCCACAAAGTAAATCATAGAATAAGATGAAGACTTTACAGCTCTGTATTTGCAGTGACTTCTCCTACAGAGGTACTCTTATTTTCTGCAGGCCCGTTCCACCTCCAGCTACATTATTTCTAATTATTTCCATCTCTTCCTGTATAAACGGGGCCCAGACTGTAAAAGTGAGTGTGAGGTTTGGACGGAGCAGACCCACTGACAGAAAACTTTCAACACCTGGAGAGGTGAGCTGGGCGGGAGAACAGACTCCTCTCTGTCTCCCACAGCTTCACAAATATGATTATCCACAGCTTTAACAGGACATAAACTGCAGCTGAGTGTTGCCAGATATCATGCAGCAAACAGGGCATTTGGCTCTACTGCAGCCAGCCACCAGAGGGCAACAGAGGCGAGCATGCTTCACTTTTTCTTGTCTGTCTGTGGTCCTACCTGTCTGTGGGTCTTGGCATAATCCAGTCCGGTTCCAGCCAGCGGCGCCCCCCACAGGCCTGGAGGACACGGCTGACAGCTGAACCCTCCGACGGTGTTGACGCAGGCTTCAGGAGAGAAACACGGGTACAGCTCACACTGGAAAAAATGCAAATTTATGATGAAAATTAGCAAAATGACAAGGAAAAAAGTAGCAAAATTAGGAGAAAGCAGTAAAATGTTTCTGAAGGAAAAAGCTGTATATTTACAGGGAAAAAGTCAAATTTCTAAGAAAATTATGGAGAAAAAAAAGTGACAAATTTATGAAGAAAACAGCTGCAAATTTATGATTTTATAAAGCAAAATTACAAGGAAAAATAATGCAATGTTACAAGAAATGTCATACTTTTTCTGGAAAAAGTAGCAAAATTATGAGGGGAAAAAATTGACAATTTTATGGGGGGAGCAAGTTGCATGTTTACAGGAAAAAGCTGCAAATTTATGATAAATAAGGAGCAAAATAACAAGAAAAAAATATCAGAATTGTGAAGAAAAAAGCCATAACTTTGCAAGACAAAAGTAGCAAAATTATGAGAAAAACATTTTTTAAGAAGAACGTTGCAAATTTACAAGAAGTTGTAAATTTACTACAGACAAAGAGCAAAATAAGAAACATGGCAGAATTGAGAAGAAAAAAGTCGTGAACTTGCACATTTAAAAAACTGGAGAAAAAGTCCCAAATTTATGAAAGTGGGGGGAAAGTTGCAAATTTGCAAGCTACAGCTCCTGACCAGACAGAGTGATGATACAGAGCGAAGTACGTGGTGGTAATGCACCTGTGAGCTGGGTGCCAACCGCCAATCAAATCTAAAAGAAGAAGCTTAAAAAAAAAATCGAAGAGGAGTCACAAGTTTACAAAATGGGGGGAAAAATCACAAGAATAGTTTTGTTAAAAAAAAAAAAAAAGCTACTCGAGAACAATCAAATCACCTTCTGACTACAGCCTTGACTTTGGGTATGATAATCTAAGACTTTTTAACGATCCTGCCATGCCGTTACCTCGTCAATGTCGCTGCAGTGCGTCCCGTTGCCGCTGGTTCCTGGTGGGCAGGGCCCACAAGTGTATCCTGGGTAGTGCACGCTCTCCATGCAGGACACGCCTTTGTAGCACGGGTTAGGGGAGCAGCGGGACCGCGGCTCATGGAAACCTGCACGCACACAGACAGACGGAGAGATATAGACGCCGGCCGGCTTCAGGAGGGTCCTTCGATTATCCACCGTGGTTCAGGAGAAGAAGAAAAGATGGACTCACCGCAAACCTGACACTCCAAGATGGTGTTCCTGATCAAAGCCATCTCCTTCACCTGAAGACCAAGACATGGAGAAGCACATGACATCATGTGACGCCTGTGGCCAGTAGGCCGTTTGTTAGGATGGGGTGTTCACAAACTTAGCATGAGGTGCAGATGGATAAATGTACATTAGGTACAAATTTGCAAGAGTAAAATAGAAAAAAGATGACAAAAAGGTGCCAATTTAAAAATTAAAAAAGTGGCTAATTATAATTTAATTACATAGAATATAAATTTAACAAGCATCCAAATAAATGTGCAAATTTACAAAAAAAGTTGAAAATTTGAGAAAAACAGTGAAAATTCATGAGAAAGTTGCAATTTTATGCGAAAAAAGTTGAAATTTTACAAGAAAAAAGCTACAAATGTATGAGAAAGTTGCAAATTTACAAGAAAAAATTTGCAAATTTATGAGAATGTTGCAATTTATGAGACAAAAGTAGCAATTTTCTGAGGAAAAAAGTTGCAGTTTTGCAAAAAAGTTGCAAATTTATGAGAAAAAAGTAGCAGTTTCATGAGAAAATAGTTGCAGATTTATGAGAAAGTCGCAAATTTACAAGAAAAAAGTTGCAATTTTTCTACAAAAAAGTTGCACTTTTACTAGAAAAAAAGTGCAAATTTACAAGAAAAAAGGTGCAAATTTATGAGAAAAAAGTTGCACTTGTGTAAAAAGTTGCAAATTTATGAGAACATTGCCATTTTCTGAGAAAAAGTTGCAAATTCATGAGAATAAAAAGTTGCAATTTTACGAGAAGAAAGTTGCAAATTTACAAGAAAAGACAAAAGTTGCAACTTTTTTTTTTTGCAACTTTTCGGTGCTGTTCACTTCTATAATATGAAGTAGGAAGGTTATGATGATATTGGGGAAGACTATTCTCTGGAGGGAAATGGCACCCGCCTGTATGGGTGGATGGTGGTGGTGGTGGTGGGGGGGGGCACTGTCAATTTTGCTTATGGAGCCAATTCTTTATCGATTCCCTTATCAATTCTTGATCAGTTTTCTGTGTAGAAAAAAAAATCAAGCCTTCACAGGATTTCAGCATCAATGCAGGAGTTTTGTCATTTTTCCAACTTTAAACAATGCTTCATCTCTTAAAAGATATAATAAAATCAAATATAAAACTGTAAAATGTAAAAATGGGCATTTATGCCTTGTAACATTTATTATGTTTAAATGCTGAAAAGCAATATAAACCAGAGAGCACTCAGACAGTGCATACCTCCGCCAAGCCTGCGTCCCTCCCTCCCTTTGTCTGTCCATATAATCATCCATCTGTACATTGCACGATAGGGCCTTGGTGGAGGTATGCACTCATGGATCACCTCCAACATCTAATGAGTTCATCTCTGGGCCAAGAACCACCTCTGGTGAAAGTTTAATCCAAATCCATCCAGGAGTTTTTGCGTGACAGTGCAAACAGACAGAGAAACAGCAGCAAAAATAATAAGACTACATTATATGACCACATTATACTAACAAGACTGTCATAATTGTATTGACCATACATTGGGGCTGGGCAATTCCACCTTAAATCAGCATCACGGTTTATTGAATCGCTCAGGTCGGTTTTCTTTTTTTTTTTTCCTCCTCTCTTCTCCCTTACAGTTTACTGACAAGGTTCATAATTATGAAGCACTATTACACAACAGTGCGGTATCCTATCCCTGCAGTGCGTAGTGAACAAGCAGAATAGAACAGGCCTACTGTGATTTCACAAACAAAAAAAATCTAACATTGTCCAGTGCTGACGTTTACTGTGTTTACATACCGTGTGCGTCATGTGGCTCGCATCCTTGTCTGTCAGTGTTCTGTCGATTTGTGCTGCCCCATCGAAAAATGCTACCGGTAGCGCTGATTGACAGTAGAGTCCATTGATTGATGCTACTTTGTTAAAAACTGCTACCGTTGCTTATCAGCATGATTTGTGTATACTCTGCAGATCATATAAATGTGTAATGTGTTTAATTAGTCCATAATATTCAGTTTAGTTATTTTATTTTCCTCCATTTCTTTGCTCCGTCTGATTGCCAGATTTATCATAAACTTTAAAAATTCCAACATCATTTATTCACTGTTTAATTTCCAATACCCACTTATCGTAAATTACCTTTCTATTGATCAGTTTCCAACAAAACTATGGGGATTAATTTATGACCAGAAAGTGGAGAATATTATGTGAAGACCAGAACCAAGGAGCTTAAAAAGGAGGAGGGAAATGAAGATCACCGTGTGGGAGTAGGTCAGTAGTGCTCTGCTCAATGTGGCTGTGGTGGAAAACTGTCTTATCAAATATAGTTACCGGAGCTCAGTTACCGGAGTGGTGGCTCAGTTGGTAGAGCATCCGCCCCACACCCGGGAGGCAGGGGTTCAAATCCCGGCCGGGTCATGCCGTAGACCGTATAAAAGCGGAACTTCCTGCCGTCCAGCTTGGTGCTCAGCAATAATGGAATGGAGGAGGGAAATCGGTGGCGGCGCCTTGCATGGCAGCGGCCCTCTGATTCTACATATGGGGTGTGTGTGATTTACACTGTAGATAGGAAAAACACAATTTCATTCTACTGTACATGATTGGTTGTATGGTGGAATGACAATAAAGGGTGATTTAACTTAATTAATAGGAAAGAAATTTCTCCAAGCTTTATCATGAAACTAACTGTAAACAAGAGGGCGATATGAGCCACAAATCAATCCGAGATTGTAAGGAATAGTTGTCGTTGCTCCATGTTACATTCTGAACATTTTAATATATCCGTATTCCCCATCAGATAACTCAAGATTCAAAGAGTTTATACATGCAGGACATACAGGAGAATTGAAATGGCATTTCTCTCTTTCTTCATTGGTGTGCATTTTATAAAAAGAAAAGGAATAAGGCTGGAGGAAAAAAAAGAAAAACAGCAACAGCAGCAGTCTATGTACAGTTTATGCACAGTGATGTAACCCATGGTGCCAATGGCAGCCACAAGGACCCTGACCTCCATAGAGATAAACGATTAGCAATAATAAACCCAGCAATCCTATATACAGACAGCTAGAGATAAATACCCATAGTTGCATTTCAATGCAGTAGTGTAGGTGCAGATAGTGACAGATATGATTGCACGTGGTCAGTATTGCACTGACATACAGGCAGCAGCAGATATGGCGTTTGTGCAAATGGTTGTGGTTAATGTGCAGAAACATACAGTGGGGTAAAAAAGTATTTAGTCAGCCACCAATTTTGCAAGTTCTCCCACTTAAAAGATGAGAGAGGTCTCCAATTTTCATCATAGGTATACCTCAACTATGAGAGACAAAATAAAAAAAAAATCCAGAAAATCACAATGAAGGATTTTTAATGAATTAATTGGTAAATTCCTCGGTAAAATAAGTATTTGGTCAATAACAAAAGTCCATCTCGATACTTTGTTATATACCCTTTGTTGGCAATGGCAGAGGTCAAACGTTTTCTCTAAGTTTTCACAAGGTTTTCACACACTGTTGCTGGTATTTTGGCCCATTCCTCCATGCAGATCTCCTCTAGAGCAGTGATGTTTTGAGGCTGTCGCTGGGCAACACAGATTTTCAACTCCCTCCAAAGATTTTCTATGGGGTTGAGATCTGGAGACTGGCTAGGCCACTCCAGGACCTTGAAATGCTTCTTACGAAGACACTCCTTCGTTTCCCGGGCGGTGTGTTTGGGATCATTGTCATGCTGAAAGACCCAGCCACATTTCATCTTCAATGCCCTTGCTGGTGGAAGGAGGTTTTCACTCAAAATCTCACGATACATGGCCCCATTCATTCTTTCCTTTACACGGATAAGTCATCCTGGTCCCTTTGCAGAAAAACAGCCCCAAAGTATGATGTTTCCACCCCCATGCTTCACAGTAGGTATGGTGTTCTTTCTCCTCCAAACACGACAAGTTGAGTTTTTACCAGAAAGTTCTATTTTGGTTTCCTCTGACCATATGACATTCTCCCAGTCCTCTTCTGGATCATCCAAATGCTCTCTAACAAACTTCAGACGGGCCTGGACATGTACTGCCTTAAGCAGGGGGACACGTCTGGCACTGCAGGATTTGAGTCCCTGGCGGCGTAGTGTGTTTCTGATGTAGCCTTTGTTACTTTGGTCCCAGCTCTCTGCAAGTCATTCACTAGGTCCCCCCATGTGGTTCTGGGATTTTTGCTCATCGTTCTCGTGATCATTTTGACCCCACGCGGTGAGATCTTGCGTGGAGCCCCAGATCGAGGGAGATTATCAGTGGTCTTGTATGTCTTCCATTTTCTAATGCTCCTACAGTTGATTTCTTCACGCCAAGCTGCTTACCTATTGCAGATTCAGTCTTCCCAGCCTGGTGCAGGTCTATAATTTTGTTTCTGGTGTCCTTTGACAGCTCTTTGGTCTTGGCCATAGTGGAGTTTGGAGTCTGACTGTTTGAGGTTGTGGACAGGTGTCTTTTATAGTGATAACGAGTTCAAACAGGTGCCATTAATACAGGTAACGAGTGGAGGACAGAGGAGACTCTTAAAGAAGAAGTTACAGGTCTGTGAGGGCCAGAAATCTTGCTTGTTTGTAGGTGACCAAATACTTATTTTACTGAGGAATTTACCAATTAATTAAATCATTCAATGTGATTTTCTGGATTTTTTTTTTCATTTTGTCTCTCATAGTTGAGGTATAACTATGATGAAAATTGGAGACCTCTCTCATCTTTTAAGTGGGAGAACTTGCACAATTGGTGGCTGACTAAATACTTTTTTGCCCCACTGTATAGCAGCAAAAGTACAACAGAACAACAGTATTATTGTTGGTGTGCCACTCTTTCTGTGCCAACAGCTGAGGTAGTTACTGTGCTGGTGATTGTGTTACCGTCTTGGGGCGGGGGGTGAACAGAGTTCAGGGTCCTGATGGCCTGATGAACGAAGCTGTTCAGCAGTCTTGTGGAGCGGGCCCGGAGGCTTCTGTACCTTTTCCCCGAGGGCAGGGGGCTGAAGAGGGAGTGTAGGGGGTGGGAGGTGTCGCCTGTGATGCTGATGGCTCTGCGGGTGAGGCAGGTGAGGTAGGTGTCTGAGAGGGGGTGCATGGGGGCACCGATGACCTTCCTGGCTGCATCCACTATGCATTGTAGTGTCTTCAAGTAGGCAGTGGTACAGCTTCCGTACCACACCATGATGCAGTTGGTGAGGATGCTCTCAATGGTGCCCCAGTAGAAAGACTGCATGATGGGGGGTGGGACTCGTGCGCGCCTCAGTTTGCGGAGGAAATGGAGGCGAGTTTGGGCCTTCTTGGCCAGTGATGTGGTGTTGTTGGACCAGGTGAGGTCTTCAGAGATGTGCATCCCCAGGAACATGGTGCTGCTCACCCTCTCCACAGCTGCACTGTTGATGATCAGAGGGGGGTACTGTGTGTGACCCCCCCTGATGTTGACCACAATCTCCTTGGTTTTTCCCATGTTCAGGAAGAGGTTATTGTCTTTATACCACTGGACCAGTTGGCTCACCTCATTTCTGTAGTTGGCCTCCTCATTGTTGGTGATGAGGCCCACCATTGTCGTGTCGTCCGCAAACGTGACAATGTGGTTGGTGTTGTAGGCTGGTACACAGTCATGGGTCAGCAGGGTGAAGAGCAGCAGGCTGAGCACACACCCTTGTCGGGCCCCTGTGGGGCCCCTGTGCTCAGTGTGATGGTCCAGGAGGTGTTGCTGCCAACCCGCACGTTCTGTGTCCTCCCTGTGAGAAAGTCCAGCACCCAGTTACAGAGAGAGCTTCTGAGTCCTAAGTGTCTGAGTTTTTGTATCAGGTGCTGGGGGATGATTGTGTTGGATGCTGAGCTGAAGTCCAAGAACAGCATGCACACGTCGGAGTGTTCTGAATCCAGGTGGGTCAGGGCTGGATGGAGAGCAGCAGCGATGGCATCTTCTGTGGATCTGTTTAACCTGTATGCAAACTGGAATGGGACGTGAGAGGGAGGCAGGGTGGACTTGATGTTCTGGATGACTAGCCACTCAAAGCACTTCATTATTAGTGGGGGTCAATGCTACCGGCTGTTAATCATTGTAGCTGGATGGGACGGGCTTCTTTGGGACTGGTATTATGGTGGCAGTCTTGAAGTATGTAGGGACAACAGCTTGAGACAGGGAGATGTTGAAGATGTCGGCCAGGACATTCTTAAGCTCTCAGCACAGTCCTTCAGGACGCAACCCAGTATGTTGTCTGGGCCACCTGTCTTGCGTGGGTTGATCCTGGAGAGGGTCCTCTAGCCGGATCCAGACTCAAGGCCTATTCGTCCAGAGGAGGAGCGGTCTTCTGTGCTGGTATGCTGTTTTGTGCTTCAAATTGGCCAAAGAAGTCATTTAGGTTGTTGAGCAGTGTGATGTCACTCACACAGGTCTGAGGTGGAGGTTTATAGTTAGTGAGGGTCTGTATGCCACGTCAGAGAGAATGTGCATCTCTGGTGTTGCTGAAGTGTCCACATATTTTCTTGCTGTAAAGTCATTTTGCGTCCTTGATGCTATGGAACAGGTTGGCCCTAGCTGTTGTTAGTCCTGCAGTGTCACCAGCCCTGAAGGCTGCGTCCCGAGGCCTCAGGAGTCTGTGGGCCTCTGCTGCCATCCATGGCCTCTGGTTAGCACGAACAGTGATGGTCTTGCAGTGAGTGACATCATCAACGCATTTGGCTATGTATGCCACAACAACCTCAGTGTACTCCTCTAGGTTTGTGTGTCCATTGTGAGTGCTCCCACTTAAAATACTTTCTCCAGCATTAGGCTACAGATCATTCATGAACTTGAGGCTCCTTGGTTTCAAAAATGCATATAAATGTGGAGGTGCATGGTGTGATGTATGATATTCTGCATTTCTTGGAGTGGGGCGTATCCTGCGGATGACATCACCACACCATATATATTGGGTGGTCCGCCATCTCAGGTTAATCTCATGTCTGATACACAGTTGGTATGAGAGGTGGTTGGCAGCCAGCCCATTACACATGTGCCTGTACTCATACTTTTCCTGTAATAAAGTTCAGTAAAAGGCAGCATCCTCGTTGGTCGTCATTGCCAGGTTTGTGAACATTTGGCGACGAGAGATTAAACCATGGAGGTGTGCTTGAGACCAGTACGGCCCTTTCTGGAGTCCCTGGGTGAACCAACAGTCCTGTGGGCATGATGGCTGAATGCATTCGAGACCTATGTTGCAGCGTTGGACCTGGGTAAATTTGACAAAGTAAGGAAATGAGCACTTCTTGTACACAACCTCGGCATAGAAGGCCAGAGAATTTTCCACGTTAGGACCAGCGGAGTCGTATGTAGATGCCGTCGAGCTCCTTGCTAGCTACTTTGCTACTCCTGACAACGTGATAGCATGACAAATTCATTTTCGTCAGAGATGACAGAGAATTGGTGAGTCGCTGACCTGAGACATTTGGCTAGCATGTGCCATTTTGGACTGTTAAAAGATGAAATGGTGCGGGACCAGTTAGCCAAACACACATGCAATGTGAAGCTATGAGCTAAGATGCTAATGGTTCCAAACTACATGACGCTAGCTAACATCATAGAGCTAGCATTTCAGCTAGAGGTAGCAGAGAAGTTAGCCACGGAGCTAACTAAGCGCCAAACACAGAAGCTACCCGGAAAGATGACGCTAGCTAACGCAGTGGGCACGGAGGAAGAAGAGAACATGGCAAAAGAACGCCATGTTCTCTAATGCAGTTAGCCGAAGGTCCACACAGAGGCGCCGTCTGTGGGAGCTGTGGATCCCCGACGTACCAGGACAGAGCATGTTTTTGCCCAGCAAGTAGACAATGATGTAACAAGTGTATGCGCTTAAACCATTTTGCCATAGTGTGCCAGTCGCAGGCATCATGGGGCCTACCAAGTAAGCCAGCCCGTCTGCCAACAACAGCCATTCATGTGGTAAGCCCCAACAACAATGGTTATTCATACGGCATGGCTGAGATAGACGGGGTAGCCATACCACTCTTGCTCGACATGGCGGCGGTGCGGTCGATGTTAAACTGGGCTATGGTGAAGAAGTTTTTCCCCAACCACAAAATTAAGAAGAACCCAACACCACTGTACAGATACGGTGGTCACAGACTGTGCAATGTTGGAACAGTGGAACTGATGGTTTACTACAAGTCTCTGGAATTTCCCCGTTGTGGGACTAATAAAGGCTTATCTTATCTTATCTTATCTTAAGTCCAAAATAGTATACGACTTCACATTCCAGGTGGCAGCGCACAATGACAACATTATGAGATATGACCTTTTCTACAGACTGGGCTTCACTATCAGAGACAGTGCTGGGTTCGAATGGTCCGGGTGTGGCAGTTGGAGCACGACAGACCTCGACGATGACAACGTGGTGTGGGACAAGGTAATTAAGAATGGCACCGACACCAAAGCATCCACCCCACGCTCTCAGGAGGAGAGCCGCCCAGGAGGGGGGCAGCTGGACTCACCTTTGTCCCTCATTCAGCCAGAACCAGAGCCAAAGGGAAGGAAGCCTGAGCATGCAGAGAACCCCGAAGCACAGCAACCGGGCACAAACACAACACACGATGCGGCACAGCAGAGCACTTCAGACGGAAGAGACGAGGAACCGCACTACTTCCGTACCCTCGCTCAACAAGCTACGGAGGTTACGACCGAGCTGACATGTGAAGAATCCGCTTCAACGAACAACACCGGACACCTTCTGAACCCACAACAAGCTTCAACCGACGACGGAGACAACGGGTGAAGGTTCCACAAAAAACACGGTGACAACAGAACCACCACAGCACGACGGAGGTCCCAAACCAAACAAGCACGCTGAGCCACCGGGAGCACAACAACAACACATGAAACCAAGTAAGGCGCTGCTCCAAGTTAAGGACTGGGTTCAGGTTCACATAGGTGAGAGACTGGGACGGTAACTGACTGGGCCACAGCCAGCAAAGCAACGGGTGCCACTGAGGATTGTGGCAAAGCTGGAAACAGCGTGCTTTCGGCTGACAGATGATTCGGTTTGGCACGCAAACCAACTATGGCGTGTCCAGGTGGCTGCTCCAGATGGCGAGGCTTTGCAGGCGTCGGCTACCACAGTGTAGGACCCAGGCCCTAGCATCATGAAGATTGGCCATGCGCACGCAGCAACCGGCAGTGGGTGAAAAAGTTTGGCGTCTTAGTCTCTGTTTTTATGCACTTTAGTGTGTTTTAGTGTAATTCTCTGTGCCATTTTTGTCCTTGAATTGTTTGTGGACTATAAAACGAAGAGGTCTTTGGTTCCATCAGTATGGATTTTCTTCTTGTTATTGCACTGTGGCTACTTTCTCACCGGCTCTTTGTCTGGGACGTCAGCGCGGTCACGTTGGTAAGAATGCAGTACTCCAGAGACATGTTACTGCAACTAAACATGGATAATCCAGCGTCTGTGTTTGAGTTTGTGCCGCAACTGCCAGACTTTATTTTAAGAGACTGTCATGGACACAGCAATGAAAAGAAAGACAAAAGGAGGAAACGCGGAAAGCGTGGAGGAGTAAGATTAAACCTGAGGAGACGTCAGCTTAACCGCATTCCTCTACCTTCCATTATTATGGGGAACCTACAAACCCTGAGAAATAAAGTGGATGAAATTCAAGGAAATGTCCGATATCAGAAGGATTTCAAGAACTGCTGTGTCATGGATTACACGGAGACGTGGCTTACAGATCATGATCGGGACCTGGACCTGTGTATTGACGGTTTTGGAGCCCCACTTCGCTTGGATCTGCAGGAAGAGGTAACGGGGAAACGTCAGGGAGGCGGCGTATGTTTGTATATTAATAAACAGCACTGTACATCTGTCACGGTCAGAGAACGCATCTGTACACCAGATGTGGAGCTTCTGTCTGTATCGCTACACCCCTTTTATCTGTCCCGTGAGTTCCCCCAACTTTTCATAACGACTGTGTACATTCACCCGAGGGCGGATGCTGCCGCCGCCTCCAGCACCGTCTTTGATGTGGTACAGTGGTTGCAGTCGATTTCCCCAGAAGCTCCAAATTTTATTCTTGGGGATTTTAACCATGTGTCTCTAAAGAAGACACTTAAAAACTTTTATCAGTACATCTCCTGCCCAACCAGGCGAGAAAAGACATTGGACCTGTGCTACGGTTCTATAGAGGGGGCTTATAAATCTCTTCTCCTTCCTCCTTTAGGATCCTCAGATCACAACTGTGTACATTTGCTGCCCACATATAAAACTGCTCTCAGAAGAGAAAAGACGAAAACCAAAGACATAATGGTCTGGACAGATGATTCAGTGCTCTGCCTCCAGGAATGTTTTAACCTCTTGCACTCCGGTGTACCGCGGACGGGCATGTCTCTGCGTCCCAGAATGCACGAGGGCGCACGAGAGCGCCCTCATGCACTCTAGGACGCACGAGGACGCTGCGTCCAAGCGCGCACTGAAAAAAAAAAAAAAAGTTCTTCCACTACAGACACAGCCGCGAACAGATCAGATATGATTGACCTCTCATTCGACTAATAAGAGCCTTGATTTGGGTTTCTGGAACCTTGGAGAACCAATGACTGAAAACCTAGCAAGAAGGACCCGCCTACCAATGCTGTGAATGCAGCGAGCCAATTGAAGCACTGAAGTTCGCAAGCTGTTTTGTGTAAGGCTGGGTGAAGAGAGACTGACTGCTGCAGCAGATGAAAAAAAGGACCCGAAGGAAGAACCTGCTACAGACCCAGCAGCACGGAGACCACCCACAAGTGCGACCTGCACTTATTCCAGCAGAATAGACGTTTAGGATTCTCTTCCATGGTCATCATAGACCGACGGAGGCCAACGACGAAGGTCGTAAATCATTCGCCAAAACCGCAATCATGGAAGTGCAAAACCGCAATAATGGAATTATGTTTTGACCGGGAACCACAAGCGGACCAGCATCGCGTTCGTCTGACAATGAGGAAGAGAAGTTCGCCAGGACGCTGCTGTGAAGAGGTAAGTGTTATAAGCTAAATTATTCTTTATCCCTGAAAATTGTAATCAAAAATGACTTTTGACCGATCGGTAAATTACAACTGTGCGGTGCAAGAAGTCCGAAGTGCGTGCGCCACGGTACACGGTTCGTGCGCCGCGTCCGGACCGTGAACGCCCCCCCCCCGCTACTCTTCTGTAGCGAGGGGGGGGGGGAGCCGCGGTGACTGCGCCGCGGTCGCCACATCGCCACGAGTCTATTCCGTCATGTAGTGATGGCCGATGTCCGTCCTCTGTAGCGAGGGGGAGGGACAACCCCCCCCACACACACACACACAGCCCTGAGTGTCACCTTTCATTAGAGCCCAAGATGAAGCTTCTATATTGAATCATTCAAAAGTTACAGACGGTTTTCCAAACTGTGCCATTTGGCACAATTTGGCACAGTTCAAAAACGGCTGGGAACTACCTGAGAACAAAGCTGTGTAATATATTCATTTTTTGTGGTATTGTTACAAAATTTTGACCTCAGCTGGATAACACTTGGTTCTACATTTCTGTTGCATTTTCCAGCCCGGATCTGAAGCTGTGTGTTATTTGCAAGCATTTGTATCCAAAAAAAACACCCAGGCCAAATTTATTTTCTTCAAGTTCAGTATGTTTAGATGACTGTAACTCAGTGGCCGGAGCACTTAGAGAGATTATGACTGTTTTGCCAAAAAATTCAAAGTGTTTTCTTTTAAATGAGACCAACCCCATGAAGATGCTGCAAACGGTTGAAGAACAGCTTTCGATTTACTTTGGGCACATTATTTTTTGGCGTTTTTAGGGAAATTGACCTGAGTGCAAGGGGTTAACTGTACAGACTGGGAGGTGTTCACACTGGCCTGCGTGGATGATTTGGACTCTTTGGTGGACATCACATGCTCTTTCATGGCTTTTTGCAGGGGTATGATCGTTCCACGTAAACATGTCAAAATATATCCCAACAATAAGCCATGGGTTACTAAATCAGTTAAATCCTGCTTACAGAGGAAAGCACTGGCCTTTAAACAGGGGGTTGTTTCTAAGCTGCAGGTTGCCACAAAAGAGCTGAAGTCCAAAATTTTAAGAGCAAAACGGAATTATAAATCAGAATTGGAAAGCAAGATGGCAGCAAAGAAGCTTGGTTCAGCCTGGGCTAGTATGAAAACTATTGCAGGCCTTCAGAGCACAGAGCGCAGTAATCGTGTGTTTTTAGATGGTTTTAGTTCAGACACAGAGCTGGCTAATGCTCTTAATTGTTTTTATGGTCGTTCTGATTCCTTTGATTTTAGCACAGAAACACAAGATTTGAAACAGAAACTCAAAGACAATCAGCACTTTAATACTGAGGCGCAGAATATTAAAAGGGCGTTCTGTGCTGTAAAAGTGAACAAAAGTCAGGGCCCTGATAATATATGTGGACACTTGGTAAAGTCCTGTGCACATGGATTGAGTCCTATGTTTCACTACATTTTTAAGAAGTCCTTACAGACACAACATGTGCCAAAGGTCTGAAAAGATGCTGTGGTTGTCCCTGTTCCAAAATCCAGCTGTCCTAAAACGGTAAATGATTTTAGACCAGTTGCCTTGACTTCAATTTTATTGAAAATTTTTGAAAAACTGGTCAGATTTGAGGTCCTAAAGCAGACTGAGCATGCACTGGATCCTTTGCAGTTTCCCTATAGGCCTCACAGAGGAGTGGAGGATGCCACTGTCACTCTGTTTAACATACTTTTTAAACATCTGGATTTTAATGGGACACACGTCAGGCTTTTATTTGTGGAATTTTCTTCCGCCTTTAATACAATCCAACCTCATATTTTAGTTGAAAGGCTCCTGCAACAATTTGATTTGAGTAATAATCTGGTGGGTTGGATTCTGGATTTTTTTAACCAACAGGACACAGAGAGTAAGGGTCAAAGGTACATTGTCTGACCAAAAGTGTTCTTCTACTGGCTCTCCTCAGGGGTGTGTGTTGTCACCACTACTCTTCATCCTGTACACAAACATGTGTCAGAGCAGATATGACAAAAGACACATCATAAAGTATGCTGGTGGTTCAGTTATTGTCAATCTCCTTCAGGATGGTGAGAGTGGTCCCGGCCCAGTAGTTGATGATTTTGTTCACTGGTGTGAGGATTCTTACCTGCAGCTGAATACGACAAAAACTAAAGATATGATTATTGACTTTAGGAGGAAAACTCCCAGGCACGAAGTCACTGTACTAAAAGGCCAGACCATTGAATGTGTGCAATCCTACAAATATCTTGGGACGATTATTGATAGTAATTTAAACTTTGAAGAGAACTGTGAAAGGGTGTGCATAAAGGGTCAGCAACATTTGCATTGTTTAAGGAAACTTGCACACTTCCAAACTGACCGAACCATAATGTCAGTGTTTTATTGGGCTTTTATTGAATCTGTTTTATCCTTTTCTTTAGTGTTATGGCGCGCATTTAGGGCGCATATATGGTATGCATGTATGGTACGCATTTTCCCTCACATGTATTTAGTAGGCATGACGGTGCATACTCTGGAGACTTCAAACGTCCAAAAGGACCTGACCCGGCAGAGACCTCGGGAGGTGCGAAGTGGTTTCTGGAGAGACGGGAAGTCAGAGAGAATGTCCCAGCAGGAGCCCCCGAGGCGGAAGAGACAATAGAGAAGCCAACGAGCCTAGGCGGCTATATGTTTACTGAAGGACTGTGGGTTGAAGGTGTGATATTTAATGTTGGGGGTTTTGTGTCTCTGGGGGTATAAGAGCTGTGAGGAAAGATTGTTCTCTTTCTTTTGTTGAGATACACTTCTTGTTAGAGGATGTAAACTCTGAATAAACCTCGCCTGAGAAATAAACTCAGTCTCGTCTGTGAAGGCATCCTCTACACTGGTGACCTACGACAAACCATGGCCGATGACTGCGAGCTTTCCGCACCGGACTCTTCAGGAGCCAACCGGGTTAACGCAGCTACCACCCTACAGCTGCCCGATTTCTGGCAACATAACCCGCGCTCCTGGTTTACCACTGTGGAGGCGCAGTTCCACCTTCGGGGAATCTCAGTGGATCTTATTTATCTGATAGGTTCCAGTTTGTTCATGTAAATGATGAGTTTTCTCTCAGCTCAAAGCTTAGTCATGGAGTTCCACAGGGATCTGTGCTTGGCCCTACTCTTTTTAGTTTATATATGCTTCCGTTAGGCAACATTATTAGAAAGCACTGTATACATTTTCACTGTTATGCAGATGACACACAATTATACCTGTCAATGAAGCCAGATGATACTAATCAATTAGCCAAGTTAGAAGCCTGTCTTAAGGAAATCAAAGTTTGGATGACTTGTAATTTCCTGCTATTAAATTCAGATAAGACTGAAGTCATTCTTGTTGGTCCAAAAAACCTTAGAAATTCCTTTCCAAATCAAACTTTCAGTTTGGATGCAGTTACTCTTTCTCTTAATAGCTCTGTGAGGAACCTTGGAGTTATTTTTGATCAGGATTTGTCCTTCAATTCACATATTAAATTTGTTTCTAAGACTGCCTTCTATCATTTGCGTAATATTGCCAAGATTAGGAGCATCTTGTCTCAGAGTGATGCTGAGAAGCTGATCCACGCTTTTGTTAGCTCGAGATTAGATTATTGTAATTCTTTATTATCAGGCTGTCCTAAAACATCTTTAAAAAGTCTTCAGCTGATCCAAAATGCTGCAGCAAGAGTTTTAACAGGTACTAGAAAGAGAGACCATATCTCTCCGGTTCTGGCCTCCCTTCATTGGCTTCCCATAGAGTTTAGAATTAAGTTTAAAATCCTTCTTCTTACTTACAAAGCTCTAAACAATCAGGCTCCTTTTTATTTAAAAGATCTGATACTACCGTATCATCCTAACAGAGCACTACGCTCCCAAAATGCAGGTTTACTTGTAATACCTAGAATCTCCAAAAGTACAATGGGAGGCAGAGCCTTCAGTTATCAAGCTCCTCTCCTGTGGAATCAGCTGCCAATCTGGATTCGGGAGTCAGACTCGATCTCTGTTTTTAAGAATAGGGCTAAAACCTACCTTTTTGATATAGCCTACAATTAGGGAGGGATCATGTGTTTCTGAACCCTCCCTTAGTTATGCTGCTAATAGGTTTAGTCAGCCGGGGGACCTCCAGTAATGCACTGGGCCTCACTCCTTTCCTCACTCTCTATGAAATATTTTTTTTTTGCTGGTCATTAACATTTGTTTGTTCTCTCCCATAGATTGAGTCCCCATCGTGCTGTTTGCTCTCTACATGTCTGTTCTTTTCTTCTTCTCTGTCCCCTCACCCCCCAGCCAGTCGCAGCAGATGACTGCCCCTCCCTGAGCCTGGTTCTGCTGGAGGTTTCTTCCTGTTAAAAGGGAGTTTTTCCTCTCCACCGTCGCCAAGTGCTTGCTCACAGGGGATCGCCCGATTGCTGGGGTCTTTCTGCAACTGTGGGGGTCCTCCCTACAGTTGATAGTGCTATGAGATGACTGTTGTTGTGAAATGGCGCTATATAAATAAAGTTGAATTGAATTGAATTGGACGCAACGAGGTTCTTCCATGTCGTCGCGAAGCTGGACAGCCTCACAGTGCAGCGGGTGGAGAGCCTGACCAACCACCCGCCCCAAGACGACAAGTATGGCGCACTGAAAGCCGCCCTCATTCGAGCCTTCACTCCCTCGCTGGGGGAGCGAGCAGAGAAGTTCCTGGCGCTGACAGAAGGGGAAGCAGACAGGCCGGCAGATCTGATGGCGAAGATGATGAGCCTGAGAGGCGAGGATGACGACAGCTTTATCTTCGCCCACCTCTTCCTCAGAACGCTCCCACCAGCAGTGAGAGTCACCCTGGCCAGCTCGCAGCCACTCAACAACCGGGACTACCACGAGCTGGGCCAGGAGGCGCAGCGGCTCGTCGACGCCCATAGACGGCACGCAGCCACGACGGCAGCGGCAGAGCTGAACGCACCCCCGCGAGACGAGGGGAGACCAGAGGCTGCGGCACCGGATCCACTGACGGCAGCAGCGGCAGAGGCCAGGAGAAGCGGAGCTCACAACACCCTCTGTTCCTACCATCGACGCTTCGCCGAGAGAGCGCGCAGATGCGTCCCACCGTGCCGATACCAGCGCCAGGGGAAACGCCAAGACCGAGAGCCGGTAGCAGCTGCGACTCTCGGCACGAAGAACAAGCTGCTTTTCGTGACAGACGCAAATTCAGGGAAAGAATTCCTGGTGGACACAGGCTCCCAGCTAAGTTTTGTCAAGCCTGCCTACGCGGACACGCTGACGCCTGCCAGCGGACCCATGGTGTTAGCGGCGAACGGCTCCACGATCAAAACCTATGGGGAGAAGACGCTCCTCCTGTCCCTCCACGGGCGCACCTTCGAGTGGACCTTTGTCATAGCCGCAGTTAACAACAACATGCTAGGTGCTGACTTTTTATGCTCAAACAGTTTGTTAGTTGATCTTGCTAATAGACGTATTGTAAATGCACTGTCTTTCTACTCTATCTCCTGCACAGCTCGGGTGGCCCTGCCTTCTGCACATCCCAATGTCACAGCTGCGGGTGGTAAGTTTCATGCATTACTCAACCAGTTCCCAACACTCACGGTCCCAACATTTTCAGCGTCAGTTGCCAAACACGGGGTCGAGCATTTCATAACTACCTCTGGCCCCCCTGTTTTTGCAAAAGCTCGGCGCTTGGACCCAGCTAAACTGGCCATCACGCGCGAGGAATTCGCCAACTTGGAAAAACTGGGCATGAGGGAGACCAGAGGCTGCGGCACCGGATCCACTGACGGCAGCAGCGGCAGAGGCCAGGAGAAGCGGGGCTGACAACACCCTCTGTTTCTACCATCGACGCTTCGCCGAGAGAGCGCGCAGATGCACCCCACCGTGCCGGTACGAGCGCCAGAGAAACACCAAGACCGGGAGCCGGTAGCAGCTGCGACTCTCGGCACGAAGAATAGGCTGCTTTTCGTGACAGACGCGAATTCAGGGAAAGAGTTCCTGGTGGACACAGGCTCCCAGCTAAGTTTTGTCAAGCCTGCCTACGCGGACATGCTGACGCCTGCCAGCGGACCCCTGGTGTTAGCGGCGAACGGCTCCACGATCAAAACCTATGGGGAGAAGACGCTCCTCCTGTCCCTCCACGGGCGCACCTTCGAGTGGACCTTCGTTGTAGCTGCAGTTAACAACAACATGCTAGGTGCTGACTTTTTATGCTCAAACAGTTTGTTAGTTGATCTTGCTAATAGACGTATTGTAAATGCACTGTCTTTCTACTCTATCTCCTGCACAGCTCGGGTGGCCCTGCCTTCTGCACATCCCAATGTCACAGCTGCGGGTGGTAAGTTTCATGCACTACTCAACCAGTTCCCAACACTCACGGTCCCAACATTTTCAGCGTCAGTTGCCAAACACGGGGTCGAGCATTTCATAACTACCTCTGGCCCCCCTGTTTTTGCAAAAGCTCGGCGCTTGGACCCAGCTAAACTGGCCATCGCGCGCGAGGAATTCGCCAACTTGGAAAAACTGGGCATTGTTAGACGCTCGAACAGCTCTTGGTCGTCACCCCTGCACATGGTCCCCAAGGCTGACGGCTCGTGGCGCCCTTGTGGTGATTTCCGCAGATTAAATAATGCTTCAGCACACGACTGCTACCCGATTCCGCACATCCAGGATTTTTCGGCACATTTGGCGGGGGCGCACTCTTTTCCAAAATACATTTGGTGTGCGGTTATCACCAAGTTCCAGTCCGCGCGCAAGACATACCCAAAACGGCAGTTAAAACCCCTTTCGGGCTTTTCGAGTTTTTGCGCATGCCTTTCGGCCTCAAAGGCGCCGCGCAGACGTTCCAACGCATGATGGATGCAGTGCTGCGCGGCCTCCCTTTCGTGTTCGCTTATTTGGATGATATTTTGGTAGCCAGTACATCCAAAGCCGAGCACGAACGCCACCTCACAGCCGTTTTTCAGAGGCTGACAGAGCACGGGCTGATCATTAACCCAGCAAAATGCCAATTCGGGGTAGCGCAAATCGATTTTTTGGGACACCGCGTGTCTCCAGAGGGCGCGGTCCCGCTGCCGGATAAAGTGCGCGCGATAACGGATTTCCCCCAACCGCAGACAGTTAAGGCACTGCAAGAATTTTTGGGGATGGTCAATTTTTATAACCGTTTCCTCCCCAACGCGGCACGGCTCATGCACCCATTGTACGCGGCATTAAAGAAACAAAAACCTACAGCTAAGGTCGAGTGGTCCCCGGACCGGGAGCACGCTTTCTCACAGGTCAAATCGGCCCTCGCGAACGCTGCGTCATTGGCACACCCGGTGCCAGCAGCTGGCATGGCGCTAACCACGGACGCTTCCGACGTGGCAGTGGGAGCGGTTGTCGAGCAACTGGTAGCAGGGAGCTGGCAACCACTTGCGTTTTTCAGCAAAACATTGCGCGATAACGAGCGTAAATACAGCGCGTTTGATAGGGAGCTTTTAGCCCTGCATTTGGCCATCCGCCACTTCCAGTTCTGGTTGGAAGGGCGCCCTTTCACCGCGTTTGTAGACCATAAACCATTAACTTTTGCAATGGCTAAAATTTCAGAGCCTTGGTCGGGCCGACAACAGAGACAGCTGGCCGCAATTTCGGAGTTTACCACCAACATTCAACACGTGGCGGGTAAACACAATGTAGTAGCAGATTGTCTCTTGCGCGCAGTTGCACTGCCAGGCCCCCAGGGGGCCTGGCAGTGCAACAGCTCCAGGGATGCAGCCACCACGGGCCTGCTACAAAGCCCCTCAGGCAGAACTGTTCTCTCCATGGAAGACTGTCCCAGTCCCGCGGTGGTCTACACGCGGACCCTAGCCGTTAGGTGTTCCATGTTTAAAAATGGTTGTGTTCTTTGAAAAAAAAAACAAAATAACAAGTGTTCTTTAATAAAACCAAAAGTTTGTGTGTTCTCTATAAAAAAATTATGTTTTTGAATAATAATAACAATGTGTTCTTAATAATTCATATACAGTGGTGTGAAAAAGTGGTGTGAAAAAGTGTTTGCCCCTTTCTTCCCCTTCATTCTTTTGTATGTTTGTCACACTTAAATGTTTCAGATCAAACAAATTTAAATATTAGACAAAGATAACACAAGTAAACACAAAATGCAATTTTTAAATGAAGGTGTTTATTATTAAGGGGGAAAAAAAATCCAAACCTACATGGCCCAGTGTGAAAAAGTGATTGCCTCTTAAACCTAATAACTGCTTGGGCCACCCTTAGCAGCAACAACTGTAATCAAGCTTTTGTGACAACTGGCAATGAGTCTTTTACAGCGCTGTGGAGGAATTTTGGCCCACTCATCTTTTAGAAATGTTGTAATTCAGCCACATTGGAGGGTTTTTGAGCATGAACCGCCTTTTTTAGGTCATGCCACAGCATCTCAATCGGATTCAGGTCAGGACTTTGACTAGGCCACTTCAAAGTCTTCATTTTGTTTTTCTTAAGCCATTCAGAGGTGGACTTGCTGGTGTGTTTTGGATCATTGTCCTGCTGCAGAACCCAAGTGTGCTTCAGCTTGAGGTCACGAACAGATGGATAGACATTCTCCTTCAGGATTTTTTGGTGGACAGCAGAATTCATAGTTCCAATTCATCGTTCAAATTATTAAAAATAATATTATTTGCTGATGATACTAATATATTTTATTCTGGAAATAATTATAATCAACTAATCCATACTCTAAATAATGAATTAAATAAGCTAAAAAAAATGGATGGATTGTAATAAACTATCACTAAATATAGAGAAAACTAAGGTAATGATATTTGGTAATTGTAAAAATAAAGAAGATATACACATTCATATAGATAATGTAGTTATTGAAAAAGTTAAGGAGATCAAGTTTTTGGGTGTAGTACTGGATGATAAAATTAGTTGGAAACCACATGTCAGATACATACAAAATAAAGTTGCAAAAAATATTTTTTTTTTTTTTTTTTTTTTTTTTTTTGTTACTTATTTGTACCCGTAGGTAGACTTGGTTTGCAGTCTGGTGACAAGCCACCGGCTGCTGGTCGCTGCGTGCGCGAGCGCCCTAAACCTACATGTTTTTGGTGTGCGGGAGGAAACCGGAGAAATCCCGGAGTAAACCCGCGCAACACGGGGAGTACATGCAAACTCCACACAGCTCACTGTTGGTCGGGGGCTGGGATCGAACCCACGATCTCATGATCCCCGCAATCCCCGGGCCGAGGGTAAAACTGTGCTGCCACAGTGCTAAACCACTGCGCCACCGTGCAGCCCAATTTGCCCAATATTGCAATTATAAATAAAATTAAGCAGGTCCTAGGTTATAAATCCCTTCATATTTTGTATTGTTCATTAGTACTTCTATACTTGACTTATTGTATAGAGGTTTGGGGTAACAGTTATAAAAGTAAACTTAATTCATTGTTAATATTACAAAAAAGGGCAGTCCGTGTTATACACAAAGTCGGGTAACTCGAACATACTAATTTATTGTTTTTACATTCGAAGTTATTGAAATTATGGGATCTGGTTCATTATTACAAAGCACAATTAATGTTTAAAGTTAGTAAAAACCTCTTGCCACACAATATACAGAATCTATTCAGGGAGAGAGAAGGGAAATATAATTTACGGGGGAATACAAAATTTAAAATGCACTTAGTAAGATCTACAAGGAAGAGTTTTTGTGTGTCTGTGTGTGGGGTAAAATTGTGGAATGGGTTGGGGGAGAAATACAGGCAATGTCCAAACATCCATATATTTAAATCAACATATAAAGAAATGATTTTTGAGCAGTATGAGAATGAAGAGCAGTGATGTTACATTGTGTCTTCAGTGAGGGAAGGTTGCTGTGTGTTATGGTGATTGTGAAGGTGATGGTGTTGTTTGTGTTTACATTGAACATGCCAGAAGTGTATGTTTATTGTTGTCGCAATATTGTTGGATATGGACTGTCATTGTTGTGTCATTTTTGTTGTATAATTTGACTATGGGTGTATTATGGTGAATGTGGTTGTGGGATAATTTATTTATTTAGCGAATGCAAAGTCCTTAAGCCAAGCAGTTGCCTCCTGGTTTGCTGTATGGAGGGTGTGTAATCCTCCTTCCAGTCTTTGGAGCGGGCAAGCCTCTATGATGTGTTCCATAGTTTGCTCCTCTCCACATGCGCACAGTGGGCTCTTGGGGCTGTTTGCTTTCGGCTTTAGGACTGTGACTAGGATTCTTCTTTGACTTGGCACAGAGGCGTCGTCTCTTCGAATTTAGTCTGCTGGTAGGATCATTAGCTTCCCCAGGCGAGCCCGGGTACTGGCGGAGGGTGCGACGAGAACGCTGATCCATTGCCCCCCTGTGGGATAATGATGATTGAGTAATACTGTAATTTGTTTGGTGTGGAGAAGGGGTGGGACTGTATAAGCGTTGGCTTCTTCCCACTCCTTTTGAACATTTTATTTTTGTTTTGTTTTTTTGTTGTGTTTTGAACTCTCTTCTTTCTTTCTTTAACAATGTTCAAATAAAATCAATGTCAATCAGTCAATCCATTTACCACAGCAAGTCTTCCAGGTCCTGAAGCAGCAAAACAGCCCCAGACCATCACACTACCACCACCATATTTTACTGTTGGTATGATGTTCCTTTTCTGAAATGCTGTGTTATTTTTATGCTGGATGTAATGGGGCACACACCTTCCAAAAAGTTCGACTTTTGTCTCCTCAGTCCACAGAGTATTTTTCCAAAAGTCTTGGGGATCATCAAGATCTTTTCTGTCAAAACTGAGACGAGCCTTTATGTTCTTTTTGCTCAGCAGTGGTTTTCATCTTGGAACTCTGCCATGCAGGCCATTTTTGCCCAGTCTCTTTCTTATGGTGGAGTCATGAACACTGATCTTAACTGAGGCAAGTGAGGCCTGCAGTTCTTTAGATGTTGTTGTGGGGTCTTTTGTGAACTCTTGGATGAGTCATCGCTGCACTCTTGGGGTAATTTGGGTCGGCCGGCCACTCCTGGGAAGTTCACCACTGTTCCATGTTTTCACCATTTGTGGATAATGGCTCTCACTGTGGTTCGCTGGAGTCCCAAAGCTTTAGAAATGGCGTTATAACCTTTTCCAGACCAATAGATCTCAATTACTTTTTTTCTCATTTGTTCCTGAATTTCTTTGGATTGCAGCATGCTGTCTAGCTTTTGAGGATCTTTTGGTCTACTTCACTTTGTCAGGCAGGTCCTATTTAAGTGATTTCTTGATCAAGAACAGGTGTGGCTGTAATCAGGTCTGGTTGTGGCTAGAGAAATTGAACTCAGCTTTCCAAAGATGTGATAAATCACAGTTAATTTATGTTTTAACAGGTGGGGGGGTCACTTTTTCCACACAGGGCCATGTACGTTTGAAGAATTTTTTCCCCCCCCTTAATAATAAACACCTTCATTTAAAAACTGCATTTTGTGTTTACTTGTGTTATCGTTGTCTAATATTTAAATTTATTTGATGATCTGAAACATTTAAGTGTGACAAACATACAAAAAAAAGAGAAATCAGGAAGGGGGCAAACACTTTTTCACACCACTGTAAATAGAATCAGAGTTTTGAAATATACAAGCAAGTAATTATCGATATAAAACCTGAGCAGTTATGTCAATTGTTTTACATCTGCTCATATTGAATAGAAATGTTTAAATGTGAATTCAGTAGATGTTTAAGTAATTATAAGTAATTGATAAGGGTGGTTTTTTTGGGGGGGGTCCAGTGCACTATATCAGGGGTACCCGACTTTCAAGCGCTCTCTCTTTTTCTGTATTTTGCAGATGTCAGTTTCGTTTTTATAATATGCAAGGGAACATAAAAGAGTTTCAGACTTGCATTGCAATTTTTAAAAAAAATCATTGATTTTGCCGTTAGAATCGAAACTATTGGTCGTGTCCCCTCATTTTTCCCAGTTTTTGTGTGACATGAAAATCGCATCAATTTCAAAGTACTGTAAAGTGATCTCTGAGTAACTCTTTCTACTCATTTATGCAAGAGATAACAGAGTTATAATGCAAATTCAAAATAAAACATTCCCCAATGTGATCGGATCTATGGTTTTTGTACGGCGACCCCTGCAAATTTACTCGTACGACGTAAATTTCCGTGTCCCCGAATTTACGCAGCAACATGCAAGTTATTTGGTAAAGTAACAAGAAAAAAGGAAGTGCTGATGCTTTTCACTTTGCACCTTTCAAATCCCAAACCATACACGTAAAAAGGAGATCAGTCTTTGTGAAGCTCAGATGTAGAATATTTCAATAAAATCTCAAACCTTTATGACACATCAAATATGGTGTCCTTTAAAAAATTTACGTCTTCGGTCTTGGTCGGCCGCGCGCAGCCCCGTCTGGCGAGGTGACCGCCCTGGGAAAGCACTTTTATTTTCTCTACCCCGGATGTGCTCAACCCATGTGGAGAGGATTAACCGTGGTCACTTTATACTGAAGTTATTGGAGGTCCAAACTTCCATGTCCCGCATTTACGCCTTTTGTGATTTTACGTCTTATCCAACAAACAGGGAGAATTTGAAGGTATGTATACACGTTATCACATCTTAATATGTCATGAAAATGTAGCTGTTGATGAGTTTTGATGCGTGAAAAATACTGGAAGTGTTGAAGTTGTTTCGTGTAAAACGTGTGCCAGAAACAAAAGCCTGAGTGTCCCGTTTACGTCTCCATTTACAAGTAGTTGAAGTGAGCGCTCATCCTCAAGAGTTCCTGAACGCGAATGCCGTTACGAAAATAGTTAATAGTTTCATAAACCTGACACAATTGGATAGTGATTAGTCAATTTCATGTGCAGATTTGATCAATTTTAAATTTTGCCACCAATGTCACACATTGGACCCCTAATAAATAAAAACACCCATAAGTGGGAATTTGGTGATTAAATTGGGGAGGGCTATCTGGTAAAGCTAACATTAGATTTCTCAATTTTTTGCAAGAGGGGGGCAAAATATGATGTATGATATTGGGTATTTCTGGGAGTGGGGCATATCCTGCGGATGACGTCACCACGCCATATATATTGGGCGGTCCGCCATCTCAGGTTAGTCTTATGTCTGATACACAGTTGGTATGAGAGGTGGTTGGCAGCCAGCCCATTACACATGTGCCTGTAGTCTAATAATTTTCCTGTAAGTTCAGTAAATGGCAGCATCCTCGTCGGTCGTCATTGTCAGGTTTGTGGACATAACACGTGGCCCTACGGCGTGGCCACACATGTAACTCCGCTGTAACTCCATGGACACGTCTTAAAGGGGCAGTACATAAAAAGCACAACATAAACATATAAAATAATTTTTTTTTAATTCCTGTGTCCACATTGTGACCCGGATCACCACCAATATCTAATCATCTGTTCCCCATGCCATTACACACCTTTCCTGAAAAGTTCATCAAAACCCATTCATAACTTTTGGAATAATGTTGCTAACAGACAGACCAACAAACCGACCAACCAACACCAGCAAAAACATTACCTCCTCCTTTGGCAGAGGTAATAAAAGCAGTATAAATGGATACTGAAGAGATCAGAAACAACTGCACAACTGTTATTTTATCAATCACAAAAATATACATGCTACCGGTTGCGCTGATCGACAGTAGAGTCCATTGATTTATGCTACTTTGTCAAAAACTGCTACCGTTGCTTATCAGTACAATTTGTGTATACTCTGCAGATCATATAAATGTTTAATGTGTTTAATTAGTCCATAATATTCAGTTTAGTTGTTTTATTTTTCTTCATTTATTTGCTCCATCTGATTGCCGAATTTATCATAAACTTTAAAAATTTCCATTTCTGTATGTGAAACATTATTTTCACTAACTACAAACAATATAATTTATTTATTGTTTAATTTGAATGGATGCAAGCCTTTAAATACAAACTTTATTACAGCTCCGTGAACAGCTAGCGTGAGTGGGTTTTCCTGGCAAGGACGAGCAGGTTGGTAAAACCTCAGAGCAACCTGTTGCCGTCATCGTCAAAAAAGAATGAGCTCATATTTAAATGTCACACATTTTTAGCTGGGTTTTGTGAGTTAAAAACAGATTAAACTTAGCCTGCAAGGCTACTAGCACTGCGCTAATATTCTACTAAAAATATCCATCCATCCATCCATTTTCTACCGCTTTTCCGGAGGTCCGGGTTGCAGAGGCAGCAGCTCAAGCAGAGAAGCCCAGACTTCCCTCTCCCCAGCCCCCTGCTCCAGCTCTTCAGAGGATACCAAGACGTTCCCAGGCCAGCTGGGAGACGTAGTCTCTCCAACGTGTCCTGGGTCTGCCCCGGGGCCTCCTCTCACTTGGACGTGCCCGAAACACCTCAAATGGGAGGCGTCCAGGAGGTATCCTGATCAGATGCCCATACCACCTCAACTGGCTCCTTTCAATGTGGAGGAGCAGCAGTTCTACTCTGAGCCTCTCCCAGATGATTGAGCTCCTCACCATGTTTCTGAGGGTGAGTCCAGCAATCGTACGGAGAAAGCTCATTTCAGCCGCTTGTATCCGCGATCCCGCCCAATAGTAGTGCCAAGGCGCTGACGCACCAGGATTTTCACCAACGAAGAAACGGCGGGCTTCTTCACAAAGTTTCTCTTCAAATATAGAGTCTATTCCTGCTGTTTGACTTCCTGGTTTTCACTCCTTTTCCACGAAGATGCTGCTGCCGCTGTGAAAGAAAGTACAGTGGTACCTCTACTTACGAACGTCTCTACATACGGAATTTTCAGGTTACGACACGCCTCAACGGGAAAATATTGCCTCTTGTTACGAACGAAATTTCAGGATACGAAAGGCAAAAAAAGTACGCGCTCCTCGCAGCTCCCGTAGTTTACCGAACGTAAACATACCTGTAGCTGCTCTGCCATTGGCTATCGCCTAGCATCTTCCTGGTATCCCACTGGCCACGAATCACCCGGAAAAAGTGTTCACTAGTCGGGCTATCGCTCACTATGATGATGTTTGCCTTGCACATTTTCGAAGGATCGTTACAAGCCGACAAAAACAAATGTCCTTGGATCGTTTCTTCACAAAACGTCAGGCAAAAACCACTGATGAGACAGAACATGAACCAAAGGAGGCAAAAGGTGACGCCGACGCCGACGATCGCAGTTAAAAGGTAAATGAACATAATTTTTATTATTCTTTCTCTTTTATTATTCTTTCTCTCATTTTAAACTCTCATTTTATGTTTATTGTGCAGTAATCTAATTGTAACATGTATTTGTTACATGTTTTGATGCGTTTTTACGATTTATAAAAAATTTATGCCCGAATTTTGGGGGGCTTGGAACGGATTACGGCATTTACATGTAAAACGCGCCTCTACTTACGGAATTTTCACGTTACGAGAATTCTTCCGGAACGAATTAATTTCGTAAGTAGAGGTACCACTGTATGTATGTATGATTCATGTATGTTTTTATTCTCGTTTTTCACCTCCTCGTTGTCTTTTTCGTCTACTGATGTATGCTGTGTCGATATCGCCACCTCGTGAATGGGATGTTCAGTCTTGCGCATGCGGTTTTCAACGCATTCAGGTCGTGGGCAGGCGGCGCAGTCACAAAATTTGGGCTGCACACGGTCGTCCGCGGTCGAGCACTGCAGACACTAGCGGAGTGGAGACGATGACGTAAATGTCGTCACACGAGGTTTCCGGTTACATGTATGTGGACAGCAGAGGTGTAGCATGAAGTAGGCTTCAAACTCCTCCACTTGAGGCAGGAGCTTGTCTCCAACCTGGAAAGGACAATCCACCTTTTTCCGGCTTAGGAGAACTAAAAATAATAAGCTAATATTACCATCACTAACAGAGGTCCTGCTGCTTGGGAATCTGGTGCGGGTGCACTTCGTAGACTGTCGAACACATTGCAGTCTTTCATTTTATCACATGCTGCCATGTCAACAGATGTTTCAACTCATGTTTATCATACTCCATGCTGCTATGTTTACTCCACGCTTCTGACGTTATCTTGTGGTAGCAACGGCGTCATGTCATTGCTTGGTAATGGCACCGTCAAGACGCATGCCATTTTTTTAAAGAAAGCACGCAGGTGTTTAAACCCGCAGCATCGACAACAAGAAATGATAACATCAGCAACGTACAATTTCGGGAGCTCAAAAAATTCCCATCCCTGGGGAAAGAGGGGATTTGGGGTCATCTTGCTAACAAGGGGGACGGCCTCCCTCCTTATGTGCCTTCACATCACCAACTGCCTGTGGACAACATGGGAACTGCGGCCTTGAGAATCCACAGATTATTGCTCAGTCAGCATTTTCCTCCAACAGTGAAGCGCCCTCCTGATGTCCGTCCGTCTCACCTGCTCCCTGATGTCCTGCCGCAGCTCTCCCAGGATCTGGTTGAAGATGATGAGCTGACCAATCAGAGCCTTGGTGTGGTCACCTGACAGGAAACACATAGTAAGCCATTTCAAAACAAAAGAACTGTTGTTATCCACGTGAACGGAAAGAAAACTCACCCAGGATGGAGTTGACCTCTCCACTCACTGAAACAGAAAGAAGACGGCGTCAGTTACCGCTCATCTCTAATGTGACATCACGGTGCGGCGGCAGTCTGACCTGAGTTGGAGGCTGACGAGTCTCCCTGGAATGGACAGTTGGTCAGAGCTCCAGCTTTGGCCACGCTACCCCCTAGAGCCACTCTGAGGGACTCCACCGCTCCCTGAAAGAGAAACAGGGAAAGCTGATTGCACGCCAGGAGATTTTATCCCTCTTATGACGTCACCAACCTGGAAGCGGGCGTACACTTTCTGTCCGTGTCTGATCTCCACCATCTCTGCCTCCCTGGGAAGGGGGACAAGTGGCGGCAGGCCCTGGGAGGAGTCGGCCAGGCGGCAGTCGACATAGAGCTCCATGCTGACGTGGTCTCGCTGGAGGCCGCCAACCCTCAAGATGATGGAGTGGGTCCGCCCGTCAGCCACGTTGGCGTTCTGCAGATTGACGGTGTGGACCTTCCCGTCAGCTTTGACGTAACGGACCAGGACTGGAGACAAAGGAGAAACATGGTGGTCGAGGGTCTAAAACCTGTGGCTCTGGAGCAACATTGAGTACACTGCTAAACCTTCAGGGTTGTATCTCACGGAGTGACGAATACTGACGGACACGACAAACCTTTCTGACGAATGTTGGCTAAAATCAAGCAAAAATCGCATCTCACAGAGCGGTGGCTGCTGCTAACAGTTTTACTGTAATGGGTCTTAAATTGCTCCTAGCGTTCACTACTAGGTGAACCAAAAAGAGCTTTAGCAATAAGCGCCTACAGCCATTTTGCAACTGTTTGCGCAAAATTACATACAATTTCTAAACATGTTAAAAAAATTTTGGTGACAAGAAAAAACGGTGAATGTTCTGAACATGTACCATACATGTTCTGTACCGAACATGTATGGTACATGTTCTGTACAAGACATCTGCCGGTCCTGCCTGCTGTCAGTTCTATGTCAATGTGCCTGTGTCATGAGCCGCAGTCCGCACTTAGCACTTAGCATGTTCCATACATGGACCGCACATGTTCCATACCTGACAATTGTAAATAAATGCAATTGCAATTATCAATAAATAAATACATACAATTAGAAATTAAGGAGCATACCGTAAGGTTTGTCGATTGTCAGGTTCCCTGGTTGTGTTCATTCATTAATCCATAAATCACAAAAAGCATACAGTATAAATTGTTTCCAGTAGGTCTGGTTTTATTTTAAAAAATGCTTTATAAACAAACTGTCTCTGATGCTGATGTTTTTCTAGCGTTCCGTACAGAACGTTCAATATCTATGGAATATGTATGGACCATTAGCTAGCAGGACAGCTATGGATCATGTACATGTAAGTAATGTTATATTTTCATGTTAGTAAAACACCTGAGCTAGCAGGACTAGCTAGCGCTCCCTATGGAATGTTGCGTGTCTAACATGACGAGTACATGTTCATAAAACACTCGAGACCACTAGCTAGCAGGCCTGCTAGCATTCCATAAGGAACATTTTGTATCTATGGCACTTAGGAATGGCAGTGTACAGAACATGTACGGAATGCTCCGTAAAGTACATTTGCTCCATGTTTTGGTAATCTCCACCTTTTGACAAAACCTAAAAAGCGAGGATTGCTACCTCCATTTTAAATGATGACTCCCACCCTTTGCACTGCCACTTTCAGCTTCTTCCCTCAAGACGGAGGTTTGCTGTCCCAAAAAGTAAAACCCAGCGCTACAAAAACAGCTTTGTCCCTGCTGCTGCCAAAGAGTTGAACAAGTTGTAACAATATATTGCACATAATTTAGTTACCTATTTATTAATTTCATTTTATATTTACTTACTTTTGTAGGTTTTTTATTTTGGTTCTAAATCTTTTATTGGGTTTTAGACCTTTGAGTTTTTAACCTCTTTGACTAGTCTTTAACTTTTTAATATGACCCTTCTCTCTTATCTCTGGTTTTTCTCTCATCTCTTGGTCTTTATATCCTGATTGATGGAGCCTTGAGTATTTTTATCATGTTTATAGTCAGCTTCATGTGTGCCTGTGTTTGTGTTTATGTTGAATGTAACTGTGGCTTGTAAATACGGATGTCACCAGACTGCAAAACAAATCTACCTACGGGTACAAATAAAGTAACCTGAACCTGAAAGCGCAACATTCATGAACGTTCCTCAGCATTCACCACTCCATGAGACACGGGGATTATGGCTCCAACGATCACTGTATCAGTAAGTAGCCATTTAGTTCCTTAGCATTCCAGCCAATTTCCAGCCAATGTGAAGTGTTCTGTGAGTGGAACACCAGAATTTTAAGAGGTTAACTGCATTAATTTTACTGAAACCAGACCGTCAGTGACAGAGGAGCTCATTCCAGCCTAATGAAATCACCCCGACAATGCCTAGGTCTCCTGACCACTGACCTTGACCCTTACAGTCTAGATGCAGACCCTTCTAGAATGTCCTTAAAGTCGAGGTCAATGGCCTAGGACAGGGGTCTACATTCCCGTGAAATGTGCAAGGATGACGGACACCATGTCATCGCATTAGCTCCTTTTGGCTCCACCAGAATGAGCTAAAAACTGCTGCTATTATTTATTGTATTCATGAATAACCCTTAGCAACTCATTTACCCAGAACCAGTGGCTCTGTGTGTATTAGGACTATTAGCATTACTAGCTTTGTGATGCTAATCCAAACGACCAAGGAATTTATGGGTCTGTGCTGGAAATTTTAGTCAACGTACAAGACCAGCTGTTTCATTAATCTACAGGTGATTATATATTGATTATATATCTGGATTGTTTTTGGTTGCTTTTGTTACATTTTGGCCATGCTAGCTGGGTGTATTTTACCGCTAACATTAACTGGTCTTAGCGGCCACAGCCAGGACATGCTAGACAGTGGTTTTCCCAGCTGGATCATCTACCAAACCTTCACAGATGCTATTTCAGCTTATTTTACAACAGTTTATTATACTCTGGATAGGACACCATCTCCATTTGTAACAGCTAGCCATCATGCCATCAACCTCCCACAGGCCAAAAACATGCAAGTTAGGTTAACTGGAGACTCTAAAATGGCCCTAGGTGTGAATGTGTGTGTGAATGGTGAAGGGATTGGCTCCACACCGTGGCTGCCTCATCCATCCACATGGATGCCCTGAATTTCCCTCTGGGATTAATAAAGTATACAAAATGCTAAAAAATAAATAAATACAAACCACCCCCATCTCTGATAACACTTTAGGCTGCATGTCCACAGATAGCGATTCCCACCCCCCCCCCCGCCCCAGTGACTGCATCTAAAGCCGTGGACAAAATTATTGGTACCCCTCTGTTAATGAAAGAAAAACCCACAATGGTCACAGAAATAACTTGAATCTGAAAAGCGATAATAAATAAAAATTCTATGAAAATTAACCAATGAAAATCAGACAATGCTTTTGAATTGTGGTTCAACAGAATTATTTTAAAAAACAAACTCATGAAACAGGCCTGGACAAAAATGACGGTACCCTTAACTTAATATTTTCTTGCACAACCTTTTGAGGCAATCACTGCAATCAAACGATTTCTGTAACTGTCAATGAGACTTCTGCACCTCTCAGCAGGTATTTTGGCCCACTCCTAATGAGCAAACTGCTCCATTGTCTCAGGTTTGAAGGGTGCCTTCTCCAGACGGCATGTTTCAACTCCTTCAATTCAATTCAATTCAGCTTTATTTATAATGCGCCACATCACAACAAAAGCCGTCTCATGGCGGCACAGTGCAGAAAAAAAAAAAAAACACGCAGTCACAGAAAGACCCAGCAATCAGACGATCCCCTATGAGCAAGCACTAAGCGACAGTGGAGAGGAAAAACTCTCATTTGGAAGGAAGAAACCTCTAGCAGAACCAGGCTCAGGGAGGGGCAGTCGTCTGCTGCGACTGGCTGGGAATGAGGGGATAGGGAGGATGGAAAGGACAGACATAAAGAACATAGCAGTAAAATGCCAAGTACAATATTGGAGGTCAATCAGCAGTATGGATCAGATAACAATAGAACAAGAGTGGGGTTAAAAGACACAAAAACCCTCCTTAAACGAAAGCTATATTAAAAAGGAAGGATTTTACTCTGTTCTTAAAAACAGAGACCGAGTCTGACTCCCAGACCCAGAGAGAAGGAGCTTGGTAGCAGAAGGCTCTACCTCCCACCGTACTTTTGAAGATTCTGGGCACCACAAGTAAGCCAGCATTTTGGGAGCATAATGCTCTATTAGGATGGTAAGGCAATATCAGATCTTTTATATATTGGGGGGCCAGATTGTTAAGAGCTTTGAAAGTAAGAAGAAGGATTTTAAACTTGATTCTGAATTCAATGGGAAGCCGATGGATGGATGGATGGATGGATACTTTATTTCAAACAAAAAAGTAAAACAAAAACAAAACAAATGACAAATGCAATAAAGTAACAGTATACAGTGTTCGAAAGGGAGAAGGAAGAAGTAAACACTTATTAATTCCAACTCCTCTTTTCCATAAATACACCCATGTGAATTATATACAAACTAGAAAAGCACTCGGAGAGCGCAGACCTCCGCCAAGCGGCACAGTTCCCCCCATACAGTGTTTGTGTGTACGTTTTCAGATTCCCTGAGCATGAAAAGATATGACTAGCAATTGGATTCACAATGATTATTTGTTTATTTGACATGGACAGTGCAATAAACAGACAATTAATGAATGACAATCAATGTGATAGTGATAGGATTAGTGGTTCAGTAGTGTAAAACGGGGCTATAAGGGACGGCGGGTTAATAAGGGACACTTTTCTGGGAAATGTTTTAAATGTAATTCTGCTTTTTTTATTTTGAGCAGGACGCTGAGTTGTGTTGTTATTGTCAAATATCCATAAATCCTTCATCAAATCTAGGCGGAAGCAAAATTAAAAAAGCAGAATTACATTTAGAAAAGTGTTCCATATTACCCCGCCGTCCCTTATAGCCCCGTTTTACGGTTGTAAAAGCATTGCCTCCTTGGCGGAGGTAATAAACTGAAGTGTTGGTGTGTCCATCTCCTCCACTGACGGATGCAGATTGGTTAGACAGGTTGCCATGGATTTTATATTATATTGGGGTTGCGCTCTGCGGCAAAACAGAATTTAGAATCTTCCCCGGCAGAGAGGTCGTTTTTACGCAGCGCCTATAGCTGGGCGGGGAATTTGTGGCAAATAATGGGGCGGCGGACAGGTGGCCGTGTCAGGTTTTGCAGCGTGGCGCAAAAACAGGCACGCTGGCGGGCCCAGGCCAGCAGTGTTTTCCGCGTGCTTTTGTGCCTAAAACGTTGAAGAACGCGGAGTTTGTGTTGGTCAGACACGACGCCCAGCGCCCTCCATTGCGCCTGCGCACATGTTGAAAATGACCGTATGTCACAGTGTGGAAAAATGCTTTAAAAAATTCCTGTATGCAGACGGTGATGCGGATCATCCCCAAAATTTAATCAGTTCTTCCTTGTACCATTTCCAACAACGCCTGAAAGTTTCATTGAAATCCGTCCAAAAGTTTTTGAGTTATCTTGCTAACCAACAGACAAACAGACAGACAGACAGACAAACAGACAAACACACAGACAAACCCCGGCAAAAACATTACCTCCTCCTGGCCTTTCGGCCTGGCGGAGGTAATTACCACATTTAAGACCCCAAGTAAACAATTAACTGTATTTTGTACATATCAACATTAACACCCATCCATCCTAACATACATTGATGTCCATACATCAAAACCAGCCTCAAACAACACATATATACACAGTACTGTTCCACCCACCATTCCATAGTGAATCGTACATATAAATACTACCCTTCTAACATATATCATTTCAGCAAATAATGTTTATACCTCTTTTTGAATTGATTTCTGTTTGTACATAGTTTCAGTTCTGGCTCCAGACTGTTCCACAAATCCACCCCACAGACAGATGCACATACTTTTCTTGGTTGTTCGTATCTTGGGTTTTGTAAAGTTTAAGTCTCCTCTCAGATTATAATCATTGTCTCTTTTGTTAACTATTTTCTGTATATTAGTTGGGAGTTGATTATTAATTGCCCTGTACATGACTTGTGCTGTCTTAAATTTAACTAAATCGATGAACTTTATGACATGTGACTTTAAAAACAACAAATTGGTATGGTCTCTATATCCTATATTGTTTATGATCCTTAAAGCTCTTTTTTGTAATGTGCATATTGACTTTAGGTTGGTCTTGTAGGTGTTTCCCCAGACTTCTACACAGTAGTTAAGATAAGGTAAAAACAGTGAATTGTACAGTAAGAACAATGATTTATAGTCCAAGATGTGTCTTGTCTTCCCCAGTATCCCTATACATTTTGCTAACTTGGCCCGGATGTGACTGATGTGAGGTTTCCAGCAGATTTTATTGTCTAGCGTCACCCCCAGAAACTTATTTTCCTGTACTGTTTCTATTCTGGTATCATCTATCGTTACCATTATTTCATGATTTATTTTATAATTTCCAAACAACATAATCTTTGTTTTTTTTAGATTTAGAGATAATTTATTTTTGTTGAACCACTGCGTTAACTTTTTCATTCAGTTGTGACCACCTCTAAAACCTGCTGCAAATTCTCACCAGTGCAAAGGATATTTGTGTCATACGCAAACAAAATAAATTTCATAATTTTTGATACTTGGCATATGTCATTTATATACAAAATAAAGAGTTTGGGTCCCAAAACTGACCCCTGGGGAACACCACAAGTGATGTCCATGAAGGGTGATTTGTGTTCACCAATTTGTACAAATTGTTGTCTGTTACTTAAATAACTTTCCACCCAACTCAGTCCCACCCCTCTTATCCCATACCTTTCCAGTTTCCTTAGTAGTATTCTGTGGTCAGTGGTGTCAAAAGCTTTCTTTAAATCTATAAATACTCCTACAGCAAACTTTTTTTTTTTTATCTATACAACTAGTAATTTCTTCAATAAGTTCAATCAGTGCCAAAGATGTAGATTTATCTGCTCTAAAACCATACTGGCTGTCTGTCAGGAGGTTGTGTTTTTCAATAAAATCATCCAGTCTCTTAGTGAAGATTTTTTCAAGTATTTTGGAGAATTGTGAGAGTAGAGACTGGCCTGTAATTTGTGAAACAATGACTGTCTTTTGTATAGAGGTATTACTTTTGCTATTTTCATTTTGTTTGGAAATTTACCAGTTTGAAATGACAGGTTACAGATGTGGGTGAGTGGCTTAACAATTCCTTCAATTACTTTTTTCACTATTGTCATGTCAATTTCATTCCAGTCCGTTGATTTTTTGTTCTTAAATTTACTCACAGTCTCGATAATTTCCTTTTCAGTAACTGCACCCAAAAAGATTGTGTTTGGATTTCTATCTTCTATTTCATTTACAGAACCACTGTTGTTTGTTTCTGTTGTCACTATTGATTTTGTTAATTCAGGACCGTTTACAAAAAAAACCACTGACCACATCCTCCATATTATTTATCAAATTGCCATTTTCAATAAAATATTCTGGATAATTAGCATTCTTAGGTCGATTACTAATAATCCCATTGAGTACTTGCCATATTCCTCTTAAGTTATTTTTATTATCCTCTAATATTCTGTTGTAGTATTCTGTCTTACAGGTCCTCATTATATTAGTAAGCTGTGGGTGACCTCCACAACAGACTGGGACAAGCAGAGCGCTCAGCTGGAGCAATTAGCAGAACAATGAGATGTGTGTATTGATATCAATAGGCAGCCGCTCTTTGTCTAGCTCCTTCCTGCCAGTCCTGCTGTTGATATGTATGACTCAAATGCAAATGTTCATGCTTCCTGCTCTGACTGTGATGCAAATGTCCCATGCCTTCCCGCAGTTACTGTGATGCAAATGTGCCTTTCATGTATCGTCTGTAACTGGGTATATAAGTGACTGAATATCACATGCTCACTCTCTCTCTGACCACCACTTCTGACACACGCATTGCCTGTCTGCTTACAAGAGCCTGAGGGCTCGCTCTGGCACGCTTATACAGTGCCGGGGTGAGTTCTGTGATGGCAGTATGATTAATAAACTCCCTCAAAAACTCTCAGTTCGCTGCTTATTATTTCATACCGCCACACTGGTGACCCGACGATGAAAAGAACACGCTGACAACAAACGCAGCACCCGGCGGTGATTCTCCGACGACAAGCAAACGCAGCAGCCTGATGCAAATGATCTGCCCTCCCTTCTGCTACAGGGAGACCTCGACACAGAGCCACCACCAGGCGAACTCTCCGGAGATCACCCACGACCGGGAAAGACACAGAACGTCTACTCCCTCTCGCCGCTCCTCCGCATCGACACGAGCCCGAGAGACAAAGATCGTCTACTCCCTCTCGCCGCTCCTCCGCATCGACACGAGCCCGAGGGACAAAGATCGTCTACTCCCTCTCACCGCTCCTCCGCATCGACACGAGCTCGAGAGACAAAGATCGTCTACTCCCTCTCACCGCTCCTCCGCGTCGACACGAGCCCGAGGGACAGAGATCATCTACTCCCTCTCACCGCTCCAACGCACCATGACCCGACACAGCGAACGGCAGCAACAGCTTCAACAGGGATGACCATCGGCGCCAACAGCGCTAATCTCCAGCAAGCTCCCTGACCCTGACTCGCCTTTCAACAGCGGACCACCCACGCACCGAACCCCCGCGCGCACACCGGGGGGTTACGAGGACAGAGCACCACGCACGGGACAATAACGGCTCCACAGACCGCCACCGTCCTCGCCGCTGCACACAGAACCTTCAGGGCTGCTCACACACCTGAAGCACGCACGCAGCTCGCTCACAGGATTTTGTAATGGTCTCAGCCACGGCGCACAAGGGAATTCAGCTGTCAGCTGTCCCCGAGGACTTTAGGACTGCGCGCGCACCTAAAGTCAACACGCCAAAATCCCACACTGCTGCAGCTCCTTTTTTTCTTCATGGCCGCGAGAGGAGTCAGAGACTAATTTTTCTTCTTACAGCTGCTGTGGACCTCTGCACGTTCAACGGGACAGCCCCTCAACATCGCGGATCCACAGGCAATTTTTGCGCGGCCCAGACAATTTCGCCATCCCGGGCCGGCACTTGCTACCCCCACCCCCCCCCTCCCTCCACCGCCGCCTGCAGCGAGCTTTCCCCGCAGCTCACTCCCAAAGCCGGACTATCGAAGCCTCAGCTTCCCGCTGAGCCCTCTGGGGGCGGGGAGTACTGTGGGTGACCTCCACAACAGACTGGGACAAGCAGAGCGCTCAGCTGGAGCAATTAGCAGAACAATGAGATGTGTGTATTGATATCAATAGGCAGCCGCTCTTTGTCTAGCTCCTTCCTGCCAGTCCTGCTGTTGATATGTATGACTCAAATGCAAATGTTCATGCTTCCTGCTCTGACTGTGATGCAAATGTCCCATGCCTTCCCGCAGTTACTGTGATGCAAATGTGCCTTTCATGTATTGTCTGTAACTGGGTATATAAGTGACTGAATATCACATGCTCACTCTCTCTCTGACCACCACTTCTGACACACGCATTGCCTGTCTGCTTACGAGAGACTGAGGGCTCGCTCTGGCACGCTTATACAGTGCCGGGGTGAGTTCTGTGATGGTGGTATGATTAATAAACTCCCTCAAAAACTCTCAGTTCGCTGCTTATTATTTCATACCGCCACAAAGCTCATTTTTATATCTTTTATATTTGATCTCAGCCTCCACTGTTCTGCATTTAATGAATTGTTTATAAGATAAGATAAGATAAGATAAGATAAGCCTTTTTATTAGTCCCACAAAGGGGAAATTCCAGGATTGCAACAGCACAGGGATAGCAACACTCAGAGCAACAATCAGAAGGCAAGAAAAAAACAAGCAAGCAAGAGCAGCTAATATACATATGTACGTATTACTATAAAATATATATATATACACACACACACAGACACACAGTGCAGAGCATTGTAGCTGGATGGAATAAATATATGAATATATGAACACACAGTGCAGAGCATTGTAGCTAGATGGAATAAATATGTAAATATATAAACACCCACAGTACGGAGCATTGCAGCTAGGTGGAATAAATATGCAAGTATATAAACACACACAGTGCGGAGCAATGTAGCTAGATGGAATAATATGTAGATATATAAATATATAAACACACCCAGTGCTGAGCATTGTAGCTAGATGGAATAAATATGTAAATATATAAACACACACAGTGCAGAGCATTGTTGCTAGATGGAATGAAACAGCATAACCGTCTACTTAGTTATCCTACATGGTATGATTATGTGCCCATACATATTCTCACCCTCCATAGCGACCGGTATGTTCCTAGTTGTATGCCGGAGGGGACCATTGTGTAAGTCTATTGCATCTTTTGCATTCAAAAAACTATTAGTTTGTTACGTCTTTTTGCTATCTCTGCGAGCAGCCCTGCTTAGGTTGTACAGTCTGACAGCCGTTGGTAGGAAGGACCTACGAAACCTCTCGGTTGTGCACCTGGGATGATGTAGTCTGCTGCTAAATGAGCTCCTCAGTGCATTCAGTATGTCCTGCATAGGGTGGAACTCGGACTCCAGCAGAGATGACAGTTTAGCCACCGTCCTTCTCTCTCCTATCTCCTCCATCGGATCAAGGCGCTGCCCCAGGACAGAGCTAGCTTTCTTAATCAGTTTGTTCAGTCTCTTCCTATCGGCTGCAGTAATGCCACTGCCCCAGCAGACCACTCCAAAAGTGATGGCTGATGCCACCACCGTGTCATAGAATGACTTCAGCAGCGCCCCTTGTACACCAAAAGACCTGAGTCTCCTCAGCAGGAACAGCCTGCGCTGTCCCTTCTTGTAGAGTGCATCAGTATTGTGTGACCAGTCTAGTTATATATAATAGTTATATAATGTATTCTTCTTTTTACATGCATTTATTAACTCCTTGGTGATCCAAGGAATATTTTTCTTTTGTTGTCTGTCACTGTATTGTTTTATAGGACAGTTTTTATTGTACAATGATTGAAATATTTGTAAAAAATTATCATATGCTTTATATCATTTTCATCATAAACTATCTTCCAGTCTTGTATTAATAATTCCTTTGTTAGTAAATACATAGATTCTTCGGTTCTTATTCTTTTATATTTAATATTTTTGGTATACTTTTTTCTTCCTATAATCACATTGATAGACAACAAAAATCGGCAGTTGGTCACTGATATCATTCAATAAACGCCCATTCCTGATATTATTTTCCATAATGTTTGTGAATATGTTATCTATTAGTGTGGCACTGTGTGACGTGATTCCGCTAGATCCGGTAATTGTTGGATGTAAGCCCATACTGTACATTGTGTTGATAAATTCTTCTGTCAAACTATGTTGTTTTGAATTCATCAGATCTATATTGAAATCCCCACAGATGAACATAACTTTATGAGTTAGTTTTGCATACATTTTTTCCATCCAGTCAGAATCAGAATCAGATTTATTGCCATTGTTCATGTAGAACACAAACTAGGAATTTGTCTCGGTGCCATGCTGCAACATTAAAAACATGATGAGAAAAAGGGATAAACTAAAAAAACTAAAGGACTAAAAACGTGCAATAAGTGTAGAAAAATAAGTAATAATAAGTAATAATAATAATAATACTAGTAATAATGAGTAGTACTAGTCAAGGCAGTTTTAAAAAATTAGCAAGTAGCAGATAATGTGAAGTACCACATAGTGCAGTCGATAATGCAACAGAAAAACAGTGATGAATGACGTGAGTCTGGTTGAGCTGCTGTACATAGTGCACGAGAGTCAAAAAGTCACTTAATGTTCAGCAGTCTGATGGCAGAGGGGAAAAAGCTGTTCATGTGCCGGGAGGTTTTAGTCCGAATGGACCGAAGTCTTCTACCTGAGGGGAGGGGGGCAAACAGTACGTGACCAGGATGTGAAGGATCGGCTATGATCCGGCCAGCACGCGTCCGGGTCCTGGAGATGTACAGGTCCTGGAGAGATGGGAGCTCGCAGCCTATCACCTTCTCAGCAGTGCGCACGATGCGCTGCAGCCTTAGTCTGTCCCTGGCAGTGGCTCCTGCATACCACACAGTTATGGAGGAGGTGAGGATGGACTCGATGATGGCCGTGTAGAACTGCACTAACATCTTGGTGGGTAGCTTGAGCTTCCTCAGCTGCCGCAGAAAGAACATCCTCTGCTGGGCCTTTTTGATGAGTGAGATGATGGTTGGCTCCCATTTGAGGTCTCGGGTGATGGTGGTGCCCAAGAAGCGGAAGGAATCTGCAATGGTGATGGGAGAGCCTGTGATGGTGAGGGGGGGCAGGGGGGTTGTGACTTTCCTGAAGTCCACAATCATCTCCGCTGTCTTCAGAGCATTCAGCTGCAGGTTGTTGTGGCTGCACCAGTCCTTAAATAAGTCAATGTTTGATCCAGTTGTTCTATATACACAGCTCACTACTATATTCTTCACATTGTCCAGACAGATTTCTATTGTAATACATTCAAATAAACAGAACCGGAGAAATATGATCTCTTTTTCTAGAACCAGTTAAAACTCTAGCAGCAGCATTTTGAATCAACTGAAGATTTTTTAAAGATACTTTAGGACAACCAGAAAATAGTGAATTACAATAATCTAATCGCGAACTGACAAAGGTGTGAATCAGTTTCTCAGCATCACCCAGAGACAAGATGCTCCTGATCTTGGCAATATTGCGCAGATGATATAAGGCGGACCTAGAAACAGTTTTAATATGTGAATTAAAGGACAAATCTGGGTCAAAAATCACTCCAAGGTTCCTCACACAACTGTTCAGAGTGAGAGTGGCCGCATCTAAATTAAGGACATAATCTGAAAAGGAACTTCTAAGATGTTTTGGGCCAACAACAATGACTTCAGTCTTGTCAGAGTTCAATAGTAAAAAATTACAAGTCATACAAGCTTTGATGTCCTTAAGACAGGCATCTAACTTGGCCAACTGATCACAATCATCGGGCTTCATTGACAGGTATAGTTGTGTGTCATCTGCGTAACAGCGAAAATGTATACAGTGCTTTCTGATGATATTGCCCAACAGGAGCATATATACAGTGGGGCAAAAAAGTATTTAGTCAGCCACCAATTGTGCAAGTTCTCCCACTTAAAAGATGAGAGAGGTCTCCAATTTTCATCATAGGTATACCTCAACTATGAGAGACAAAATGATAAAAAAAAAAATCCAGAAAATCACAATGAAGGATTTTTAATGAATTAATTGGTAAATTCCTCAGTAGAATAAGTATTTGGTCAATAACAAAAGTTCATCTCAATACTTTGTTATATACCCTTTGTTGGCAATGACAGAGGTCAAACGTTTTCTGTAAGTCTTCACAAGGTTTTCACACACTGTTGCTGGTATTTTGGCCCATTCCTCCATGCAGATCTCCTCTAGAGCAGTGATGTTTTGGGGCTATCGCTGGGTAACACGGACTTTCAACTCCCTCCAAAGTTGTTCTATGGGGTTGAGATCTGGAGACTGGCTAGGCCACTCCAGGACCTTGAAATGCTTCTTACGAAGCCACTCCTTCATTGCCCGGGTGGTGTGTTTGGGATCATTGTCATGCTGAAAGACCCAGCCACGTTTCATCTTCAATGCCCTTGCTGATGGAAGGAGGTTTTCACTCAAAATCTCACGATATATGGCCCCATTCATTCTTTCCTTTACACGGATCAGTCGTCCTGGTCTCTTTGCAGAAAAACAGCCCCAAAGTATGATGTTTCCACCCCCATGAAGCATGGGGGTGGTCTTTCTCGTATGGTGTTCTTTCTCCTCCAAACACGACAAGTTGAATTTTTACCAAAAAGTTCTATTTTGGTTTCCTCTGACCATATGACATTCTCCCAATCCTCTTCTGGATCATCCAAATGCTCTCTAGAAAACTTCAGACGGGCCTGGACGTGTACTGGCTTAAGCAGGGGGACACGTCTGGCACTGCAGGATTTGAGTCCCTGCCGGCGTAGTGTGTTACTGATGGTAGCCTTTGTTATTTTGGTCCCAGCTCTCTGCAGGTCATTCACTAGGTCCCCCTGTGTGGTTCTGGGATTTTTGCTCACCGTTCTCGTGATCATTTTGACCCTACAGGGTGAGATCTTGCGTGGAGCTCCAGATCGAGGGAGATTATGAGTGGTCTTCTATGTCTTCCATTTTCTAATAATTGCTCCCACAGTTGATTTCTTCACACCAAGCTGCTTACCTATTGCAGATTCAGTCTTCCCAGCCTGGTGCAGGTCTACAATTTTGTTTCTGGTGTCCTTTGACAGCTCTTTGGTCTTGGCCATAGTGGAGTTTGGAGTCTGACTGTTTGAGGTTGTGGACAGGTGTCTTTTATACTGATAACGAGTTCAAACAGGTGCCATTAATACAGGTAACGAGTGGAGGACAGAGGAGCGTCTTAAAGAAGAAGTTACATGTCTGTGAGAGCCAGAAATCTTGCTTGTTTGTAGGTGACCAAATACTTATTTTACCGAGGAATTTACCAGTTAACTCATTAAAAATCCTTCAATGTGATTTTCTGGATTTTTTTTCTCCCCTCATTTTGTCTCTCATAGTTGAGGTATACCTATGATGAAAATTGGAGACCTCTCTCATCTTTTAAGTGGGAGAACTTGCACAATTGGTGGCTGACTAAATACTTTTTTGCCCCACTGTAGACTAAAAAGAGTAAGGCCCAACACAGATCCCTGTGGAACTAAGTGACTGAGCTTAGAGCTGGAAGAAAATCCATCATTGACATGGACAAACTGAAATCTATCAGACAAAAAAGATCTAAACCACTGCAACGGAGTTCCACTGAGTCCAACAAAGTGTTCCAATCTATCAAGTAGAATGGCATGATCGATAGTGTCAAAGGCTGCACTGAGATCTAAAAGAACAAGAACGGAGACAAGTCCATTATCAGATGCAGTCAGGAGGTCATTAGAGACCTTCACTAAGGCAGTTTCAGTGCTGTGATGAGCTCTGAACCCAGATTGAAACACCTCAAACAAACCAACTCCCTGCAAATGGTCAGATAATTGCACAGCAACAACTCTTTCCAAGATTTTTGAAATGAAAGGCAAATTAGAGATTGGTCGATAATTGGCCAAAACTCCAGGATCGAGTGTCATTTTTTTTTAAGTAAAGGTTTAATTACAGCAGCTTTAAAAGCAAGTGGGACATAACCCAGAGTTAAAGAAGAATTAATGATAAGAAGAATACGGCTACCAATAATTGAGAAAATAATTTTAAATAACCTGGAAGGAATAGGGTCCAGAAGGCAAGATGAGGGCTTAGAAGAGGAAATTATTTTATCCAACTCTAAAAGGTCGATTGGAGTAAACTTATTTAAGCAGATATCAATTGAGGGAGTTGCAGTAGTTAATGTACTAGAGTTAACGGTAGGAAAAATCTGACTGATTTCATCTCTAACAGATAAAATTTTACGATTGAAATAGTTCAGAAAGTTCTGACTAGAAAGCTCAGGGGGGATGCGAGGATTGACCAAGTCATGGCTCTTTGTAAGCCTGGCTATAGTGTTGAACCTGGGGTTATTCTTGTTTGCTTCTATTAATGCAGAATAATAGCTTGATCTAGCTTTTCTAAGAAATTTTTTATAGATTAAGAGATGATTTCTCCACGCCAAGTAGAATTCATCTGAATTAGTTGAACGCCATTTTCTTTCCAATTGACGAGTTTTCTGTTTTAAGCCACGAGTTTCTGAATTAAACCAAGGGGTAAGAAATCTCTGGTTAGACTTTTTCTTTTTTAAAGGGGCTACCAAATCCAGAGTCCGATGCAGAGAAGCAGTAACACCATCAACCATGCTATCAATCACGAATGGAGCAGACTCTCCATCACTTATATCAGGTGTTTCTGTTGTGTTGACCCATGGCATAGAGGAGGCAATCTGCAAAAATTCTGCAACGTCATCAGAAAGACATCTGCCGTAGTAGTATTTTTCTTTAGGAAATAAGTGTTCAGAGATAATGGAATCAACAATTAACAGACAATGGTCAGACAGTACAGGATTATGAGGAGACACAACCAGATTTTTGTTACCTATACCATAAGTCAAAACAAGGTCCAATGTATGGTGGAAATAATGGTTAGAATTTTTTTACTTTTTGGGAAAACCCCATTGAGTCTAAAATTGAATTGAAAGCCTTATTAAGACAGTCACTCTCAACATCAACATGTATATTAAAGTCCTGTACAATAATTATTCTATCGGTTTTTGGCACTAAATCAGCTAAAAATTTGGCAAATTCCGACAGAAACTCTGAATAGGCTGTGGGAGGACGATAAAATATGGCAAAGAGAAATGGGTTCAAGCCAAGATTGCCAACAGGCCCCACACTGAAGACCAAACCTTCAAAGGAATTAAAACATAATTTCTACTTAACATTAACTAGTAATTTAGAATGGAAAATTGCTGCCACTCCACCACCACGACCAGAACCTCTGGGGTCATGACAGTTTAAATACCCAGAGGGAGTTGATTCATTCAAACCAACATAATCATCAAGCCCGAGCCAGGTCTCTGTGAGGGATAGTAGATCGATCTGGTGATCGATCAATAGATCATGGACCAGAAGAGACTTAGAAGATAGAGACCTAATATTTAATAAGCCACATTTAATTTTTAACCTTTGGGGGAGAACAGAGGCCAAATTATTAATTTTATTAATTTTAGAGACTTGAGGCTGGATTAGAATTTTAACAACATTTTGTTTAATCAATCTGGGAAGTTTATGCATTCTATTTTTTTTAAAACTTTTTTATTAACTTTAGAGGGAGCAGAAAAAGGTTCTCTAAGGGAGGAGACAGGGGCAAAGTTGAAAGGTGGTAGAAGAGGAGGCGCTGCAGAAGTGTGAGTGTTTTTCAGGTTGTGTTGTATTTGTCCTGGGTTACAATATTTAGGGCAACGGGAGACAGACTCAATCTCTGAAGGATTATAAAACAAAGGCTGATCCAAATGGTAAAGACCACCCGAGTTAATGGGATCAATACAATACGTAGGAACAGGACCAAAAAAGGGCAGTTTGGCAAATCCAGAAACTTCAGAGTGAGTAAACACACCAAATTTAAGTCACTGTACCAGAAAACACAGAATAAAATAGAGAAGATTGTCTGTTAAAACACGTGCACCAAGTCTATTTGGGTGGATGGCATCAGGCCTCATAAGTGATGGGTGGTTATAAAAATAAGCCAAAATTGTCAACAAAACCAATGTTAAAAATAGGACAAGTAAAACACAGCCAAGAATTAAGACAGAGTTCTGCTAAAATGATTACAGCCTCGCCTGAGAGGTGCCAAAGGCCCAGAGATGAGCGCACATCTGCCACAGTTCATACGAGTGGACAGAAGGCTCCTGAAGTCACTTTTTAAAATCTTAGATGCTTCATCTGGGATGTTATTGCATCCCACATGCACAACGACAGTATGAACGTGAGGGAATTCATTCAGCAGGTCAGGGATAAGAGCCTCAATATCAGAGACTCCAGCCCCGGGAAAAAATCGAGTAACACAGAACCTGCTTCTGACGTTCCTCACGATCGAGTCACCAATTACCAGCGTCGTCTGAGGGGCTTTGTCGGTGAATTCTGATGTGGAGAGGAATTGTGAAGAGGATGATGTTGTTGCGAAGGCAGGGAGATGCGCTCTTTTCTTCTATCAGGAGCAGGTGTGTAACTTGACACAACCTGAGTGGTCTTTATCCGGGGTTTGCGGACATGGGCCGCCGCTGAAGGAGAGGAGGGAGGATGAGGGGCGTCCACGGGCGGGCGTCCAGCGTCCAGGTGGGGAAAATCCTCCAGGGAAAGGATATCAAATCTGTTTTCCAAGAACACCGGAAGAGAAGAGGCGCGGCCCATTCCGGTCGAATGACGATGGCCATTAGCTGGTTGAACCAAGGTCCAGGGTGCAGATGGAGGATGAGAGGGACCAAGCGAAGCTTTTGGTTTAGCCCTGAGACGAAACCAGTGTTTGTTGCTGACGTCATGGACGTCTGCAGAGGCTGCGCAGGCTGGAGCAGGTGCTGGAGCAGGTGTAGAGGAAGGTGGAGACGCGCTGAGCTCACCCAAATAAGTAGCAGTTTCCGCCAGCTGCGAGGCGGTAGCTGGAGCTGATGATCGCCCGAGAATGATGGTGTCGATGTGGTCTTCGGCCTCCCGAATCTTGTAAAGATTAGAGAGCCTCATTTCCAGCTCAGAGACCTTATCAAGGAGCGATAAACAGCGCAGCTAGCCAAAAACAGCAACTCGTGCGTCCGGACGGACTTTTAGGCGAGGCCAATACAGAGGTAACAGTAAATAAAAACTAATAGCAACAAACAGGGATAAAAAAACAATCAATAAAAACAAACAAAAATGAAGAAAAAGGTACTCTGACACGATGAGTGTCAGACGCAGCTGTCAACATCAGAGCAGCGTCTGTCAACGCAGCTGATCCAATCAATGACCAATGACTTTGTCAATTGGTCACCTTCCACAGATGTTCAATAGGATTTAGATCAGGGCTCATAGAAGGACACTTTAGAATAGTCCAATGTTTTGCTCTTAGCCATTCTTGGGTGCTTTTAGCTGTGTGTTTTGGGTCATTATCCTGTTGCAAGACCCATGACCTGCGACTGAGACCAAGCTGTCTGACACTGGGTAACACATTTCTCTCTAGAATATCTTGATAATCTTGAGATTTCATTGTACCCTGCACAGATTCAAGACACCCTGTGCCAGATGCAGCAAAGCAGCCCCAGAACATAACACAACCTCCTCCATGTTTCACAGTAGGGACAGTGTTCTTTTCTTGGTATGCTTCATTTTTGCGTCTGTGAACATAGAGCTGATGTGCCTTGCCAAAAAGTTCCAGTTTTGTCTTGTATGTCCATAGAACATTCTCCCAGAAGCTTTGTGGCTTGTCAACATGCAGTTTGGCAAATTCCAGTCTGGCTTTTTTATGATTTGTTTTTAACAGTGGTATCCTCCTTGGTCATCTCCCATGAAGTCCACTTTGGCTCAAACGACGACGGATGGTGCCATCTGACACTGATGTACCTTGACCTTGGAGTTCACCTTGAATGTGTTTAGAGGTTGTTCTGGGCTCTTTTGTTACCATTCGTATTATCCGTCTCCTCCGGCGGCCAGGTCCAGGGAGGTTGGCTTCAGTCCCGTGGACCTTAAATTTCTGAATAATATGTGCATCTGTAGTCACAGGAACATCAAGCTGCTTGGAGATGGTCTTATAGCCTTTACCTTTAACATGCTTGTCTATAATTTTCTTTTTAATCTCCTGAGACAACTCTCTCCTTTGCTTCCTCTGGTCCATGTTTAGTGTGGTACACACCATGTCACCAAACAGCACAGTGACTACTTGTCACCCTTTAAATAGGCCGACTGACTGATTACAAGTTTGTAGACACCTGTGATGTTAATTAGAGGACACATCTTGGTTGAACATGTCCCTATGGTCACATTATTTTCAATCTTTTCTAGGGGTACCATCATTTTTGTCCAAGCCTGTTTCATGAATTTATTTTTTAAAGTACTTCTGCTGAACCACAATTCAAAAGCACTGTCTGATTTTCATTGGTTAATTTTCACAGAATTTTTATTTATTACCACTTTTGTCAGATTCAAGTTATTTCTGTGACCATTGTGGGTTTTTCTTTCATTAACAGAGGGGTACCAACAATTTTGTCCACATCTGTATTTTCTATTCATTTTCTGCGTAGCTGTGCATTAATCTGATCAACACCTTAGGAGCAAAAAAAAAAAAAAAAAGATCAAAGTGGACAGTGGTTTTGACGCCTCATTCCTGAGCATTAAGAGTTGAAAAAGGCTTTTTGGAACACAGCAGCCCTCGTCAGCAGTTTGCCTCATTGACTAGCCAGTAGGAATTTGGCTAAAAATACACCACGATCAATATTTAAAGGCGAAACCTTGGAGGTAGCTAGTAGAGCGTTTCAATGCAGAAGCTAATCCTAGCGGTCAATAGGATACAAGGCAGCAAAATTTTTTAAAAGTGCTTGTGAAGTGCCCTTTTTTTCTCATAAATTTGTGACTTTCTGTTTGGCACAATAAGGGAAGCAGATATCTGTTCTGCTTACCTCGTTGCTAGACAAAACAGGGTATGAAAAAATTGTAACTTTTTTCAAAAAATTTGTTGATTTCTCATAGATTTGAAACTTTTTCCTGTAAATTTCCAACTGTTTTCTCCCCAAATTTTCAACTATTTTACTCATAAATCTGCAACTTTGTTTCTGGTAGATTTATGACCTTTTTTTTTTCTTTTTTCTTTTTTCAAAAATCAAACTTTTTTCTTATAAATTCAAACTTTTTTCCTCAAAAAATTGACTTTTTTTTCCAGTAAAATTTCATCTATTTTCCCCATAAATCTGCAACTTTTATTCTAATAAATTTGTGACTTTCTTATAAATTTGTAACTTTTTTCTCAAAAAAATCTGACTTTTTTCCTGCAAATTTTTAGTTTTTTCCCCATAAATCTGCAACTTTTTTCTTATAAATTTGTGACTTTTTTCTTTAAATTTGTGACTTTTTTCTTGAAAATTTCAACTTTTTCCTCATAAATCTGCAACTTCTTTCTTATAAATTTGTGACTTTTTTCTTTAAATTTGTGACTTTTTTTTCCTGAAAATTTCAACTTTTTCCTCATAAATTTGTGACTTTTTTTTTTTTACAAATTTGTGACTTTTTTTTATTTACAAATTTGTGACTTTTTTTTATAAATTTGACTTTTTTCCGGCAAATTTCAACTTTTTCCTCATAGATCTGCAACTTTTTCTTATAAATTTGTGACTTTTTTTGTTTAAATTTGTGACTTTTCCTGAAAAATTCAACTTCTTCCTTATAAATTTGTGACTTTTTTTTTTTTTTTTTTTTACAAATTTGTGACTTTTTTTTTATAAATTTGACTTTTTTCCGGCAAATTTCAACTTTTTCTTCATAAATCTGCAACTTTTTCTTATAAATTTGTGACTTTTTTCAGAAAAAAAAATATATAACTTTTTTCTGGTAAATTTTCAACTTTTCCCCCCATAAATCTACACCTTTTTGCTCATAAAATTGTGACTTTTTTTTTTATAAATTTGTGATTTTTTTTTCTCAAAAAAATCTATGACTTTTCCCCTGTAAATTTTCAACTTTTTTCCTGATAAATATGCAATTTTTTTTCCTGGTATGTTAGTGACTTCTTCATCTTCTGCAAAAATCAAACTTTTTTCTCATAAATTGTAACTGTTTTTCCCTCAAAATTGTGACTTTTTTCATGTAAATTTTCAACTATTTATCCCCATAAATCTGCAACTTTTTTCTCATAAATTTGTGACTTTTTTCTCAAAAAATCTGACTTTTTTCTTGCAAATTTTCAGTTTTTTCCCCATAAATCTGCAACTTTTTTCTTATAAATTTGTGACTTTTTTCTTTAAATTTGTTACTTTTTTCCTGAAAATTTCAACTTTTTCCTCATAAATCTGCAACTTTTTTCTTATAAATTTGTGACTTTTTTCTTTAAATTTGTGACTTTTTTCCTGAAAATTTCAACTTGTTCCTCATAAATTTGTGACTTTTTTTCTTTAAATTTGTGACTTTTTTCCTGAAAATTTCAACTTGTTCCTCATAAATTTGTGACTTTTTTTTTACAAATTTGTGACTTTTTTTTATAAATTTGACTTTTTTCCGGCAAATTTCAACTTTTTCCTCATAAATCTGCAACTTTTTCTTATAACTTTGTGACTTTTTTCAGAAAAAAAAAAAAAAACTTCTTTCTGGTAAATTTTCAACATTTCCCCCCATAAATCTACAACTTTTTGCTCATAAAATTGTGACTTTTTTTTTTTATAAATTTGTGATTTTTTTTTCTCAAAAAAATCTATGACTTTTCCCCTGTAAATTTTCAACTTTTTTCCTGATAAATATGCAGTTTTTTTTTTCCTGGTATGTTTGTGACTTCTTCATCTTCTGCAAAAATCAAACTTTTTTCTCATAAATTGTAACTGTTTTTCCCTCAAAATTGTGACTTTTTTCATGTAAATTTTCAACTATTTATCCCCATAAATCTGCAACTTTTTTCTCATAAATTTGTGACTTTTTTCCTCAAAAAATCTGACTTTTTTCTTGCAAATTTTCACTTTTTTCCCCATAAATCAGCAACTTTATTCTCAAAAATTTGTGACATTTTTCTCAAAAAAATCTATTAATTTTTTTCCTGTAAATTTTCAACTTTTCTCCCCAGGAATCTGCTTCCCCGTGTGTAAAAAGGTGCTGCGGTAATTAAACCTTGAGGTGTCCTGACAAAAGCATGTCGCAGACAGCCAGTTGTGCCTACATGTGGAGAAAAACGAGCAGAATGGGGGCTCTAAGTCTCGTCTGATTCCTGTTAAATTACCGATGGAGTAAAATGTCAGAGATGATGGGGAAAATGAAAACAGTTCAACAGTCAACCATGTTTTTTTTTAAACAGTGTTCCTCATCTTCCTCCTGCCGTGAGCTGCCAACACTCCAGGCTTGCAGGATGTTTGACCTGTTTAAACATTTCCACTAAAACCCGTTCCATTTCCTCATCCAGAATCCACATGAAGACTGTCGTCTCCTCACAGTCTCACACACAGAATCCATGCAACCCTCACGGCTTTTCACTGCTTTATGGAAGTTGCGCCTACTCTTGATTATTCTAAATCTGGAGATGTTTCTTGTTTCTGCTGCACATCCAAATCCAAAACTGCCAGCAGTGATTTTTATCCAGAAACATCTGCTTATATACAGTAAAACAAACCCAAATTTTAGAATGAAGGGAACACAGCTGGGTTAATGAGAATAAACTGACATGAAAACAGTTTTATGAAGCATATATGCAGCAGGTGATTTGTTATTTTTGGTGGTATTCACCAATTCAAAATGAGGTACAAACGTATAAATGTAAATTAGGAACAAATGCCTTTAACAACATTCAGCCACTGCTGCTGGGTGAGAAGCTGCGGGTAATGGGGGTCGACAGCTCTGTGATCTCCTGGATTACTGACGACCTGACAGGCAGGCTACAGTTTGTCCGGCTGGGCAGTGTCTTGTCTGATGTGGTGGTTAGTGATATGGGGGCTCCACACGGGACTGTGCTCTCTCCTTTTCTCTTCACCTAATACACCACTGACTTTCAGTACAACTCCGAGTCATGCCACCTGCAGAAATTCTCTGCTGACTCAGCTGTTGTTGGGTGTATAAGAGGGGGAGAGGAGCGGGAGTACAGGGCACTGGTAGACAGATTTGTGGAGTGGACCGAGCAGAATCACCTGAGACTGAACGTCAGCAAGACCAGAGAAATGGTGATTGACTTCAGGAAGAAGAGGATGCCTTCACAGCCACTACAAATTAGGGGGGAGGATGTGAAAGTAGTGGAGAACTACAAATACCTAGGTGTTGTGATCAGTAGCGGACTGGACTGGAACTCCAACACTGATGCTGCGTAAAAGAAGGGGATGAGCAGACTCTACTTTCTGAGGAAGCCAAGATACTTCAATATGTGCAATGAGATGCTGGCGCTTTTCTACCAGACCATCATTGCCAGCACTATCTTCTTCGCTGCTGTTTGCTGGGGTAGCAGTATCAGAGCCAGCAACACCAACGGACTTGACAAGATTATCAAGAAGGCTGGCTCTATAATTGGTCTCAGGCCAGAGACCTTTGAATCTGTGGACACTGAACAAACTGTTATCCATCATGGACAATCCTCATCACCCCCTCCACCACACACTGGACAGACAGCGGAGCACTTTCTCCAGCAGACTGCTACAGCTGCACTGTCGAACGGTCAGGTACAGGAAATCTTTCCTGCCACATGCCATTTCACTCTACAATAACTCACTCTGATGTCGAATTCTGGTCATAGCTATGCTGCCATACTGCACCTTGCAATCTAATTGGTACCTCACATTTCACCCTGCGCCTTATAATCCTTCTTTGTACAGTCTGTACTATCCATAGATTCATAAGGATCATCATCTATTTAACCTAGCAGTAACCTATGTAGCATATAAAGTTATCGAAGCATTTTTACTTCCCTGGGTAACTCCTTTTCTATTATGCTGTGTATTTCTGTTGGTTTGGGTCGTCTACTGTGCCATGCTGCTGTTACACTGTAATTTCCCAGTTTGAAATCAAAAAAGTACATTGATCCATCCATGTAACCAGCATCCAAATGAGTGTTGCAAGTTTACAGGGGAAAAAATTGCAATTTTTTGAGAAAAAAATGAAAATGTACAGAGAAAATAAAGTTTAAAATTTACAGGAAAAATAGTGCAAATTTATGAGGGAAAAAAAAGTCAAATTTTTGAGAAAAAAGTTGCAAATTTATGAGAAAAATAATTAAAAATTTACAGGAAAATAAATGAAAATTTATCAGAAAAAAAGGCACATTTTCGAGAAAAAGTTGCTAATTTATGAGAAAATAGTTGAAAAATTACATGAAAAAAAAGTTGAAAATTTACAGGAAAACAGTTGCAAACTTATGAGAAAAAAGTCCCAAATCTATGAAAAGAAAAAACCTTGAAAATTTACCGGGGGAAAAAAGCAAATTTACAACAAAAAAAACTCCTGCAAATTTATGAGAAAAAAAGTCACACATTTTTTTGAGAAAAAGCTGCTAATTTATGAGCAAAAAAGTATAAAATATGAGAAAAAAAAGTTTAAAATTTACAGGAAAAATGGTACAAATTTATGAAAAAAAAGTCAAACTTTTGAGAAAAAAGCTGCAAATTTATGAGAAAAATTTATGAGAAAAAAATTTAAAATTTACAGAAAAAAACTGCAAATTTATGAGGAAAAAAGTGCAAACTTTTCCGAAAAAAGTCACAAATTTATCAGAAAAAGCTGAAAATTTACAAGAAAAAAATGGAAATTTATGAGAAAAAAATTGAAATTTACAGGAAAAATGGCAAATTTATGTGAAAATAGATGCAAATTTATAAGAAAAAAGTCACACATTTTTGAGAAAAAGCTAATGATTTTTGAGGAAAAAAGTTGAAACTTTACATGAAAAAAATTGGAAATTTATGAGAAAAAAAGTCAAATTTTTGAGAGAAAAGTTGCAAATCTGAGGAAAAAAATTTACATTTACAGAAAAAATGTAAATTTATGAGAAAAAAGTCAAATCTATCATAAAAGTTGAAAATTTACAAGAAAAAATGTGCAGATTTACAAGAAAAGAGATATTGAGAAAAAGTTGCTAATTTATGAGCAAAAAAGTTTAAAATATGAGTAAATCCGGAGATAATCTGATCCGGAGATAACTTTCTGATCCGGCACACCTTTCACTCTACATATATCACGGACACATAGATCGCCCCAAAGGTCTCCCAAGTCGGCGGACAGAGCCTCTGTTTACAACAGGAGACGATACAGCAGGGAAGAGCTAGCTAGCACTCAACCGCCACCCGGTGCTAACGGAGAAACTCGACATACCGGGGAACTGAAGCGAAAACGACGCGGGTGCCGGGCTGGAGTTTAGGCGGCGTGTAAGAAATATAAGACAGAATAATAAAGAGCGATGGCAAGAACCAAGCAGACCGCCCGTAAATCTACTGGAGGAAAAAGCCCCCAGGAAGCAGCTGGCCACCAAGGCTGCTCGGAAAAGCGCTCCGGCCACCGGCGGAGTGAAGAAGCCTCACCGTTACAGGCCCGGTACTGTGGCTCTGAGAGAGATCCGTCACTACCAGAAATCCACAGAGCTGCTCATCCGTAAGCTGCCCTTCCAGCGCCTGGTGAGGGAGATCGCTCAGGGCTTCAAGACCGACCTGCGCTTCCAGAGCTCCGCCGTCATGGCTCTGCAGGAGGCCAGCGAGGCCTACCTGGTGGGTCTCCTCGTGGACACCAACCTGTGCACCATCCATGCCAAGAGGGTCACCATCATGCCCAAAGACATCCAGCTGGCCCGCCCCATCCACGGAGAGAGAGCTTAGACTTTCTGCTGCACATCCACCAACCACAATGCTCCGCACTGTGTGTCTATATATATATATATATATATATATATATATATATATATATATATTTATATTAATATGTACATATGTATACTAGCTGCTCTTGTTTTTTCTTGCCTTCTGATTGTTGCTCTGAGTGTTGCTATCCCTGTGCTGTTGCAATCCTGGAATTTCCCCATTGTGGGACTAATAAAGGCTTATCTTATCTTATCTTATCTTATCTTAAAAAAGTTGAAAAATTACGTTAAAAAAAGTTGAAATTTTACATGAAAAAAAATTTGACAGAAAAAAGGAAAATTTACAGAAACACTGCAAATTTTTGAGGAAAAAGTTACAAATCAGAAAAAAGTTGAACATTTCCAAGAAAAAATATACAAATTTATGAGAAAAAAGTCACAATTTTTTAAGAAAACGGATGAAGATTTATGAGGAAAAGAGTTGCAAATCTACTAGAAAAAGTGTAAAAAGCATATATATAATTTTTTCCATTTCTGCTTAGAATTAAGATGGCGGCAGCGCGCTCGGACGCAGCGGCCCCTCTTGGCATCAGCGAGTGTGAGAGTTTTGAGTGTTGTGATCATCCCAGACGTACATTCTGTAAAACTTACAACCGTGAGACCATATTAAACATCAAGGTACTGCACGCTGCAAGAATCGCGGCGATCGGTTGTGATTTGGACATTCTACGCCAGCATGGAATTGTGGCAGAGTCCCCGCTGGAAGCTACCCAAGAGAGGAGGAAGCGGAAGCGGAGGGAACGCAGGCAAAAGCGAGGAAAAAGGGCCGGGATCCATGCTAGGCTAAAGGCTAACCCCTCCAGACCAGCGGTACCGTCGCTTCTTCTCTCAAACGTCCGCGCCCTCGAAAACAAGGTGGACGAACTGCGTCTGCTGAGAGAAACCCGGAGAGAGTGGAGGGACTGCTGTGTGTTTATTTTTACCGAGACATGGCTCCACAGCAACATTCCTGACGAGGCCATTCAACTGGAAGATATGGCGATGTTCCGTGCCGACAGGGAAACGGCGAGCTCCGGTAAGAGCCGGGGGGGTGGGCTATGCATCTATGTTAACAAGAACTGGTGCGTTAATGCCACGTTAGTGTCTAAACCAGGGGTGTCAAACTCATTCCATGGAGGGCCAAGACCCTGTAGATTTTACCTCCACCCAGTGTCTTCAACAGTTGATTTCACTGAATTTCTTCCCACTGATTGCAAATCAATGAAAACACCTGCTGAAGACACTGGGTGGACGTAAAACCTGCAGGGTCTTGGCCCTCCATGGAATGAGTTTGACACCCCTGGTCTAAACACTGCTCTCCGTTGGCGGAGTTCCTTATTGTAAATTGTCGGCCTTATTATTTACCGAGGGAATTCAGCAACGTGTTTGTAGTTGGTGTTTACATAGCGCCGAGCCCTAATGCTAAAGCTAATGCTAAGAAGGCACTCAGGACAATGCGATCAGTGAAATCCAAACTTCACACCCAGACAGTTTTGTGGTGGTTGCGGGGGATTTTAACCACACCAGCCTAAAGACTGTGCTCCCCAAGTTTAAACAATGTGTAGACTTTAAGACCAGAGGAGAGAATATGTTGGACTTAGTGTACACAAACACAGATGCATATAAAGCGATACCCCGCCCCCATCTCGGCCGTTCTGATCGCATATCCGTGATGCTGCTGCCTGCCTACAAACCTTTATTGAAGCGCAGCAGGCCAGCAGTGAAACAAATCAGGATTTGGCCAGAGAGTGCAACCCATGCACTGAAAGACTGTTTTCATCACACAGACTGGAAGGTCTTCAAAATAGCAGCCTCCCAGGAAGACAAGACAGATGTGGAGGAGTATGCTGATACGGTCACCAGCTACATCGCGAAGTGCACAGAGGATTTCACTACAGTGAAGACCATCACTATGCGGGGTAATCATAAGCCCTGGATGACTGCAGAGGTGCGCTCGCTGCTCACAGCCAGAGATGCAGCCTTCAGAGCGAAGGACAGGATCGCCTTCCGCTCAGCCAGGTCTGCGCTTTCAAAGGGAATTAAGGCGGCAAAGCGTGCCTATGCGGAGAAAATCCAGGGACACCTCTGTGACACTAGGAACACCAAGCAGATGTGGCAGGGAGTTTGGACACTGACGGGCTTTAAGCCTAGGCAGGGGGTCGATGATGACGATGCTTCACTTCCAGACAGGCTTAATGACTTCTTTGCACGTTTTGAAGCATCAAACTCGACAATCAGAGGGAGGGCTGGCCCACCCCCACCATCGGTCGGACCGGCTTTTACCATCAACACAGTGGACACACGGAGGACCCTAACCAGAGTCAACCCACGCAAAACTGCAGGTCCAGACAACATTCCAGGACGTGTACTCCGAGACTGCGTGAGCGAGTTGGCGGATGTCCTGACTGACATTTATAACATCTCCCTGAGTCAGGCCATCATTCCCAGATGCTTCAAGACCTCTATCATTGTACCGGTGGCAAAGAAACCAGTGGTGTCCTGTTTGAATGACTATCGTCCTGTTGCACGGACACCAATTGTGATGAAGTGTTTTGAGTGGCTCGTCAAACCACACATTACAGCCTGCCTCCCTGCATCACACGACCCACTCCAGCTTGCATATCGTTCAAACCGCTCCACGGAGGATGCTATAGTCACCACCCTACACTCTGTCATCACCCACCTGGACCAGAAAGACACCTATGCCAGACTCCTGTACAATGATTTCAGTTCAGCATTCAACACCATTATTCCCCAGAGACTGATGGAGAAATTACTCCTTCTCGGTCTGAACACCGCCACATGTCTCTGGATCCTGGATTTCCTGACTGAGAGACCTCAGTCTGTCTGGGTTGGAAACAACATCTCCAAGTCTGTCACGCTGAGTACCGGATCCCCTCAAGGCTGTGTACTCAGTCCACTGTTGTTTACACTTCTAACACATGACTGTGTATCCAGACACGAGGGGAACCACATTATTAAGTTTGCAGATGACACCACGGTGGTGGGACTTATCCAGAGGGATGAGGAATCAATGCACAGGGAAGAAGCGAGAGACCTGGAGGGCTGGTGAAGGGAGAACAATCTGGTGCTCAACGTGGACAAAACGAAGGAGATGATTATCGACTTCCGGTGGTCACAGCCTGAGCATGCCCCCCTCAGCATCGGCGGCCGTTTAGTGGAGAGAGTAAAGAACATCAAGTTCCTCGGAGTGCAGATCTCACAGGACCTGACCTGGAGCAAGAATTCCTTGGAGATCAGGAAGCGGGCTCAGCAGAGACTGCACTTCTTGAGGAAACTCAAACAGGCCTCTCTCCCCATCTGCATCCTCAGGACCGTCTACAGAGGTGTGGTGGAGAGTGTTCTGACGTACTGCATTGCTACATGGTACTCCAGCTGCAGTATGTCAGACAAAAAAGCCCTGCAGAGGATAGTCAAGGGGGCGGAGAGGGTAATTGGAGTCTCCCTCCCCTCTGTCCAAGAACTTTTTCAGAACCGCTGTAGGAGCAGGGCACTGAACATTGTCAAGGACCGTTCTCACCCTCTGCATAAACACTTTGAACTTCTTCCATCTGGTAAACGATTCCGGAGCATCAGAAGCAGAACCACCAGACTGATCAACAGCTTCCTTCCACAAGCTGTCAGGATGCTGAACAGTTGACCCGGAATCTCTCATACACACTACTGCACTTACGGACATTTTGTATATTATAGTTAGTTATTCTTTTTTCCCCAAGTATGTCTCAGGGATGTGTGAATGGATGGGGGGGTGGGGGTGGGGGGGAGCTATGTGGGAATGTGTCTTAAATCATGCTGCTTCTTATATGGATGCTGAGAGAAACGCAATTTCATCTTGCCTGCACTACAGTTGTATGTACAGCAACATGACAAAGTTTGATTTGATTTGAATTGGTCCGTCAGTCGTGCTGTTCAGTTCTGTAAAATGACACAGAAGGTTTATGATGGTACTGGATGGAGGTGGAGGAGTAATTAGAGTTCACTCTTCCGTCGTAAAGGTCAAAGGTCATGCTGAGCCAAAACCCATCAATCATCACTGATGGAATGAAGAGCCGGGTCTGATTCCGGTGGTTATGTGGTCGCTTAGTTCAGCAGCAGGATGATGAGCTCAGCCTGTTATTGTCAGCATGAGGGAGTTTTAATAAGACAACAGAAGCAGAATCACGATAAGACACAGAGGAGAAAGCCCGCTGCCAGCCCCGGTGACCCCAACATGGGCGGGGCCACTGGAGCCTCGTCTGAGCTTCTTCATGGCCAGGCGCTGCACCTCGGTAGGTCTGGCCCTTTACCCAGGACCAGGGTCCTGACAGCAGAGCAGCTCCTGGCATCATCAGGACACGTAAACCCCTCCTCCGTGATAATGTGGCGATCAGCCAGCCCTCAATCCTAAACAACTCAGATCAGCATCAGGGACAGAAAATCTTGATCAGGGCGTCCCGACAGTGATGCCATGAAACGTCTGGATGGGACTTTTTTATCATAAGTTTTCAACTTTTTTTGCCCGTAGATTTGCAACATTTTTTTCCTCTAAAATGCCTAACTTTTTTCTCATCAATTTGTGGCTTTTTTCATATAAATTTGTGACTTTTTCGTATAAATTAGTGGGTTTTTTCTCATTAATTTGGGACTTTTTCTAAAAAAAAATTGCACGTTTTTCAAACAAATTTGTAAATTTTCCCTGTAAATCTGTAACTTTTTTTCTCATATTTGTGACTTGTTTTACAAAAATTTCTGACTGATTTCTCATAAATTAGCAGTCTTTCTGGTAGACTTGTCTTTTTTTGCAAAAATGCAACTTTTTTCTCATACATTTGTGACCTTTTTCTCATAATTTTCAACTTTTTTCAAATTTTCAACTTTTTTTTCTCAAAACTCTGCAATGTTTTCTGGTAATTTGAGTTTTTCCAAAATTCAGCTTTTTTTTCGTCGTATTTGTGACTTCTATCTCAAAAGTCTGTAACTTTTTACTTGTAAATTTTAAACTTTTCCCCCTTAAATATGCAACTTTTTTCCTGTAAATTTCTAACTTTTTGAATGTAAATTTCCAACTTTTTTAATGTAAATTTCCAACTTCTTTACTTGTAAATTTCCAACTTTTTTCTTGTAAATTTCCAACTTTTTTCCTGTAAGTTTCCAACTTTTTTAATGTAAATTTCCAACTTTTTTCACTTGTAAATTTCCATCCATCCATCCATCTTCTACCGCTTTTCCGGAGGTCCGGGTCGCGGAGGCAGCAGTTCAAGCAGAGAAGCCCAGACTTCCCTCTCCCCAGCCACCTGCTCCAGCTCTTCAGAGGGGATACCAAGGCGTTCCCAGACCAGCTGGGAGACATAGTCTCCCCCCCCCTCATGGATCGTCACCTTATCGTGGTGGGGGGGGTTGCGTGCCCCAGTGATCCCAGGAGCTATGTTGTCCGGGGCAATTTGCCTCTGATAGGGTCTCCCAAGACAAACTGGTCCTGGGTGAAGGGCCAGACTAAGAACGATCCAACAGACTCTCATGATAAATTGTATATCAAGGATTCAGTGTACCCCGCCCGGTATGGGGTTACCGGGGCCCCACCCTGGAGCCAGGCCTGGGGGAGGGGCTCGAAGGCTAGCGTCTGGTGGCCGGGTTTCCACCCATGGGACCCGGCCGGGCTCAGCCCAAAGGAGTTACATGGGTCCACCTTCCAGTGGGCTCACCACCTGCAGGAGGGATCATGGGGGTCCAGTGCTATGTGGATTAGGTGGCAGTCAAAGGCGGAGACCTTGGCGGACTGATCCCAAGCTTTCTTAACTGGCTTTTGTAAATTTCCACCTTTTTTCATGTAAATTTCTAACTTTTTTCATGTAAATCTCCAACTTTTTTCCTGTAAGTTTCCAACTTTTTATAATGTAAATTTCTAACTTTTTTCACTTGTAAATTTCCAATTTTTTTCTTGTAAATTTCCAACTTTTTCATGTAAATTTCCAACTTTTTTCCTGTAAGTTTCCAATTATTTTTAATGTAAATTTCCAACCTTTTTCACCTGTAAATTTCCAACCTTTTTCACTTGTAAATTTCCAATTTTTTTCTTGTAAATTTATAACTTTTTACTTATAAATTTCCAACTTTTTTCAATAAATTTCCAACTTTTTTCATGTAAGTTTCCAACTTTTTTAAATGTAAATTTACAACTTTTTTACTTGTAAATTTCCAACTTTTTTCATGTAAATTTCTAACTTTTTTCACTTGTAAATTTCCAAGTTTTTCCTGTAAGTTTCCAACTTTTTTTAATGTAAATTTCTAACTTTTTTCACTTGTAAATTTCTAACTTTTTTCACTTGTAAATTTCCAATTTTTTTCTTGTAAATTTCCAACTTTTTTCACTTGTAAATTTCCAACTTTTTTCACTTGTAAATTTCCAATTTTTTTTCTTGTAAATTTCCAACTTTTTTCCTGTAAGTTTCCAACTTTTTTTAATGTAAATTTCCAACCTTTTTCACTTGTAAATTTCCAACTTTTTTCACTTGTAAATTTCCAACCTTTTTCACTTGTAAATTTCCAACTTTTTTCACTTGTAAATTTCCAATTTTTCACTTGTAAATTTCCAACCTTTTTCACTTGTAAATTTCCAACTTTTTTCACTTGTAAATTTCTAACTTTTTTCACTTGTAAATTTCCAATTTTTCACTTGTAAATTTCCAACTTTTTTCACTTGTAAATTTCCAATTTTTCACTTGTAAATTTCCAACTTTTTTCACTTGTAAATTTCCAGTTTTTTTCACTTGTAAATTTCCAATTTTTCACTTGTAAATTTCCAGTTTTTTTCACTTGTAAATTTCCAATTTTTCACTTGTAAATTTCCAACTTTTTTCACTTGTAAATTTCCAGTTTTTTTCACATGTAAATTTCCAACTTTTTTCACTTGTAAATTTCTAACTTTTTTCACTTGTAAATTTCTAACTTTTTCATGTAAATTTCCAACTTTTTTTAATGTAAATTTCCAACCTTTTTCACGTGTAAATTTCTAACTTTTTTCACTTGTAAATTTCCAATTTTTCACTTGTAAATTTCCAATTTTTTTCTTGTAAATTTCCAACTTTTTTCACTTGTAAATTTCCAGTTTTTTTCACTTGTAAATTTCCAGTTTTTTTCACATGTAAATTTCTAACTTTTTTCACTTGTAAATTTCTAACTTTTTCATGTAAATTTCCAACTTTTTTTAATGTAAATTTCTAACTTTTTCATGTAAATTTCTAACTTTTTTCACTTGTAAATTTCTAACTTTTTCATGTAAATTTCCAACTTTTTTTAATGTAAATTTCCAACCTTTTTCACGTGTAAATTTCCAACTTTTTTCACATGTAAATTTCTAACTTTTTTCACTTGTAAATTTCCAACCTTTTTCACGTGTAAATTTCCAACTTTTTTCACATGTAAATTTCTAACTTTTTTCACTTGTAAATTTCCAACCTTTTTCACGTGTAAATTTCTAACTTTTTTCACTTGTAAATTTCTAACTTTTTCATGTAAATTTCCAACTTTTTTTAATGTAAATTTCTAACTTTTTCATGTAAATTTCTAACTTTTTTCACTTGTAAATTTCTAACTTTTTCATGTAAATTTCCAACTTTTTTTAATGTAAATTTCCAACCTTTTTCACGTGTAAATTTCCAACTTTTTTCACTTGTAAATTTCCAACTTTTTTCACATGTAAATTTCTAACTTTTTTCACTTGTAAATTTCTAACTTTTTCATGTAAATTTCCAACTTTTTTTAATGTAAATTTCCAACCTTTTTCACGTGTAAATTTCCAACTTTTTTCACATGTAAATTTCTAACTTTTTTCACTTGTAAATTTCCAACCTTTTTCACGTGTAAATTTCCAACTTTTTTCACATGTAAATTTCTAACTTTTTTCACTTGTAAATTTCCAACCTTTTTCACGTGTAAATTTCCAACTTTTTTCACATGTAAATTTCTAACTTTTTTCACTTGTAAATTTCTAACTTTTTTCACTTGTAAATTTCCAACCTTTTTCACGTGTAAATTTCCAACTTTTTTCACATGTAAATTTCTAACTTTTTTCACTTGTAAATTTCTAACTTTTTTCACTTGTAAATTTCCAAATTTTTCATGTAAATTTCCAACTTTTTTTAATGTAAATTTCCAACTTTTTTCACGTGTAAATTTCCAACTTTTTTCTTTTAAATTTCTAACTTTTTTCCTTGTATATTTCCAACTTTTTCCTTGTAAATTTCCAACTTTTTCATGTAAATTTCCAAATTTTTTCCTGTAAGTTTCCAACTTTTTTTAATGTAAATTTCCAACCTTTTTCACTTGTAACTTTCCAATTTTTTTCTTGTAAATTTATAACTTTTTACTTGCAAATTTCCAACTTTTTTCCTGTAAATTTCCAACTTTTTCCTTGTAAATTTCCATCTTTTTCATGTAAATTTCCAACTTTTTTCCTGTAAGTTTCCAACTTTTTCCTTGTAAATTTCCATCTTTTTCATGTAAATTTCCAACTTTTTTCCTGTAAGTTTCCAACCTTTTTCACTTGTAACTTTCCAATTTTTTTCTTGTAAATTTATAACTTTTTACTTGCAAATTTCCAACTTTTTTCCTGTAAATTTCCATCTTTTTCATGTAAATTTCCAACTTTTTTCACTTGTAAATTTCCAACCTTTTTCACTTGTAAATTTCCAACCTTTTTCACTTGTAACTTTCCAATTTTTTTCTTGTAAATTTATAACTTTTTACTTGCAAATTTCCAACTTTTTTCCTGTAAATTTCCAACTTTTTCCTTGTAAATTTCCATCTTTTTCATGTAAATTTCCATCTTTTTTCACTTGTAAATTTCCAACCTTTTTCACTTGTAACTTTCCAATTTTTTTCTTGTAAATTTATAACTTTTTACTTGCAAATTTCCAACTTTTTTCCTGTAAATTTCCATCTTTTTCATGTAAATTTCCAACTTTTTTCACTTGTAACTTTCCAATTTTTTTCTTGTAAATTTATAACTTTTTACTTGCAAATTTCCAATTTTTTTCCTGTAAATTTCCATCTTTTTCATGTAAATTTCCAACTTTTTTTCCTGTAAGTTTCCAACTTTTTTCACTTGTAAATTTCCAACTTTTTTCCTGTAAGTTTCCAACTTTTTTCACTTGTAAATTTCCAACTTTTTTCACTTGTAAATTTCCAATTTTTTTCTTGTAAATTTCTAACTTTTTTCACTTGTAAGTTTCCAACTTTTTTCACTTGTAAATTTCCATCTTTTTCATGTAAATTTCCAACTTTTTTTCCTGTAAGTTTCCAACTTTTTTCACTTGTAAATTTCCAATTTTTTTCCTGTAAATTTCCATCTTTTTTCACTTGTAACTTTCCAATTTTTTTCTTGTAAATTTATAACTTTTTACTTGCAAATTTCCAATTTTTTTCCTGTAAATTTCCATCTTTTTCATGTAAATTTCCAACTTTTTTTCCTGTAAGTTTCCAACTTTTTTCACTTGTAAATTTCCAATTTTTTTCCTGTAAATTTCCATCTTTTTCATGTAAATTTCCAACTTTTTTCACTTGTAAATTTCCAATTTTTTTCTTGTAAATTTCCAACTTTTTTCCTGTAAGTTTCCAACTTTTTTCACTTGTAAATTTCCAATTTTTTTCTTGTAAATTTCTAACTTTTTTCACTTGTAAATTTCCAATTTTTTTCCTGTAAATTTCCATCTTTTTCTTGTGTGACGTTTGCAAGGGTTCACACAAAGACAATGGAGCAGATGGCTCTGATCAACCAGATTTATTTTCACACACCCCAACCCCCAACCTGCTTCTGTGCTACAGAGTGGAGTGGAGGTCATTCTCCCAGACCTCCGTTTCAATCATGGTTACACACACATGGTACATCTTGCCCTAATCCTGCTAAACACTGCTGGGTCATTATAATGCAGTTATAATGACACAGCAGTATAACCCAGAAGTAACACATTTAACACACACAGTAACGTTTCAAACTGGCAAAGCATGCTGGGAAATCCCTGGCTCCCTTAAAATGGCCCCGACGTTACACTGCCCCCCCCCTGGACTGGTTTCTGTCCCCAGAAAATTCAAAGTCCACTTTCAGAAATCCAACGCGAGTCAGCCCGGTGCCAGGGCGGCATGCACGGGCCATCTGAGTCTCGGTCAGAGCATCTGGTTGGGGTAGGGTTCCGGTTTGGCCATCAGCGGGCGGATGGACACATCTGACAGCCTCTGTAGGACCACGCACAGTCCCTTCCCTGGCAGCGGGAGTCCCAGGCCCGCTCCGGCCGACTCCCACCGCTGCCAGTTCTCCCATGCGTCCAGCCTTTGCTGCGCCTGGAAAGTGGCCGCATCTTCGTCCTGCTCGCTCCGCTGCGTCGCTCCTGCGCCTCTGTGACGTCATCTGCCGGGGGAAGCATCTGCAGGAGGCGGCTTTTTTTCCCCGTCCATGCCACCTCGCTCTAATTTAGCGTTGGCGAGGGGCCAGTTTGTCGTGCGCTGTATGCGGGGCAGTACCATGCCATGTACCCTGGCTCTGTGCAGCGGAAGCCGTCCTTCCTCGCGTCGCCACGGCTGTCTCCTTCGTGCACGCGCTGCTGTGATGTGCCGTAGCTCCTCCTCCACTCGCTCTCAGCACGGTGGTTTCCTCTGATGATCAGCGCGGCAGCCAGCTCGACCTGGGCCAGGCGGTCATCCAACAGGTTCTCGCCGTTGTAGCGGGGAATCTTGGGTCGATTGCTGCTCCTAGTCGCTCTGGAATCGCCAGCCCGTCCTGCCCTGAAAAGGGCGGGAAGCGGGGCTGGTTTGCTCTGCTCCGTCCATCGCGGCGAAGCTCTCCAGGGGCCGGCGTCTCAGCTCTACACTCCGTTCCCGGCTGAGCGATGAATCGCTCCGGCCGCTGTACCTCCGCCTGGATCCTCATCTCGCTCCATATCCCACTTCTGACACCAGTGTGACGTTTGCAAGGGTTCACACAAAGACAATGGAGCAGATGGCTCTGATCAACCAGATTTATTTTCACACACCCCAACCCCCAACCTGCTTCTGTGCTACAGAGTGGAGTGGAGGTCATTCTCCCAGACCTCCGTTTCAATCATGGTTACACACACATGGTACATCTTGCCCTAATCCTGCTAAACACTGCTGGGTCATTATAATGCAGTTATAATGACACAGCAGTATAACCCAGAAGTAACACATTTAACACACACAGTAACGTTTCAAACTGGCAAAGCATGCTGGGAAATCCCTGGCTCCCTTAAAATGGCCCCGACGTTACACTGCCCCCCCCCCGGACTGGTTTCTGTCCCCAGAAAATTCAAAGTCCACTTTCAGAAATCCAACGCGAGTCAGCCCGGTGCCAGGGCGGCATGCACGGGCCATCTGAGTCTCGGTCAGAGCATCTGGTTGGGGTAGGGTTCCGGTTTGGCCATCAGCGGGCGGATGGACACATCTGACAGCCTCTGTAGGACCACGCACAGTCCCTTCCCTGGCAGCGGGAGTCCCAGGCCCGCTCCGGCCGACTCCCACCGCTGCCAGTTCTCCCATGCGTCCAGCCTTTGCTGCGCCTGGAAAGTGGCCGCATCTTCGTCCTGCTCGCTCCGCTGCGTCGCTCCTGCGCCTCTGTGACGTCATCTGCCGGGGGAAGCATCTGCAGGAGGCGGCTTTTTTTTCCCGTCCATGCCACCTCGCTCTAATTTAGCGTTGGCGAGGGGCCAGTTTGTCGTGCGCTGTATGCGGGGCAGTACCATGCCATGTACCCTGGCTCTGTGCAGCGGAAGCCTCGGTCACTTTCTCGGTCTGAAAGTGACCGAGACTCACTTTCAGAAATCCAATTTTTTTCTTGTAAATTTCCAACTTTTTTCCTGTAAGTTTCCAACTTTTTTCACTTGTAAATTTCCAATTTTTTTCTTGTAAATTTCTAACTTTTTTCACTTGTAAATTTCCAATTTTTTTCCTGTAAATTTCCATCTTTTTCATGTAAATTTCCAACTTTTTTTCCTGTAAGTTTCCAACTTTTTTCACTTGTAAATTTCCAATTTTTTTCCTGTAAATTTCCATCTTTTTCATGTAAATTTCCAACTTTTTTCACTTGTAAATTTCCAATTTTTTTCTTGTAAATTTCCAACTTTTTTCCTGTAAGTTTCCAACTTTTTTCACTTGTAAATTTCCAATTTTTTTCTTGTAAATTTCCAACTTTTTTCACTTGTAAATTTCCAATTTTTTTCTTGTAAATTTCCAACTTTTTTCCTGTAAGTTTCCAACTTTTTTCACTTGTAAATTTCCAATTTTTTTCTTGTAAATTTCCAACTTTTTTCCTGTAAGTTTCCAACTTTTTTCACTTGTAAATTTCCAATTTTTTTCTTGTAAATTTCCAACTTTTTTCCTGTAAATTTCCAATTTTTTTCTTGTAAATTTATAACTTTTTTCCTGTAAATTTCCAACTTTTTTCAGTAAATTTCCAACTTTTTCATGTAAATTTCCAAATTTTTTCATGTAAGTTTCCAACTTTTTTAAATAAAGTTACACTTTTCTTCTGGTTGTGTGTTAAATTTTTATTCCATGTAATTAAACTGTGCAGTCATCAGAGAATATAGCAAGTCCTGGCATCTTTTTTGTCCAATCAAATTGCTTGTCTGGACTTAACTGTTGATTGGAAACGACACAGCCACCCAGCCCGCCATGACACGTGTACCAGCGTCCACTGTGACTCTCAGCTGGACGGCCTGTGAACCGTCACTGTTCTGCTTTTCCTTCTCCTCTCCTCCTGAGCCAAGGTTTCCTCTCCCCCCGACCCCCGTCACTGGAGCGCCGTGTTTCCACTCAACCACAGACTGTATGTAGTTCCACAGAAATGTTCCACGGCTCCACATCTCAACTCACTCCTTCTCAGTCCACCCTGACAGGTTTATGATGTGTGGAAATTCTGACTTTAAATCAAACAGGAATAAAAAGACGTTAAAGTGGTTCTTCCTGCACTAACCTTTGTTGATCTTCCCCACCGCAGCCAGCTCCAGGTATTTCCTGTTGTCCTGTTTGCTGTAGATGCCCAGCAGGACCCCCCCGAGCTTCGGTGGCAGACGGAATGACGAGACCACGTAGATGTCGCTGAGTGTGCTCAGGGCACCCGACAGTTTCTCCACGGCCGCCATACTCTGCTTGGAGTCCTGGAGACCCAACACATCGATCACTGAGGAACGGAGCACATCAGACAAGTTTAAATTTAAAAAAAAAAAAAAAAACATCTCTCTGAGTGTCTCACTCATGTTTCAGAGAACCGGGTTACTTCCTGAACCCAGGAGGCCATTTGCTGTTTTTCAACAAGGGGGATGGGGGAGGGGGGTATTCATCAGCTTAGCATGAGGTGCAAGTGTATAAATGTAAATTAGGTGCAAAGCTATGATGAAAGATGACAATTTAAATTATTAAAAGTTGCAAATTACAAGTTAATTACCCAGAAAAAAAAATGTCACTGGCATTCAGAAGAGTGTTGCAGATTTGGTGGTTGTGGACTGGTGAGCGGAAGGCCGACAGACAGTGTTGGGCAAGTTGCTAAAAAACAGCAACTAATTACAGTTACTAGTTATTTCTTTTCAGAAGTAATTGAGTTACCAATTACTGCATGATTAAAGTAAGTAGTTACTTGAAAAAGTAACTTTCACGTTACTTTAAATGCATACTTAAATCATCTTGCACACATTGCAAGCTAATTAAATTAATGGATTACATTAGCGGCTTGTTATCGTCAGGCTGAAGACAGACCATTTCAGACAGAGCTTCTAGAACATGTTCCGTCTGCTGTATCCTGCTTTGAGAGCTCTGATTGTGGGAAAAATCTGAAGAAAATCAACATGACGTTGCCGGTAATTTCCTCATTTTGGAGTGAGAAACAGGGTTTGTGGAGGGAGAGAGAGGGAAAAAGAGTGAGAATCACCTCAAAAGAGTGAGTTGGCAACACTGCATAAAGCTGTCAATGTTTCTTACCTTTATATTATGGATTAATCTGATGAAAAAGTGTCCATTATCCACAGTCCACATGTTTGTGTCACGTGCACTGACTCTGCCTGTCTTCCTAGAAGAGAGGGCACCTTTTGTCCCCTTTGCAGTTTTCTCCCGCACCCTTGAGGGAGACCCTGAACCACACCTGGGATTCTACAGCTGCTCTGCATCACCTCAGTACACAGCAGCCTACTTAAGATCGCTCAACCCAGTGTTCCTGGCCATTTGGCCAGTGGGCTTTAGCATGTGTGGACTGTTTTGGTGTAGTGCTATTTTTGACCAGTGCACCAGGCTTCAGCTTTTTCAGGCCTGGTTAGTGCCTACGCACTTTAGTGTGTTGTTAATTCTGTTAAAGGAGCGACTGTATGGGTTCTCTGCTTTTTCTTTTGCTTCACTTTTCTCCTGTTTTGTGGTGAGCCAGGTAGGCAAGTTTTTGTACTTTGAGTTTCACTAGGGTAGTTTTCTTTTCTAGAAAGTGTGGGGGTTTTGTTTGTTATTTTGGCCTTGGAGAACCCTGAAGCTTTTGTCATCTCCTCCTTAGTTGACTTATCTTTTCTGTTAGTTTTTTTTCTACTTGTAAATAAATTTTCACTTATTATTTGGCAACCAACAGTCCCTTTTTGTTTAACTGAGTGTGTTTTGTGCTGCAACCAAGTGTTATGCTACTTCCTTTTGTTACCCTGAGCATTTTTGTTTAATAAGGTCGTAACAGTCTGCTGCGACAGAAACATGATCCAGTCCTTCAAATTCCTTTTGGAGATCAAAATCCATTTTTGAATAATCTTTATCCAGGTAGCAGGTCAATGTGTTTTAACTTCAGTGGGTCACAGTCTCAGCTGTCTGATGGAAAGTCACTGTTATCAGATCTTCATTCTGGAACGACATATCTGGTAATCAGTTGGTTTAATTCTTGCTGGGTTACAAACTGTCCAGATGCATACCTGTGCTTGAAATCCAGCTGTGGCTGTTGGGACAAGAGTATTTCCACTTTACATGCAGCCATGGCTGTTCAGATAGCGTAGAATAGATCCACTGACACTGTTAGTTGTCAGCATAGCTAGCCGTTACTTAGCACTAGCTTTGTCTGAGCTTTGTTGCTGTTTTCAGGCACTTCTCAAGATTGCAGTAGGTCTCAACTGCCACTTTAGCTCGCAACTCATCAATATGCTTTTGTCTTTAACCGCAATAAAGGAAAAAATAATCTGTCTATTTCCACAAAAACAAAGTAGCTTCATCTTTTCCTCAGCTCAGTAATTAAGACTCAGGCACTTTGCAGCATGTCACGTCAACTGATGGCTCATCTCAGCTATGGTAGGGTCAGTTTGTATATTCATTTATTTGCGCTAAAAATATCTATCATATTAATAAAATGAGTAATGAGCAACACATCTGATCAAATTTCAGTAACTGTAATGCATTACTGAATTTTTAAACAGTAATTGCATTACACTTTACATGGATCGGAGCATCATCTGCAGTGATGCAGACATTGTACTGGTTTGTCGTGGTGAAGAGGGAGCTGAGCTCTCAGGCAAAGCTGTGGATTTACTGGTCAATCTATGTTCCTACCCTCACCTATGGTCATGAGCTTTGGGTAATGACTGAAAGAATGAGATCGCGGATACAAGCGGCTGAAATGAGCTTTCTTCGTAGATTGCTGGACTCACCCTTAGAGATAGTGTGAGGAGCTCAGTCATCCAGGAGAAGCTCAGAGTAGAACCACTGCTCCTCCACATTGAAAGGAGCCAGTTGAGGTGGTTTGGGCATCTGATCAGGATGCCTCGTGGACGCCTCCCACTTGAGGTGTTTCAGGCACGTCCCACTGGGAGGAGACCCCGAGGCAGACCCAGGACTCACTGGAAAGACTATGTCTCCCAGCTGGTTTGGTAACGCCTTGGTATCCTCTCTGAAGAGCTGGAGCAGGCGGCCGGGTGGAGAGAAGTCTGGGCTTCTCTGCTGGAACTGCTGCCTACATGACCCAGACCTCCGGAAAAGCGGTAGAAGATGGATGCATTACACAACAGGTGACTGCAAAAGTAGTGGCATTTCAGTAACACGTTACTGTAACGTGCTACTCTCAATGATGCCGACAGATAACATAGCAGTGTTTGCCCCACCCTCCTTAATCCCACTGTAGTGCCCTCGAATTAGGCTCTTAACCCTTTGAGTGTGTGAATTTGCGTGCCTCTAGTGGCACAGCGCGGCACTGCGCCTGTCATCTCACTCTGACATGATCGCTGCATCGGGGATTTGTACTGATTTGTACTGATTTGCCAGTTTCAAAAGGTGGCAGACATCCGTTGGAGGACTCAATGGATGACACGTAATACACCAAAGAAGAAGAACTCCTCATTTCCCTTTCCTGTTTTTAGCATTTTAGCCCAGAAAGCTAATACAGTATGTCCGTGATCAGTCACCATCACTTTTATTGGTTTTGTACATGGAAAATAGCCGCGGGATACAAATGAAATTTATGTGGGATAATCATAAGACTTTGTAGATGTAGTAGAGACTTTAAATGACCGACAGTACACAAAATAACAACCATGATGGGTGAAAACGCAGCGACCATGCCAGCCAGCCCCCCTTTGTCAAAAGTAAGTGAGAATTTTCCGGATTTTTGGTGGGGGTTTTTTATATTGTACTGATTTCTTGTTCATATACATTAAGATAAGATGATGAGGTACCGCTGTACAAAAAACGGCATCAAAAGACTGAACCATTCTTTGTGTAAATACGTCCAAAGTCCAGTTTTGACTGAGTTATGGAATTTAAAGAGGTGCTGCGACATTATGCAAAGTAGATGCATAAATTTATTCCTATCTAAACTTTGGATCATATTTTCCAGCTTTCTAATTGACAGTAAGCCATTATCTCTTACCACTTTCAAGTTATAGCCTTGGAAATCTGAACTACTTTATTGACAAAAAATATTTACCACTCTTGACCACTAGGGGTTATGTCACAATTCGGCAACAAACACACTCAAAGAGTTGACCCCAACTGCTCCAGTGGAGCTGCTCGGTGGCCACAGGAGAGGTTGCCTCTCAATGAACCTTCCCTGTATAAATTCAAGATTCAAAGATTTTATTTGTTAATACTACTGTAGAGACTGGGTTAATCATCTCAGACTGGATGCAGAGGGTAAACAGAGAAGGACAATGGCTATGGAGATTATGGTGAGGTAGCAGGAAGAAGGAGTTGGGGGGAGAAGGGATGAATGTATTGTGATGTGAGATGTCATGCAGATGTGAGATGGGCGGTGGGTATAAAAGGAGAACCCATGGTGTATTGAGATACTCTTTCTGTGTATGACTGATGTGAGAGTGAATAAAATCGTCTGCTGCATAAATCAGTCTTGTTATTTACACTCTCCACACTGGTGACCCCTTGACGAATTATGGAACACGAGGCAAGAACCCCGGAGTCGGCCCGGACGGGAAGCCCCAGCGACACGGCAAGTATCCCAGAGACGGCCCGGACGGGAACCCCCAGCAACGCGTGCGCTGTTTCGGTCAAACTACCGGACTTTTGGCTGCATGACCCACGGTCTTGGTTCCACCACACCGAGGCTCAGTTCGCCCTCCGGGGAATAACGGCAGACGACACCAAATATTACCATGTGGTCGCAGCGCTGGACGCTCGCACATCTCAGCAGGTAGCGAGCCAGCTCCAACAGCCTCCAGTCCATGACAAATACGGGACTCTCAAGGCCGCGCTGACCCGGCGCTACACGCTCTCAGACTGTGAGAGAGCAGAGAGGGTCCTGAGGCGCTCCGAGTTAGGAGATGGTTCGGCAATCGAACTGATGAAGAAGATGTTGGCGTTAATGGGCACGGACGACGGGCATTTTCTGTTTGCCCACCTTTTCCTCCGGAACCTCCCAACAGAGGCGAGAGCGGTTCTTGCCAATTCGCCGTTGCTGGCCGCGCGTGACTACCGTGCGCTAGCCCAGGAGGCAGATCGGATCATCCTCACCACCAGAGCCCTCACAGTGAACGCGGCGGCGTCGGAACCCAGCGAGACGACCAGCGGAGGCGAGGAGCCGCCAACGGTAGGGGCAGCGGAGGCCAGGAAGCGCCAGAGAGACACGCTCTGCTTCTACCACCTCCGCTTCAGAGAGAACGCACGCAGATGTGCGCCACCGTGCCAATTCAAGCGCTCGGGAAACGGCAAGGCCGGCAGTCGGTAACAGCTGCGACCACCGGTGAAGAGAACAAGCTGCTCTACGTGACGGACTCGCGCTCGGGTAGACTGTTCCTCGTAGACACCGGAGCCCAGAGGAGCACCATCCTGCCGTCCTATGCCGACCGGCTAGCAGGACCTAGCGGCCCCGGGCTGGTAGCAGTAAACGGCTCGGACATTAAGATTTTTGGTGAGAGAACACTGACTTTATCCCTACATGGCCGTATGTACGAGTGGACTTTTGTCATAGCGGCACTGAGTTTCCCAATCCTGGGAGCTGATTTTCTGTGTGCACATGGGTTGCTAGTCGTTGTAGCTAACAGGCGCCTGGTTAATGCACTGTCTTTTGATTCTCTCCCCTGTACAGCTCGAGGGGCTGGGCCAATAACACAAGCCAACATCACATCTCCAGGCGGTAAGTTTCACACACTGCTCACTCAGTTCCCAGCACTCACGGTCCCAACGTTTTCGGCGGCCATCGCTAAACACGGGGTGGAACACTTTATCACCACCACCGGGCCGCCCGTTTTCGCATGACCTCAGCGCTTAGACGCAGCTAAACTGGCCATAGCGCTCGAGGAGTTTGCCAACCTGGAAAGGTTGGGCATTATCAGGAGATCAAACAGCCCATGGGCATCCCTGCTACACATGGTCCCTAAGTCCAAGGGATTGTGGCGACCGTGCGGAGATTTCCGCAGATTGAATAATGCCACAGTGCACGACCGCTACCCGATTCCCTATATTCAGGATTTTTCCGTTCACCTCGCCGGAGCACGCATTTTTTTCTAAAACAGACCTGGTCCTCGGTTACCACCAGGTCCCAATGCGCGCGCAGGACATACCCAAAACAGCGGAAATAACTCCGTTTGGCTTGTTTGAGTTTTTACGCATGCCCTTCGGATTAAAAGGAGCGGCACAGACATTCCAACGTATGATGGATGCAGTGTTGCACGATCTCCTGTTTGTGTTCATCTACCTCGATGATATCCTGGTGGCCAGTGCATCCGAGGACGAACACGTAACCCACCCTCAGGACGGTTTTCCGGAGGTTGGAGGAGCACGGGTTAATAATCAACCCGGCAAAATGCCAGTTCGGCGTGACGGGGATTGACTTTTTGGGGCACCGCGTCTCACTGGAGGGAGCGATACCCTTGCCCGAACAAAGTGCGCGCCATGGCGAATTTTCCCCGGCCTCAGACAGTCAGGGCGCTGCAAGAATTTTTGGGGATGGTTAACTTTTATAACCGGTTCCTCCCCTGCACAGCTCAACTCATGCAGTCATTATACGCCGCGCTCAAGAAACGGAAACCCGCGGACAGAGTCGAATGGACTCTGAAGAGAGAGCAGGTGTTCTCTGAGGTTAAAACAGCCCTGGCAAATGCCACACTGTTGGCACACCCAGACCCGGCGGCCCGGATACGCTCACTACCGACGCCTCGGACGTGGCCATAGGGGCCGTCGTGGAGCAACGTGTCGCCGGTTCCTGGCAGCCGCTCACTTTTTTCAGCAGGGCTTTGCGAGACAGTGAGAGTAAATACAGCACGTTCGACAGAGTTGCTGGCTCTCCACCTGGCCATACGCCACTTCCAGTTCTGGCTAGAAGGGCGCAGCTTCACCGCGTTCGTGGACCACAAGCCACTAACATTCGCAATGGCCAAGGTTTCGGAACCATGGTCGGGCCGGCAGCAGAGACAGCTGGCCGTGATCTCGGAGTTTACGACCGATATTCAGCATGTGTCGGGTAAACTGAATGTGGTGGCGGACTGCCTCTCGCGCGCAGTAGTGGCCCTGGTCTGCGTGGGGATAGATTATACAGCTATGGCCGCAGAGCAGATTGGCAATACGGACGTGTGCGCGCTCCAGTCTGGACCAACAGGGTTAAGGCTGGAGAGCAGAGTACTGCAAGATGGCAAGCCCCCCCAATCTGCAACGTCTCCACAGGACACCCACACCCGGTGGTCCCAGTTGCTTGGCGCCGCCACGTGTTTGAGTCAGTTCGCGCTCTGGCGCACCCAGGGGTGCGCACGTCAGTCAAAATGGTGGGAATGAAGTTCGTGTGGCCAGGCCTGCACAAACAAGTGAAAGAGTTGGCTGCAGCCTGCATAGTGTGCCAATGAGCCAAAGTACACAGACACACAAAGGCTCCTTTGGAGCCGTTTCGTATCCCGGCTAAGAGGTTCGACCATGTTCACGTGGACCTCATGGGCCCCCTCCTGCCATTGCAGGGGTGCACACACCTTCTGACAGTGGTGGACCACACCACACGCTGGCCAGAAGCAGTCCCGCTGGTAGCAACCACGTCCACGGACGTGGCGGGCGCTTTTTTGACGACATGGGTGGCGCGTTTTGGAATCCCGTCGGACATCACGTCCGATAGCGGCCCTCAGTTTGTTTCAGATCTCTGGTCCGCGATGGCCCGTAGCCTGGGTGTTGCAATTCATCACACAACCGTGTACAACCCACAGGCCAATGGGTTATGCAAGCGTTTTCAGAGGTCACTGAAAGCAGCGCTCGGGGCTTCGCTGGCGGTTACAAATTGGGTAGACCGATTGCCGTGGGTTTTATTGGGGTTGCGTTCTGCACCAAAAGAGGATTTAGAGGCTTCCCCGGCGGAGCTTGTTTTTTCTCAGCCACTGTGGCTGCCCGGGGAATTTTTGCCAGATAATCCTGCACCGGACAACTGCCCACCTCAGCGTTTGCAGCATAGTGCAGACACAGGAACGCTGCCGGGCCCGGCCCACCACTGTTTTCCACACGCTTTTGTGTCAAAAACTTTGAAGAACGCGGCGTTCGTGTTTGTCAGGCATGATGCCCACCACCCTCCATTGCGCCCACCCTACTATGGCCCGTTCAGAGTGCTGGAAACAGGGGACAAACATTTTTTGTTAGACTTGGGGGGTCGTCGGGAGAAAATATGCATAGACAGACTTAAGCCCGCCTTTGTCGTGGCGGACGAGCAAGCGCTGTTGGCTCAGGCCTCTCAGCGTGGAAGACCCCCACTGAGAACTCCCCAGGTAAACGATTCATCAGAGCAGCCACACGGGCAAGTCGAAGGTTTCACCCCCCTCGCCATGGCCCACCCGCAGACAGACCCACCCCCAGGAGCCCCCCCGCCGGCACAGCAGTGCCACGGAGGCGGTAAACCCCCGTTACAGCAGATATGGGAGGAGACTGAAGCCAAAAGGACGTGAGGACTGAGATTCTGGGGGGGGGGGCGGTGTAGAGACTGGGTTAATCATCTCAGACTGGATGCAGAGGGTAAACAGAGAAGGACAATGGCTATGGAGATTATGGTGAGGTAGCAAGAAGAAGGAGTTGGGTGGAGAAGGGATGAATGTATTGTGATGTGAGATGTCATGCAGATGTGAGATGGGCAGTGGGTATAAAAGGAGAACCCATGGTGTATTGAGATATTCTTTCTGTGTATGAGAGAGTGAATAAAATAAAATATAATCGTCTGCTGCATAAATCAGTCTTGTTATTTACACTTTCCACACTACTATACATACAGGACTTACAGGAGAATTGAAATGGCGTTTCTCTCTTCAGTGGGTGTGCAGTAATGCTACTCATAGTGCAAATGGCGACAAAAGATAGACCCAGACATCCCACAGAGCAAATAAAGAAACAATGAAACCCAGCAATCCTATATGCAGAAAAGTAGAGCAGCAATACCTCGTAGTTTCAAGATTGATGTGGTAGTGTAGGTGCAGATGGTGACAGATAGGACTGCATATGATCAATATTACAATAACAGATAGCAGCAGATATGGCATTCGTGCAAATGGTTGCAGTAAAGTGCAGAGACATACAGCAGCAGATGTATTACTGTTGGTGTGCCAGTCTTTCTGTGCTAACAGCTGAGGTGGTTATTGTGCGGTGAGTGCATTACGGTCAGGGGATGGGGGATGGACAGAGTTCAGGGTCCTGATGGCCTGATGAACAAAGCTGAAGAGGGCTGAAGAGGGAGTGTGAGGGTTGGGAGATGTCGCCTGCAATGTTGATGGCTCTGCAGCTGAGGCGGGTGAGGTAGATGTCTGGGGGGGGGGGGCACCGATGATCTTGCTGGCTGCTTTCGCGTTGTAGTGTCCTCCGGCAGGAGGTGGTGCAGCTTCTGTACCACACTGTGATGTAGCTAGTGAGGATGCTCTCAATGGTACTGCGGCAGAATGAGCACATGATGGGGGTGGAACTCGTGCTCTGTTCAGTTTGCGGAGGAAATGGAGGTGAGTTTGGGCCTTCTTGGCCAGTGATGTGGTGTTGTTGGACCAGGAGAGGTCCTCAGAGATATGCACCCCCAGGAACTTAGTGCTGCTCACCCGCTCCACAGCTGCACCATCAATGATCAGAGGGAGGTGCTGTGTGTGACCCTTCCCCTAAAGTCGACCACAGTCTCCTTGGTTTTTCCCACGTTCAGGAAGAGATTATTGTCTCTGGACACCACTGGACCAGTGGCTCACCTCAATTCTGTAGTTGGCCTCCCTCGTTGTTGGTGATGAGGCCCAAAATGCCGTCGTCGTCCGCAAACTTGATGATGTGGTTGGTGCCTGTAGGCTGGTACACAGTCATGGGTCAGCAGGGTGAGAGCAGCGAGCTGAGCACGCATCCTTGTAGAGCCCCTGTGCTCAGTGTGATGGTCCTTGGAGGTGTTGCTACCGACCCGCACATTCTGTGGCCTCCCCTGTGAGAAAGTCCCAGCATCAGTTACAGAGACAGCCTTTTGAGTCCCCAGGTGTCTGAGTTTTTGTATCAAGGTGCTGGGGGATGATTGTGTTGAATGCTGAACTGAAGTCCAAGAACAGCATTCACACACAGGAGTTCCTTTGAGTCCAGGTGGTGAGGACTGGATGGGTGCAGCAGTGATGGCACTCTTCTTTGGTCTGTATGCAAACTGAGATGGGGTCGTGGGAGGGAGAGACGATGGCACTTGATATTCTGCATGAACCAGGCGCTCGAAGCATTCATTATGATGGGGGTCAGTGCTACGGGCTGGTAATCGTTGTAGCCGGATAGGATGGGCTTCTTTGGGACTGGTATTATGGTGGCAGTTTTGAAACATGTGGGAACAAAAGCTTGACTCAGGGAAATGTTGAGATGTCGGCCAGGACCATTCTTGAGCTCCTCTGCACAGCCCTTCAGAACGCGGCCCAGTATGCTTGTCTGGTCCAGCCTGCCTTGCGTGGGTTGATCCTGAAGACGGGTCCTCTTCACGCTAGCTGGATCCAGACTTATGGCCTGCTCATCTGGAGGAGGAGTGGTCTTCTGTGCTGATGTGCTGTTTTGTGCTTCAAAGTGGCGAAGAAGTCATTTAAAGTTGTTAAGCAGTGCGATGTCACTCGCACAAGTCTGAGGTGGAGGTTTGTAGTTGGTCAGGGTCTGTATGCCACACCAGAGGGAACGTTCATCTCTGGTGTTGCTGAAGTGGCCGGATATTTTCTTGCTGTGCTATCATTTTGCCTCCTTGATGCCACGGGACAGGGTGGCCCAAGCTGTTGTTAGTCTTGCAGTGTCACCAGCCCTGACGGCTGCATCCCAAGCCCTCAGGAGCCTGTGGACCTCTGCTGTCATCCATGGCTTTTGGTTAGCACGAACGGTGATGGCTTTATAGTGAGTGACATCATCAATACATTTAGCTATGTATGCTATAATTACCTCAGTGTACTCCTCTTGGTTTGTGTGTCCATTGTGAATGGCTGCATGCTTGAAAGTGTCCCAGTCTGTAGTACTGAAGCAGTCTTTCAGAGCATCCTAGGCCCCCTCTGGCCACACATGTATCTGCTTTTTTGTTGGTCTGATTGTTTTCACTCTGGGTTTGTATGCCGGCCTGAGCAAGATGGTGATGTGATCAGAGAGACCCAGGTGGGGAAGAGGGGAGGTTCTGTATGCTTTCTTGTGAGTTGTGTACACCAGGTTCAGCAAATTGTCTCCTCTTGTTGAAAAGTCCACATGTTGGTGTAGTTTTGGTAGGAGGGCCTTTAAATATGCATGGTTGAAGTCTCCTGCTGTGATGAGGAACCCATCTGGATGTGTCGTTTGTGTCTCACTGATGGTCTGATAGAGTTCCTTTAGTGCTTTGCTCCTCTCACCGATGGCAGTGGGCGAGGCATACATGGCGGCTAGTAGGACAGATGAAAATTCTCTTGGAATGTAAAAGGTTTGGCACTTGATGATCATAAACTCCACCAATGGAGAACAGTGTTTATGCACAACAGTTGCATCACAGCACCAAGCGTGATTGATGTAAACACAGACAAATCCACCTCACGTTTTCCCTCCTTCCTTGAACACACTGTCAGCATGGTAGCATGTTAGACCTGCTAACTGAATGGCAGAGTCCGGTATATTTTTTTGTGTGGCTGTGTGTACTTAGTTGATCCCCAGAGGGGAAATTCAGGGCATCCACCTAGATGGATGAAGCAACCACGGTACGGCACCATCCCTTCACCATTCACACACACATTCACACCTAGGGACAATTCAGAGTCTCCAATTAACCTATGTTTTTGGCCTGTGGGAGGAAACCGGAGTACTCGGGATAAACCCACACAGAATCGGGGAGAACACGCAAACTCCACACAGAAGGGTCACTGATGGTCAGAATCAGAATCACACACACATTCACACCTAGGGCCACTTCAGAGTCTCCAATTAACCTAACACATGTTTTTGGCCTGTGGGAGGAAACCGGAGTACTCGGGATAAACCCACACAGAATCGGGGAGAACACGCAAACTCCACACAGAAGGGTCACTGATGGTCAGGGGGTGGGATCGATCCTGTGACCTTCTTACTGTGCTGCCACTGTGCTAACCACTGCACCACCGAGCTACCCCATATATTCATCGCTTCCGGCGCCACACAAGTAGGCTGCCTTTTAGCAACAGCGGATCAATTTCTGCCTATTTCTATTTACTATCTGGCTCTCTTGCCAATCTTTCTGATCCAGAAAGATTGTTCCATTCAAAAGAGTGTTCGATTCGAACACGTAGATCACCCAAATGTCTCCTCAGCCAGCGGACGGAGCCACTGTTTCTTGCAGGAGGCAGTACAATAGAGACTAGCTGTTAGCACTTAACCGGACCACGATGCTAACGCAAAAACTCGACATACCGGGAGAAATAAGACGGAAGCGGCGTGGATGTCGTGCTGGAGTAAGACGGCGGGCGAGGAATATAAGGTACAGACCTGTCCTCCCATCCATTATTATGGGGAATGTTCGATCACTACTCAGTAAGACTGATGAGCTAGCAGCTATCTCCCGCTACGAGAGCGTCTTCAGAGAGATTAGCTTGATGTTGTATACTGAGACGTGGCTAACAGAACTAGCAACAGATGCTAACCTCAAACTGGAGGGTTTCCACGCAATACGGGCAGACCAGACACCAGACAGTGGGAAGGCAAGGGGCGGAGGAGTGATAATGTATGTCAATAACAACTGGTGCAGACCGGGACATATCACAGTTAAGGAACAGCACTGTAGCAAAGACATCGAGTTGCTAGCTGTTAGCATGCGGCCTACATATCTCCCAAGGGAATACTCACACATGATCTGCATTGTTATTTATGCAAATCCGACGGCGAACGCTGGGACAGCGCGTGACGTCATCCACTCAGTAACTGGCAGGCTGCAGACAGAACACCCAGATGCTCTTCTCCTCATCTCAGGTGATTTCAACCATATTTCACTGTCCCCCATTCTACCCACGCTCACCCAGTATGTCACATGCCACACTAGAGACAATAAAACACTGGACTTATTTTATGCAAATACTAAGGAGGCGTACACCTCATCACCACTCCCCCCACTTGGGAGATCGTATCACAACTTGGTTCATCTCCTGCCGGTGTACAAACCCCTAGTACACAGACAACCTCCGGTCATGCGCACGGTGAAGTTATGGTCTGAGGAGGCAATGGACGCGCTAAAGGACCGTTTTGAAATCACTGCCTGGGAGCAGCTCTGCGATCCACATGGTGAGGACATCGATGGCCTCACTCACACCATCACGGACTACATCGGCTTCTGTGTGGACAACACCGTACCCACCAAGACCATACGGTGTTGCTCGAACAGCAAACCCTGGATCAACCCTGAGATAAAAACACTTCTGAGAGAGAAGAAGAGGATCTTCAGGTCGGGGAACAGGAAGATGCTCAAGTCCGTACAGAGGGAGCTGAGGAGGAAGATCAGAGAAGGCAAGGACAGCTTCAGGAAGAAGATGGAGGACAAGCTGCAACAGAGTGACATCGGCGGGGTCTGGAGAAACCTTAAAACCATCTCTGGGCTCCAGAATACCTCCCCCCAGGCCACGGGGGGGGGGGGGGGGCAGGGAGTGGGCGAACAATCTGAACCTGTTTTTTAATAGGTTTGACCAATCGCCCTCCCTCCCGACTGCACAACAACCACTGCTGCCTCTAAAGTCATCGAGACCTGCTGTCTACACCCCACTCCATCAACACCCCCCCACTCCTAGCACACAGCCCCCCAACCTGACCCTCACTAAGACCCAGGTGACGACGGAGCTGAGGAAGATCAAGGCGAGGAAGGCCTCGGGACCGGACGGCATCAGCGCAAAGCTCCTCAAGTCCTGTGCAGACCAGCTGTGTGGGATTGTGGAGCACATCTTCCACCTGAGCCTCAAGCTGGGGAGGGTACCACAGTTGTGGAAAACATCTTGTGTGGTACCTGTACCAAAGACTTCCCACCCCAAAGATCTGAACAGCTACAGACCAGTGGCCCTGACGTCTCACATGATGAAGACCCTGGAGAGACTGCTCCTTGCTCACCTCCGCCCCCTGGTGGGACCAGCAATGGATCCACTCCAGTTTGCCTACCAGCATGGCACTGAAGCGGAGGATGCAGTGATCTTCCTCCTTCACCGTTCTCTGTCCCACCTGGAGAAGCCCGGGAATGTGGTGAGGATCATGTTCTTTGACTTCTCCAGTGCTTTCAACACCATTCACCATTCACCATGGGCTGCACGGTGGCGCAGTGGTTTAGCACTGTGGCAGCACAGTTTTACCCTCGGCCGGGGGATCGCGGGGATCATGAGGTCGTGGGTTCGATCCCAGCCCCCGACCAACAGTGAGCTGTGTGGAGTTTGCATGTTCTCCCCGTGTTGCGTGGGTTTACTCCGGGATTTCTCCGGTTTCCTCCCGCATACCAAAAACATGTAGGTTTAGGGCGCTCGCGCACGCAGTGACCGGCAGCCGGTGGTTTGTCACCAGACTGCAAACCAAGTCTACCTACGGGTACAAATAAGTAACAAACAAAAAAAAAAAAAAAAAAAAAAAAAAAAAAAAAATTCAATCGATGATCCTGAAGGACAAGCTGCTGTGCGCAGGGGTGGACCAGCACCTGTCATCATGGATCCTGGACTACCTCACAAACCGGCCACAGTTTGTGAGAACCCGAGATTGTGTGTCTGACACGATCATCGGTAGCACGGGGGCCCCCCAGGGAACGGTTTTGGCTCCCTTCCTGTTCACCCTTTATACTGTCGGCTTCTCACACAACACAACACACTGCCATCTACAGAAGTTCTCTGATGACTCTGCGATCATCGGCCTCATCTCCAACGGAGATGAAACTGAGTACAGAGGACTTATCCAGGACTTCGTGGACTGGTGCCATCGGAACTGCCTCCAGATCAACGCGAGGAAAACTAAGGAACTGGTGGTGGACTGCCGCAGGCAAGGACAACCTACAGCACCAGTAAAACATACAGGGAACAGACATTGAGATGGTGACATCCTACAAGTACTTTGGTGTTCATCTGAACAATAAACTAGACTGGTCACACAATACCGACACACTCTACAAGAAGGGGCAGCGCAGGCTGTTCCTACTGAGGATGCTCACGTCTTTTGGTGTACAGGGGGCGCTGCTGAAGACATTCTATGACACGGTGGTGGCATCAGCCATCACTTTTGGAGTGGTCTGCTGGGGCAACGGCATTACAGCAGCCGATAGGAAGAGACTGAACAAACTGATCAAGAAAGCCAGATCTGTCCTGGGGCAACACCTTGACCCAGTGGAGGAGATAGGAGAGAGAAGGATGGTGGATAAACTGTCATCTCTGCTGGAGTCCGAGTCCCACCCTATGCAGGACATATTGAACGCACTGAGGAGCTCATTTAGCAGTAGACTACATCATCCTAGGTGAGCAAACCAAGAGGTTTCGCAGGTCCTTCCTACCTACGGCTGTCAGACTGTATAACGTAAGCAGGGCTGCTCGCAGAGATAGCAAAAATAAAAACGTGATGACCTAATAGTATTGAATGCAAAAGATGCAACAGACTTACACAAATGGTCCCCTCCAGTATACAACTAGGACAATATCAGTCGCTACGGAGGGTGACAATATGTATGGGTACATATTCATACTATGTAGGATAACTAAGTAGACGGTGATGCTGTTTATTCCATCTTGCTACAATGCTCCGCACTTTGTTTATATATTTATGTGTACGTATGTATATCCACTGCTATTATTTATATTTTTCGTATCTTCTTAATTATTGCTCTGAGTGTTGCTATCCCTGTGCTGTTGCAATCCTGGAATTTCCCCATTGTGGGACTAATAAAGGCTTATCTTATCTTATATTGTCATTTAACCATGTTTACGTAAATATAAAACCACAGCAGTTCCGCGTATCACGTTGCATAGTTGTCATGATCTGTATGTGGTCTATTTTGTTGTCTAGTGAGTGTACAGTGTCCAGAATGAGGGAAGGAATCGGGAGTCTTTGTGGGCTAGCCGTTAGCTTTGTTCAGATACCTCCGCATTTACCTCTTTTTTGTTGCCGCTGACACCGTCTACGGTGTCTCCAGTTGAGATGAGACACAGCAGTTGAGTCCGGGGGTGTGGAGGTCTGGTGGAGAAGACCTAGGCCACGGAGTTTCACTATAACGCTCTGATCCATGTTTGGTCATATTACTTATCTCCAGAAGGCTGTGGCAACTGTAGCTTGTGCGCAGCATCATATATGTACATTAAACACATGAATATATACTACACATTCACGCGCCACCAAGTGGTGGTGGTGGTTTAAAAAAGTAAATGTATCAAAAAAATGTTGAAAAGTTACAAGAAGAAGGTTAAAAATTAACGACGGAAAAAATTTTGAAATTTTACAAGAGAAAAGTTATACATTAATGAGAGGAAAAAAAATGCAAATTTTTTAGAAAAAGTTGCAAATCTATGAGAAAAATTAAAAAATTTACAGGGAAAAGAATGAAAATTTATGAGGAAAAATGCTAATTTATCAGAAAAAGATTAAAACTTACAGGGAAAATTCACAAATTTATAAGAAAAAAGTTGATAATTTAGGAGAAAAAAGTTGATAATTTATAACAAAAAAGAAAAATTACAGTAAAACAGTCAAAATTATGAGAAATGTCATTTTTTAAGGTGACAGTTGAAATTTATGAGAAAAATAATTGAAATTTTCCAGGAAAAAGTTATAAATTATTGAGGAAAAAAATGTTGAAAGTTTATAGGAAAAAAGTTGCAAATTTTTTAGAAAAAGTTGCAAATCTATGAGAAAAACTTAAAAAGTTACAGGGGAAAAAACTGAAAATTTATGAGGAAAAATGCAAATGTATAAGAAAAAAGATGAAAACTTACAGGAAAAAGTCACAAATTTATAAGAAAAAACTGAAAATTTATGAGGAAAAAGTTGATAATTTATGACCAAAAAAAAGAAAAATTACAGTAAAACTAAATTTTATGAGAAAAAAGTCGCATAATGAGCAGCCATCATATTTTACCTTATTAGTTTATTGGTCACATTTTTGTAGAATCTTTCCTAAATCTGTCTAAGTGTTGCTCCTACTTTAAAACAAACTAATGAGTAGAAAGCTGATTTTGTTTTTAATTTCACGCTGTTGTTCGCCCGTTTCTGACGTGTTTACGGTAACGTTTTGTCGGCTCTTCTGACTGACTTCCTCCACTGGGCCGTTTCTTTATCTCCTGGAACAGAGCTGCAGGACTTCTGGACCCGAACCAACAACTGCAGACATGAAAGAGCTTCCTGTCCTCACAGCCAATCATGTCCACGACATTATTCTGTGACATGAGCCCGGCGTGACAGACGGACCCTCGGGGGACAGCGAGAGAATGAGCCTGGCTTTAATTAACACAAATCCTCACACTGGCCATTTACAACCTTCTTACTCTGAAATATTTAACTTTTATATGACAAATGTGAAACTTTTCTTGTATATATAAATTTTTTCTTATTAATCTGAAACTTATCAAATATTTTAAATGTTTTTCTTGTAAATCTGCTGCTTTTCTCTCATAAAAATGCAGCTTTGTTTCTTATGATGTCATGCCTTTTTATTTATGAATTCACAGTTATTTTTCCAACAAATTTACAACTTATCTCATAAATTTCAGCATATCTCATAAATTATCTTCATTTTTTTAGTAAATTAAAAATTTTAACTTTTTCCCTCGACAACATTGACGACATGTTTGAGTTTTGTTTTGGGTTTTTTTTTAAATGTGCAAATTCATAAGAAAAAAAAAGTTGAAAATTTACAGGAAAAAACTGTAAATTTGAGAAAAAGTTTCAACTGTGAGAAAACTTTAAAATTTATAGGGGAAAAATGAAAATTTATGAGAAAAAAATGCAAATGTATAAGAGAAATGATGAAAACTTGCAGGAAAAAGTCACAAATGTATGAGAAAAAATATGAAAAATTACAGTAAAACAGTTGCAAATTTATGAGGAAAGAGTCCATTTTTAAGGCAAAAGTTGAGCATTTCTGAGGAAAAAAATTGCAAATTCTTGAGAAAAAAGTTGAAAATTTACAGGGAAAATAAACTCTGAAATTTTATGAGAAAAAAAAGGAAAGTTATAAGAAAAAAGATGAAAGTCCAGGAAAAAAGTCACAAATTCATGAGAAAAAAGTTGAAAATTTATGAGAAATATGAGAAATTACAGTAAAACAGTGGCAAATTTATGAAAAAAAGTCACATTTTTTAAGGTAAGAGTTGAAAATATGAGAAAAAATATGAAAATTTACAGGAAAAAATGTCAAACAGAAAAAATATGAAAATTTACAGAGAAAAAATTGCAAATTTTTCAGCAAAAAGTAGCAAATTCATAAGAAAAAATGTTATTTCTTATGATGTCATGCCTTTTCATTCATGAATTCACAATTTTTCGCAGCATATTTACAACTTCTTTATCGCAAATGTCAGCATATTCTCAAAAACTATTTTGATTTTTTAGAGTAAATTTCCACCTTTTGTTAAATGAAAAATTTCAACTTTTTCCCTTCACAAAATCGACATGTTAAAGGGTTTTTTTTTCCTCATGAATTTGTTGTTTATATATTGTTTTTTTGTGCATTTAAATGTTTGTCTTGTAATTTTCAGGTTTTACAACCATCACCATCCAACCATCATCACTATTGGCTGTGATGAGTCCAAGGCATTAGCCTCAGAACTAACAATGCTAGTAGGAAGTTAGCTTACAAAGAGTGGTTCATACTGTTATTTTCTTAAAATTTCAATCACATCCCTGTTTCCACCTGGTTCACTGATCCGCAATCGATGATGTATCTCACATCATTCTGGCTTATTTTATGATGCTACATTGAACCGTTCCCCTCATGGATCGTCACCTTATTGTGGTGGGGGTTTGCATGCCCTAGTGATCCCAGGAGCTATGTTGCCCGGGGCAGTCTGCCTCTGGTAGGGTCACCCAAGACAAACTGGTCCTGAGTGAAGGGCCAGACTAAGAACGATCCAACAGACTCTCATGATAAATACTAGAACAAGGATTCAGTGTACCCTGCCCGGTATGGGGTTACCGGGGCCCCATCCCGGAGCCAGGCTTGGGGGAGGGGCTCGATGGCTAGCGTCTGGTGGCTGGGTTTCCGCCCATGGGACCCGGCTGGGCTTAGCCCGAAGGAGTTACATGGGTCCGCCCTCCAGTGGGCTTACCACATGGAGGAGGGATCATGGGAGTCCGGTGCTATGTGGATCAGGTGGTGGTCAAAGGCGGAGACCTTGGCGGTCTGATCCCAAGCTTCCTAAGCTGGCTTTTGGGATGTGGAATGTCACCGCTCTGGTGGGGAAAGAGCCTGAGCTGGTGCATGAGGCTGAGAGATACCGGCTAGATATAGTCGGTCTCACCTCAACACACAGCTCTGGTTCCAGAACAGTCTCCTGGAGACGGGCTAGACGCTTGGCCCTACTCTGGAGTTTCCCCCAGGCAGAGAGGCGACGAGCAGGGGTAGGTATTCTTGTATCCTCCCACCTTGCTGTCTCAATATTGGAGCTTTCCCCGGTGGACGAAAGGGTTGTTTAACCGCACCTTTGAGGTTGGGAAATGGGTCCTGACCATCATTTGTGCCTATGCACAAATGATGGTTCAGAGTATCCACCCTTTTTGGAGTCCTCTGACTGGGGTGCTGGAGAGTGCTCCTCTTGGAGACTCCATGGTCCTACTGGGGGACTTCAATGCACACGTGGGCAATGACAGTGAAACCTGGAAGGGGGTGATGGGAGGAATGGCCTGCCTGATCTGAACCCGAGTGGTGCTCAGTTATTGGCATTTTGTGCTAACCACAGTTTGTCCATAAACAAACACCATGTTCAAGCATAAGGGTGTCCATATGTGCACTTGGCACCAGACACCCTAGTTCGCAGGTCGATGGATTGATTTTGTTATTGTGTCATCAGACCTGCGACCCGTATATCTTGGACACTCAGGTAAAGAGAGGTGCAGAGCTGTCAAACTGATCACCACTGGTGGTGAGTTGGATCCAATGGCAGGGGAGGATGCCATTCAGACCTGGTAGACCCAAAAGTATAGTGAGGGTTGTGTTGGGAACCTCTGGCTGAGGCACCCTGTCCAGAAGGTCTTCAATTCCCACCTCCAGAAGAAACTTCAACCCACATTCTGAGGGAGTCTGTAGACATGGAGTCTGAATGGACCAGTTCTCCACCTCTATTGTTGAAGCGGGGCGGTCAGAGCTGCGGCCGCAAGGTCATCGGGGCATCTCGTGGTGGCAACTCCCTGAACCAAATGGTGGACACCAGTGACGAGGGGGCCATTAAGCTGAAGAAGGACGTCCTATCAAGCTTGGTTGGCTTGTGGGACTCCCGAAGCAGCTGAGGTGTACCGGGCAGCACCGGCCAGCGGAGTGCAGCTTGGGTGGTTGCTGAAGCAAAACCTCAGGTATGGGAGGAGTTCGTCGACGCCATGAAACAAGATTTTCGGTCGGCCTCGAAGAGATTCTGGCAAACTGTCCGGCAGGTCAGGAGGGGGAAGCAGCTCCCTGTCCACACTGTGTATGGTGAAGATGGGGCGCTGTTGACTTCGACTGGGGATATCGTCGGGCGGTGGAAGGAATACTTCGAGGATCTCCTCAATCCCACTGATACGCCTTCCATAGAGGAAGCAGGGCTTGTGGACGAGGGGGATGACTGACCTATAACAGGGGCTGAGGTCGCCAAGGTGGTTAAAAATGTCTTTGGTGGTCGGGCCCCGAGGTTGGACGAGATTCGCCCTGAGTACCTCAAGGCCCTGGATGTTGTAGGGCTGTCATGGTTGACATGCCTCTGCAACATTGCGTGGAGGTCGGGGGCAGTGCCTTTGGCATGGCAAACCGGGGTGGTGGTTCCTCTTTTCAAAAAAGGGGACTGGAGGGTGTGCTCCCACTTTAGAGGGATCACACTCCTCAGCCACCCAGGAAGGTCTATGCCAAGGTACTGGAGAGGGAGAGTCGGCCGTTGGTGTTGAACCTTGGATTCAGGAGGAGCAATGGGGCTGCACGGTGGCGCAGTGGTTTAGCACTGTGGCAGCACAGTTTACCTTCGGCCGGGGGATCGCGGGGATCATGAGATCGTGGGTTCGATCCCAGCCCCTGACCAACAGTGAGCTGTGTGGAGTTTGCATGTTCTCCCCGTGTTGCGTGGGTTTACTCCGGGATTTCTCCGGTTTCCTCCCACATACCAAAAACATGTAGGTTTAGGGCGCTCGCGCACGCAGCGACCGGCAGCCGGTGGCTTGTCACCAGACTGCAAACCAAATCTACCTACGGGTACAAATAAGTAACAAAAAAAAAAAATGTGGTTTTCGTCCTGGCCGTGGCACATCGGACTAGCTCTTTACCCTCTTGAGAATCCTTAAGGGTTCGTGGGAGTTTGCCCAACCAGTTTACATGTGTTTTGCAGACTTGGAGAAGGCATTCGACCACGTCCCTCATGGTTTTTTTGTGGGGGGTGCTTCGGGAGTATGGGGTATCAGGCTTGTTGTTACGAGCCATTCGGTCTCTGTACGACCGTCGTGAGAGTTTGGTTCGTATTGCCAACAGTCGATCGGACTCATTCCCAGTGAGAGTTGGACTCTGCCAGGGCTGCCCTTTGTCAACGATCCTGTTCATAATTTTTATGGACAGGATTTCTAGGACAGTCCATCGCAGGGCCAACACAAAGAGAGAGACAACCATTCACTCTCACAGTCATACCTAAGGACAATTTAGAATCCCGTCCAGGGTGTACCCTGCCTCTCGCCCTAAGATGCTGGGATAGGCTCCAGCCCACCCCCCTCCCCAGCAACCCGAAAAGGATTAAGCGGAAGAAGATGGATGGATGTATGGATGGATTTCTAGGCACAACCAGGAAACAGAGGATGTCATGCATAGTGACCACAGGATCTCATCTCTGTTGTTTGCAGATGATGTTGTCCTGTTGGCTTCATCCAGCATTGACCTACAGTTCTTACTGGGATGGTTTGCCATTGAGTGTGAAGCAGCTGGGATGAGAATCAGTACCTCTAAGTCCGAGCCCATGGTCCTCAGCCGGAAAAAGGTGGATTGTCCTCTCCGGGTTGGGGACAGGCTCCTGCCCCAAGTGGAGGAGTTTAAGTATCTTGGGGTGTTATTCACGAGTGAAGGGAGAATAGAGCGAGAGATTGACAGACAGATCGGAGCAGCATCTGCAGTGATGTGGACGTTGTACCGGTCTGTTGTGGTGTAGAGGGGGCTGAGCTCGAAGGCAAAGCTGTCGATTTACCAGTCAATCTACGTTCCTACCCTCACCTATGGTCACAAGCTTTGTGTAATGACTGAAAGAATGAGATCGCGGATACAAACGGCTGAAATGAGTTTTCTTCGTAGGATCGCTGGACTCACCCTCAGAGATAGGGTGAGGAGCTCAGTCATCCGGGAGAAGCTCAAAGTTGAACTGCTGCTCCTCCACATTGATAGGAGCCAGTTGAGGTGGTATGGGCATCTGATCAGGATGCCTCCTGGACGCCTCCCACATGAGGTGTTTTGGGCATGTCCCACTGGGAGGAGACCCCGGGGCAGACCCAGGACTCGCTGGAGAGACTATGTCTCCCAGCTAGTCTGGAAACACCTTGGTATCTTCTCTGAAGAGCTGGAGCAGGTGGCTTGGGAGAAGGAAGTCTGGGCTTCTCTGTTGAAACTGCTGCCTCCGTGACCCAGGCCTCTGGAAAAGCAGTAGAAGATGGATGGATGGATGGATGGATGGATGGACAGTGAACCACTAGCATTAGCTTGGCTAGGCGGTTGGAGTTGGTCAACAGGGAGAGCCTGACAGCCAGGCCGCCTGGTGTTAGCTTAACTGTTGATCAGGCCGATTTTGATGGCTATTGTCTATAAATTCTATTCACCCCCCACTGGAATCCTCATTCATCTACCAACACTTGACCACGTACGTCATTCTTAACCCTCTAACTGTCCACATTGTATGGATGGGTCGCAGGTCCCCAGTGGTACAGTACAGCAACTGCACCTGTCAACTTATTGACGTCCCCTGGCTATACTGAGAATTTGTACTGATCTGCATTGATCTGACAGTTCAGAAGGTGGCAGACGCGCCGGAGGAATCATGGCTGACATGGAATACAGCAAAGAAGAAGAAATCCTCATGATTATTCTTCCCTTTTCCGCTTTGAGCTCACAACACCAATGTGGACGCCACCATGATCAGTTATGGCGGTGGTGATTCTGACTGAAACTGCATGATACGGGAAAAATAGCTGCGTAATACAAACAAAATACATGTGGGATAATCATAAGAGTTTGTAGATGTGGTAGAGGGTGTAAATGACAGACCAAACGCGAAATAACGACCACGATGGGCGAAAAACTGAGTTCACAGCACCAAGATGGCAGCACCCACGTCGTCATGGAGTCTCACAGGAAAAATGCATCAAACAGGAAAAATAGCCGCGTAATACAAACGAAATTCACGTGTGATAATCATAACAGTTTGTAGATGTGGTAGATAGTGTAAAAGACCAAGCAAATGCAAAACATCCACCACGATGGACGAAAACGGACCGGTCATGTGAGCGAGCCCCCCCCCCCCCGCAACAGGTAAGAGATGAATATGTTTGGGTTTTTTTTTTTTACATTTTATTGATTTTCTGGTTCATATACTTTGAAGATTAGATAAAAAACATACCCCTGTAGTACTGTAGGGGCAGCGCGGTGGCAGAGTGCGTAGCACTGCGGCAGCACAGTAACTCACCCTTGGCCGGGGGATTCTGGGTTTGAGCCCATCCCCTGACTAACAGTGATCTGTGTGGAGTCTGCATGGTCTCCCCGTGTCTGCGTGGGTTTACTCCGGGATTTCTCCGCTTTCCTCCCACATGCCAAAAACATACAAGTTAGGTTAATTGGCCTCAAACTGGGGATTCTAAATTGTCCTTAGGCATGAATGTGAGAGTGAATGGTTGTCTTTCTCTCTGTGTTGGCCCTGTGATGGACTGGCGATCTGTCCAGGGTGTACCCTGCCTCTCGCCCAAAGATGCTGGGATAGGCTCCAGCCCCCCTGCGACCTGAAAAGGATTAAGAAGATGGATGGATGGATGGATGGATAGATACCCCTGTAGACAAAACGGTGTCAAAAAAACCTAACCATCTTTGTGTAAATGTGTCCAAAGTCCACTTTTGACTGAGTTATGTAATTTATATAGCTGCTGCAACATTATGCAAATTAGATGTGTAAATTTATTCCTATCTGAAACTTTGGATCATATTCTACATCTTTCTAATTGACAGTAAGCCATTATCGCTTGTAACTTTCAAGTTATAGCCTTGGAAATCTGAACTATTTTATTGACAAAAATTTTTTACCATTCTTGACCACCCTTTAACCGTTCCAGTGGGATAGCTAAAGAGTTAAAACAAAACTGTTGTAATTATTGTATTGTATGTATGTATTGTATTGAAAAATACAAAATAAATTAGACATTATTTTAGCTCAGTTTACAATAGTTTTATTTTCCCCAAACTGAGATCCAAGGCAGCTACCTGATGCTAGTAACTACCTATTGTCTCGCTAGCTGATAGCGTCAACTAGCCACCTTGGGCCACCATTCACAAACGTTTCTGGTCTCCAGGAACAGGTCACACCCCATCGGCCACTGAAACCACACACTCCTGTCCACCAAAGATGCTTTATTTTATTCATTCTTTCAGACAAATTTATGTTAGTTGGCTCAGGCTTACTACCCACACTAGGAGCTAGCCAGCTAACATTAGCAATAGCACTGAAAGAGGGAGGGTGGAGTTAACTGCAGCTCTTACAGTGCGTTCAGACCACATGCAAAATTGCGAATTTTTCGTGCAGCGCGATTACATTATAACGCAAAGTACACATGCAAATAGACATGAATTCACCATCTGAGCGAGTTACAGATGGGCAGAGTTGCCTTTATAAGATAAGATAAGCCTTTATTAGTCCCACAATGGGGAAATTCCAATTATAACTTCTGCAGCTGTGTTCTACCTGCTGTGAAACTCCCCAAAACACCGTCATGTTGAGTTTATGTTATCCGATGGGGCTCTCAGCTGGAAAAATTGTCCCTGCCTCCAAAACTTCCCCTGGATGATGGCTGTTTACATTGCTAGCTTGCTAGCCCTCGTTAGCAGGAGCCCGTAGGTGGATAACTCCAACACTCCGATTCAGTTGCAGAGGTCCCAGTCCATCTGTCTGCAGGTGAGAGGCGGTCTCATTTTCAAACTGGTTTACTCTCCAGTTTTGATACTTTAACGATGGTGATGGCAGAATCTCAAGGCTGATTTCTAGCTAGCGCTACCAAATCTCTCATAAGCACAAATGCCCAAATTTGCATGTTTTACGTATGTTTACATTAACTTTACATGTATTTGTTAGCATTTGATCTGAACACATCTGTAGGCATTTATAAAGATGTGCACTTAAACCAGCTGTTCTGAGGGAGGCTGCAAAAGATGATTCCCAACTACACTTCACATTTTTAAAGACAATCTGACCAAAATATGTCACAAACCTGGAAAAACTGCAGTAAATGGATTTTTTAAAATGTTGCTTCTCTTTCTGTGTGTGTGTGTTGTAATTTTGATTCTTATAAAAAGATATATCTTCTTTGTACACTGTGGTTTTTTTCTTGTAATACTGGCACGTTTTTCCTTTTAAATTTAGATTTTTTTTCCCTGTAAATTTGAGGGTTTTTTCCTGTTGCATTTAAATGTCTGTTTTCCTTGTAAATCAACATTTTTTTTTCCATTTTCTTTTAAAATTTTGACTCCTTTCCTTGTATATTAGATTTTGGGGTAAATTTGACTGCCGTTTCTCGTAAATTTTTCATTTTCTTTCTTGTAAACAGATTTTTTTTAATTGCCATTTATTCTCTTAAATTTGTATCCTAAATGTCGCGTCCTTCATTGTCGTTACAAAACTATTTGTCCTTATTTTGTCCAAACTATCAGGGCGCGTCTGGGCTAAAGTGCCTCAAGAGTCTCCGGAGTCGCAGGTTGTGGACCCCCGGTTCTGGTCCCGGTCCTTACCGTGAACTCCGGCTCCGTCCGGGACTCCCGCCGCCAGATGAGCCCAGACCACGGACAGCAGAACTGGGACGCTCCAACCCATCCTGGACCGAAGACAAAAACTCGGGTAGCGGATCTGTGAGAAGTTCCAGGAGAACCGGGAGGAGAAGCGGTATCCACACCGGCGAACAGCTGCGGGGAACGAGGAGGAGGAGGAGGAGTCCCGGAGGAGGAGAAGACCTCACGAGACCAGCAGGAAACTACTGCGGAGAGCGCGCGCTCAGCCTGCCGCACAGGTGCACGAGCGTGTGGTGAGGAGGGGGGAAGAAAAATTAAGGTGCAAATTTACAGGGAAAAAAATGCTGATTTTTGAGAAAAAAAAATCAAATTTACAAGAAAAAAGTCAGAAATTTATGAGGAAAAAAGATGAAAATTTACAGGGAAAAATAGCAAATTTATTAGAAAAAGTTGCATAAAAATATGAAAAATTACAGTAAAACAGTTGCAAATTTATGAAAAAGTCACATTTTTAAGGTAAAAGTTTAAAATTTATGAAGAAAATATGAAATTTTACAGGAAAAAAGTTGCAAATTTAAGTGAAAACTGTCAAATTTTCCCTCAAATGAACAAATTACAGGGGCGGCGCGGTGGCGGAGTGGTTAGCACTGCGGCAGCACAGCAACTCACCCTTGGCTGGGGGATCCTGGGTTCGATCCCGGCCCCCGACCAACAGTGATCTGTGTGGAGTTTGCATGTTCTCCCCGTGTCTGCCTGGGTTTACTCCAGGATTTCTCCAGTTTCCTCCCAAATGCCAAAAACATGTAGGCTAGGTTAATTAGCATCAAACTGGGGATTCTAAACTGTCCTTAGGTATGACTGTGAGAGTGAATGGTTGTCTGTCTCTCTGTGTTGGCCCTGCGATGGACTGGCGATCTGTCCAGGGTGTGCCCTGCCTCTCGCCCAAAAGATGCTGGGATCGGCTCCAGCCCCCTGCGACCTGAAAAGGATTAAGCGGAAGAAGATGGATGGGTGGAACAAATTACAGCAAATTAATGTGTTGTGCAACCACGCCACCGGTTGATTGAGATTATATCATTCTTAATTTTATCCAACTGAATAATCAGATGTGAAAGTTAAATGGAAACCCAGCTGTCTAACCAAATACTTAAAGGTCCCTGTTATGTCTGAAATTACCTTCGTAATGACGAGGCCAGGTGTGTTGAATATTACATCTGTATAATATATTAGTTGGGTGTACCAGCATGGCGGTGCCTTGGGTGTAGTGGGAGGTGACGCCCCGTTTCCTGAGGTGGCGTCACCTGGAGTATAAGGAGCCACAGCGGGAGACATCTTGTCTCTTCGCTGTGGACTCTCAGGCAAGCATGGTGACTCCTGTGTTCCTGTTCGTGTTCTAAATAAAACTACAAAACTGTCACCTCGCCTCCTCCTCATTTCCAGACAGAACATTTGGCGACGAGGATATTCGGCATGGAGAGGGCAGCTACCGCTTTTCGACCATTTCTAGAGGCACCGGGTGAGCCGCCCATTCCCTGGGCCAGGTGGTATGCGGCCTTCGAAAATTATTTAATTTCTCTGGACCTCAGCGACCTCGAAGTTACTTGCAAGAGCTATTCTGGTCCACAACTTGGGTATGGAGGACCAGAGGATCCTGAGCACACTTGGAGGAGGTGACACATTTGACAATGTGGTGAGACTCATGGCGGGCTATTTTCGCACCCCTGAAAACACTATAATGAGGCGCATTCAGTTCAGACAGCGACGCCAGCGACCGGGGGAATCATTTCAGCAGTTTGTGGTGGACCTTCGGCAGCTGGCGGGTGAGTGCAGATTCGGGGCCTTGGAGGAGGAGATGATCCGCAACCAGCTAGCGGAGCACATGGCGTATTCCTCCGTTAGGATCCAGCTGCTGACTCATGCTGGTGAGCTAACGCTGCTAGCCGCCATGGAGCTAGCCCAACAACACAAGGCAGCAGAGAAGATTACGAGGAATCTCGGCGACAAAGAAACCCTGCCCAGGAACGATACACAGTGGAAGACACTGGCCTTGGATCTGGACGATGGCAGCGAGGATGAATACGCCGCTGTTGTGAAGAATAGGTCCACCCTGGGGATGCTGAAGTGCTACAGCTGCAGATCCAGCAGGCACCACTATAAAGCAAAGGAGTACCCAGCGAAGGGGAGGTGCTGTGGAAAGTGCAGGTTGTTCCGCCAGAGTCTGCCGAAATTTTGAGCGGGAAGGCCAGGTGCCAGGAAAAGGGGCTTCAATTAAGAAGACTCCTACAGAGGTCCACACGATTTCACCCAGCACCGACGGGCGCATTTTGTGCAACATCATGCTGGATGGAGTGCTGGTCCCGCTGTTAGTGTATATGGGGTCGGCGACTTCCATTTTAAATTGGACGACGGTGAAGACTTTTTTCCCACACTATAGACTGAGCAGAATGGACATTGCCTGTTACGGATACGGTAACAACCCCGTGGACATTATGGGCTCGGTGTGGCTCTCAGCAAGGTACAAGTCGGCCTCGGTGTGTGCCATCAAGTTCATGGTGTCCTGTGAAGGAAACAATTTAATGGGCTGCAAACTGTTCTATGGGCTCAGTTTCTCTATCGCCTGCAGCGTTGGAGAGGACTGGTCAGGTGGTGGGCTGTGGGGCCGGCCCTACTATGTTGGAAAAGGCGAAGAAGTGTGGAACTCGGGCTAGCCCGGACCGAGTGAGGGGGGGGGCCCCACCAGCACTGTGGAACGTCGCCACGGCGGGTGTCCCGTGCCAGCGTTCGTGGTACCCCGGACGAGGGACCTGAATGGCACGGTCAGACGCCCATAGAGGCAAAGGGAACTAAGGAGCAGGTGCAGCGTGGTTCCGGTGGTTGGCCGTGTGCCACTGTTGAGCCTGGTGCTGACGCAGCCAATTCAAAGCAAGAAATGAAAGTGATCGGGGTGAGACCACATGGCACAAGCCCTAGGTGTGCCCAAAATAAAGACCAGGGACAGAACTCGGGCCAGATCGGCGGGACCTTACAACACCACATGGGAACCAGGTCACGACGCCGTGGGCCACGAAACTCAGTGAGTACTCCCTTGGGCGTGGGTGATAACGTGCGCCCTAGGTTTGAGTCTTGGCTTGGGCGGGTCTGCAAGTCAAGGGAGCAGTGAGACGACCATGGTGAACTGTGGGTGGTACGGACTGGTGAGGACGGTTACCTTGAGCTAACAGATGGGTCCAGACGACACTCAAACGAGCTGCGGCGTTTGGAGGGGGAGAAACACCAGTGCAGCCCGTCTCCGGTAAAGAAGAGGTGGAGATGCTCTGGCAGCGGGCCGCGGGACGGACGCTCCAAGGGGGAGCCACCGGGAGACCCATAGTGTGGACTTTTCTCTAGGTTTAAGGGGCTAGCGGTGTGTCTTATTGTAATTTGCCACTAGTTTTATATTGCTCATGTTAATGGTCTGATGAAAAATAAAGGAAAAAAGATGTGAAGAGTAATGACCACTGTTTTGTGTGCTAAGTGCCCCGTATGAGTGTGCAGTGAATTAGGTTTTAGTGACGTGTGAATGTTTAATGTATACAGTGTGTGCAGTGGATTGTCATGGTCTGTGCGCCGATGTCGTCCACGCTCAGGCCATACATCTTCTCAGCCCGGCTTTTGTTATGACAGCATCTCAGCAGGCTTCCGGCTGTCAAGCTCCACGGGACGGCTGGAGGCCAATTACCTCTCATCAGCTGATGCGCTGTCAACCCCTATATAAGGGAGCGGCCCTGTTTGCTCAGGGCTGCGACCTCTCTCTATCCACATGTACCTCTCGCTGTGGATTAGGCTGGAGTCCCTACGTCCGGCTCCAGCCCTCCTCTCTTCCCTCATCGTGATCTGTAAGTGTACCTCCTGTTTTAGTTTTGTTTTGCCCCACGAGGCTCTTTTCCTTTGTTATGTTCCTTTATTAATAAACTACGCAAACTCACTGGTTGGCCCTTGGCTCTTATTAATGGCTCGCAAGAGCCATTCGTGACAGTAGGTCGCAGCCAGTGAGTTGCCGGCCACCGTGAGTTTTGCATTAATTGGACTGTTGTTCTTCCCTGTCTGGGTGTTCACGCTGGGAGTATGCCGTCATCCAGGGGACGCTGGTTCTGGTCCCGCAGCCACATCGTGGGTGGAGGAGGAGAGTGGACTGCAGCGTGGAACCTGTGCCGACGAGGAAGCGTCCCCGGGTCTCCACGGACGAGCGGTCCGGTCCAGCGGGTCGAGGGTCCCCTGCCACTACGCCGTGCGGGCCGTCAGCGTGGGCATCGGTGCCGGAGGATCCTGAGGCTGCGGACACCATCATGCCAGCTGCGGAGCCAGACGTAGCTGAGTGGGAGCCTGATGACGACCTCCTGCCGTCTGAGCCCGGATCTTCGGAGTCCTGGATGGCGTCAGAACCCGAGATCAGGCAAGTGCTCTGTGTTGTCTTTCTCCTTTCCATTGTAGAGCATTTTTGCCTGTCTCTTGGGGAGACGAGCTGGGTGCAGCCGCCCGCTGTGTCCGAGCTTGTCTCGCCGGGTTCTGGCGCTGCCGGTGATCCTGATCCCGGTTCTTTTCTCTCTCCTGAGCCTTCTCCCAGGGTTGCTGACGAGGAGCTGATTTCGCCCCCAGTGCCAGAGGTTCCGGGTTCGGGGTTGGAGGTCGGTACTGGTGCGGCGCTGACCCAGTTGGGGTCCGACGCGTGTGCAGCCGTGACCCAATTGGGGTCCATCGCGGGTGCAACCGTGACCCAATCGGGGTCCGACGAGGGTGCAGCACCGGCAGGATCCAAGTTCGGTGAGGGAGCTGCAGATCCCCTGCCACCGGACACTGGACTGGCTTATCTTCTCCCCATCTTTATCACCATCCTCATCAGCTTCACCCTCACTTTCCTCCCAAGCCTTCTCCACCAGGTGCCGCTTGATCCCCTCACTTTTGGCCCGGCTCACCCTCGCTATTCCCCTCTACAGGGAAGCCGTTGCCTTTCTCTCCCCTGCGGTCCTGGTGGCTGAGCGATGCGGGTCGGCTGCCAGAAGGACTGCCGTGCCCATTTGGCTCTCTGGACCTGCCATCTGACCCACTGGACTCTCTATTCGGCGGCCTGGTCCGGCCACCTGAAGCACTGTTTTCCCTGGCCTGGGATTCGGGTAGGCCACCTGAACTCTTCCCGTTACCCCTGTTGGCAGTTTGGATGCTGGGTGCGGGGAGACCCCCGGAACTGTGTTATTTCACCTGTCATTCCTGTGCCTTTTGTTCCTTCGTAATTTTGTGGATGTACGGGTATGTTATTATGATTTCATGTAATCTCATCGCTGTTAGCGTGTTTTTGTGTTTCATGCACCTTATCACTGTTAGTGTGCCCTTGTTTTCTTTCTAGGCCTCCTCCTGTTGTTGCATCCTTTTTTTTTAGGGTTTGGTCTATATATGGTCCGCATTTATTGAGTATTGTGTTTTTTTTTCTCCCTCTTCCGTACTCTGTAATTGCTTCGTTTGTTCCCTGTCAGTGTCATGGGGTTTTTTTCCTTCTCTTTTTCTGACTCACTCCCTCCTAGCCTGCGCCCCATCCGCCCACCCTAGGGGGGTGGGGGGTGGGGTGGGGGGGCTTGGGTGTTACTGGCCGTCCTGAGCCCGGCCTCGAGGGGGAGGTACTGTCATGGTCTGTGCGCCGATGTCATCCATGCTCAGGCCATACATCTTCTCAGCCCGGCTTTTGTTATGACAGCGTCTCAGCAGGCTTCCGGCTGTCAAGCTCCACGGGACGGCTGGAGGCCAATTACCTCTCATCAGCTGATGCGCTGTCAACCCCTACATAAGGGAGTGGCCCTGTTTGCTCAGGTCTGCGACCTCACTCTATCCACACGTACCTCTTGCTGTGGATTAGGCTGGAGTCCCTACATCCAGCTCCAGCTCTCCTCTCTTCCCTCATCGTGATCTGTAAGTGTACCTCCTGTTTTATTTGTGTTTTGCCCCACGAGGCTCTTTTCCTTTGTTATGTTCCTTTATTAATAAACTACGCAAACTCACCGGTTGGCCCTTGGCTCTTATCAATGGCTCGCAAGAGCCATTCATGACATGGATAAGGTTAAGATGACGTGTGAATGTTTAGTATAAAGAGTAAGCGTAAGTGTGCCCAGCACTGTTAGAATGTTTACCCATGTTGTGGGGTGGGAGTGCTGGGGGAGTTAGGAGTCTCGGGACCGCCATCATGTTTGTGTACAGTTTTGTTTTTTAATTGTGTATAGTTCCAGTGTTTATAATGTGTAGATTTTATCAGGATTAATTTATTTTGGTGAGTGGCCCTTTAATGTTCAGTGACTGTTTTATTCTTATGGCGGAGTGGTCCACTGGGCCGGCGTGGTATGAGTGGATAGCCCATCACAGGGCCAACACAGAAAGACAGACAACCATTCACTCTCACATTCATACCTAAGGACAATTTAGAATCTCCAGTTGACACCAATTTACTAAACCCTTTGAGTGTGAGAATTTGCGTGCCCCTAGTGGCAGAGCGTGGCACTGCACCTGCCTTCTCACTGACTTTGTCAAAAGTAAGTGAGAAATTTCTGGGCTTTTTTTTTAAATGTACTGATTTCTTGTTCATATACTTTGATGATAAGATGATGAGTTACCTCTGTACAAAAAACGGTGTCAAAAGGCTGAACCAGTTTTTGTGTATAAGATAAGATAAGATAAGATAAGCCTTTATTAGTCCCACAACGGGGAAATTCCAGGATTGCAACAGCACAGGGATAGCAACACTCAGAGCAACAATCAGAAGGCAAGAAAAAAAACAAGCAAGCAAGAGCAGCTAATAAACATATGTACGTATTACTATAAAATATATATATATACACACACACACAGACACACAGTGCAGAGCATTGTAGCTGGATGGAATAAATATATGAATATATGAACACACAGTGCAGAGCATTGTAGCTAGATGGAATAAATATGTAAATATATAAACACCCACAGTACGGAGCATTGCAGCTAGGTGGAATAAATATGCAAGTATATAAACACACACAGTGCGGAGCAATGTAGCTAGATGGAATAATATGTAGATATATAAATATATAAACACCCACAGTACGGAGCATTGTAGCTAGATGGAATAAATATGCAAATATATAAACACACACAGTGCAGAGCATTGTTGCTAGATGGAATGAAACAGCATAACCGTCTACTTAGTTATCCTACATGGTATGATTATGTGCCCATACATATTCTCACCCTCCATAGCGACCGGTATGTTCCTAGTTGTATGCCGGAGAGGACCATTGTGTAAGTCTATTGCATCTTTTGCATTCAAAAAACTATTAGTTTGTTACGTCTTTTTGCTATCTCTGCGAGCAGCCCTGCTTAGGTTGTACAGTCTGACAGCCGTTGGTAGGAAGGACCTACGAAACCTCTCGGTTGTGCACCTGGGATGATGTAGTCTGCTGCTAAATGAGCTCCTCAGTGCATTCAGTATGTCCTGCATAGGGTGGAACTCGGACTCCAGCAGAGATGACAGTTTAGCCACCGTCCTTCTCTCTCCTATCTCCTCCATCGGATCAAGGCGCTGCCCCAGGACAGAGCTAGCTTTCTTAATCAGTTTGTTCAGTCTCTTCCTATCGGCTGCAGTAATGCCACTGCCCCAGCAGACCACTCCAAAAGTGATGGCTGATGCCACCACCGTGTCATAGAATGACTTCAGCAGCGCCCCTTGTACACCAAAAGACCTGAGTCTCCTCAGCAGGAACAGCCTGCGCTGTCCCTTCTTGTAGAGTGCATCAGTATTGTGTGACCAGTCTAGTTTATTGTTCAGATGAATACCCAGGTACTTATAGGATGTCACCATCTCGATGTCTGTTCCCTGTATATTTACTGGTACTGTGAGGGGCTGCCCATGCCTGCGGCAGTCCACCACCAGCTCCTTAGTTTTCCTCGCGTTGATCTGGAGGCAGTTCCGATGGCACCAGTCCACGAAGTCCTGGATAAGCCCTCTGTACTCAGCTTCATCTCCATTGGAGATGAGGCCAACGATCGCAGAGTCATCAGAGAACTTCTGTAGATGGCAGTGTGTTGTGTTGTGTGAGAAGTCCGCAGTATAAAGAGTGAACAGGAAGGGAGCCAGCACCGTTCCCTGGGGGGCCCCCGTGCTACTGATGATCGTGTCGGACACACAGTCCCGGGTTCTCACAAACTGAGGCCGGTTCGTGAGGTAGTCCAGGATCCATGATGACAGGTGCTGGTCCACCCCTGCGCGCAGCAGCTTGTCCTTCAGGATCATCGGTTGGATGGTGTTGAAAGCACTGGAGAAGTCAAAGAACATGATCCTCACCATATTCCCGGGCTTCTCCAGGTGGGACAGAGAACGGTGAAGGAGGAAGATCACCGCATCCTCCACCCCAATGCCATGCTGGTAGGCGAACTGGAGTGGATCCATCGCTGGTTCCACCAGGGGGCGGAGGTGAGCAAGGAGCAGTCTCTCCAGGGTCTTCATCAAGTGGGACGTCAAGGCCACCGGTCTGTAGCTGTTCAGGTCTTTGGGGTGGGAAGTTTTTGGTACAGGTACCACACAAGATGTTTTCCACAGCTGTGGTACCCTCCCCAGTTTCAGGCTCATGTTGAAGATATACGTCACAATCCCACACAGCTGGTCTGCACAGGACTTGAGGAGCTTTGCGCTGATGCCGTCCGGTCCCGGCGCCTTCCTCGCCTTGATCTTCCTCAGCTCCGTCCTCACCTGGGTCCTGGTCAGGGTCAGGATGGGGGGCTGTGTGTTGGGAGTGGGGGGGTGTTGGTAGAGTGGGGAGTGGGCAGCAGGACTTGATTTCTTTAGAGGCAGCAGTGGTTGTTGTGCAGTCAGGGGGGAGGGCGGTTGGTCAAATCTATTGAAAAACAGATTCAGGTTGTTCGCCCACTCCCTGCCCCCTGTGGCCTGGGGAGAGGTATTCTGGAGCCCCGAGATGGTTTTGAGGTTTCTCCAGACCCCGCTGATGTCGCTCTGTTGCAGCTTGTCCTCCATCTTCTTCCTGAAGCTGTCCTTGCCTTCTCTGATCTTTCTCCTCAGCTCCCTCTGTACGGACTTCAGCATCTCCCTGTTCCCCGACCTGAAGATCCTCTTCTTCTCTCTCAGAAGTGTTTTTATCTCAGGGTTGATCCAGGGTTTGTTGTTTGAGTGACGCCGTATGGTCTTGGTGGGAACGGATTTGTCCACACAGAAGCTGAGGTAGCCCGTGAAGGTGTGAATGAGGCCATCGATGTCCTCACCATGTGGATCGCAGAGCTGCTTCCAGGCGGTGGCTTCAAAACAGCCCTTTAGGGTGTCCATTGTCTCCTCAGACCATAACTCCACAGTGTGCATGGCCGGAGGTTGTCTGTGCACTAGGGGTTTGTACACCGGCCGGAGATGAACCAAGTTGTGATCCGATCTCCCGAGTGGGGGTAGTTGTGATGAGGTGTACGCCTCCTTAGTGTTTGCGTAGAATAAATCCAGTGTTTTATTGTCTCTAGTGTGGCATGTGACATACTGGGTGAACGTGGGTAGAATGGGAGACAGTGAAACATGGTTGAAATCGCCTGAGATGAGGAGAAGAGCATCTGGGTGTTCTGTCTGCAGCCTGCTGGTTACTGAATGGATGACGTCACGTGCTGTCCCAGCGTTCGCCGTCGGATTTGCATAAACAACAATGCAGATCACGTGTGAGTGTTCTCTCGGGAGATATGTAGGCCTCATGCTAACAGCTAGCAACTCAATGTCTTTGCTGTCTTTATATACGTCTTTATAATGTCTTTATATACGTCCAAAGTCCAGTTTTGACCGAGTTATGGAATTTAAAGAGGTGCCACAACATTATGCAAATTAGATGCGTACATTTATTCCTATCTGAAACTTTGGATCATATTTTACATCTTTCTAATTGACAGTAAGCCATTATCTCTTACCACTTTTAAGTTATAGCCTTGGAAATCTGAACTATTTTATTGACAAAAGATATTTACCACTCTTTTTTTTCCACAATATCTTTATTGAACCTTTTTTTTTTTTTAAAACAAACATGATACAAACAATCAAACACTAACACTAAAATACTACAAAAAAAAAAAATGCACTAAAAAACACCAACAACCACCAACAAAATCAAATCTTCAACAATGCTCCTCTGTTTAGTCTAGACAATCCAACACATAAGTATACATATTATGTTCACCAGTTTGGAATTTACAGGGTCCACACATATCATTCACCTTCTTCTTTAAGAGTTATGTTTAAATTTTTTACATAATCAATAAAAGGTCTCCATATATTCTCAAACACAATTTCCTTTGATTTCAGTATATATGTTATTCTTTCTAATGGAAGGTTTGTTAACATCTGTCTTAACCACTGAGTCACATCTGGTCTATGAGTCTTTTTCCATAATAGTGCAATACATTTTTTGGCATTAAGCAAACTGAGGTCTATGAATGTTCTTTCACTTTTATTAAAATTATGCTTTTCTGGGTACAGACCCAACAAAAACAGTTTAGGATTCAATATGATTTGTTTTGAGATTATTTTTTCAATTGTTACCCTCACCTCTTCCCAAAACATTCTTATTAATCTACATTCCCATACACAATGAAATAGAGTTCCTTTACTTTCCATACATTTTGTGCACGTATCTGGTATATTTTTGTTATATCTATTTAACTCCTCCGGTGTAACATACATCCGCATTAACCATTTGAAATGTATCAATTTAAGGCGTACATTTATTGATTTGGTTTGAGCTTCTGTACAAGCCAATTCCCATTGTTCCTCCGAAATTTCAGTTTGCAGATCTTCTTTCCAGTAGTTTAATCTTTTCAGTGAATTTTCACTTGAAAATAGTGTCAATGAGTTATAAAACTCTGAAATAATACCCTTTCTTTTACTATCTTTCATCAACATTTTTTCCAAGGATGAATAGATAGGTCGAGTGAGAGCTTTATTTTGATTTGATCGAATAAAGTTTCTAAGTTGAAGGTATTTTAAAAAATGTGTTCTATTGAGATTAAATTTGATCCTCAACTCTTCAAAAGACATTATGTTTTCTGCACATGGCAAATATAAATCCTGAATCTTTTGTATCCCTTTTAAATTCCATACTTTAAATACAGCGTCCGCTCTCCCTGGTTTAAAATATTGATTACCCCATATTGGACTAAATTGTGACAATAACTGTGGTTCTTTTAAATAGTTTTTAGCTTCACACCATATTTTGATCATATGCTTTACAAATGGATTTTTAACTTGTTTTTGTAATTTTTTTGCCGAATCTGAGTATATGAATATGGGAAGAGGTAAAGGTAAATTGTATGATTCCATTTCAGTCCAGTGAGGGAGATCATTTGATGAAAAATAATATGTCATAGACCTCAGTTGTGCCGACCAATAATACAACATAAAATTTGGACATTTCAGACCTCCACGATCAAATGGTAAATATAATAAAGACAGACGTAATCTTGCCCTCCTGTTGTTCCATATAAATTCCACTAACTTTTTTTTAATTCTTGAGAATAAATCTAAAGGTGGTGGTAAGGGAATGTATTGAAATAAATAAAGTATTTTAGGTAAGATATTACTTTTAAGTATATTAATTCTCCCGATCATCGACATTGGTAGTGACATCCATCTCTGAAGTAACTCATCAATATCTGTCATTAAGGCTTCATAATTGACACTGGCGACTGATTCTAGCTTAGGCACAATTTGGATTCCTAAATATTTGAACTGATTTACAATGAATTGATTTACCTCAGGGGCTGGGTAATTTCTCTGGGTCTCATTTAGCATTAATATTGAAGATTTAGTTTTATTTATTTTATATCCTGATATTTCCCCGAAATTCTTTATTAAATTCAACAAGGTCGGAATTGATTTTTTAAGATTCGACATAAACAAAATTATGTCATCGGCATACAGGGAGATTTTATGTTCTGTTGGTCCAACTTTAATTCCATATATTTGTGACTGTAGACGTATCGCCATCGCTAAAGGTTCAATTGCCATAGTAAACAGTAAAGGTGAAAGTGGACAGCCTTGTCGACATCCTCTATTGATTTTTATTGATTTTGAAATATTGTTATTTGTTAGAATTTCTGCAGTAGCATTATTATATATTATCTGAACCCATTTTATGAAATTATTTCCAAGTCCAAACCTTTGTAAGACTTCAAAAAGAAAGGGCCATTCAACTCTATCAAAGGCTTTTTCGGCATCCAGTGATAAGAGAGCTGTATCCGGTGCTTCTTTATTAGAATAAATAATATTAAATAGTCTTCTTACATTATGGAAGCCTTGTCTTCCCTTTATAAAGCCATTCTGATCTCGATTAATAATATTTGGTAAAATTTCTTGTATTCGTCTTGCTAAAATTTTACAAATTATCTTAAGGTCGGCATTTAATAGGCTTATTGGTCTCATATTTTCACATTTATTAGAGGGCTTACCTGGTTTTGGCAACAGTATAATTAAGGCATTATTCATATATGATGGTAAATTACTATTTTGAAATGCTTCTAAAACCATTTCCAAAAAAGGTTTTGTTAATTTATTCTTAAATATTTTATATAGGTCAACTGGAAGACCATCTGGTCCTGCACTTTTTCCTGATTTCATATTATCAATGGCTAGTCCAACTTCTTCTTGACTAATTTTAGACTCCAGTATCTCCCTATTTTCATTTGGAATACACGGTATAAATAGTTCGTTCAAAAACCCATGTAGTTTTGTTAAGTCAGATTCATTTTTGGTATCATATAATTTTTCATAGTAATCTCTAAAGGCTCTATTAATTTCTGAAGGATCTATAACTACCTGTCCATTACTTATAATACTGGTAATTGGTGTTTTAGATTCTAATTGTTTAATCTGCCATGCCAATAACTTTCCTGATTTTTCACCTTGTTCATAAAAAGATTGTTTCAATCTTAGAAGACTCGAGGCAGCTCTATTCGCTGATTTTTTGTCATATTCAGCTCTCAAAATCAGTAATTCGTTCTCCAACCTTGGATCTCTTCCTGCATATACTCTTTCTTGAAGAATTTTTATTTTATGTTCCAATTGGACTCTCTCCTCTCGAGTCTTCTTAGATTTTGAACCTGTATAACTAATAATATGTCCCCTAATAAAAGCTTTGAAAGCCTCCCACTTTACACATGCTGATGTTTGTGTAGTATTGATATCAAAGAACTCATCTATCTGTTTTTCTATATACTTAACAAATTCCTCATCCTGAAGCCATTTATGCTGAAATTGCCATCTACCTGGTTCCTTTGTCAATTTCTTATCTACATACGTTAGACAGCAGGGTGCACGATCAGAGATCACGATGTTATCATAAAAGCAGTTTTGAATCTTGGACCTTAATTCTGTGGAGATCAAAAAATAATCTATACGTGAGAATGTCTTGTAGGTATTGGAATAACAAGAGTATGCTTTAACTTGTGGTTTCATTTCTCTCCATATATCTATCAATTTCAATTCTTTCATAAAATGATTAATGGTCATCCTACATCCATTGTGCGTACAGTCCAGTCCTGTTGATCTATCTATACTGGGATTCAATGTACAATTAAAATCCCCTGCTATTATATGTTGCCCTGTAAGTGATGATAAGATAAGAAATAAATTGGCAAAGAACTTTTGATCATCTATATTGGGACCATATAAGTTCACCAAATTTATGTTTTCTAATAGCAAAGATCCTTGAATGATTACATATCTTCCAAATTTGTCTCCAATTACATTTTTCACTTGAAATGGGACTGATTTATGTATGAGAGTCATAACTCCCCTGGCTCGGGATGAAAATGATGAGGTGAAAACATTTCCTTGCCATCTACTCCTAAATCTTTTTACATCTTGCTCTATTAGATGAGTTTCTTGTAAAAACACAATTTTTGAACCCATGTCTTTTATTTTATTCATAACTTGTTTAAGTTTTTTTAAATTTTGTAGACCTCTGCAATTCCATGAAGTTAAATTAAGATTAACGCTTTGATTTATAATCAATAGGGAGTTTGGGATTACCTTGCAGTGTAAACATGCTCAAACAGAAAAGCAAAAAAATGAGTGGTTGAACATTCACCCTACAAACTACACACAAACAAATTCCCCCTTCCCACATTTGTGGCAATCCCCCCAAAAGCAAAAGAAAAATTCCGTCTCCCGATATAGCCATCGACCGTTCCACACCCACGAGGATCAGCCAAAGCCACTCCTTCTTCATCCTCCCAATCACCCTAACTCTACTGCTTTTAATAACGTAACATTAACTCTCTTCTGTAATTTTCCAATTTAACTCCAAAATTTTTTTAGCAATTTTGTACTTTTTTTTTTTTAATATGTAATACATTCTATATTTTGTAATCTTGTTATATGCTTCTAATCAGATAAATGCTCAAATATTCTACCCTATATTCTGTTCATGCTTAGCTCCCACCAGTCTCTTCCTGGATCTTCTTGATGAGCTCCTGCGCCTCCTCGGGGGTCTTGAAGATGCGTGTTCTGCCCTCATATGTGACCAGAAGTCTTGCAGGGTGAATCACTCCATGACGAATCTCAAGGTTGCGCAGTTCTTTGCGGATGGGGTCAAACTGCTTCCTTAATTGTTGGATTCCTGAGGCCAGATCTGGGTAGAACCGCACCTGCTGATCTTGGTATTTAATTTCTCCTTTGGCCCGCACCGCGTTGGAGATCGTCATCCTGTCTCTGTAGCTGAGAAACTTCATAATTAGCGTCCTCGGTGCTGCCTTGTTACCTCTCGGTGGGCCAATTCGGTGGGAGCTTTCCAAGACGACTGATGATTTTAGCTCCGCGTTGTTCAGCGCCTCCGGGATCCACCCCTCCAAAAAGGAGCATGAATCACGACCTTCGGCTCCCTCCGGTAAACCCACCAGCCTCAGGTTGTTCCTTCTGGACCGAGATTCCAAGTCCAGAACGCTATTTTCCAGATCTTTATTTTTTTTTTCCAAAGTGCGCACCTTTATTTGAAGTCCGCTGATTTCATCCTCCGCACTTGAAACACGAAGCTCCGCCTGCGTCACTCGCTCCACGCAGTCACCCAACTCCTTTCTCATTGCATCCAACGCTGCCATAATCCCATCAAGTTTAGCGGAAAAGTCTGCTCTCATTGAGCTAATGGCAGCCAGCACTGCACCTGTGCCGCCATCGTCAGCAGCAGCAGTTACCGCACCACCGCTAGTTTCATCCGCCATATCCGCAGCTTTTTCTACTGCGCCACAAACTTTAAAGTCTGTTAATTTGGACTGCTTCGGCGATTCAATTTTTCCCCCTCCTGATTTCCCAGCCTTAGTCTTCACCGGCATATCCTCACCCAAACGCTGGGAAAAGTTCTGTTCCAAATGAGAGAGTTATTTGCCGAATTTTTATTTCCAGGGGCAGAGCAGAGTGATACGTGTCCTTCTAGGCGGCCGCCATAACCGGAAGTCTATTTACCACTCTTGACCACTAGGGGGTATGTTGCAGTTTGGCAGCATACACACTCAGAGGGTTAACTTGCATGTTTTTGGCATGTGGGAGGAAACCGGAGAAATCCCGGAGTAAACCCACACAGACACAGGGAGAACATACAAACTCCACACAGATCACTGTTGGTCGGGGGCTGGGATCGAACCCAATCCCCCGGCCAAGGGTGAGTTGCTGTGCTGCCGCAGTGCTAACCACTCCACCACCGCGCTAATACATTAGTTGGGTGTACCAGCATGGCGGTGCCTTGGGTGTAGTGGTAGGTGACGCCCTGCCTCCTGGGCTGGCGTCACCTGGAGTATAAGGAGCCACAGCGGGAGACATCTTGTCTCTTCGCTGTGGACTCTCAGGCAAGCATGGTGACTCCTGTGTTCCTGTTCGAGTTCTAAATAAAACTACAAAACTGTCACCTCGCCTCCTCCTCATTTCCAGACGTAACAAGGTGCACAGCTGAACTCAGCTTTATTATGGGTTAGTCACACAATACAGCCACAAGGCAGGGGCATCGGCAAAGAGGCCGTAAAATCGATGCCCCTGGTATTTATAGGGCATTGCAGTGGCAGAAGAGGAAGTGGCCGCCACTACACTGCACTTCATAATAAAAGTCACAATAATACAACATTACATACCGCCACCCCCCACCCGTAGAAAGTCCAAAACCACACATACAATTGAGACCCTCGCCAATTTAGGACCTGAATCACAGATGGCGTATCGTGTATCACGGCGTATGTGAATGGCGTATCACATTCACACAACAAACCTTAGCTGGTGGCTGGGGACGGTGGACTACCGTCCCACCCCACATGGCAAGGTGGGTTATTCTGCCGCCTGTAAACTAAACAAAAGTCCATCAGTAACACACAACAGTGCCAAGCTCCTAAAATATAAATACACTCAGAACAATAACATTTTAGTTTTTTGTTGTTTTTTTTTTTTTTTTACACACAAACACATGAACATTAGAACTTTTTTATTTCAAAATCACACTAGTCCTTCTGGCAGAAAGGGATAGAATTGGCTTGCAGGGGGCCCAGGGCAGACCCTCAGCAGACCCACCCCTGGAAGCAGCATGCCCCCGGGGTCGCAGCTGACCTCATAGACAAGAGCGCCTCTTCTCTTCGCCATCGAATGCCTCTCTCATTCGGACCCACTATCCAAAGCCTCCTCCCGAACACGCCACAGCTTGTTGGCATGCCTCCATGAGCCATACAACAGCTGGAAGTAGGCTGCGACCCGCTTAGCCATGATGCACAGCCGCTCCTGGTGTTCCTCTGGCTGTTGTTTGGCCTGCATCTGCCATGAACGTTCCTCCCCTCGAGCCTGGACCAAGTCTATAACTCTCAGAGGAGCTCTGCTTGGCCTACAGCGGTGCTGCTCAGCACATGGTCCCTCCATGCCTGTCGGTCTGGCCCCGACCTCTTTTAAAGCTGCTGCAGCGGCCGCCATTGTAGCTCCAGATTCTCCAGTCCTCTGCCGCCAAGCTCCGGAGGAATCTGGGGCTAGCTCTTCACTCGCCGATGCAGACACCTCGCCACCATGCTCGATACCCTCTCCTACGATACCCAGAGTACCGGCACTGACACCCTCCTGCATCGAACCTGAGTGAGACTGGTCCTGCTTGACCGCCGTGGTGCCTGGTAAACCTTCGTCCCACACAGCATCGTCCTCCACCACCGGAACCGGACGGTTCCACTTGCCACAACCAGACCACTCTTCCCCAGTGTTGTTTTTAATGGTGAACCCCAGTCCACAAAACAGGTTGCAGCCCATAATGTTGTCGCCTCGGGCCGTCCCGTGGAACGTGAAGTCAGCCATCACCACCGACTTGTACCAAATCGTTAACTCCAGCATTCCAACCTTGCACAGCCTGCCACCTACATAGCCATAGAGCGACGCTGGGTTACCTCTTATTCTGTAGTGGAGGAAAAATTTCCTCACCGTGGCCCAATTCAGTAACGATCCCTCCGCCCCCATGACAATCAGCAGTAGTACCTCCTCACCATCCAGCGTCATCTTGCAGAACATGTACACGTTGGAAGTCAGGGACACCGCATGGACAGTTGTTGGGGTGGGTGAAGTTATTTTTCTCCGTGGGCTCTCCAGCTCGGACATACGATACACCCTGGCATAATGGTTCAAGCGTCCATACCTGCCGCAGCGCTTCCCTCTAGCCGGGCAATCTCTGGCCTTGAATCAGTGTTTCGCGGACCCACAACCTATACACAAGGGTTTTCCTGGAGCAGACATATGGCTGGTAGCATTGGTTTCCATAGTGTCATCGTCCATTCGTCCATGCTATCCTCGCTGTCTGGGTTTGCTATTAGTGCCGCAGTGGGAGGCTCCAGTTGCCGTTGTGACTGGCGCCAATTTAGCTCAGAGGCTAGCTTGTCCACGGTCTCCAATTGGAGAGCTAACATGATAGATCTGGCCAGCGTCAGGTCACTGGATGCCATGAGTAGCTTCGCTCGTATAGTGGCGCTGCTTGTATGCTCTGCCAGCTGGTCGCATAACAGCTCTTCCTCCAGTGGCCCAAAGCGACACTCACTAGCTAGCTGCCTCAAGTCAGCGACGAACTGGTGGATAGGCTCACCCGCCCTTTAGTGTCACTGCCAAAACCTAATCCTTCGGACGGTCATCCTGTCTGGGGTGTGGAAATGGAATGCTAGCAACTCGACCATTTCCTCATATGAGTCGGAAGCCCCGAGTGTACGCAGGATATGCTGACCCTCAATCCCCAAATTATGCACCAGAAGCACACGTGCCCTGAGTTTATCTAGCTTACCCAGGTTGAGCGCGATGATGTAGTTTTGAAAAGCGGCAAACCATCTTGGTCAGGACACAAGCGGCTCGCCCGGGAGCTCCAGGAAGGGACGAAGCTGTGAAATACACGCCTCCATGTTTATTCACGTCACCAAAATGTTATGTCTGAAATTACCTTCCTAATGATGAGGCCAGGTGCACAGTTGAACTCAGCTTTATTATGGGTTAGTCACACAATACAGCCACCAGGCAGGGGCATCGCCAAAGAGGCCATAAAATGGATGGCCCTGGTATTTATAGGGCGGTGCAGTGGCGGAAGAGGAAGTGTCCGCCACTACACGGTGCTTCATAATAAAAATCACAATAATACAACATTACAGTCCCATTGACTGCCTTTTTCCCCACATGCTGACCGCTCACAGGTAGAAATACTTGCGACATTCTGGCCAAATTGCCTGCTAGAGTTCCATAAGGAACGCTCTGTATCTACAGAACACGTAGGTAAGGCACTTGGGGAATAGGCTATTAGCAGGCTGGACTGCAAGCTAGCAAGACTGCTAGTGTCCCGTTTGGAACGTCAGCGGAACATGTACGGACCCCAACAGCACGCATACATTGGACAAACGTCAGCAAGTTTAATAATAATAATGCATCAGATTTTATATAGCAGCACTTTATCATAGACACTTTACAAATAGATACATTATTCATTCATTTCAGATATAGGTAGTGGCAAGCTACTACGGTAGCCATAGCTGCCTTGGGACAGGCTGATGGAAAAGTGGCTACCAATCTGCACCAACAGCCTCTGCAGCCATCTCCGAGTATTTATATCCAGTGTCATGGACACTGGAGGCAGGGTGGGTAAAGTGTCTTGCCCAGGGACACAATGGCAGGATATCTGGGGAGAGCGGGATTCGAACCGCCACCCATCCGGTTGTTGGACGACCTGCTCTACCTCCTGAGCCACTGCTACCCAGTTTGCATTGGGAAACATTGCATGTTGGGCCAACATCGTTGGGCCGTTAGCCATTTGTCCGTGTCTTGGGAAGTTCCGCCGCTAGCAAGCTGGCTTGCTCTTTTCAGGCCTCTCTCTTCTTCAGTCGCCCGCTCCTTTGTTAGCATAAAGTCGAGGGCCTCTCGATGCAAATGATGAAAAATAGCAGCCGTTAGTGAAAAGTAAACACATTCAGCAAGTACGTCATCAACTGTTTTTAAAAATATGTTTAGCCATTTAGTTTTGAAGTTGTAAGGGAAAGTTTACCATTGGGTCATTAATCAGCAACTTTTTTAATGGAAATTTAACTTTTTTCTCATTAATCTGCAACTTTTTTAACCCTTATATACTGTTCATATTCTGTACCTTTACAGAACAGCCCAGGTCAAAATTGACCTGGACCAAGAATTCCTTCATAGTAAGTGTCTATACCAAAGTTTGAACTATAGATCTATTTAGAATGTCTAAATAGCCTATCTCACATTAATAAATTAATAAGGATTAATCCTTATTACATGTTTCAGAGAACAGGGAGAGTGTATTTTTTTAAATTTTACAACACTCGCTTTTGAAGAAAAACATCTATTATAATACAATATCATGTCCTGTTTGACATAAGACACAAAAACGTAAAAGCTATAATTATTTATTTAAATACATTTTACTGAATTGGAAAATGGCATGAACATTCTGGAACTATTGGAATTTATAATATAACCATTTAACCATTGTAACTATATACTGTCCTCACTGCTATATCATAAGAAATCATAATTATCACGATGAAGCTCCTTGAAACATATGGCCATTTATCAGGATATAAAATAAATATTCTAAAACTCAGATACTTACAATTAATTATACACCCTCAATAACAATTCAGAAATCTTATAAACTTAACTGGTGTATGAGGCAAATTAAATACTTGGGAGTAACATCAACAAAAAACCTCTCTGAACTATTCAATATAAATTATGAAAAGGTATATCAAGATATACAGAAAGATATAGAAAGATGGGCAACCCTACCACTGGACTTTAATTCAAAAATCGAAATAGTTAAAATGAATATACTACCCAGATTTCTCTATCTGTTCCAATCGTTACCAGTAGAGATCAATCAATCAATCAATCTTTATTTCAGATAGATTAAAAGTACAGATTAAAAGAAACAGAATAATATAACAAAGGGGGAAAGAAAATCCAACAAGGTCAAATTAGACAATAACTCCTCTGATTATACAGTTCAACATAAGTTATCCGAAATGGGTGATGGCTGAAGCCGCAGCTTATATTGCCCACCCATATTCCATCCAAGAATTCAAAAGAGAAACAAATCCCTCCAGACCAATTAATAAAGTGGGACAAAACAATATCCAGGTTCATTTGGGGAGGTAAACAACCCAGAGTTAGATATCAAACTCTCCAGCTTTCCAAAAACCTAGGTGGAATGGCATTACCAAAATTAAAGGAATATTTTTATGCTGCTCAATTAAGACCCTTGTACTGTTGGTGCAATCCAAATTTTGTAGCAAAATGGAAAGATATAAAAAAAATATCAAATATTCTGATTCAAACTGTGATTGGAGATAAAGACTTATATAAGAAATTCAAACATGAAATGGATTCAATCAGTGAACATACATTAGACACATGGTTTAAAATTTTAAAAAGATACAAGATTAAGGAAGACATAAAAATTCTGAATTGGGTAGTATATGATAAAACTTTTGAAACCAAATCAATATGACCAGAGATTTAAAAGATGGACAGAAAAAGGAGACACAGCTTGTTGTGTTCTAGAAAAGAAAGGAAAGTTGGAGAGTTGTCAGAATTTAAAAGAAAAATCTGAATTGGGGATCTCTGATTTTTTCAGATATCTCCAACTAAGAGACTACTACACAAAAGTAATCCGGGTGGATCCCTCCAAAGAAGGGAATGACGTGATAAAAGTCATAATTAAAGCATATAAAGAAAACGAAAAGAAATTAATATCATCAATGTACTGTATAAGGCATTAAACTTAAATAATAAACATACAACCGAGTATATAAAAAAGAAGTGGGAGAAAGAAATATGCATAGAAATCATAGAAGATGAATGGCAAAATATATGCAAGACTCACCACTCATCCACCAGTTCGCGGATTTGGAGGGAATTTGCCTGGAAAAACTTAGTGCGTTACTTTATCACACCAAAGATGAAAAATAAACAACTCAACCAACCTCAGAAATGTTGGAGAGAATGTGGAGAATACGATGTGGATCACACACATGTTTTTTGGAAGTGTAAGAGAATAACTGTGTTTTGGGAAATGATAAGTGAAATGTTACAGAGGATAATAGGATACAAGATCCCTATGACCTGTAAGATACTTTATCTGTGTGATCTAACAGAGGCAAACATCTTGGGGAGTGATAGATGTCTTGTCAAAGTATTGTTAGTAGCGAGTAAAAAAGCCATAACAAGGAATTGGTTGAAGAAAGAAACACCTACAAAGGAGCAGTATTGGGCTATTATAGAAGACATTTACATAATGGAAAAACTAACACACAAACTATGACTACAAGAAGTAGAATTTGAAGAGAAGTGGGAAAAATGGACAATTTACAAATTCCGAAATGGCGATAAAAAAGTGGACTTCAAAGAAATAATGTGGACTATGGGGAGGAACAAGAGCTAATGTCAGACTCGAACAGTGGATGTTATTGACTTGTTTGTTTGTTGATGTTGCTGTTACAGGTTTCTTTCTTCTTTTATATATACTTTGTGTGTGTGTGTGTGTGTGTGTGTGTGTGTGTGTGTGTGTATGATTTAAGCTGAAAAACTAATATAAATCTAAGTGACAAAAAAAGAAATCATAATTATCAATATTAATTCAACATTTACCAATTGGAACACAAAACATTAAAATACTAGAAAAGCACTCGGAGAGCGCAGACCTCCGCCAAGCGCCACAGTTCCCCCCATACAGTGTTTGTGTGTACGTTTTCAGATTCCTTGACCATGAAAACATATGACAAGCAATTGGATTGACAATGATAGGATTAGTGGTTTAATAGTTATTCACGAAAATGGCATTTTGCGTAATGGCGGTTTTCTTGTGGACGGTGATCCGAATCACCACCAAAATCAAATCATCTGCAGGATACCCCATTTCTGACAATCTGTGAAAATTTCATGAAAATCCGTCCATAACTTTTTGAGTTATCTTGCTAACAAACAGACAGACAGACATACAGACAAACAGACAGACAGACAAACCAACGCCGATGAAAACATAACCTCCTTGGCGGAGGTAAAAATGCTTATGTCAAACTAGCCTGTGCATTGAAAGCAGTGGTAGGAAAGTTTGTGTGTGGAACTTGTACATTTCCCACATTTTTTTTTTTTGTTACTTATTTGTACCCGTAGGTAGACTTGGTTTGCAGTCTGGTGACAAGCCACCGGCTGCTGGTCGCTGCGTGCGCGAGCACCCTAAACCTACATGTTTTTGGTGTGCGGGAGGAAACCGGAGAAATCCCGGAGTAAACCCGCGCAACACGGGGAGAACATGCAAACTCCACACAGCTCACTGTTGGTTAGGGGCTGGGATCGAACCCACGATCTCATGATCCCGCGATCCCCCGGCCGAGGGTAAAACTGTGCTGCCACAGTGCTAAACCACTGCGCCACCGTGCAGCCGGCTGTCCCTGTTTTGCAGTTGTTCTTTGTAGGGCAGAAGTTGCATCTCCTCTGCTGTCCCCTTGTGTGACTTTTTGATCAGGGCAGCACTGTAGTACAGCGGTCAACAGTGTTGTCTCACAGCTAGAAGGTTCCAGGTTCAAAGCCCCAGGCTGGCAGGGGTGGGAACCTTTCTGTGTGGAGTTTACATGTTCTTCTTGTGCTGTGTGAGTTTTCTAGTGAAGTGCTTTGGTCCTTATCCCTCAGATCACTGTACTACTACTTATTCTTTTGGCTGCTCCCTTTAGCGGTCGCCGCAGCGGATCATTTGCCTCCATCTCACCCTATCCCTTCATCTTCCTCTGTAACACCAACCCTCTCCATGTTCCCCTTCACTACATCCATGAATCTTCTCTGTGGTCTTCCTCTTTTCCTCCTGCCTGGCAGCTCCATCTTCAACATCCTTTGTCCAACATCTCCACTGTCCCTCCTCTGCACATGTCCAAACCATCTCAGCCTTGACTCTCTTACTTGGTCTCCACTCAACCTGAGCTGTCCCTTTGATATACTCATTTCTAATCCTGTCCCTTCTAGTCACTCCCAGTGAGAATCTTAGCATCTTCAACTATGTCACCTCCAGCTCCGCCTCCTGTCTTTTTGTCACACCACCGTCTCCAAACCATGCATCATAGCAAGGCAAGGCAACTTTATTTGTATAGCACATTTTGTGTACAAGACGATTCAAAGCGCTTTACATAAAGCATTACAGCAAGTTGCAAAATGAATACATAAGAATTTAAAAGCAGACTAAAAAGTAAATTAAAGAGACACAAAAAGAAGCTAAAATAGAATATGACAGTAATAAAAGTTACAGTACATTGTAGGCTACTGAAAGACAGCAGCAAATAGGAGAGTTTTTAAGATAAGATGGATAGAGGTAGATAAATACTTTTATTAATCCCCATGGGAAAATTCTGCTATCTCATGGCACCCAATACATGCAACAAAAACATCATTAAAAATACATCACCTAAAATATCTCAGTAAATAAGATAAAATAATGCGTAACAGCATATACACTACCGTTCAAAAGTTTGGGGTCACTTAGAAATTTCCTTATTTTTGAAAGAAAAGCACTTTTTTTTCGATGAAGATAACTTTAAACTAATCAGAAATACACTATACATTGCTAATGTGGTAAATGACTATTCTAGCTGCAAATGTCTGGTTTTTGGTGCAATATCTACATAGGTGTATAGAGGCCCATTTCCAGCAACTATCACTCCAGTGTTCTAATGGTACAATGTGTTTGCTCATTGCGTCAGAAGGCTAATGGATGATTAGAAAACCCTTGTGCAATCATGTTAGGTCTGCAATGCTGTAATTGCTGCAAATGGAGGATTCTTTGATGAAAGCAAAGTTTGAAGGAAAAAATTATTATTTCAAATACAAATCATTATTTCTAACCTTGTCAATGTCTTGACTATATTTTCTATTCATTTTACAACTCATGGTGGTAAATAAGTGTGACTTTTCATGGAAAACACAAAATAATTGTCTGGGTGGCCCCAAACTTTTGAACGGTAGTGTACAGTATTACATTTAGTCCATTCCAGACAACCTGGCAGGCATTCTATATGCACGCACATAAAAGCATGTGTATCCACATGCATGTGTGTGCATGCTGACGATGGTGGTGATGGGGGGTGGTGTCAAGGATCTCTGCCTTCCAGGATACTGTTAAACATCCTAATGGCTGTTGGAACAAAGGATCTCCTGTACCGCTCAGTCCGCGAGCGCAGGGAGATCAACCACTCACTACAGCCGCTTCTCTGTTCTGCCAAGATGTAATGAAGAGGGTGGGGGTGAACTTCGATTTAAAGCAGCTGAGAGTTTCAGCAGCCCTGCTGCTTTCTGGAAGTTTGTTCCATATGTGAGAGGCATAAAAACTGAACGCTGCCTCACCATGTTTGGTTCTAACTCTGGGCACACATAGTAGGCCTGACCCTGATGACCTGAGGGCTCTGGGTGGTTCATAATGGACCAGCAGATCTGAAATGTATTTTGACCCAAAACCATTCAGAGCTTTATAAACCAACAGCAGTATTTTGAAATCTATCCTTTGACAGACAGGAAGCCATTGTAAAGATCTGAGAAGGAGAGTTATATGATCTACTTTCTTGTTCTTAGTGAGGACTCGAGCTGCAGCGTTCTGAACCAACTGCAGCTGTCAGACTTTTTAGGGAGACCTGTGAGGACAGCACTACAGTAGTCCCGTTTACTGAAGATAAATGCATCGACAAGTTTTTCTAGATCCTGCTGAGATATCAGACCTTTAATCCTCGTTATGTTCTTTAAGTTATAATAGGCTGACTTCACTACAGACTTAATGTGGCTGTTAAAATTCAAGTCTGAGTCCAGAACCACACCCAGATTTCTGGCTTGGCTGTTGGTTTTTAGCATCATTGATTGAAGCCAAGTACTAACTTTGAGTCTTTCTTTGGCTCCAAAAGCAATTATTTTGGTTTTGTCTTTGTTTAACTGAAGAAAATTCTGGCATATCCACTCTTTAATTTGACCATTTGATCAGGGTTTTAATTGGACCATGGTCTCCTGGGGCCTCATGTACAAAGACTTGTGTGGATTTCCTACTGAAAGATGATGTACATTTAAATCAAGAAAATGCCCTAAGCAAAAAAAAATAAAAATAAAAAAAAAATCCAGATGTATGAAACCGTCCGTACTCAGGAATCCAAGCACATTTCCTTTGTACATACGATCTACTTGAAATTGAACGCATGTGAGGAAATACCTCCTCTCTTGACACGCCTCCATCTGAATATGCAATTAGATGCAAATAGGTATGCAAATAGATATATACAAACCCAGCACGTTTGATTCTCCTGTATCCATGATCAAAAATAATGGATTTAATGGAATTGTGTTATGTCGGTAAACGAGAACCAAGGATGAGGCTGGATGCAGAACAGAACAGGACTTTATTGTCAACTCACAGTTATAATGTCAGCGCTCCCATTAGGCAGAGGTGAGGTCAAAGAGACCGCCCCTCTTCCGCACAGCCCTCTTATACCCCGAGTGGCGGCGGAACCGGAAAGGTGGAGCTGTCACCCGTGTCACACAATAATATGTCCTAATAACAACATAACAGGCAGATTTAGTCCATCAGGGGCCTAAAGCAAAGACAGAAATGGGGCCCTACTTTTTCTTTGTTCTACACTTTCTTTTCACTTTTTTGGGTATGGCTTAAATTTTTATGTTATTGATTTTAAAATTGTAATGGGGTAGGCGCTATATAAGCACTAGCTTCAGCCTACAACCTTTTGGTTGCTGTGTGTCCTACATATTTTTAATTGTTTTGATTGTATGTTCATTACCAAATAAAATTCACATTCATTCATTCAGTCAAGCCTTACTGACATTCTATCTGAAACTTATTGTCCTCAGTAGTCTTCATATGATGATATCATTCAGGTATCAGGAATTACATCTGTAGAAAAACAAAGAAGTTTAAAGTGACACTATATGAGGAAAAAGGCCAAAGTTACAAGAAAAAAAAATGCAGATTACTGAGAAAGTCATAAAATTTTGTGGAAAATGTCATTCAGAAGAATAAAGATGAAAATTTACATGGAAAAAGTAAAAGAATAATTGCATTGGTTTTTTGAAAAAATATCTCCAAACCAGCTGCAATGCTGTTTGTGGTGGTGGTGGTGTGTGTGTGTGTGTGGGGGGGGGGGGGGGGGGGGGGTTAACAGTTTGCACATTTGCGGCTCAAGTAACTTAATTATCTAGTGATATCCTGTTTTTGTATTGAAGTGGATTACTAACCTCAAATCTTAACAAATGCATTAAATGTAGACTCTTCTGTATTATTAAAAAAAGCAACAACAATTCACATGGCGGATGTTTGTTTACACATCCCCACATTTGCCAGCAGGGTCCTGTTCACGGTCTGCTACTGGTCCATTTTGCAGAGGCATCCATTGTGCTCCCTCCTCTGTACTAGGTAGACACTAGGGAGAATATGTCACACATAAAATAAGGATAAATACAAAAATATTAAACAGGCCCTCTCTGAACTAAATAGCAATGCTCTTTGTCAGGTGCTTAGGCCATGATGATGGGTCATCTTTAAGAACAAACTGGTCAGACTGGTGGTCCCTCATCATCTCCTCTTGTGTGAAGGGTAGCCGTTGACACAGCGGGCGTGTCATTTAAGCAACATGGGCGAGCAGCCGCAGTACTGTCTACAACGGGTACAGGTCAAGTGGACCCCTGACCAAGTAAGCACCCCAAGTGGACCCCAGGATCTAATCTGAACATGTACAAGTACATTTTTAATCCAGTGATTTACAAACTGATTCATAATTTTCTAAAGCCTCATTCAGAACATCACAGTCCCACATACTTACTCTGTGTCTGCTGAAATGGCTGTGTGATGCGTACGGTGTGTGTGTCTGTGTCTGTGCTTGTCACTCTCGCTTCCAGCACCACCCCTGGCTAGCACTTTTGCTGTGAAAAGGAAGTAGCATATGTAGGTATGCACCTTTCAGTTGTTTGCTATCCACCAGTAACCGAGAGAAATCTTCCCTGCCAGGTATAGCCTCTCCACAGTTAGACCTATGTGGCCCAGATATGGGATCCGCCTCAAGGTAGCAGATGGTAATTGGGTGCCTTGCGGCCCCAAGCTAAACCACAGGGTCTTGGTGGAGACTAGGCCCCTAAATGCATGGCATGCATGGCCGTGCTCCTCACCCTATCCCTGAGAGTGAGTCCAGTGATCCTACGGAGAAAGCTCATTTCAGCCGCTTGTATCCGTGATCTCATTCTTTCGGTCATTACCCAAAGCTCATGACCATAGGTGAGGGTAGGAACGTAGATTGACTGGGAAATTGATAGCTTTGCCTTAGAGCTCAGCTCCCTCCTCACCACAACAGACTGGTACAACGTCCGCATCACTGCAGATGCTGCTCCAATCTGTCTGTCAATCTCTTGCTCTATTCTCCCCTCACTCGTGAATAACACCCCAAGATACTTAAACTCCTCCACTTGGGGCAGGAGCTTGTCCCCAACCCGGAGAGGACAATTCGCCTTTTTCCGGCTGAGGACCATGGACTCGGGCTTGGAGGTACCGATTCTCATCCTAGCCGCTTCACACTCAGCGGCAAACCGTCCCAGTAAGAACTGTAGGTCATTGCTGGATGAAGCCAGCAGGACAACATCATCTGCAAACAACAGAGATGAGATCCTGTGGTCACCAAGCATGACACCCTCTGTTCCCTGGCTGCATTGAGAAATCCTGTCCATAAAAATTATGAACAGGATCGGTGACAAAGGGCAGCCCTGGCGGAGTCCAACTCTCACTGGGAGTGAGTCTGACCAAGTGTTGGCAATACGAACCAAACTCTCACAATGGCCGTACTGAGACCAAATAGCTTGTAACAACTAGCTCGATACCCCATACTCCCAAAGCACCCGCCACAAAAAACCATGAGGGACGGGGTCAAATGTCTTCTCCAAGTCCACAAAACACATGTAAACTGGATGGGCAAACTCCCATGAACCGTTGAGGATTCTTGAGAGGGTAAAGAGCTAGTCCGATGTGCCACGGCCAGGACGAAAACCACATTGCTCCTCCTGAATCCAAAGTTCGACCAATGGCCGGACTCTCCTCTCCAGTACCTTTGCATAGACCTTCCCAGGGAGGCTGAGGAGTGTGATCCCTCTAAAGTTGGAGCACACCCTCCGGTCCCCTTTTTTGAAGAGAGGAACCACCACCCCGGTTTGCCATGCCAAAGGCACTACCCCCGACCTCCGCGCAATGTTGCAGAGGCGTGTCAACCATGACAGCCCTACAGCATCCAGGGCCTTTAGGTACTCAAGGTGAATCTCGTCCACCCCCGGGGCCCGTCCACCAAAGACATTTTTAACCACCTTGGCGACCTCAGTCTCTGTGATAGGTGAGTCGTCCCCTTTGTCCACAAGCCCTGCTTCCTCTATGGAAGGAGTATCAGTGGGATTGTGGAGATCCTCGAAGAATTCCTTCCACCGCCCGATGATATCCGCAGTCAAAGTCAGCAGCGCCCCATCTTCACCATACACAGTGTGGACAGGGAGCTGCTTCCCCCTCATGAGCCGCTGGACAGTTTGCCAGAATCTCTTTGAGGCCGACCGAAAGTCTTGTTCCATGGCCTCACCGAACTCCTCCCATAACCAAGTTTTTGCTTCAGCAAACACCCAAGCTGCACTCCACTTGGCCTGCCGGTACACCTCAGCTGCTTCGGGAATCCCACAAGCCAACCAAGTTTGATAGGACTCCTTCTTCAGCTGAATGGCCCCCTTCACCTCTGGTGTCCACCATTTGGTTCTGGGGTTGCCACCATGAGATGCCCCGACAACTTTGTGGCTGCAGCTCTGGGCCGCCGCTTCAACAACAGAGGTGGAGAACATTGCCCATTCAGACTCCATGTCTCCAGACTCCCTCGGAATGTGGTTGAAGTTCTTCTGGAGGTGGGAGTTGAAGACCTCTCGGACAGGGCCCTCAGCCAGAGGTTCCCAGCACACCCTCACTATACGTTTGGGTCTACCAGGCCTGAATGGCATCCTCCCCTGCCATCGGATCCAACTCACCACCAGGTGGTGATCAGTTGACAGATCTGCACCTCTCTTTACCCGAGTGTCCAAGACATGCGGTCGCAGGTCTGATGACACAAAAACAAAATCGATCATCGACCTGCGACCTAGGGTGTCCTGGTGCCAAGTGCACATATGGACACTCTTATGCTTGAACATGGTGTTCGTTATGGACAAACTGTGGTTCGCACAGCAGTCCAATAACTGAACACCACTCGGGTTCAGATCTGGCAGGCCATTCCTCCCAATCACCCCCTTCCAGGTTTCACTGTCATTGCCCACGTGCGCATTGAAGTCCCCCAGTAGGACAATGGAGTCTCCAAGAGAAGCACTCTCCAGCACCCCAGTCAGAGACTCCAAAAAGGGTGGGTGCTCTGAACCATCATTTGGTGCATAGGCACAAATGATGGTCAGGACCCATTTCCCAACCCAAATGCACAGGGAAACAACCCTTTCATCACCATGGAAAACTCCATTATAGAGGCAGCAAGGTAGAGGGATACAAGAATACCCACCCCTGCTCGTCACCTCTCACCCAGGGTAACTCCAGAGTAGGCCAAGCTCCAGCCCGTCTCCAGGAGACTGGTTCCAGAACCAGAGCTGTGTGTTGAGGTGAGGCCAACTATATCTAGCCGGTATCTCTCAACCTCATGTACCAGCTCAGGCTCCTTGCCCACCAGAGAGGTGACAGTCCACATCACAAAAGCCAGTTTAGGAAGCTTGGGATCAGACCGCCAAGGTCTCCGCCTTTGACCACCACCTGATCCACATAGCACCGGACCCCCATGATCCCTCCTGCAGGTGGTGAGCCACTGGAGGGCGGACCCATGTAACTCCTTCTGGCTGAGCCCAGCCGGGTCCCATGGGCGGAACACCTGCCACCAGACGCTAGCCATCAAGCCCCTCCCCTCAGCCTGGTTCCAGGGTGGGGCCCCGGTAACCCCATACCGGGCGGGGTACACTGAATCCTTGTTCTAGTATTTATCATGAGAGTCTGTTGGATCGTTCTTAGTCTGTACAACTGTACAACAGATTTTTGAAATAAGGGCTGGCCCAGCTTGCTAGTTGAGCTAGCACAGGCTAATAACAATTCTAAGTTTATGAGCTTTTACTGCACATAAACAAGAAGAAAAGCTGGCAAAATAAAACAAGACCACAGACTACAGAATCTACCTGTTAACTTAAGTGGTAAAATGACCAATACAACAGCCATTCATTAACTTACCCGGGATTATTAAGTAGACACTCTATGAAATGAATGGTGGTCTATGGGGAAAGTTCCATTGTTTGGAAGTATTCACTGCTCCATGACCCACATGACTTCCGCCTTTCACAGTTTCTGTAGAAGTCTACTGGAGTGCCGCAACTCTCATATTATATGGTGCTGAGATACGTGCAACAGTCCAACAGTCTGAGGAGAAGGGGCGAGGGTGTTATGTTTGTAATTTGATTTGGCGTTTTTATAAATACCCGTGTTTCTATATTTTGTCGGACATCAGGTTAAATATGCTAAACATTTTTTTAAAAAATATACGGGGCTTGTAGTAGATCGGGGTCTCTAGCAGGTCGGGGCCTAAGGCAACCGCCTATCTTTGCCTAATGGTAAGTCCACCTCTGAATGAGGTAGATGTTATGTCCATAACCAATACTATAATAATGAGGCTGAAGATGCAGTCGAACGGAACTTTATTAGACAGACATCACACAACTCCAAGGTGCTCCGATCGAGGTAGAGGTGCTGGTCGAAAAGAGACTGTGCCTCTTCCGGGTAGGCCTTTAATACTCTGGGTGGAGGCAGAACCGGAAAGGTGTAGCCATCACCCATAACAAACAATATAACGTATTTAATATATTACATCCCCCACCCCCATAAAAATTTATAACCTGAATAACACACTAACAGTAAGTATAATAGGGCCTATCCATGCACACAAATAATTAAATCTAAAGGGGGACAGGTGGACTACTGTCCCACCTCCACACGGCCAGCTGGGTTATTCTGTCTCTAAAATATCCATTCTCTTCTCACTGCGTGATTTGCAATATCCTCTAATCCTCTGTTGTTAGAGGCATTTTCTGCACTTCTTTGCGCTTGCTTTTATATCCACTCATCTAATTGCGTACACATGGATGTTTGTTTGTCATGTGTCACTGGTGTGTATAATAATTTTCACGTCATTTTCAGTCTCCCAACATCACCTCTAAGTGTCGCCAATGGACCAATAATAGCAGAAACGTACATATGCCAGCCATGAAGTTGGCGTGGGGCTGCATATATTTCCACGGTTATTTCATTCTTGATACATCTGAAATTTTCTGTGGAAAAGGACGTACGCCATGTAAGCACCCTTTGTACATGAGGCCCTTGGTGAGACAGTTATATAGATTTGTGTATCATCTGCATAATTATGGTAATATATTTTGTTGTTTATTATGATTTGAGCTAGTGGGAGCATATAGATGTTGAAAAGCAAGGGTCCCAAAATGGAACCTTGGGGAACTCCACAGGTTATTTTTGTTTGCTCAGATTTGTAGTTACCTATAGACACAAAATAGTCCCTGTATTTTAAACAGGACTCAAACCAGCTAAGTGCTGTATCAGAAAGACCCACCCAATTTTTCAGCCAGTCTTGTAAGATGTTATAGTCAACTGCATCGAATGCAGCACTGAGGTCCAATAAAACTAAGACTGAAATGTTGCAATTATCTGTATTGGAGCGGATGTAGGTCCCAGAAAAAGTTGAAATTGTCAATTAAATCAAGTGATTTGTTTGTACAGGCTTCTAATAGCCATCAATTTAAATTGAACAGTCTGCTGAATCTCTCAACTCCTCCTCTGACCCGTGGTAGTGGGCCACAAATAAACACTTCAGCATTCAGACAGCTGACTAGATCTAGGAGTTCCATAAAGCCCTGTGTCAGTACCTTATTAAAGGCGCTTTTCCACTAGCCTCACTTAGCCCTACACCGCACCACTCAGCCCGCTAAAGGCGCTTTTCCACTAGCCCCAGCACCGGTTAGCAGGTACTTTTTTAGTACCTAATCCAGGGCAGGGTCTAACCGAGCTGAGTAGGGCTGAGTATGGCTGTGATATGACTTTAAGAGACTGGTCGCCGCTGATTGGTCAGGTCGTAACGTCACGAAAGCGACTTTTTCTGCTGAATTTACTCCACGACCGCCATTTGTAGTTGTTCAGCCAGTGAACACAGTGCGCCCCTTTGATACAGTATATTATATTAATATACTGTATAATATACTTATATAATAATATACTCTTAATATTATATATTAGGAGGTGCGCAATTTTCTTTCTATATTAGGCGACGATCGCATCCAGCGCGAGTTGGACGGATCTACTCGAAATGCAGGTGTCCGAGCAGATGGGTTCCCAGGGGCACATCCGTACTGCCAAACAGTGTCGGGAGAAGCTGAAAAAGCTGAAAAGCGATTACCGAGCAGTGAAGGACCACAATGGTCGAAGTGCAGCGGATCGGAAGGAGTGGAAGTGGTTCGCTGAGACATTGGGCTCGACACGGCCACCTTCACGGTCACGGCCTTGGAAACCGTGGATGGTGAGTGTTGTTTTGATATTGCGCATCTTTTCGCCACTTTATCCTTTCTGTGCCAAGCTCACTGTTTTTAAGAAATAGGAAGGTTGTTAGATTGTGGGTAATGGTTGTTACTGAGGCTTTCCTATTGTTTTGCAGCCAACTGCAGATTCACGCTTGCTTTGTGTTAAGTATCAGCGCGAACAAAACGCTGAATTACGCTTATTGTATTCCGGTTAAAAACTTGAGAGTGTTGTGTACATGTTGCACTTTGGTGTTAAGTTTTAAATTGCATGCATTTTCTTTCTAGAATCGCAGTTCATATCAACCTCAGTGGACAGACACAGCGGACTCTCCTGGCGCTGCGTGTGCGTCTGGCTGAGCGCCATCTGGATCGACTCCCATGTCAGCCACATCACCAGCTCCATCTGGATCACGTTCAAGTGCTGGTAAGGCACAATAACCACGATTTTTTTTTTTGGTTGAAACAGGTCCAGCAGAAACCAGGGTCGAAAATCCATCCATCCATCCATCCATCTTCTACCGCTTAATCCTTTACAGGTCGTGGGGGGGGGGGGGGGGGGGGCTGGAGCATAACAAGTCATGTCCCAAATTGATTAATGCAATTTCCTGTAGCTGCATATTAATTAATTGAAAATGTCTTTTTAAATGTGCAAAAAGGTTATTCTTTGGTCTTCACTTATCGGTGTTCCACAACCATTTTTAGGTGTGGTGATTGAAGTGCTGTAATTCCTGTTTTAGAAAAACAACTAAAGCTGATGAACTGCCATTGAAATCAACATGCTTCATTGAAATGCTTCGCGTCAGCTGACTGTATTAACCCATTCAGATTTCTGCGGCCACACTACAAGCAACTAGTTTAAACATTACCCATCCATCCATCCATATTCTTAATCCTTTTTAGTTTTGCAAGGGGGCTGCAGCCGAAGACAGCACCCTGCGTGTTGCAAAATCTGCTCTACTGAGGGGCAGCAACATGACAGTTCAGCTTATATACAGCAATGAAGCATAATATAATAGTGACATTCCACCACAGACTTTCACCTGTGTAATTCCATAATATATGTAGTGATCCAGCTTTAACGACCATGCCTTTCTGTCTTTCCATCTACATTAGCGATGGTCAACATGCATGACGAAGAGATGCGGCTCTTGGAACGGCAACATGACCAGCGGCAAGAACACCATCAGGAGTACATGCAGCATTTGTGACAGGTGGCCGCAGATGTGCGGGCAGATGTACGTGAAGCCCTGGAGCAGGACGCTGTGTTACGAAGGGAAGAGCTCGCAGAGATGTCAGCATTCAACAGAGATTTCCTGACCCTATTTGGCAGGCTTGTGGACGCATTTAGCAGTCGGCGTGTCTAACCATGTCTCCCCACGCCCAGTCTGTTTTTTTGTTTGTAAATTTTGCTTCTGGAATAAAATTGTATTGTTTGCATCAAAAGTCTGGTTTATCTGTTATGACACCGTATGAGAAAAGCCAATAATTACATACACATTCCATTCTCTGTTCACTCCACATGCTGCTGTTCATCAGGTCAGGTGTATAGCCTTCTAATGGTAATTTAATTTTTAACAACACAACGAAACGTAATGTCTTGGTAGTTTTTTTTTTTTTTTAATTTTAAACAAATTTGCATGCTGAATCCATTTCTCTTGAACGGGTACATTTTTTTATGTTATAAGCAGTTGTACAGGTGTGCTTGAACTTGTAGACACTGATAAAGGTAAGTACGTGTAAGTTGAATGTTGCATCACCAGTCAAAATTTAATAAATTAAGAAGGAATCTAGCAAAAATTTGGCACTAATAACAGTAGACAAATCAGACAAGGATACACAACTGTGTTTTTGTTGCACACAACTGTTGTCACCAACAAGTGCAAAATTTATATTCCCTTTTCCCAAAAATTAAAAATCAATTTGTAAGTAAAAGTGGGAGACCTTTACATGGGAAAATATGACATGTATCAGCACATGATTTATAGTTCAATTTGCATTTCCACCTAAGCAAAAGTGGCTTGTCAAGCTGGATTTTTGTGAAGATGGCCTGTGCGGTGTTTCTGCATGTAATTACATACCTGTCAAGTGATACGGTTTCGCCGTATTTTAATACGGGGAAAATGTAATTTTAGCAAATACGGGCGTATTGCCATTTCTGTACGCCAAAGAGAAAAATATACGGGAAAAAAAAATTGAGAGTGTGGGGAGGAACACGTCGTGTGTGACCCCCACAGCGTACGGGGCTGTCAGAGCTCTCAGCGTGAGCAATTATCACCACAGTGAGAAGTGTGGACTCATCATTAGGCTGATGGCTTCGCACCTTCTTAACAGATAAGCGTTATGAACAAGAGGACAGGTAGATGGACCATGCACGACATTTTATTTACAAAAAACATTTTTGAAATATGTATGCACATAAATGTGGATGAAATAGACAAGTATTGCATCACAGCATCTTGTATTATATTGTAACGTGCAGCTCGACATAGCGACGTCCCACCGGGAGGTTCGAACTCACGCCTCTCACTCCAGAGTCCCACACTCTACCTGTGTCGCCAATAGGGTCAACCCACTTGTCAAGCCAAGTAGGGTGCTTATATTGAGTTCGCTACAATATCACCACCCTGCTCCTCTGCTCTCTGTGCTGCTGCCACCACTGGTTCATCTACTGCATCATCCAATGTAGTGTCAAACGTCTCTCCATGACTCTCACACAGATTGTGCAGAGCACAACAAGTCAGCACCATAGATTTAACCAGTTTCATGTCACAGTCATTCCTCTCTCCTTCCTCCTTCCTTCTCTCCTCATCATCAGCCATTTTGTTTGTTGTGGAGGATTCGGTCGCGTATTTCACGTCATGAGGGTGTGGCGCCGCCTGCTGTTCAACAAATCCCACCCACAGCAGGTGTGCCAGCAGGTGTGCCAGCAGTAGTTGAAAAGCAACTGAGGCCGAACCGAACCGAAGTGAGTAGAGTCGGGTTTTTAATCGGGGCTGGGCTGGGCTAGTGGAAAAGCGCCTTTAGACTGCTGTTTCACAACATCATTTGAGCCTACATGTAATATGAGACTGTTCACTGTGGGATGATCAGCCATGATTTGCAAGATTTTGTTTCTCACATCAGACACCGTATCTCTGGGAAACCACATTATTTTTGTGCGTTTACCACATATGTTTTTCACATCTTTCACAGTAGAGTTACCAACAATCAGAGTCTGAGGCTTAGCTGTTAGCTTTCTGTGTAGCCTTTTACCTTCTAAGTTGTTCTGATTTACCTTGATGCTTGTGGGGGAGCTTTTATCCAGGCCATCAGATGGAGATCCAGGGTCCTGGAGTAGCGGCACAAATCTGTTCTGAAGTGGCATGTTTGGTTGTGGTGGAGGAGGCTTGTTTTTAGGCTTTCCTTTGACAGCTATCCACGACTGTTTCTTGCTGACAGTTGAAGTTGAGGAAGCTCTTGGTCTCACCGGTAAAGCAGGCCAGCCATTCGCATCACAGATCTCACCAAGTTGGACTGTTACTTGTCCTCCCCTTACCCTGTGATGATTTATTCTTGGGCTTTGCACCAAGGGCATTCCAGGGAGGACAATCACTAGAGGAATTATTTCTCTGTACACAATCCTCCCGTCCTCATCCTCCCGTGTGGGGGCAGCAGTGGCTCAGGAGGTAGAGCAGGTCATCCAATAACCGCATGGTTGGCAGTTCGAATCCTGCTCTCCCCGGATATGCTGCCGTTGTGTCCCTGGGCAAGACACTTCACCCCCAATTGCTCCTGGTGGGTCTGGAAGCGCCATGTTAGGTAGCATGCCACCATCAGTGTGTGAATGTGTGTGTGTGTGAATGGGTGGATAGCAGGATCTGTAAAGCGCTTTGGTCATCAAGAGATGAGAATAAAAGCGCTATATAAGTGAATGACATTTACCGTCTCCTCTCAGCCAAGTTAGCACTGGATAGCTGTGAGTTAGCGGGGTCTTGTCCACTGTATTTAGTCACCGGCAGGGTTGTATCATTTTCACAGAGTCCATTTACTTCCAGATTAACTTCTAGCTGCTGGATTTTAGCTTCCAGCATGGTAATCTTCTGTAGAAGTTCGTGGTAGTCATCTGTAGAAAGGGGAGGCATCTTGTTGATACTTAGCTTTAGCTTATCAGTCGCTGTAGTTCAGGCTTCAACTGCTTGTAGGCCATGCTCACGTAGCACTGATAAGATCAAAAAAATGTTAGATCATGGTAATAGTGAGCTATATCTTCAGCGAAATATAGTCCCAGTAATTTATGAGTATCTGGCAGGTGCTGCCCATAAATTTCTTGCAGACGGCAATAAGAATATTGATGAAAAAGTTTAAGCAGAGGGAGGAGCGAAGCAGCGGAGTGTCCTTCCACCAGCAAGGCGGAATCAAAGGTCAGTAGTGAGCAGGTCTCACTACTGTCTTGTAACTCTTCCCTTTCACTCTAGCTGCGATCTTTCTGTCACAAATCACCCAATACTCGTCGCCACCCACTCCACCCTGCCTGCACTCTCTTCTTCACCTCTCTTGTCCATTGTTCATTGCTTTGGATGGTTGACTCCAGGTATTTAAACTCATCTACTTCCTTTGCTCCTTCCATCTTCACCACTGTATCTGCCTCCCTCTCATGTATTCTGTCTTGTTTCTACTGACTTTCATTCCTCTTCATTCCAGAGCATACCTCCACCTCTCCAGGTTCTCTTCCACCTGCTCCTTACTCTCACTGCAGATCACAATGTCGTCTGCAAACATCATGGTCCACACAGACTCCTGCCTGACCTCATCTGTCAGCCTGTCCATCACCATGGCAAACAAAAAGGGGCTTGGAGCTGATCCCCGATGTAATCCCACTCCCACCTTGAATCCATCTGTCACTCCTACAGCACACCTCACCACCATCTCGCTGTCTTCATACATGTCCTGCACCACCCTTACATACATCTCTGCCAATCCTGACTTTCTCATACAGTACCACACTTCCTCTCTTGGCATCCTATCATATGCTTTCTCTAGAGCCACAAAGACAGTGCAACTCCTTCTGACCTTCTCTATACTTCTCCATCAACACTAAGAGCAAACATTGCATTTGTAGTACTCTTTCTTGGCATGAAACTATACTGCTGCGCACTGATTGTCACCTTTCCTCTTAACCTGGCTTCAGTGACTCTTTCCCATATCTTCATAGTGTGGCTGATCAACTTTATGCCTCTGTAGTTACTACAGCTCTGAGCATCACCTTTGTTCTTGAAAACTGGTACCAAAACACTACTTCTCCACTCTTCAAGAATCCTCTCACTCTCCAAGATTGTGTTAAACAATCTTGGTAAAAAGTCCACCGCCATCTCTCCTAAACATCTCCATACCTCCACTGGTACGTCATCTGGACCAACCGCCTTTCCATTCTTCATCCTCTTCAAAGCTGCCCTCACTTCTGCCTTGCTAATCCTCAAGACTTCTTTGTTCACCATCTTTCCTTCATCCATCCTCTTTTCTCTCTCATTTTCCTCATTCATCAGCTCTTCAAAGTACTCCCTCCACCTCCTCAGCACACTCGTCATTTGTTAGTACATTACCATTCTGTCATTAAACAGCCTAACCTGCTGCACATCTTTTCTAGCTTGATCACTCTGTCTAGCCAATTGATACAACTCCTTTTCTCCTTCCTTTGTGTCCAGCCTCTCATACAACTCAATATATGCCTTTTGCTTTGCCATCTCTCTTTGCCATATGCCTAGATTCCAAATACTCGTCTACTTTCTTAATCTCCTTGACTATTCCACTTTTTCTTTGCTAACCTCTTCTTTTGAAAACTTTCCTGCACCTCCTCACTCCACCACCAAGTCTCATTGTCTTCCTTCCTCTGTCTAAGGGATACACCACATACAGTGGGGCAAAAAAGTATTTAGTCAGCCACCAATTGTGCAAGTTCTCCCACTTAAAAGGTGAGAGAGGTCTCCAATTTTCATCACAGGTATACCTCAACTATGAGAGACAAAATGAGAAAAAAAAATCCAGAAAACCACATTGAAGGATTTTTAATGAATTAATTGGTAAATTCCTCGGTAAATTAAGTATTTGGTCACCTACAAACAAGCAAGATTTCTGGCTCTCACAGACCTGTAACTTCTTCTTTAAGAGGCTCCTCTGTCCTCCACTCATTACCTGTATTAATGGCACCTTTTTGAACTCGTTATCAGTATAAAAGACACCTGTCCACAACCTCAAACAGTCAGATTCCAAACTCCACTATGGCCAAGACCAAAGAGCTGTCAAAGGACACCAGAAACAAAATTGTAGACCTGCACGGGGCTAGGAAGACTGAATCAGCAATAGGTATGCAGCTTGGTGTGAAGAAATCAACTGTGGGAGCAATTATTAGAAAATGGAAGACATACAAGACCATTGATAATCTCCCTCGATCTGGGGCTCCACGCAAGATCTCACCCCGTGGGACCAAAATGATCACGAGAGCAAAAATCCCAGAACCACACGGTGGGACCTAGTGAATGACCTGCAGAGAGCTGGGACCAAAGTAACAAAGGCTACCATCAGTAACACGCTACACCGCCAGGGACTCAAATCCTGCAGTGCCAGACGTGTCCCCCTGCTTAAGCCAGTACATGTCCAGGCCCGTCTGAAGTTTGCTAGAGAGCATTTGGATGATCCAGAAGAGGATTGGGAGAATGTCATATGGTCAGATGAAACCAAAATAGAACTTTTTGGTAAAAACTCAACTTGTCGTGTTTGGAGGAGAAAGAATGCTGAGTTGCATCCAAAGAACACCATACCTACTGTGAAGCATGGGGGTGGAAACTTCAAGCTTTGGGGCTGTTTTTCTGCAAAGAGACCAGGACGACTGATCCGTGTAAAGGAAAGAATGAATGGGGCCATGTATCGTGAGATTTTGAGTGAAAACCTCCTTCCACCAGCAAGGGCATTGAAGATGAAACGTGGCTGGGTCTTTCAGCAAGACAATGATCTCAAACACACCACCCGGACAACGAAGGAGTGGCTTCGTAGGAAGCATTTCAAGGTCCTGGAGTGGCCTAGCCAGTCTCCAGATCTCAACCCCATAAAAAATCTTTGGAGGGAGTTGAAAGTCCATGTTGCCCAGCGACAGCCCCAAAACATCACTGCTCAAGAGGAGATCCGCATGGAGGAATGGGCCAAAATACCAGCAACAGTGTGTGAAAACCTTGTGAAGACTTACAGAAAACATTTGACCTCTGTCATTGCCAACAAAGGGTATATAACAAAGTATTGAGATGAACTTTTGTTATTGACCAAATACTTATTTTACTGAGGAATTTACCAATTAATTCATTAAAAATCCTTCAATGTGATTTTCTGGATTTTTTTTTCTCATTTTGTCTCTCATAGTTGAGGTATACCTATGATGAAAATTGGAGACCTCTCTCATCTTTTAAGTGGGAGATCTTGCACAATTGGTGGCTGACTAAATATTTTTTTGCCCCACTGTACTGTTCTACCCATTTCCCTCAATACTTTTGCTGTCCTGTCCCAGTCATCTGGTAATTCCTCCCTACCACCCAGGGCCTGTATCAACTCCATTCTTAACTCTGTGCAACCTTCTTCCTTCAGTAACTTCCCACACTTGATCTGTGGCTCTGCCTTCACTCTCTTCCTCTTCTTGCTTTGCAAAGTCGTCATCCTACAGACTACCATCCAACTCTGTCTAGCTCCATTCTCCCCTGCCACCACCTTACAGTCTCCCATCTCTTTCAGATTTCTCCTTCTCCATAACATGTAGTCCACCTGTGTGCACCTTTCTCCACTCTTGTAAGTCACCCTATGTTCCTCTCTTTTCTTGAAGCATATGTTCACCACAGCCATTTCCATCCTTTAAGCAAAACTCTGAGGATTGAGGAAGAATCAACACTGAGAAGTGTTGATTCTTATGGTCTGCGTTCTAATGATTATTTGTTGCTTTCTGTTCCATTTGCCCGTACTGAGCTGGGAAAAAGAGCTTTCATGTTCTCAGCCCCCTCTACATGGAACATGTTGCAAAAAGACTGGAAATTAACGGAACTTGTTTCATTGAACGACTTTAAATCCAGTTTGAGAACACTTGAGACGGCCTCACTAATTTGTAACTGTTTTATATGATTTGTATGTCATTTTAAGTGTATTTGTGATTTTTTTTTTTTTTTTTTTTTTTTTGCTGCCTCTTGGCCAGGACTCCCTTGAAAAAGAGGTTTTTAATCTCAATGGGTTTTTTTCCTGGTTAAATAAAGGTAAAATAAAAATAAATAAATAAAAAAATCCACAACCATCTGTCCTTCCACATTTCTCTCCTTAAAACCATACCTACCCGGAACCTACTCATCACCTCTGTTCCCTTCACCTACATAACACCTAACATAACAGGAGGGTTAAAGTCCGCTCCAATCACCACTCTCTCTGCCCTGGGAACACTCTACCACTTCATCTAACTTACTCCAGAGTTCTTCTCTCTTCTACCTGACATCCAACTTGTGGGGCATATGCACTGACAACATTCAACATCACACCTTTGACTTCTAGTTTCAAACTCATGATTCTGACTGGCTCCCTCTTTACCTTCTGAACACTCTTCACATATTCTTCCTTCAAGATTACTCCTACTCCAATTCTCTTCCTATCTGCACCGTGGTAGACCAGTTTAAATCCCCCTCCAATGCTCCTAGCCTTGCATCCCTTCCATCTGGTTTCTTGAACACACACTATATCTACCTTTCTTCTCTTCATTATATCAGCCAATTCTCTGCCTTTACCAGTCATAGTCCCTATATTTAACATACCTAGTCTCACCTCCACCTTTCTACCTTTCCTTTTCTCTCTCTCCCTCCAAACACACCTTTCCCCTCTCCTCCTCCTCGCCAATCTTTGACCAACAGCAGCCCAATTTCCACTGGCACCCTGTCAGTTAACAGCACTGGTGGCGGTCATTGTTACCCCGGGCCTCGACTGATCCAGTATGAAAGTCTTATTACTCATGATCCGCATGTTTGTTTTGGCAAAGGTTTTATGTCGGATGCCCTTCCTGACACAACCCTCCCCATTTACCCGGGCTTGGGACCGGTACTAGAAGTACACTGGCTTGTGTACCCCCTGTGACTGGGTCCCTCAGCCACAGGGGGGAAGCCTCAGGTCACTGTACTGTCCTTACCAAAACTACTTTGTATTGAGAGTGGTGTTACGTTTGCAAAAAAGGAATCACAAGGGCCTTTCCCAGACCCTGGTCCAGTTTTATTACATTGCTGGTACTTGTGCTTGCATGTGCAGATCTTGTGTCTGTGTCAAGGCACCTTCTGGATGACTTTTGTTCCTTAGATGCACCATCTATGATCACTTCTGTGCTATTTTATTGTTTCACTGTTTAGAGATTCCCCCATGGCCCTTCAAAGACCAGCAGGTGTCTGTGGGAACCTGGGCAAATGTGGTGGGAACACAGACAGTTCTGGTGACAGTGTCAAGGCCCCCCTTGAACTTTGTCACCAGTGTTCCATACAAAATACGTACAAACATGGCCTGCACAGTTTCACGGTTCCAAGAGTCCCTAAAACCAACATTTTCCTTGAATGGAACCACTGGTAGATCTAAAATCCATCTCAATAGATACAGGTCAGATTTGACCCAAAACAGCCTCTGTGTACAAAAGTTTGTAGCACCTGCATAATAGTATAAAATTTTAAAATATTTAAAATTTTGTGTATTTTCGGTCACTTTAGGAAGTCATCAAATTTCAGTCTAAAAGAATGTTTTGTTTTGATCTGGATGTTCTGTCCATGTTTCCTGTTATTTTTTAAATGTTTGCACAGTTCTGTTATCACTAGTCTGTGGGTTATCCTCAGTTCTTAGTTTAGTTATGTATTCTCCCTGATTTGGTTCATTTATGATTATTGTACATATTATTTGCCCTCTGTGTTCTCCAGCGTCCTCTGTCTGCACAGCCCCGCCCATCCTGTTTGTAGCTGCTCCTGTTACTTCCTAATTAGCCCCAGCTGTCTCAAGTTAGTTTAATTATTCTGCTCCCCATATGCCATTCTAAGTTTGTGTTGTTGTGGCGTCATTTGTTGGTTTACCCTCTTCATCATCTTCTGTTCCGTCAGTCCAGTTTCGTAAGTGTGTTAGCCTTCCACGCCACTCTTTGTTTCAGCCCCTGTGCTGCCATTTGTTTCTTCTTGTTTTGTTTTGTGAATAAATGGGCAGCTCAGTGGCACAGTGGTTAACACAGTGGCAGCACAGTAAGAAGGTCATATGATCGATTCCACCCCTGACCATCGTGAGTTTGATCCCATCTCCTGACCATCTGTGACCCTTCTGTGTGGAGTTTGAATGATCTCCCCATGTCTGCGTGGGTTTACCCCAGGTACTCCGGTTTCCTCCCACAGGCCAAAAACATGCAAGTTAGGTTAATTGGAGACTCTAAAGTGGCCCTAGGTGTGAATGTGTGTGTGAATGGTGAAGGTATGACACCGTACCGTAGCTGCTTCATCCATCTAGGTGGATGCCCTGAATTTCCCCTCTGGGGATCAATAAAGTACACACAAAAAAAATCAATCAATCATTATTGCACCAAGTCCTGCCTGTGCTCTTGGGTCCCACTTTAAAAACTACATCTGCCTTCCAAGCAAATATCAGACAGAAAGATGCCACCACCATGGGATTCAGCAAGCATGGACTACGGAGAGTTTGGGTTGGACAAGATCGAGTGTGGGGCGGCTCATCTGATCGAGGCATACGTTTCTGAAGCCCAGTCATGCCACACTCGGGAGCAGGCCATGATGCTTCTGGACGTGGCAGCCAGGGTAGTTATGGATCACCCCAGTCTGTGGGATTACCCCAGTCTAACTGGACTGTTCGACTCGCTGAATTTGCTCCATGGAATGGTGAAGAGCCCGGAGCCTGTGCCGACTTCTCCAGCTTCTCCTCACTCACCAGTTCCAGTCTGCCTCTCCCCAGCTCCGCAACTACCTCATGGGCTGGAGGAAAGCTCCCCAGCATCGGCCCCTGTGTCATCAGTAATGACAGCTCAACGTCATTCTCCACTTGCAGTGCCGGCTCCCACATCTGCTGAGCGGGTGCCCATGCCTGCTGCCCTATCAACTCCAGTACCTGCTCCAAGGCACCTCCCGGCCCAAGTGCCTGCTCCTCATTGCTCCTCAGCTCCAGTAGCTGTTCCATGGTGCCTTCCAGCTCCAGTACAAGCTCCACTGGCCATCTCTCCTGCAGTACATCCTGAGGTCGTCACTCCAGCAGCAGGAGACCAGGAGTTAAAGTAAGTACCTTTTCATTTATGCTCTCCCATTATTTTTGAAAAGACTTGCCTTGCTCCTGGTGAGAGGACCCAGGCACACTCCCCACCAGTCTCTGCTGCTTATGACTGTGGCGTAGCCTCACTGACCTCCTGTTTTCCTTCATCATCTGAGGTAGTCATGTCGAGGATGGGGCCGCAGGAGGACCATGCACCATCATCTCGCCACAGCTCCAAGGCGCCTCCCGGCCCCAGCTCCACCATGAGCATGCCGCTCCATCTTCACCATCTTCAGAGCAGTCCGCTCCCCCTTCGTCCAGGGGGCTGAGCTGTCCACTTCACTCTTTGTTCTAGAGGTCAGAAGACCTCCACCGGTTGTCCAAGAGATCGGGAGACCTTCACCGGTTGTCCAAGATGTCAGGAGACCTCCACCCATTACCCAAGGCATAGAGCAGTCCACTCCACCTGGGCAGTGTGAGCAGTCCGCTCCACCAGGGCCGTCGGAGCAGTCCACTCCACCTTCACCGCCTGGGGTTGCCGCTCCTAAGCTGCTGTTGGCCCTCGTGCCAAAGGCTCCTCAGAACTAAAAACTCCTGTGTTGTTGACCCCTGAGCAGAAAGCTCCTATATTGGTACCTCTTGAGCTAGAATCGCCTACATTGGTGCCTCCAGAGCTAAAAATTCCTATGTTGGGATCCCCGGAGTTAAAAGCTCCTTTGTTATCTTCAGAGCAGAAAGCTCCCATGTTGTTATCTTCAAGGCAGAAACCTCCCATGTTGTTACAGTATCTCACAAAAGTGAGTACACCCCTCATATTTTTGTAAATATTTTATTCTATCTTTTCATGACACAACGCTGAAGATATGACACTTTGATGCAATGTAAAGTAGCCTGTGTACAGCTTGTATAACAGTGTAAATTTGCTGTCCCCTCAAAATAACTCAACACACAGCCATTAATGTCTAAACCATTGGCAACAAAAGTCAGTACACCCTAAGAGAAAATGTCCAAATTGTGCCCAATTAGCCATTTTTCCTCCCCGGTCTCTCATGACTCGTTAGTGTTACAAGGTCTCAGGTGTGTTAAATTTGGTGTTATCACTCTCACACTCTCTCACACTGGTCACTGGAAATTCAACATGGCACCTCAGTGCAAAGAACTCTCGGGATCTGAAAAAAAAAAAAGAATTGTTGCTCTACATAAAGATGACCTAGGCTATAAGAAAATTGCCAACACCCTGAAAGTGAGCTGCAGCACAGTGGCCAAGACCATACAGCGGTTTAACAGAACAGGTTCCACTCTGAACAGGCCTTGCCATGGTCGACCAAAAAAGCTGAATGCACATGCTCAGCGTCATATCCAGAGGTTGTCTTTTGAAACTAGACGTATGAGTGCTGCCAGCATTGCTGCAAAGGTTGAAGGGGTTGGGGGTCAGCCTGTCAGTGCTCAGACCATACGCTGCACACTGCATCAAATTGGTCTGCATGGCTGTCATCTCAGAAGGAAGCCCCTTTTAAAGATGATGCACAAGAAAGCCCACAAACAATTTGCTGAAGACAAGCAGACTAAGGACGTGGATTACTGGAACCATGTCCTGTGGTCTGATGAGACCAAGATAAACTTATTTGGTTCAGATGGTGTCAAGCATGTGTGGCAGCAACCAGGTGAGGAGTACAAAGACAATTGTGTCTTGCCTACAGTCAAGCATGGTGGTGGGAGTGTCATGGTTTGGGGCTGCACAAGTGCTGCCGACACTGGGGAGCTACAGTTCATTGAGGGAACCATGAATGCCAATGTGTACTGTGACATAGTGAAGCAGAGCATGATCCCCTCCCTTTGGAAACTGGGCCTCAGGGCAGAATTTCAACATGATAATGACGTGAAACACACCTCCAAGACAACCACTGCCTTGCTAAAGAACCTGAGGGTAAAAGTAATGGACTGGCCAAGCATGTCTCCAGACCTAAACCCTATTGAGCATCTGTGGGGCATCCTCAAATGGAAGGTGGAGGAGCACAAGGTCTCTAACATCCACCAGCTCCATGATGTCGTCATGGAGGAGTGCAAGGGGATTCCAGTGGCAACCTGTCAAGCTCTAGTGAACTCCATGCCCAAGAGAGTTAAGGTAGTGCTAAATAATGGTGGCCACACAAAATATTGACACTTTGGGCACAATTTAGACATTTTCACTTAGGGGTGTACTCACTTTTGTCGTCAGCAGTTTAGACATTAATGGCTTTGTGTTGAGTTATTTTGAGGGAACAGCAAATTTACACTGTTATACAAGCTGTACACTATCTACTTCACACTGTGTCAAAGTGTCATATCTTCAGTGTTGTCCAATGAAAAGTTATAATAAAATATTTACAAAAATGTCAGGGGTGTACTCACTTTTGGGAGATACTGTATCTTCAGAGCAAAAGGCTCCCATGTTGTTGTGTCCAGAGCAAAAGGCTCCCATATTGTTTTCTTCAGAGCAAAGGGCTCTTATGTTGTTGTGTTCAGAGCAAAAAGCTCCTACATAGTTATTTTCAGAGCAAACAGGTCCTACGTCAGGCCTATTCAATTAGCAGGCCGCAGGCCACATGCGGTCCAGAACCAACCTCCGAGTGGCCTGCGGGCCCAGGCCACACCAAGGAAATAGACAGTAAATTTAAGAAAAAAATATGAAGAAATGATGGTTTGCATGCGTGCACACAAACAACACGCGTGACTGTCAACCATACGGAGTTCAGAAGTGCACCGCCTACGTGAGCGTTCAGCTGGATTCCAGTCGGCAGGGCAGGCAGAGCGTCTCGCTTGCGTTGCTGTCCGAGAGAAGTATGAGCTTATTAAAGTACTTTAAACACAGAAAAAGGCATAAGAGGTATGTAAGCAGTGGAGGTATTTATTGTGGTTTTAACCTGCTGGTAACGGGAACAATAAGAGTCGCTTAGCAAACAGATGTGGTTAGACTTCATATGCAGGGAAAGAGGCAAGAGTCACTGAATTGCTGAGGATTTACTTCACCATCCATTGCAATAATTTATGTTCATTATTATGTACCTGGCAAGTTAAGATGACAGAAATTCACAAAGTCAACTAGAAAAGCACTCAGAGAGCGCAGACCTCCGCCAAGCGCCACAGTTCCCCCCCATACAGTGTTTGTGTGTACGTTTTCAGATTCCTTGACCATGAAAACATATTACTAGCAATTGGATTCACAATGATAGGATTAGTGGTTCAGTAGTAAAAGCATTACCTCCTTGGCGGAGGTAATAAACTCAAGTGTTGCTGTTGTGTCCATCTCCTCCATCTCCAAACTCCCAGGCTGCGGGTGTTGCAATTCATCGCACAACCGCGTACAACCCACAGGCCAATGGGTTATGCGAGCGTTTTCATACATCACTGAAAGCAGCACTCAGGGCTTCACTGACGGATGCAAATTGGGTAGACAGGTTGCCGTGGGTTTTATATTGGGGTTGCGCTCCGCGGCACTCCACCGGCGTGGTGGCTCAGTTGGGAGAGCATCCGCCCCACACCCGGGAGGCAGGGGTTCAAATCCCGGCCGGGTCATGCCAAAGACCATATAAAAGTGGAACTTCCTGCCGTCCAGCTTGGTGCTCAGCAATAACGGAATGGAGGAGGGAAATCTGTGGTGGCGCCTTGCATGGCAGCAGCCCTCTGACTCTGCACTGGGGTGTGTGTGATTGACACTGTAGATAGGTAAAGCACAATCTCGTTCTACTGTACATGATTGGTTGAATGACAATAAGGGTGAAAAAAAAAAGAGGATTTGGAAGCTTCCCCAGCACAGAGCTTGTTTTTGTGCAGCCCCTATGGCTACCCGGGGAATTTCTGCCAAATAATCTGGCGCCGGACAGCTGCCCGTCTCAGCTTTTGCAGCGTAGTGCAAACACAGGCACGCTGCCGGGCCCGGCCCACCACTGTTTTCCGCGTGCTTTTGTGCCTAAAACTTTGAAGAACGCGGAGTTCGTGTTCGTCAGAGACGACGACCAGCGCCCTCCATTGCGCCTGCACACATGTTGAAAATGGCCATATCTCACAATATTAAAAAATCATTTAAAAAATTCCTGTATCCAGACGGTGATCCGGATCATCCCCAAAATTTAATCAGTTCTCCCTTGTACCATTTCCAACAATGCCTGAAAGTTTCATCAAAATCCGTCCAAAACTTTTTGAGTTATCTTGCTAACCAACAGACAGACAAACAGACAGACAAATGCTGGCAAAACCATAACCTCCTCCGGCCTGCGGCCTGGCTGAGATAATTACTTTAATCTGTCAACGGCCTTCAGACAAACTAAACATGCAAACATTTGGATTTCAAAATCAGGGAAGTTTTTCCTGCTGTCTGGTTGGTGAGGAGAGTTCTAAAAAAACTATAAATATATTGAAATATTTTAACAGAAATAATGGAATCTTTGGTCATTTAAGTTAATTTATTTCATTAATTGTAATTTACTGAATATTTTTTCTTTGAAATCAGAGTTAAATTATTGTTCTGGCTCTGGAAAATTATGGTCAAAAGTGTAAATTGTATAAGGAAAAAAAGTCAATTTTACCAGTTTCAAATTTATATATCGGCGGCAGCGGCTCCTGTTCGTGTCCCAGCATAGGGTTGCTCCCGTTCCAGAAATCACTTGTGCTTGTGATGGATGTGGCTCTGTAGCCCGATCTGGTGATGGAAGAGGTGTGGGCAGAGACCGCAGGGAAGTGACGGTGGAGGCCGAGGCTGCTGCGAGCGCTCCTTCTTTCTTCTTCGCTTCTCCTCCTCGAATGCACATCTGTTTTTCTCAAAGGCTATATACAGTGGGGCAAAAAAAGTATTTAGTCAGCCACCAATTGTGCAAGTTCTCCCACTTAAAAGATGAGACAGGTCTCCAATTTTCATCATAGGTATACCTCAGCTATGAGAGACAAAATGAGAAAAAAAAAATCCAGAAAGTCACATTGTCTGATTTTTAAAGAATTTATTTGCAAATTATGGTGGCAAATAAGTATTTAGTCACCTACAAACAAGCAAGATTTCTGGCTCTCACAGACCTGTAACAACTTCTTTAAGAGGCTCCTCTGTCCTCCACTCGTTGCCTGTATTAATGGCACCCGTTTGAACTCATTATCAGTATAAAAGACACCTGTCCACGACCTCAAACAGTCAGACTCCAAACTCCACTATGGCCAAGACCAAAGAGCTGTCAAAGGACACCAGAAACAAAATTGTAGACCTGCACCAGGCTGGGAAGACTGAATCTGCAATAGGTAAGCAGCTTGGTGTGAAGAAATCAACTGTGGGAGCAATTATTAGAAAATGGAAGACATACAAGACCACTGATAATCTCTCTCGATCTGGGGATCCACACAAGAGCTCACCCCGTGGGGTCAAAATGATCACGAGAACGGTGAGCAAAAATCCCAGAACCACATGGGGGGACCTAGTGAACGACCTGCAGAGAGCTGGGACCAAAGTAACAAAGGCTACATTAGAAACACACTACGCCACCAGGGACTCAAATCCTGCAGTGCCAGACGTGTCCCCCTGCTTAAGCCAGTACATGTCCAGGCCCGTCTGAAGTTTGCTAGAGAGCATTTGGATGATCCAGAAGAGGATTGGGAGAATGTCATAAGGTCAGATGAAACTAAAATAGAACTTTTTGGTAAAAACTCAACTTGTCGTGTTTGGAGGAGAAAGAATGCTGAGTTGCATCCAAAGAACACCATACCTACTGTGAAGCATGGGGATGGAAACTTCAAGCTTTGGGGCTGTTTTTCTGCAAAGAGACCAGGACGACTGATCCGTGTAAAGGAAAGAATGAATGGGGCCATGTATCGTGAGATTTTGAGTGAAAACCTCCTTCCACCAGCAAGGGCATTGAAGATGAAACATGGCTGGGTCTTTCAGCAAGACAATGATCTCAAACACACCACCCGGACAACGAAGGAGTGGCTTCGTAGGAAGCATTTCAAGGTCCTGGAGTGGCCTAGCCAGTCTCCAGATCTCAACCCCATAAAAAATCTTTGGAGGGAGTTGAAAGTCCATGTTGCCCAGCGACAGCCCCAAAACATCACTGCTCTAGAGGAGATCCGCATGGAGGAATGGGCCAAAATACCAGCAACAGTGTATGAAAACCTTGTGAAGACTTACAGAAAACATTTGACCTCTGTCATTGCCAACAAAGGGTATATAACAAAGTATTGAGATGAACTTTTGTTATTGACCAAATACTTATTTTCCACCATAACTTGCAAATAAATTCTTTAAAAATCAGACAATGTGATTTTTTGGATTTTTTTTCTCATTATGTCTCTCATAGTTGAGGTATACCTATGATGAAAACTGGAGACCTCTCTCATCTTTTAAGTGGGAGAACTTGCACAAATGGTGGCTGACTAAATACTTTTTTACCCCACTGTATATATATATATATATATATATATATATATATATAAGAACAAAAAAAATAGATAAAAATTAACCGTCAAATAATCCACAAATTTATACTAAAGTCTCAAATGTACAAGAAAAGTCAATTTTACAAGAGGAAATTACAAATTTGAGGAAAATGGTTTCAAATTTACATAAATTTACAGAGAAAAATAGAAAACTATAAGAAAATTGTTATAAATTTTGGAGAAAACCCTCAAACCGTTAAGACTGAAGTCATTACTCAAGTTTTTAAGTGGGTGCTTTTTGCATCCTTAACTGTGTAATGGAATGTGTAGTTATGAAAAGAGGATCCTACTCACACATGTGGTGATTTAAAACAAAGCAAACCACAGTAGTTGATGTGCAAGCTTTGTTAATGTTGTCAGTCTTTTCTTGGGGGGGTGCACTGAAGTGTTTAGACAGTTCATTTTTTATTCAGCTAAATGCACTTTGTGATGTGCCAAGGTTAGTTATGACCAGGATGTAATATATTATATTTCAAAAGGGAAACAAATGTCAATGCTACTAACCATGCACAATGAGTTATGCACTTTGAGATATGCCTGAGTAAGATGTGACCAAAATTGGTTATTTACAATTTTAATAATAAAAAGTAATTTTATTTTTTATTCTATTTATTTAATTGGTCAAGAGGAAAAACATTTCTACTACTTCAAGTTCTGCTCAACCCCAACACTGTTATTGTGTTTTAATGCACTTTTGATGTGCCTTTGTTATGTGCCAAGTGCACATTTAAAACTAAGACAGTGAATAAAAAGTGCATATTTTTCATCATACTGATTGTGTTGGTTTGAAATTTGTCATATTCAGCAGATTGCTGAACATGTGTGGCTCAGTGTGACTGCGATGGTATTGATATGCTACTAGTCAAAACTGTTATCGAATGCATAGTGAAACCACTGACGTATATCTGTAACCTGTCTCTCCAATCAGGTATATTTCCCAATGCAATGAAAATAGCTAAAGTAATTCCGATTTACAAGACAGGCGACAGAGGGGAACTCTCCAACTACAGACCAATTTCACTATTACCGCAATTTTCCAAGATACTTGAAAAAATATTCTATGAGAGAATTGACAACTTCATACTGAAGAATGATTTATTGTGTGAGCAGCAATATGGGTTCAGACACAAAAGGACAACAGCATATGCCTTAATGGAATTTACAGAAAAAATATCAACAGCCATTGAAAATAAAGAGTATTCAGTTGGAGTATTCCTGGATCTTAAAAAAGCATTTGATACAGTAGATCACAATCTATTATTAAAGAAACTACAAAATTGTGGTATCAGAGGGGTAGCACTGTCCTGGTTAAGAAGTTACTTAAAGAATAGATATCAGTTTGTATGTGTTAACAACAAAAACTCAGAGCTACTGAAGGTCACCTGTGGAGTCCCACAGGGTTCAGTTTTGGGACCATTATTATTCAATATGTATATAAATGATATATGTAAAGTTTCAGAAAAAATGGACTTAATATTGTTTGCTGATGACACTAACCTGCTATGCAGTGGAAACAACTTGGAACAACTTCTGGATACACTCGGAAAGGAATTAGGAAAGCTGAAACTGTGGTTTGATTCAAACAAATTAACGCTCAATTTAAGCAAGACAAAATTTATAGTCTTTAACAACCATCACAACTACCCAGTACCCAAACTCAGTGTAAATGGTGTAGAGATTGAAAGGGTATCCGAAACTAAATTCCTTGGAGTAATAATTGATAACAAACTGTGTTGGAAGCCACATATTAATTATATAAAAGGTAAAGTATCCAAATCAATTGCAATATTACACAGAGTGAAAAATTTGCTGAATCAACCCACACTATACACCTTGTATCATTCATTAATACTCCCATACATGACATATTGTAATGAAGTATGGGGAAATACATATAAAACAAACATATATCCACTCTTTATGCTTCAAAAGAGAGCTATTAGAATAATCAACAAAGCAGCTTACAGGGAACCAACAAACCCACTTTTTCTTAAACAAAAAACTCTCAAGTTGAAAGATCTGATCGACTTTAAAACCGCAATAATAATGTTCAAAGTGAAGAATCTATCACTGCCCGCAAATATCCAAAAGTTGTTCCAAACAAGGGAGAAACGATATCACTTCAGAGGAACATGTATATTTCAAAAGCCTACAGTGAGAACAACTACCAAGCAACACTGTATTTCAGTGCAAGGTGTCAGATTATGGAACGATTTTGGACCTGAATTAAAATCATGTACAAAGCTTGGACAATTTAAACAAAAACTAAAGGAAGAAATACTCCAAACATATTTACAAGACGACATGTAAACTCACATAAGGATTGACATTTCCAGCCTGTGTTGTGTTATAGCTTAGTTTTTCTTTTTTCTCTGTGACACTATGTCTTAGATTTGTTTTTGAATAGTAACCGCTTAACTTAGACTAGCTCAGTTTTCTTTTTCTCTCAGTCATATTTTGTCTTAGCCTTGTTTTAAATTGTAATCGCTCTTGTCTTGTTTTCTCTTTTTTCTCCTTTGAATTCTTGGATGGAATATGGGTGGGCAATATAAGCTGCGGCTTCAGCCATCACCCATTTCGGATAACTCACGTGGAATTGTATAGTAGAAGGAGTCTTTGTCTAATTTGACCTTGTTGTTATATTATACAGTTTCTTTTAACCTGTAATGTACTATCCGAAATAAATAAATTCATTCATTCATTCATTCATTCATTCAGTTACATGTCTTCATTTCAAATTGTGGCCCAACTGATTGTGTAATTGAATAGCCCTGTCCTACGTGGTTATTTTCAGAGCAAACAGTTCCTTTGTGGTCTCCAGGTCAAAAGGCTCCTTTATGGTCTCCAGAGCAAAGAGCCCCAATGTCATCTCCTGAGACTAAAACTCCCATGTTATTTTCTTTTGAGCTACATGTACCTATGTTTAAAACTTCTAGTTATCTCTAGCGCAAGGAAATCTCATCTTGTCATTCTCTCCTGAGATTGAAGTTCCTGTATTGTCATTACCTCTTGAGTTTAAAGTGCCCATTTGGTCACCTCGTGACTTTACAGTTCCTATGTTGCTATATCCAGAGTGTAAAGTTTCCATGTTACCATTATCTCCCGAGTTCAAAGTGTCCGTATCATCACCTCCTGAGGTTACAGGTTCCATGTTTCCCCCTGAGGTTAAAAGTTTCATGTTATCACCTCCTGAGGTTATAAGTTCCTTGTTACCTCCCAAGGTTAACCCTTAAGCTGTGTGATTCTGTGTGTCCCTAGTGGCGCTGCGCCTGTCAACTTATATAAACACTGCCAAACACTCCCCAGCTGAACTGAGGATTTGTACTGATCATGCCAGTTCACAAGGTGGCAGGCACACGTTGGAGGACTCATGGATGACACGTAATACACCAAAGAGGAAGAAATCCTTTTTCTTCTTCTTCATCGTCTTTGAGATTACAAAACAAAATGGACGGGACCCATCGTTGTGGACATACACGATCGCAGACTGAGGAGCAAATTCAGAGGATTTGGTCCTGAATTTGCCAACTATGATTCTAAAAAGAGATTATTTAACTTATGAAGGTAGATGTTTACATTTTCTTATTAACAGGGAGCGTGAAGCTCGTTGATTTCACCTGCCGGTGCCCAGAGCACCCTGTGACTGTAAAGCAATCGCCAGTTGCATGTCATCATATAAGATAAATTGCTGTGGAATAAAAGTGAAATTAGGATGGAACAATCAATAACAGTTTCCGGATGTAGGAGAGAAAACTAAAATGACTGGGAGAGGACAAAATAACCACCAGAATGCCACAAAAGGATGCCGCCTTGCCAGCGGTAAGTGATGTCAAGTCTTTGTTTGTTTGTATGCAAATTAGATGAGTAAATTTACTCCTATCTGAAACTTTGGATCATATTCTACATCTTTCTAATTGACAGTAAGCCATTATCTCTTACTACTTTCAAGTTATAGCCTTGGAAAGTTCTGACATCTGATCTGAATATTTTCTTGAAAAAAATCTTTACCACTGTTGACCATTAGGGGTTATGTCACAGTTTGGCGACAGCCACAGTTGGAGCGTTAAAAATTCCATGTTGTCATCCTCTGAGTGTATGGGTTCTAAGTCTTCTCCTGAGGTTAAACTTTCATGGGGTAAAGTTTTCATGCCATTATCTCCTGAATTTAAAGCCTCTTATGCCCCCTGTGGTGCCTTATTCTTTCATCTAGTGGCTTATGGATTGTGGCAGGCCACTCGACGTGCCATGCTCATCCATCTGGTGGCTTTTGGACTTTGGTAGACCACCCAATGCACCATGTTTCTCTGTCTGCCAGTCCATGGTCTTGGGTAGGCCATCAGACGCACCATAATCCACTTGGTGGTGGTCTTGGGACTTTGGCCGACCACCTGATGAACACTTACCTGTTGATTGTGTCCTTGTTTTTGCCCTGCCGTGCCATTGTCCCCATCCTCCCGCCTGATTGTGGTTTCTTTTTGTTTTAGGGCGTCTGGCTTCCGCCCTTGCGGGGGGGGCACTGTTATGATACGGACATTCTGTCCATGTTTTCTGTTATTTTTGAAATGTTTGCATAATTCTGTTATTACTAATTTGTGGGTTATCCTCAGTTCTTAGTTCAGTTATGTCATCTCCCTGATTTGGTTAATTTATGATTGCTTGCATTATTTGCTCTCCGTGTTCTCCAGTGTCCTCTGTCTGCACAGCCCTGCCTGTCCTGTTTGTAGCTGCTCCTCTGTTACTTCCTAATTAGCTGCAGCTGTCTCATGTTAGTTTAATTATTCTGCTCCCTATATACAGTGGGGCAAAAAAGTATTTAGTCAGCCACCAATTGTGCAAGTTCTCCCACTTAAAAGATGAGAGAGGTCTCCAATTTTCATCATAGGTGTACTTAAACTATGAGAGACAAATTGAGAAAAAAAAAAATCCAGAAAATCACACTGAAGGATTTTTAATGAATTAATTGGTAAATTCCTCAGTAAAATAAGTATTTGTTCAATAACAAAAGTTCATCTCAATACTTTGTTATATACCCTTTGTTGGCAATGACAGAGGTCAAACATTTTCTGCAAGTCTTCACAAGGTTTTCACACATTGTTGCTGGTATTTTGGCTCATTCCTCCATGTAGATCTCCTCTAGAACAGTGATGTTTTGGGGCTGTCGCTGGGCAACACGGACTTTCAACTCAAGATTTTCTATGGGGTTGAGATCTGGAGACTGTCATGCCTGGCTCTCACGAGCCAGAAAGGAGATGCGAGGGCGACCAGTGAGTTTGCGTAATTTATTAATATTAACACGCAAAGTACAAATACAAAGTAAAGAGGCTCGTGGGGCTATAACACGCACAACACTAGATAACAAATAGAAAGGAAAAGAGCCACGTGGGGCTAAAATACGCACAGAACTAAGGACAATGTACAACCCAGAAAGAAAGGCTAGAGAGGCGGTGAGGGGAAACACACGCCGAGCCGCAGCACTTACTTAGGGTGTAGCGCCGAGGTAACGGCGAACTGAAGTTGGACATGGGAACTCCAGTCGTGGAAACACGTTGCACGTCCTTCCGTAGCGAGGTCGCAGCGACGAGTAACTCTCGGCTGCTCGCTTAAGTGGGGAAGATAATTAGCAATGGGAGACAGCTGTCCCAGAGCAGCTGAACTAGACAGCTGGGGATCAGCTGGGCGCTGTCAAAGTACGGGCCTTGTAAGACCCGGCACGGACTACCACGGAGCAGGAGCGACACTGGACAACCTGAACGCGGAGAAGGATAGCGTTCAGGTCGTGACAGTACTCCTCCCCCGAGCCGCGCCTCCTGGCGCAGGCTTAACCCCCCCCCCCCCCCCCCCCCATCGAGGGGAAGACCAGGGAGGGCGGTGGGGGCCAGGTCTGGGGGAAAGCGAGGGACAAGGAAAAGGAGGGAGAGAAGAAAAAAACCTAGGTACAGTATAGACTCTGACACCATAATAATTTCAAACAGCAAATAACTATCACCCCCTCCTCTGCAGAGGCCGGACGGTCAATGCAGGTAACCACAGGAGGTGGGGAAAAACGACAAGAACCAAGATACAAAGGCACAGCAACATAGTCATGGAAAAAAAAAAAAAGGCTCATAATAACTTAGGGCGAGGACAATAAAAAAAAAAACTCATGTCCCGAAGGCCAAAAACCACAAAACTCTGAACATATGGTTGAAATAGACTTACACGTGTAACCCCGGCCAAAACAGAATATATAAAGGAAGCAATCCGGGAATAAGACCTAAAAATAGAGCCTGAGGCCGCAAACTGGCATAAAGATACAAAAAAATCAACTCCTCAATCACGTATTAGCACAAAACAGAAAGTCAAACAATCTGGAGGAGGATATAGATGCAGATGAACAAGACTACTCTGAATAAGGCCAGGCAATGTGAGGCAAAAGCTATTTAAAGGGCTAGCTGAAATAAGAGATCATACTGGGATTATAAAACATAGAAAATAGTCTAAGGAAATCTTAGTTATCATGACAACTCTGGGGCAGAAAGTTCTTTGATGTCCTGAATGGGATTAAATAACGGAGGACAATCAAACACAAGGCTATGAACAGTCAGTCAATTCTTCCAGGAACGTCACCAGGTAGAGCGGGGCAGGCGGTGACAGCTTGTCCGGCGGGCAACCCGAACTCCACCAGGCCAAGAACCACAATACCAGTTCGGGTGGCCTATCAGAGTCCCAGGCTAGGAGACACAGTTTCTCCGGAGGCCGACCCAGATCACCGAACCAGCCAGACGGCTCCCCAGGCGCTAGTCCCGTGACCTCAGACCACCGAGAGCTGAGGGAGAAGTTTTGGTGCAGCTTCCTCCCTGAGGGAAAAGGCAGGAGGAAACTGACCCGGGTGAGAGAAACCCCAGCAGTGGCAGGGGGAGAGGAGATGGAGGCAAGGGGCAAAGTCAGCCTGACATCTGAAGAACACATGGGCAGGGGGAAACTGGCCCGGATGAGAGGAACCCCAACAGCGGCAGGAGGAGAGAAGATGGAGGCAAGGGACGACGTCAGCCTGACGTCAGACGAACACAATCCTCCAGCTCCCTCACTGACCTCTAACCGGACCGGCGCAGCACCCCCAGTGGACCCCGATTGGGCCGGAACAGCACTCCCGGTGGACCCTAACTGGACCGGCGAAGCACTCCCGGTGGACCCCAACTGGACCGGCGAAGCACTCCCGGTGGACCCCAACTGGCCGCCATCCAGGACTTCAATGCTCTGGGTTCAGCGTGCAGGACTCCGTCCTCCGGCTCCCACTCGACTGCGAATGGCTCCGCAGCCGGCATGATGGTTTCCACAGTCAGACGACCTCCAAGCGCCGAAGACCACGTCAACAGCCCGCATGGCATGGAGGCAGGAGATCTGGGCTCTGCTGGGCCGAACCATTCCTCCGTGGAGACCCGGGGACACCTAATCGTCGGCGCTGGCTCCGACAGGCAGTTCGACCTTCTCCTCTGCCCATGACGTGGCTGCGGGGCTGGGGCGAAACCTTCCAGGGCCGCAGTCCTCCTCCTCGCGTGGCGGTGCAGACCTGGCACCGGGGCACACTCAGGGGGAAGAGACACAGAGGACGCAGGTTCATATTCAACTTTTGCAGCGGGAGGAGAGAGCTCAGGGGACTGTGAACCCTGAACTCCTCCCCCAGGAATCAAACAAGGCAATTCACTCATAATGGGAGGAGAATGAAAAGACACTTGCCTGATTCCCGGAGAGTCGGTGGAATCCGCTGCAAGGGACTTGAGTCTTTCTTCTCCCAGCCGGATGGAAGTGGAGGACCCCCCGGACAGACGAGGTGGTGCCTCTCGCACCGGATCGGGACCGGGAACACCTGGAGGTGAATTCGCGCTGTTCTCAGCAGCCGGAGTGAATGACGAAGAGGGGAAAGAAACAGCTGAGGAGAACCGGGGGCCCAGAGCTGACGGGACAGCGGGAAGAGCGGGCCCAGGAGCGGGAGCAGCTGATTCGCTTCTTCGGCGAGACACGGGAGCTACAGCAGGCTGGGAGGCGAAATTCATGTGGTTTCCTGGAGCAGGATCCGGACGGGGCTCTCGCTGAGATGTTCGGGGAATTTGGGAGCAACGTCTTCTGAACGTGAAGTCGGGGAAACACCGCTCCTGTACGGAGACCGAAGCCAACAGGTCAGCGTATCCCGGATAATCATTCAGCTCAGGGTTCTTCTCAACCAGCCTGACCGCCGCTATCACGTGCTTCATGGCTACAGGGGGATAGGCGGCGGAACAAGCGGCTGCCACTCGGTCCGCAATGCGAATCGCTGTCAACCTTATCTTCTCCGGGGGAACCCCGGTTGACGTCACTCTACCTTGGGGATTACCCCTGGGTGAGGCGAACTCCTGGGCTGGATCGGCGGCAGGAACGGGATTCCGAAGCGAGGAGCGATGGTGTCCTGTCTTCGGCTTCCTGCCGGGGTTCTCCTCCAGCCAACAGAGTCTCTCCCAGGCCACAGAGATGTCTGCCCTCCTCGCCTTAACCTCGGGGAGATGGAAGTAGCGAGGGAAGTTGTTAATCATGTTCTCGGCAAGCTCCAGACGCCAGCGTATCTCGCTGGGAGTATCGTAGAGGTCCGTGGTGAACAGCGTCCCATCCACAAGGTCCAGAGCCTCCGAGAGATCGTGGCCTGGGTGCCGCATACGCTTCCTGGAGGGAGACATGATACTAGCTTGCCTGCACCCAGAGGAAGGGAAAAAACAACAAGTCCCACTGCAAACTCACGGTCGCAGACGTCTCAGTCTGGCTGCGACCTACTGTCATGCCTGGCTCTCACGAGCCAGAAAGGAGATGCGAGGGCGACCAGTGAGTTTGCGTAATTTATTAATATTAACACACAAAGTACAAATACAAAGTAAAGAGCCTCGTGGGGCTATAACACGCACAACACTAGATAACAAATAGAAAGGAAAAGAGCCACGTGGGGCTAAAATACGCACAGAACTAAGGACAATGTACAACCCAGAAAGAAAGGCTAGAGAGGCGGCGAGGGGAAACACACGTCGAGCCGCAGCACTTACTTAGGGTGTAGCGCCGAGGTAACGGCAAACTGAAGTTGGACATGGGAACTCCAGTCGTGGAAATACGGGGCACGCCCTTCCGTAGCGAGGTCGCAGCGACGAGTAACTCTCGGCTGCTCGCTTAAGTGGGGAAGATAATTAACAATGGGAGACAGCTGTCCCAGAGCAGCTGAACTAGACAGCTGGGGATCAGCTGGGCGCTGTCAAAGTACGGGCCTTGTAAGACCCGGCACGGACTACCACGGAGCAGGAGCGACACTGGACAACCTGAACGCGGAGAAGGATAGCGTTCAGGTCGTGACAGAGACTGGCTAGGCCACTCCAGGACCTTGAAATGCTTCTTATGAAGCCACTCCTTCGTTGCCCGGGCGGTGTGTTTGGGATCATTGTCATGCTGAAAGACCGAGCCATGTTTCATCTTCAATGCCCTTGCTGATGGAAGGAGGTTTTCACTCAAAATCTCACGATACATGGCCACATTCATTCTTTCATTTACACGGATCAGTCGTCCTGGTCCCTTTGCAGAAAAACAGCCCTAAAACATGATGTTTCCACCCCCATGCTTCACAGTAGGTATGGTGTTCTTTCTCCTCCAAACACGACAAGTTGAGTTTTTTACAATAAAGTTCTATTTTGGTTTCATCTGACCATATGACATTCTCCCAATCCTCTTCTGGATCATCCAAATGCTCTCTAGCAAACTTCAGACAGGCCTGGACATGTACTGGCTTAAGCAAGGGGACACGTCTGGCACTGCAGGATTTGAGTCCCTGGCGGCGTAGTGTGTTACTGATGGTACCCTTTGTTACTTTGGTCCCAGCTCTCTGCAAGTCATTCACTAGGTCCCCCTGTGTGGTTCTGGGATTTTTGCTCACCGTTCTCGTGATCATTTTGACCCCATGGGGTGAGCCCTTGTGTGGATCCCCAGATCGAGGGAGATTATCAGTGGTCTTGTATCTCTTCCATTTTCTAATAATTGCTCCCACAGTTGATTTCTTCACACCAAGCTGCTAACCTATTGCAGATTCAGTCTTCCCAGCCTGGTGCAGGTCTACAATTTTGTTTCTGATGTCCTTTGACAGCTCTTTGGTCTTGGCCATAGTGGAGTTTGGAGTCTGACTGTTTGAGGTTGTGGACAGGTGTCTTTTATACTGATAACGAGTTCAAACAGGTGCCATTAATACAGGTAACGAGTGGAGGACAGAGGAGCCTCTTAAAGAAGAAGTTACAGGTCTGTGAGAGCCAGAAATCTTGCTTGTTTGTAGGTGACCAAATACTTATTTTACTGAGGAATTTACCAATTAATTCATTAAAAATCATTCAGTGTGATTTTCTGGATTTTTTTTTCTTCTCATTTTGTCTCTCATAGTTGAGGTATACCTATGATGAAAATTGGAGACCTCTCTCATCTTTTAAGTGGTAGAACTTGCACAATTGGTGGCTGACTAAATACTTTTTTGCCCCACTGTGTGTGTATATATATACTGTAAAATATATATATATATATATATGCCAGTCTGAGTTGTGGTGTCATTTGTTGGTTTACCTTCTTTATCATCTTCTGTTCAATCAATCCAGTTTTGTGAGTGTGTTAGCCTTCCACAGCACTCTTTGTTTCAGCCCCCATGCTGCCATTCGTTTGTTCTTTTTTTGTGTTGTGAATAAATCATTTTTGCACCAAGTCCTGCCTGCGCTGTTGGGTCCCACTTTAAAAACTGCATCTACTTTCCTAGCAGATATCTGACATGTTTAGGGTATCTTTACTACTGTCAAATGTCAAAACAGGTCAAATTTGACCTAAACAGTATGTAAGGGTTAATGTAAATTTGAAACTTTTTCCCTTGTTAATATCCAACTTTTTTCATGTAAACTTTCAAATTTTTCTCATTAATTTGCTCCTTTTTTCATTAATTTACAACAATTTTGGACATTTTTTGAGGGTAAATTTGCAACTCTTTCTTGTTAATTTGCAACTTTATGTACATTTCTCCTTTACATGGCATTTAAGCAATATTCCACAACAGTGAGTTCGATATCGTGATTATAGTAACTGCGGCTGTGATACACGGAGGGCATTAGAGTATCACAGCCGTAGTGAGTATAATCATGATACCGTAACAAACTCAAGTGTAATATTGCTTTTATACAACAGTTCTGCCAAGCACAATTTATTAAATGACAGCAATACTGGACAAATTATTACAATTTTTTTAGTTTAACCAGTTCTTTTGTGCAGCTGAGAAAAAAATAGTCCCTTCTAAATATAGCCAGTAACTGCTGCTAAACATCTCAATCAACATGAAGACGTCTATTGTCATTTCACACACATGTAAACAAATTAAATATTCTGAAGTCCAAAAGAAATGTGTTTATAAAACATACCTGTTGAGTCAGTATCCATTATTATTATTATCACTGTTGAAAATCCCAGTTCGAAACATCTCCAATGCAGAGTCACCAGAACCACCGATAGTTAGCTGGTAGCTAGTAATTAACATGCTAGCGATTTAGTACATTTTGCTCACTTTGCATTTTCAGATGAAACAAAGAGTCCATTGTGGTGTACGTGACGTGCCGCACTGCAGGTGCACACACATGCAAGTGGCATCAGCACATTATTGAAGGGTTAGGCAGACAGTCCTACAACACTGCTCTGTACATGTGTTCTAAGCCCAATCAAGCTAACCTCAGCTCATGGACGTTGTCCGCCCATTCTTGAGACATAACATTGGTAATGAGGATGGAGACTTTACTTGCACCTCTACAGCTGTTCCTCGCCCTGCCTGGTGAACCGCCGATTCCATGGGCCCGTTGGTATGAATCTTTCAAGACTTTTATAGCCACTATCGACCTAGCCAAAGCTAGCAAGGCGAGGCCAAGGGCCATGCTAATTCATAACTTCGGCAGCGGGGGTCAACGTATCTTTCGGACTCTCAGACCCGTGGACACATATGACGACAGCGTGACTTTGTTGGCCGGACATTTCACTACTCCACAGAGCATAATGGTCTGAAGAATTATGTTTCACCAGTGCTGATAGCGAATGGATGAGTCAGCCCAGCAGTATGTCACCAATCTCCGTTGTTTGGCTGGTATGTGTAAATTCAGCCACTTGAAAGACGAAAAGGTGTGAGACCAGTTAGCGGAGCACACCACGAATTTGAAGCTGCAGGAGAAGCTGTTGAAGGTGCCAGACACCCTGGCAGGGTGGTGGAAATTGCATCCCAGCCAGAACCGGCTGTCCAGTTAGCAACACAGCTAGTGGCCTCTGACCTGTGCTCCCCACATTGAGCTCCGCTTGCACAAGCCATGGCTCCACCTTTCAGCCTTCCAACCCTACATCTCCTCACGACGGTCCCAAGGTAAACGTTGCGGGATGACAAGACCCAACAACACGCTGACCCTGCGGTAACTATGGCTCTTCCTCGCACCCCACATGTGCACCTGCCTGCTTAGCCACAGGATGGAGGTGCCAACACTGCGGTAAGCTCAATCACTTCGCCAAAGTGTGTCGCTCGGCTCCTGCAAGCCCATCGTCTCGCTCTCCCAGTCAGTCTAACCTGACCACCATTCACTCTGTGGGCTCCGGTGGAGCTAGATGGGATCAGTCTATCGCTGCTGCTGGACACCATTGCCTCAAGGTCCCTGCTCAATGAGTCCACAGTTAGGAAGCTTTTTCCCCGGCAGATGAATAGGGCAGGACGCGGAAGAGCTGTTTGGCTACGGACATGCTAAGATCGGCATGGGGGGAACTGTCACCTTCTCAGTATGCTACAGCTCCAGAGTTCTTCCTGCATTCACATTTCAAGTGACCTGCCATGGTACCAATCTCCTGAATTTTGATCTGATCTGCGAACTGGGCTTTTCCATTACAGACCACACAGGTTCTGCCATGTTGACTGTTGACTCAACTTGGCAACATTGCTGGCCATCACTTTTCACAGGCCTGGGCTGCCTCACTGCCTTCAACCACCAGCCACTCATCGACCCAGCTGTGTCCCCAGTTATCCAGCCCCTTCACTGGCTGCCCCTCACCCTACGAGATGGTGTTACAGTGGAACTGCAGAAACTCCTGGATATGGATATCATCAAGCAGGTCAACGCATCTCCCTGGATCTCGAACCTAATGGTAGTGAAAAAAAATAAAAAGCAGGTAGCCTGCGGCCCTGTGTTTACCTCAGAATGGTAAATAAAGCAGTGATCCCCAACAAATACCTGGGGTGGATGTGGTACAGGTGTAGTGTGGGTGACTCCTGATCAGAGGGTCAGGGGTTCGATTCCCCATTTGTCTGCAGTCTGCATGTCGAAGTGTCCTTGAGCAAGACACTGAAACCTCAGTTGCTCCTGGTGGGTCAGGCCAGCGCCTGTGTATGGCAGCTCTTCTGTCATCAGTGTATGAATGTGCGCATGAATAGTAGGATCTGTAAAGCACTGTGGTCATCCAGAAATGACTAAAATGTGCTATATAAGTGAATGACATTTACCAGTTTTCCCCCACCCACGGTGGAGAAGCTAGCTGCTACATTCCACGGCTCCAAGGTTTTCTCCAAACTCGATCTTCGTCAGGGTTATCTGCAGGTTCCTCTACACCCGGACAGCCAAGACCTCATGGCTTTTGTGACCCACATGGTGGTCTTTCCCTACACTTGCACGCCCTTTGGCCCCAGCTCCACCCCAGCTGCTTCCAAAAGATTATGGCCACCATCTTTGCTGGCCTCCTGGGCATGGTGGTGTATCTCGATGACACTACTTTTTATTTTATTTTTTTATTTAACGTTTATTCATACAGGGTAGTTCCACTGAAAGGCAACCTCTCTTTTTCAAGGACACCCTTGTGGTGCATGGCACAACACCATCTTTACACAATGCCCGTCTCTCCAAGGTGTTGGATGTACTTGTCAGCCACAGCCTCACATTGAACGGGGAGAAGTGCATCTTCACAGCACCCGCCATAGAGTTTGTGGGGTTCCGCTTGACTGCCTATGGTCTGAGTGTAATATGTGAGTTTGGCTGCTGGGGCTTGCCGCAGCCGTCTGAAGGGATGATGTCAGGTGGGCTGCAGCTGCTGTATATATTCACCCCTTCTGTAATAAAGTTCAGTTCGTTGCTCTGCACAACCTGACTCACATATCATTTCCATACATAGCATTTGGCGATCAAGTATTAGCTCATCGAGGCATGCGGAGCACCTCTACGGCTGTTTTTGGGGCACCCAGGAGAACCAGCAATTTTGTGGCCTCGCTGGCTGGCCACGTTTGAGGTGTACATTGCAGTGTTGGGCCTGGGTGGACTCAACGAAGTAAGGAAGCGAGCACTTCTGGTTTGCAAACTCGGCGTAGAAGGTCAGAGAATTTTCCACGTTAGGGGAGATGGAGTCATAAGCAGATGCTGTTGGGCTGCTTGATAGCTACTTTACCGAACACACATGGAACACAAAGCTGTGGGTTGAAAGGCCGTTGGCGCCAAAAGACACTTGCTAGCTAGCTCGGGGGAGCTAACGGCCCAGCTAGTAATAATAATAATAATAATGCATCAGGTTTATATAGCGCTTTATCATAGACACTCAAAGACGCTTTACAAGTAGATACATTATTCATTCACTCCAGACAGACAATGGTAGTGGCAAGCTACTACTGTAGCCACAGCTGCCCTCGGGCAGGCTGACAGAAACGTGGCTGCCAAGCCGCGCCAACGGCCTCTCCGGCCACCACCGAACATTTAAACATTTTATACATTTATACACATTCATACCCGGTGTTATGGGCACTGGAGGCATTGCGGGTGAAGTGTCTTGCCCAGGGACAAAACAGCAGGATATCTGGGGAGAGCGGGATTCAAACCGCCAACCATCGGGTTATTAGACGACCTGCTCTACCTCCTGAGCCACTGTAGCAATGGAAAAATTAGCCACGGAGCTAGGTGGGCACCAAACACAGAAACTAGACGCTACAGGCTACAAGCTAGATAACATGGTGGAGTCGGAGCCACAGGAGAGGGAGCCCGTGTCCAGTGAGAACGACAAGCCAGCCGAAGAGCACAGCAATGAGAGTGACCGCAGCATGGTGGGAGAGCAGCGAACAGACTCGGCTCAGTTTTCCCCGCAGCCAGAGTCGGAGCCATGGGAGAGGGAGCACAAGCATGCTGAGAGCCCAGAAAAGCAGCAGCGGCAGTTGGGAGTAACCACAGAGCATGCTGCGGCACAGCAGAGCATTTCAACGAGCGACACTGGAGAGGTACCGGACTGCTTCTGTACCCCAGAAGAGCTGCAGTCAATCACGGAGACAGTGGGTGAAGGGTCCGCAGCGAACATGGTGACAATGGAACCGCTGCAGCACGGTACAGGTCCCGAGCACGCAGAGCCACTGGGAGCGCAACAACAGAACATAAGAGCAAGCAGGACACCGCTCCAAGTTATGGACTGGGTTCGAGTTTGTGCCGGCAGGAGACCGGGACGGCGAATGGCCGGGCCGCAGCCAGCAAATCATTGAGGGTGTCTGCGCATTGTGGCTAAGCTAGGTGCAGCATGCTTCAGGTTATCCGATGGCTCACTGAGGCAGGCCAATCAGCTTCGGCATGTCTGGGAAGACACTCCAGGTGGGTGGCGAGGCTGGACGTTAGTTGGTGATGGCAGTGTGGGATCCAGGCTCCGTCATCCAGAGGATCGGCCATCGCTCCGGGGGTCTGCGGTCTCCAGGGGCGCGCCTGCTGAGGGGCTGCCTTGGACCCCCCCCCCCTTTTTATAGTTCCTGTTTTGCATGCATGTTATGTTATGGGGTTGTATATATAAATATGTGTTTTGCTTTTAAGATAAGATAAGCCTTTATTAGTCCCACAATGGGGAAATTCCAGGATTGCAACAGCACAGGGATAGCAACACTCAGAGCAATAATTAAGAAGATAAGGAAGATATAAATAAGAGCAGTGGATATACATACATACACATAAATATATAAATATATATACAAAGTGCGGAGCATTGTAGCAAGATGGAATAAACAGCATAACCATCTACTTAGTTATCCTACATAGTATGAATATGTACCCATACATATTGTTACCCTCCGTAGTGACCAATAATGTCCTAGTTGTATATACTGGAGGGGACCATTGTGTAAGTCTATTGCGTCTTTTGCATTCAATACTATTATGTTGTCACGTTTTTTTGCTATCTCTGAGAGCAGCCCTGCTTAGGTTATACAGTCTGAAAGCCGTAGGTAGGAAGGACCTGCGAAACCTCTCGGTTGCGCACCTAGGATGATGTAGTCTACTGCTAAATGAGCTCCTCAGTGCGTTCAGTATGTCCTGCATAGGGTGGAACTTGGACTCAAGCAGAGATGAAAGTTTAGCCACCATCCTTCTCTCTCCTATCTCCTCCACTGGGTCAGGGCGCTGCCCCAGGACAGATCTAGCTTTCTTGATCAGTTCGTTCAGTCTCTTCCTATCGGCTGCTGTAATGCCACTGCCCCAGCAGACCACTCCAAAAGTGATGGCTGATGCCACCACCGTATCATAGAATGTCTTCAGCAGCTCCCCTTGTACACCAAAAGACCTGAGTCTCCTCAGTAGGAACAGCCTACGCTGTCCCTTCTTGTAGAGTGCATCGGTATTGTGTGACCAGTCTAGTTTATTGTTTAGATGAACACCCAGGTACTTGTAGGATGTCACCATCTCGATGTCTGTTCCCTGTATGTTTACTGGTGCTGTGAGGGGTTGTTCTTGCCTGCGGCAGTCCACCACCAGCTCCTTAGTTTTCCTCGCGTTGATCTGGAGGCAGTTTCGATGGCACCAGTCCACGAAGTCCTGGATAAGCCCTCTGTACTCAGCTTCATCTCCGTTGGAGATGAGGCCGACGATCGCAGAGTCATCAGAGAACTTCTGTAGATGGCAGTGTGTTGTGTTGTGTGAGAAGTCCGCAGTATAAAGGGTGAACAGGAAGGGAGCCAAAACCGTTCCCTGGGGGACCCCCGTGCTACCTATGATCGTGTCGGACACACAGTCCCGGGTTCTCACAAACTGTGGCCGGTTAGTGAGGTAGTCCAGGATCCATGATGACAGGTGCTGGTCCACCCCTGCGCACAGCAGCTTGTCCTTCAGGATCATCGGTTGGATGGTGTTGAAAGCACTGGAGAAGTCAAACAACATGATCCTCACCACATTCCCGGGCTTCTCCAGGTGGGACAGAGAATGGTTAATTAGTTTTAGTTGGGAGCACGGCTGTAATTTTTTTTAGTTTGAATAAAAACATTTTTTGTTTGTTATTTGGGTGGCAGAATAATCCACCCTGCCGTGCGGGCTGTACGGTAGTCCACCCGTCAGCCCTAATTTTAGGTTGTTTTGAATAAGTGTGTTAGGCCAATTTAGTACATTGTTTTTCGTTATTTTAGTGTGTGATTCGGGTCCCCCAATTTTTATTTTTTTTTGGGGGGGGGGCGGTTTCGATTGTGTGTATGGTTTTGGACTTTTATAAGGAGGGGGATGTAATATTTTTTTTTTTTTTTTTTTTTTCTAATATGTGAGTTTGGCTGCTGGGGCTTGCTGTAGCCATCTGAAGGGATGATGTCAGGCGGGCTGCGGCTGCTGTATATATTCACCCCTTCTGTAATAAAGTTCAGTTCATTGCTCGGCGCAGCCTGACTCGCGTCTCACTTATTTCTATTCATAACACTGAGCCCACTACACTCGAACATTGATGCAGTGTTACGACTGTCATGCCCCGTGCAGCTCTCTTCCTTCCTAGGAATGACAGCATTCTATCCTTCCTTCCACAACAACAAACAGAAACCCAATGAGTAAGGATGCTAATGAACAAATTTCAACATGCATTTCAAAATCTTTTTACCTATTAAAATAATAGAAATTCAAAAATGAAAACGAGTAAACAACTTCCCACTGATCATACAATCCATGAGTGACTCTCAGACTTTCACCTAACCAACCCTAGCGATTAACAGAACCATCTTCCTCCCTGTATTTATCCAAGTTCTCATTTTTGTACTTTTTTAAAATTCAAAATGTTTGGACATTGTTTTAACTCCATATTTAATCTATTCCATCATTTAACCCCACAAACTGAAACACAAAAGATTCTCCTAGTTGTTCATACACCCACTGTGTTTAAAAGTAACTCCCCCCTTTTGTCTTTCAACAAACTCATTTTGGATGTTAACTGGCTAATAGGTTTAGACAGCCAGGGGACCTCCAACACTGCACTGGGCTTCACTCCTTTCTTCACTCTCAATGAAATATTTTTGCTGGTCATTAACATCTGTTTGTTCTCTCCCACTGTTTGAGTCCCCATCGTGCCGTTTGCTCTCTACATGTCTGTTCTTTTCATCTTCTCTATCCCCCCCCAGCCAGTCGCAGCAGATGACTGCCCCTCCCTGAGCCTGGTTCTGCTGGAGGTTTCTTCCTGTTAAAAGGGAGTTTTTCCTCTCCACTGTCGCCAAGTGCTGCTCACAGGGGATCGGCTGATTGCTGGGGTCTTTCTGGAATTGTGGGGATTTCCCCTACAGTTGAAAGTGCTATGAGATGACTGTTGTTGTGAAATGGCGCTACATAAATAAAGTTGAATTGAAGTGGCTGTAAATTGTTCCTTACGTTGTACATTATATCAGTTTTATATTTGACCAGATCAAATAATTTCAAACTTTTAGACAGTAAAAATATACAATTTGTGTGATCATGGAAACCAGCACCATGGATGATTCTTATTGCTCTTTTTTGTAAAATAACGAGAGGCTGTAATGAACTTTAATATTTATTTCCCCAAATCTCTGAACAGTAATTTAAATATGGTAAAACCAGTGAACAATACAGAGTATGGAGTGATTTCTGATCCAGTATGTGCCTTGTTCTGCTCATGACCAAAACACTTCTAGACAGTTTAGCTTGTATGCATTTAATGCGAGGTTTCCAGCAAAGTTTTTTACATCTATAATCCATCCATCCATCTTCTACCGCTTTTCCGGAGGTCCGAGTTGCGGAGGCAGCAGTTCAAGCAGAGAAGCCCAGACTTCCCTCTCCCCAGCTATCTGCTCCAGCTCTTTAGAGAGGGTGTTCCCAGACCAGCTGGAACACATAGTCTCTCCACCGAGTCCTGAGTCGGCCCCGGGGTCTCCTCCCAGTGGGACGTGCCCGAAACACCTCAAGTGGGAGACGTCCAGGAGGCATCCTGATCAGATGCCCATACCACCTCAACTGACTCCTTTCAATGTGGAGAAGCAGCGGTTCTACTCTGAGCCTCTTCCGGATGACTAAGCTCCTCACCCTATCTCTGATGGTGAGTCCAGAAAACCTACGGAGAAAGCTCATTTCAGCCGCTTGTATCCACAATCTTGTTCTTTCAGTCATTACCCAAAGCTCGTGACCATAGGTGAGAGTAGGAACGTAGATTGACTAGTAAATCGACAGCTTTGCCTTAGAACTCAGCTCCTTCTTCACCACAACAGACTGGTACAACGTCCGCATCACTGCAGATGCTGCTCCAATCCATCTGTCGATCTCTCGCTCCATTTTCCCCTTACTCGTGAATAAGACCCCAAGATACTTAAACTCCTCCACTTGGGGCAGGAGCCTGTCCCCAACCCAAAGAGGACAATCCACCTTTTTCCGGCTGAGGACCATGGACTCAGACTTGGAGGTGCTGATTCTCATCCCAGCTGCTTCACACTCAGTAGCAAAAGCTGTAGGTCATTGCTGGATGAAGCCAACATAGATGAAGTCATCTATAATCACACCTAAAAATTTGTCTTGACCTCTTTCAGTATTGATGCTATCCATCTGTATCTTTGCTTGAATATTTGTCTTACCATTTCCAAATAACATGAACTTTGTTTTGCTCAAATTTAATGATAATTTATTTTTATTAAGCCATTCTTTTATTTTACTGAATTCAGTAGTGATCATGTTCAAAAGCTGCTGTAGATCCTCACCAGTACCCAGAACAATTGTGTCATCTGCAAACATCACGATCTTCAACAGTTCAGAAACATTACAAATATCATTGATATACAAAATGAAAAGTTTAGGTCCCAATACTGACCCCTGGGGGACACCACAAACAATGTCCAAACTCTCAGACTTATATTGTCCCATCATCACAAATTGTTGCCAGTTTTCTAAATAGTTTCTGACACAATTCAATTCTACTCTCCTGAGTCCATATCGTTCCAATTTATTAAGTAATATTTCATGATTTAATGTATCAACAGGCAGGCGACCAATGTGGGTGGTGAAGGTCCCCCATACATGAACATACATACACTCCCGTCACATGAACAGCTTCTTCCCCTCTGCCATTAGACTGCTGAACACTAAGTGACTCTCGTGCACCATGTACAGCAGCTCAACCAGACTCATGTCAATCATCACTGTTTTCTTCCTGCATTACCGACTGCACTATATAGTTCTCCACAGTATCTGCTGCTGGCTAATATATATTTTAACTGTTGACCAGTATCACTTAATCTTATCCTACACTTTATTACATGTATAGTTTATTTCTCTTATCTTATCATGTTTAATGTTGCAGCATTGTACCGAGACAAATTCCTAGTTTGTGTACTACATGAACAATGGCAATAAACCTGATTCTGATTCTGATTCTGACATGAAGGTCATCTGGGCGTCAAAAAGGTCAAACAGCACTGCAGAGGTCTGGTCTGGTGGCCAGGTATCAACAGGGACGTGGAAAAAATTATCTTCAACCAGTAGTCTAAGAATCAGGCAGGATTAAAGTTTCAATAAATATAATTTGCACTGATCAGTGGAGAAGCTGAGCCGTCCCGTGTCGCGCTAAAGCATGCTAGTGGAAAAGGCCCTTAAGTGATGCACTCAGAGTCACCGCCAGAAATTATTCTGAATCACATGCACAACTTTCAGTCTTTAAGCACCCTGTTATCTCAAAACTGTCCATGAGAGAATATCTGGTTCAGTCTGGTTCTTCCAAACTGTCTCCCTTCTCAGACACAATCATAACAGCACAAAACGTTCGCATGAGAACAACCAGGTAAATGTCCAGCTGGTCGACCTTGTACACAATTCACCCAGACTCTGAGGTACCAAAGATAAAGAATACAAAATTTTTCTATCAGCCTCCGTGAACAGTCAGAGCGAAGCAGTGGCAAGAACCAAGAAATGTCAAGGAGGAGACAAAGTGGACCAATCACAGCTCTTCTGACCTGTGACGTGGAGACACAGGTCACCCGATGAACGCATGTTGCTGCTGCGTTGATGCCATCGCAGCTGTGTCGTGTCGACGCGGGTGCATAACTTCCTGCAACACTGCTCTGTACACACGTGTTGTAAGCCCAATAATGCTAACATCAGCACATGGTAGTTGTCCGCCCATTCGTCAAACACTACATCCATCACCACAAAGGGATTGTTGTTTGTTAATCAAGACAAATCAAACTCTAGCACTATTTATTTTTTTTTAAACAGATGTGAAATTGCTTAATGAGCTTAAAATGACAGCAGGGCCGGGGTAGACAGAGCACCATTTTCAAAAGGGTGGGACTTCTGGGTCACGGATGTATAATTTTTTGTCCAACAGTGCCTCACTGTGGAAATTAAGGTAACAGTACTGGCAACAACACTTGATCATTCAATGTGAAATATACTGTCTGGGTCGATATTTATATTTTGCCGGGTAATTTAACTAACTAATGCTGCTGATACCATCTAGCTGCAATGCTCCTACACTGTGTATATAACTGTGTACATATGTATATTTAGTTACTGCTTTGGCTAACCAGTTCTTATTTTCTTATCTTCTTATTGCTCTGAGTGCTGCTATCCCTTTGCTGCTGCAATCCTCCAATTTCCCCATTGTGGGCCTAATAAAGGCTCATCTTATTTTAGATTTAGGTAAACTTGCAACTTTTATCACCCACCACGAGATGCCCCCAGTTGAGGTGGTTTGGACATCTGATCAGGATGCCTCCTGGACGCCTCCCACTTCAGGTGTTTCGGGCACGTCCCTCTGGTAGGAGACCCCGGGGCAGACCCAGGACTCGCTGGAGAGACTATGTCTCCCAGCTGGTCTGGGAACGCCTTGGTATCCTCTCTGAAGAGGTGGACCAGGTGGCTGGGGAGAGGGAAGTCCGGGCTTCTCTGCTTGAACTGCTGCCTCCGTGACCCGGACCTCCAGAAAAGTGGTAGAAGATGGATGGATGGATTATCACCCACTTTTTTTCATGTAAATTTGCAACTTTTCTCTCAGTAATTTTCAATTTTTGTCTTGTTTAATTTGCAACTTTTTTCCTCATTAATTTGCTCCTTTTTTCATTAGCCACCAGCATGAACTCTGCCAGTATTTGAGAGAAAATTGGAAGGTGGAAGAGGAGGCACTGACAGCTGGTGTTATGGGGGTGTGGCCAAGCTACAGCTTCAGACCTGAGCTCTTGTGCAACGTCCTGTGGTGGAGAAAATTCCCGACTGCTCCTATAAAGTTGTTTGCTGATTACGTGACTTCGGTACCATGACATCACAAAGCAGCTGTTGAGCTCATGTGGGAATGTGATGAGCAAAGAAAGCAGTTCCTGAAAGAGCGTCTCTACTGCCCTTTCTGCGAAAAAGGTTCCAGTATTCTGTTCTTCGGTCCCTAATTCCTTCTGATAAATTCACAACCTCTTATACACAAATTTTAAGTTCTTTTGTAATTTGGAAGTTTTCTCATAAACTTACAATTTTTATAAATTTGCTAATTTTTCATCATGAATTTGCACCCCCCCCCAAAGTTTTCCCTTGTAAAAGTGCAATCTTTGCCCAGAAAAAAAGGGTTTTTTTTGTAAATTTTAAACAATTTTTCAAATCGATTTTCAACCTTTTTTTCCCCAAAATAAATCTGTGACGTTTATGTAAAAAAAAACAAAAAAAAAAACGTAACTCCAACAGTGATCATGCAGAAGAGAGCCATGTGTTCTCGAGGAAAGGCTCATGCTCACACTTCGGAACTGTTTGTTTGGGACTCTGCAGTGTTGCCGTGGAAACCTGTGTTTAACAGCAGGTGACGTGACAGGAGGAAACTCCACCCTGGCCTCCTCATGGGTGCAGAAGCCCCATCACCATTAGATACGAGGTGTTTGAGGAGAACAGAGTTCTGCTCCTCAAAGTGCTTCCAGATTGGCCCATTCGGCCTCCTGGGGGTGGGGTGGGGGTTCTATCATGTTAACGACGTGCAGCGGGGGTGGTGGTGGATTCATGCGAGATGACGTCATGTGCAGCTGTACATCCCCTGGGGTGGGGGTGGGGGGGTCGTTCATTCTGGGCAAGCTGAAGTCAAGAATGTGAGTTTCCATCATGTGAACATGTGGATGTCATTTGGTGGTGTTTCCTTTGTGTAGACCGGGGGGGTCTACAACATGTGGCCCTGACCAGTACTGGACTGAAAAACACAAAGAGAGACGGTAGAAAACTCACACAGGCTGTCTGCAGCTGTTACATTTTAGTTACAAGTTACATTTAAGACTTTTTAGGCCACTTGATCAAAATTAAGACCAAACACTTGCAACAAATGTGTGACCACATTTCTGATTACTGGCTAACTTTCTACTTCAACTGTTGGGGTCATTGACCCATATGCTGCCTCAAGATCAGAGGGGTCAGACTGAACTTTAGGGCAGTATCTCAGTGGGCTGAGACAGCTCACAACTAGTTGGAGATTAAAAAACAAAAAAAAAAAAAACGTGAGACAAATTGGAGAATTTGTGACAATTTTCACTTGGAATCACACTATCTCACGAATGTTGCACAAACTCCGAGCGAGTTTTTGGCCAAAGTTTTCCAGGTGTTTGTATACATGTCATGCAAGTGTTGCAGGACATTCTCGCAACATGTGAGACAAAATTTAGCTTTTTTTTTGCACTCACAGCAGTCCCACAATGGCTGCCCAACACTCGAGACAAGGTCAAGACAGATTTGAGACACCTGCAACGACTCAGACCATTTTTTTTTATTACTTATTTTGTACCCGTAGGTAGATTTGTTTTGCAGTCTGGTGACAAGCCACCAGCTGCCGGTCGCTGCGTGCGCAAGCGCCCCTTAACTCCCTAACCTGCATGTTTTTGGCATGTGGGAGGAAACTGGAGAAATCCCGGAGTAAACCCACGCAACACGGGGAGAACATGCAAACTCCACACAGATCACTGTTGGCCGGGGGCAGGGATCGAACTCACGATCCCCGCGATCCCTCGGCCGAGGGTAAACTGTGCTGCCACAGTGCTAACCACTGCGCCACCGTGCAGCCCATTTTGAGAGAAAAGCTGAAGTGCAAATTTTTGAACGTTCAAAATTTCTGCGAGACAAGCGCAAGACCCTGCAACTCAGGAGAGGAAAGTGAGAACCGCTGAGAACGTTTGAAGACATTTTGGAAACTCACTTGAGAATGCCATTCTCCAACTAGTCTCAAGCCGTCTCAGCCCAGTGAGATACTACCCTTGATGAGGGCCAACAAGATGGCAATAAATAAAACCAGGGGACGGACATTATCATCATTTCTTTTCGATTACAAAAATATTGTTACTTAACCCTAAGGGACGTGATAGTCTTGGCTGTGTTCATGGCATGGATTTTGGAAAGATTGTGTATTTTTATTTGATCTTATTTCCCGCTCAGCTCCTAGAGCAAGTCTAAAATACGCAGTGCACAAGTGTTACGGTACATGTCTACCTAGGGGTGCGTTTTCACGCTTCCCATTCTATGTAGCTCGCCCTGCACTCTGGTAGTGTGGCGTCAAGAGTCTTGAGCCGTTACTTGGAGGTCCCTGCTCCTCCCCCTGAATCCCCGCTCAGGTTCATAATACGCAAATGAAGAGCAGGCACGTGGAGCCGATTGCTTCCCGGAGTGCGTGCTGAGCTTTTAAAATAGTGGCTGTTAGGAAAACTACACATTTATTTCTCACCTTGACCGTTTTCAGAACAATGTCTCGCTTTTTACTTTTGAAGGCAAGATGTCCGGATGCTTCGTGAACAGACTAGAACAGCCCACCCACCAGAAGTCGCAGCAACCAGTAATGTGCAGGCTGTGCAGGTTGGGGTAGACAGAAAAAGCTCACCAAACTGCACTGTTGTAGCTACGCAGTATTGGACTTGTGACCCTCGCTTGATTATGCCGCTTTCATGCTCCCGATAGATCCCTATGCGGAGGAGGCGCAGGAACCTTCTGTCAATAGACGCCTAGGTGGACATGTACCATCACACTCATGCTGTTAAGCACAAAAAAAAAGTGCCACTGAAACCCATTCAAACTGCAGTCTTTGATCTCACTGCCACTAAAGCACGATACATGCATTTTATTACATCTGGGAGTCAGTCTGGACTTTTGCCTTGGAATTGATCAGTTTTACTACTCTCCACCAGATGGAGCCATTTTTGACCATATTTGGAATATGGAGAAAAAAACATGCTATTTCCACTGTCACCCCCCGCCGCTGCTAAGCACTGACACATCAAGCTGTAATAATTCAACACAAAAAATTACTTTGCATATAGTATATGGAAAATATATATATATTTTTATCTAGAAACATGGTGGCATCATGACAAAAACCTTACATTTAAAGGGTTAAAATCTTAAAAAAAAAAAAAAGAATATTTTTCCCCTCAGAGATCCCCCTCATGGATCGTCACCTTATCGTGGTGGCGGGGGTTTGCGTTCCCCAGTGACCCCAGGAGCTATGTTGTCCGGGGCAATTTGCCTCTGATAGGGTCACCCAAGACAAACTGGTCCTGGGTGAAGGGCCAGACTAAGAACGATCCAACAGACTCATGATAAATTCTAGATCAAGGATTCAGTGTACCCCGCCCGGTATGGGATTACCGGGGCCCCACCCTGGAGCCAGGCCTGGGGGAGGGGCTTGATGGCTAGCGTCTGGTGGCCGGGTTTCCACCCATGGGACCCGGCCGGGCTCAGCCCGAAGGAATTACATGGGTCCGCCCTCCAGTGGGCTCACCACCTGCAGAAGGGATCATGGGGGTCCAGTGCTATGTGGATTAGGTGGCGGTCAAAGGCGGAGACCTTGGCGGACTGATCCCAAGCTTTCTAAACTGGCTTCTGGTACGTGGAATGTCACCTCTCTGGTGGGGAAGGAGCCTGAGCTGGTGTACGAGGTTGAGAGATACCGGCTAGATATAGTTGGCCTCACCTCAACACACAGCTCCGGTTCCGGAACCAGTCTCCTGGAGAGGGGCTGGAGCTTGGCCTTTTCTGGAGTTGCCCCGGGTGAGAGGCGACGAGCAGGGGTGGGTATTCTTGTATCCCCCCACCTTGCTGCCTCTATATTGGAGTTTTCCCCGGTGGATGAAAGGGTTGCTTCCCTGTGCCTTCGGGTTGGAAAACGGATCCTGACCATCATTTGTGCCTATACACCAAATGATGTTTCAGAGTACCCACCCTTTTTGGAGTCTGTGACTGGGGTGCTGGAGGGTGCTCCTCTTGGAGACTCCATTGTCCTACTGGGGGACTTCAATGAGCATGTGGGCAACGACAGTGAAACTTGGAGGGGGGTGATTGGGAGGAACGGCCTGCTCGATCTGAACCCGAGTGGTGTTCAGTTATTGGACTTCTGTGCTAACCACAGTTTGTCCATAATGAACACCATGTTCAAGCATAAGGGTGTCCATATGTGCACCTGGCACCAGGACACCCTAGGTCGCAGGTCGATGATTGATTTTGTTATCGTGTCATCAGACCTGCGACCGTATGTCTTGGACACTCGGGTAAAGAGAGGTGCAGAGCTGTCAACTGATCACCACCTGGTGGTGAGTTGGATCCGATGGCAGAGAGGAAGCCATTCAGACCTGGTAGACCCAAACGTATAGTGAGGGTGTGCTGGGAACGTCTGGCTGAGGCCCCTGTCCGGGAGGTCTTCAACTCCCACCTCTGGAAGAACTTCAACCACATTCCAAGGGAGTCTGGAGACATGGAGTCTGAATAGGCCATGTTCTCCACCTCTGTTGTTGAAGCGGCGGCCCAGAGCTGCGGCCGCATGATGGTCGGTGCATCTGGTGGTGGCAACCCCCAAACCAAGTGGTGGACACCAGTGGTGAGGGGGGCCATTAAGCTGAAGAAGGAGTCCTATCAAGCTTGGTTGGCTTGTGGGACTACCGAAGCAGCTGAGGTGTACCGGCAGGCCAAGCGGAGTGCAGCTCGGGTGGTTGCTGAAGCAAAAACACGGGTATGGGAGGAGTTCGGTGAGGCCATGGAACAAGACTTTCGGTCGGCCTCGAAGAGATTCTGGCAAACTGTCCGGCGGCTCAGGAGGGGAAAGCAGCTCCCTATCCACACTGTGTATGGTGCAGATGGGGCGCTGCTGACTTCGACTGGGGATATCGTCGGGCGGTGGAAGGAATACTTTGAGGATCTCCTCAATCCCACTGATACGCCTTCCACAGAGGAAGCAGGGTTTGTGGACGAGGGGGATGACTCGCCTATCACAGGGGCTGAGGTCGCCAAGGTGGTTAAAAATCTCCTTGTTGGCCGGGCCCCGGGGGTGGACGAGATTCGCCCTGAGTACCTCAAGGCCCTGGATGTTGTTGGGCTGTCATAGTTGACACGCCTCTGCAACATTGCGTGGAGGTCGGGGGCAGTGCCTTTGGCATGGCAAACCGGGGTGGTGGTTCCTCTCTTCAAAAAAGGGGACTGGAGGGTGTGCTCCAACTTTAGAGGGATCACACTCCTCAGCCTCCCTGGGAAGGTCTATGCCAAGGTACTGGAGAGGAGAGTCCGGCCGTTGGTCGAACCTCAGATTCAGGAGGAGCAATGTGGTTTTCGTCCTGGCCGTGGCACACTGGACTAGCTCTTTACCCTCTCGAGAATTCTTGAGGGTTCGTGGGAGTTTGCCCAACCAGTTTACATGTGTTTTGTGGACTTGGAGAAGGCATTTGACCGCATCCCTCGTGGTTTTTTGAGGGGGGTGCTTCGGGAGCATGGGGTATCGGGCTTGTTGTTACGAGCTATTCGGTCTCTGTACGACCGTTGTGAGAGTTTGGTTCGTATTGCCAACACTCGGTCGGACTCATTCCCAGTGAGAGTTGGACTCCGCCAGGGCTGCCCTTTGTCACCGATCCTGTTCATAATTTTTATGGACAGGATTTCTAAGTGCAGCCAGGGAATGGAGGGTGTCATGCTTGGTGACCACAGGATCTCATCTCTGTTGTTTGCAGATGATGTTGTCCTGTTGGCTTCATCCAGCAATGACCTCGAGCTCTTGCTGGGACGGTTTGCTGCTGAGTGTGAAGCGGCTGGGATGAGAATCAGCACCTCCAAGTCCGAGTCCATGGTCCTCAGCTGGAAAAAGGTGGATTGTCCTCTCTGGGTCGGAGACAGGCTCCTGCCCCAAGTGGAGGAGTTTAAGTATCTTGGAGTCTTATTCACGAGTGAGGGGAAAATGGAGCGAGAGATTGACAGACGGATTGGAGCAGCATCTGCAGTGATGCGGACGTTGTACCAGTCTGTTGTGGTGAAGAGGGAGCTTAGTTCTAAGGCAAAGCTGTCGATTTACCAGTCAATCTACGTTCCTACTCTCACCTATGGTCACGAGCTTTGGGTAATGACCGAAAGAACGAGATTGCGGATACAAGCGGCTGAACTGAGCTTTCTCCGTAGGATTGCTGGACTCACCCTCAGAGATAGGGTGAGGAGCTCAGTCATCCGGGAGAGGCTCAGAGTAGAACCGCTGCTCCTCCACATTGAAAGGAGTCAGTTGAGGTGGTACGGGCATCTGATTAAGATGCCTCCTGGACGCCTCCCACTTGAGGTGTTTCGGGCACGTCCCACTGGGAGGAGACCCCGGGGCAGACCCAGGACTCAGTGGAGAGACTATGTCTCCCAGCTGGTCTGGGAACACCTTGGTATCCTCTCTGAAGAGCTGGAGCAGGTGGCTGGGGAGAGGAAGTCTGGGCTTCTCTGCTTGAACTGCTGCCTCCGCGACCCGGACCTCCGGAAAAGCAGTAGAAGATGGATGGATGGAGGGAAAATCTTAAAAAAAAAAAAAAATGAATATTTGATATTAGGTCAAATGTAAGTGAAAATAATTAGCTCCATGGAAGTACAATGTATTAATGTGTAATGTTTTTTTACAGCTACGTATGAAAAGCACATTTTTTTGTGCTTCGTAGTACAAGTGTGACTTATATTGAAGGGTGTTTGAGGGTTAAATTAAAAATACAGTACTTACAAAGGGTTAGGGATATTTGGCTTTTGAATGAAATTTATGGAAAATGTAAAAAGTTCACGCTGCAATGATATTATATCATGAAAGTAGGGCATTTAAGTAGAAGCATGCAATGGAGATTTCCTCATCTCAATTTATTGAAACAAAAGCCAACAACAGTGGTTGGTATACCACAACAAACAATGTCAGTGCCTCAATAACTTATGTGCTCTTGAGCATCAGTTACAGCTTGACGATGTCTCACGCCGTTCACAAGTTGACTTATTGTCTGCTGAGGCATGGCCTTCCACTCTTCTTGAAGGGCAGCCCTCAGGTCGCTGAGGTTGTGCGGTGCAGGGTTACGAGCCTCTACACAGCGGCTCAGCTCATCCCATAGGTTTTCTATGGGATTCAGGTCTTGGAGAAAGTGCAGGCCACTCCATTTGAGGCACCCCAGCCTCCGGCAGCTGCTCCCTAATGATGCAACCTCAATGAGCTAGAGCACTGTTATTATTGAAGAATGACTGGATTAATGACATTATTCAGGTAGTATCGACTTGTCCCTGTACCATTCACAAGGTGTATGACAGTTCTGTATTGACTAGACACACCTGTCCCGACTGCAACATGCTGACAACAGTGGCTGATGCATAGCGCTCTCCTTGACGTCTCCAACATCGTTGGTGGCCATCATTTCTGTTCAACATGAATTGACTTCATCAGAGAACAGTACTGAAGCCCACTGGTCCCTTGTCCATCGTAAATGCTCCCTGGCCCATGCAAGACGACGCCTGTCCCTGGTGGTCCCTGGTGTCCCGCGCAAGGCCCCCGGCCCAGACGGCGTGTCTCCCTCCACCCTGAGACTCTGTGCGAAACAGCTGGCTCCTGTATTCACAGACATTTTTAACACCTCCCTTAAGTTATGCCACGTGCCGTCCTGCCTCAAATCCTCCACCATCATCCCTGTCCCCAAGAAGCCACGGATCACTGGACTTAATGACTACAGACCTGTAGCGCTCACCTCTGTAGTCATGAAGTCCTTTGAGCGCCTGGTCCTGTCCCACCTCAAGTCCATCACCACCCCTCTCCTGGACCCGCTGCAGTTTGCCTACCGAGCCAACAGGTCTGTAGACGATGCAGTCAACCTGGCCCTCCACTCCATCCTGCAGCACCTGGACTCCCCGGGAACCTACGCCAGGATCCTGTTTGTGGACTTCAGCTCCGCATTCAACACCATCCGCCCCGCTCTGCTCCGGGACAAGCTGTCCCTGCTCAACGTGCCTGACTCCCTCTGCAGGTGGATCATCGACTTCCTGACGGACCGGAGGCAGCATGTGCGGCTGGGAAAGACTGTCTCAGACTATACTAGCATCAGCACCGGATCACCCCAGGGCTGTGTACTTTCCCCCCTACTCTTCTCCCTTTACACCAACTCCTGCACCTCCAGCCACCAGTCTGTCAAGTTGATCAAGTTTGCGGACGACACCACCCTCATCGGGCTCATCTCCAACGGCGACGAGTCCGCCTACAGGAGAGAGGTGGCCCAGCTGGCGTCCTGGTGCAGCAATAACAACCTGCAGCTGAACGCTCTGAAGACAGTGGAGATGATTGTAGACTTCAGGAAAGTCACTACTCCTCTGCCCCCCCTCACCCTCTCAGGCTCTCCCATCACCACTGCTGATTCCTTCCGCTTCCTAGGCACTACCATCACCAGGGACCTCAAATGGGAGCTGACCATCAGCTCACTCATCAAAAAAGCCCAGCAGAGGATGTTCTTCCTGCGGCAGCTGAGGAAGCTCAAGCTACCCACCAAGATGTTAGTGCAGTTCTACACAGCCATCATCGAGTCCATCCTCACCACCTCCATAACCGTGTGGTACGCAGGAGCCACTGCCAGGGACAGACTAAGGCTGCAGCGCGTCGTGCGCACTGCTGAGAAGGTGATCGGCTGCAAGCTCCCATCTCTCCAGGATCTGTACATCTCCAGGACCCGGAGGCGTGCTGGCCGGATCATAGCCGATCCCTCACACCCTGGTCACGTACTGTTTGCCCCCCTCCCCTCTGGTAGAAGACTTCGGTCCATCCAGACTAAAACCTCCCGTCACATGAACAGCTTCTTCCCCTCTGCCATTAGACTGCTGAACACTAAGTGACTTATTGACTCTCGTGCACCATGTACAGCAGCTCAACCAGACTCATGTCAATCATCACTGTTTTCTTCCTGCATTACCGACTGCACTATATAGTTCTCCACAGTATCTGCTGCTGGCTAATATATATTTTAACTGTTGACCAGTATCACTTAATCTTATCCTACACTTTATTACATGTATAGTTTATTTCTCTTATCTTATCATGTTTAATGTTGCAGCATTGTACCGAGACAAATTCCTAGTTTGTGTACTACATGAACAATGGCAATAAACCTGATTCTGATTCTGATTCTGGTGTGGTTGGGTACCCTTGCAGGTTGTCTAGTACACAGACCACGCTGATGTTAACAGTTTCAAATGGTATGACATGACACTTGGGTGCCTCTCTCCTCTCTTAAATGTGCCTGGACTTGAGTGGCATTCATCATCTGGTTCCGCAGGGCACTGTTCACAATGAAGCAGTCATTAGTGTGGGATGTGGCCAAAGGACGTCCACTTCTATGCCTTTCTGTGACTCTTCCAGTCTCTCTGCATCTCTGTTGCAACCTGCTGATGATACTCTGTGACACTAAGCTCAGTGGCCACTTCCCTCTGAGAACATCCTGTTTGAAGCCTCGCAATGGCGAGGTACTGTTGATCAGTTGTTGGGTGTCGTCTTGGTCTCATGATGTCAAAATGTGAACAGCATGATGAAGAGGACTGTTTACAGTAAATGCCAATTCTAATTGAAGCAGAAAATTTATTGGTCAACTCATGGATCAAACACCTGCTGTCAATTTTGCCATTAAGCACCTTGATAACCTTTTGCACTCCGGTGTACCGCGGGCGGACACGTCTCTGCGTCCTAGAGCGCACGAGGGCGCCCTAGAACGCACACTGTGCGTCCTAGGGTGCACTGAGAAAAAAAACCCCTGCATTTCCGTTCTTCCACTAGAGACACAGCCGCGAACAGAAAGCCAAAGGAGTGCTTTGATTGGTTTAGATGTGATTGACCTCTCATTCGACTAATAAGAGCCTTGAATTGGGTTTCTGAAACCTTGAAGAACCAATGACTGAAAACCTAGCAAGACGGACCCGCCTACCAACGGCTGCGAATACAGCCAGCCAATTGAAGCACAGAAGTTCGAAAGCGTGCATCCCTTGCCTAAAATCTGTTTTGTGTAACGCTGGGTGACACACACGCATTCGCCAGTCTTTTTTTCTTACTACTGTTCTTATTTGTTTTGAAAAATCGTTCGCCAAAACCGCAATCATGGAAGCGCAAAACCGCAATACTGGAATTATGGTTTGACCGGGTCGTGTGAGCAGAACGAGTCCGTAACAAGCGGACCAGCATCATGTTCGTCTGACAATGAGGAAGAGAAGTTTGCCAGCGACACTGCTGTTGTGGACAGGTAAGTGTTTTCAGCTAAATTAATCTTTATCCCTGAAAATTGTAATCAAATTGACTTTTGACCGATCGGTAAATTACAACTGTGCGTTATCGCAAACATGACGGACCTGGACCGTTCTAGTCCGGTCCGGACGGCGCACGAACCGTGTCCAGTCCGTGCCCAGCGGTACACGGTTCGTGCGCCGCGTCCGGACCGTGAACGCCTCCCCCCCCTTCTGTAGCGGATTGCAGATATTTTAGTACAACTGTGTGTAGAAGACCGTGGCGCACAGTCCACGCTTTCCGTCATGGAGCGATGGGCGATGTCCGTCCTCTGTAGCGGGGGGTGGGGTGGGGTGGGAGTTGTTATCTTCTACATTACAGATATTTTAGTATAATTTTTAGTGCACTGTAGGTTATTTTTTCTTGTAAAAAAAAAAAGCCACACATTTTTTACGTGGCATGCTTCTTTGGTGTGTGGGGGCTTGTTTGTTCATTCATTCATGAATGAATGAACAACCCCCCCCCACACACACACACACAGCCCTGAGTGTCACCTTTCATTAGAGCCCAAGATGAAGATTCTATATTGACTCATTCAAAAGTTACAGACGTTTTTCCAAACTGTGCCATTTGGCACAATTTGGCACAGTTCAAAAACGCCTGGGAACTACCTGAGAACAAAGCTGTGTAATATATTCATTTTTTGTGGTACTGTTACAAAATTTTGACCTCAGCTGGATAACACTTGGTTCTACATTTCTGTTGCATTTTCCAGCCCAGATCTGACAGCTGTGTGTTATTTGCAAGCATTTGTATCCAAAAAAACACCCAGGCGAAATTTATTTTCTTCAAGTTCAGTATGTTTAGATGACTGTTACTCAGTGGCCGGAGCACTTAGAGAGATTATGACTGTTTTGCCAAAAAATTCAAAGTGTTTTCTTTTAAATGAGACCAACCCCATGAAGATGCTGCAAAGGGTTGAAGAACAGCTTTTGATTTACTTTGGGCACGTTATTTTTGGGCGTTTTTAGGGAAATTGACCAGAGTGCAAGGGGTTTTAAAGAACAGCAAGTTACGCAAAAAGTACTGAAACACTGAACAGTTGGACATGTGCATTCAAAAGGTTAGAGAAGGTCAAATTAAGTTCACCTGTAAAGGTTATAGTGCATTTTAGATGCATGCTGAAATTTCACCCAAAAGCCGAATATCCCTAACTTTTTTGTGAGTAGTGTATATCAAAATAAATTTTTCGATTTATGGGGGGATGGGGTGGGTCAAAGGTAGGAAAGGGGTGCATCTGCAAGATTGGAGAAAAAGTCACAAATTAAAAGATTGAACAAAAAAATTTTAAGAGACTGAAAAGTCCCAGATTTAGAGAAAGAAAAATGCAAACTGAAAAAAATTTTTGGGGAAAAAAGGCACTAATTTGCTAAATTATTAATAGACTGGTTAAAATAGTCTGTAAATAAACTGTGTTGAAGGCAGAAACTTGTGAGCAGAGGTCACATTAACTGAAAATTGTCCTTTACTGACAGATTTTTTTTTTAGCAATGACAAAAAAAATGTGAAAGCTGTCTATCATTTTGACAGATTATACCGAGGACAATTACAATCAATTAGAACGGACAGGGAATAACAGATTATGACAGAATTTTAACAACTCTGTCTGTCAAAATGAGATAAAAAAAGTCTAGAGCAACCTCTGCTTGTGAACTGCGCTAGTGTTAGATGCTCCTTGTTTTTAGTGACACCCGTGGTGAGTCTGTGAACTGCAGCCTGTTCTCTGCATTATTTCCCATGACACCACAAGTCTGATTCCCTCAGTCACTAAAAACAACGATCTTCTAGAGTGACAGGACAACACTTTATAAAACCCAAACAAAAGAAAGACTTGAAGCTTTTCAAGAGAATAACTTTAATTTCTGTACAGACGCCGCCCAACGTCCTCCCACCATCCACCGACACACTCATGGATGTGCAGATAAATTATTTTTTATTCCAGTGGCTTTCCTGGGTGTGATCCTGCCCATCGCTTCCATTATTAATATTCTCACTTTGGTCTTAGAGTTCTGTAACAGCCCCCGTTTGTCCTCAGCCGTCCCCTTGCTCCTGGTGCTCGTGGGGTTCCATGTCCTGCAGGTCGGGCGGCTCCTCGAGCGCCTGCTGCTGGATGTGCTCGATGGACACCATCCCCGTCAGGAGGGCGTAGCTCAGCATGGCGCCCAGAGCCACCAGAGCGGACAGGAACTGCTTCCTCCGCTTGTTGGGGACGTGGTCGAAGTCTCCGCCTTCGGGTGGGGGGGATGTCTTCTGGCTGAAGCTCTCTGAAGAATAAAAAAAGGAGGGAAAATTAAACTTCGATGGCCAGAGAAAATGTGATTAGACATATTCAGACAGTTTAGACTTAAATAAATAATACAGGGCATGTCATTTGATAATTAGTATTTGAAATTTTCAAAATGGTTTTTTTTTCCCAAGAAAAATAATTCTACATTTATAAAGCAGAAAATGAGAAAACCTGGACATTTCTGCTGAAAATCTTGCAAATTTACGCAAAAATGTTGCATTTTTTCATGAATTTGTAAGGAAAAAAAAGTCAAAATTTCCAGGAAAGAAACCACAAATTTACTGGAAGCAGTTGGGAGTTTTATGAGAAAAATGTAACAAAATTATGTTAAAAAAATGCTGCAATTTTACCCATGAAAGGTAATAAATTTGCAAAGAAAAATATAACAAATTTACAGCTGAAAATGCCAAAAATATTAGAAATTCATAGGAAATGTTTAATCAAAACAAATTTGCCAACTTCTTACTTGTCTTAATCTAGTTTATTATACACTGGACTGGCCACTTTCTCCTTTAGCAGTGGTTAGCGGCTATTAGCACAGTTAGCCACTCATTTGGAGTCGTTTCTGTGCTTATTACATTATAGGGAATGGTCAAGCATTATCAACCCCACCCCCCATCTCTGATGATGACTGAGGCTTTTAACCCTTTAACTGCCCAGAATAAATGGACGCCCCCAGTGGCACAATGCGGCAGCAACTGCACGTGTCAACTTACTGATGTCCCTGGCTATACTGAGAATTTGTACTAATCTCTATTGATGTGACAGTTTAGAAGGTGGCAGACACACGCCGAATGAATCATGGCTGACATGGAATATAGCAAAGAAGAAGAAATCCTCATTATTTTTCTTCCTTTTTCCGCTTTGAGCTCACACACCAATGTGAATGCTGCCGTGTTTGGTCTGCGTCAGCGTTGATAACGGAAACTGCATGAAATGGGAAAAATAGCCATGTAATACAAACAAAATTCACGTGGGATAATCATAAGAGTTTGTAGATGTGGTACACGGTGTAAATTACTCAGTAAACGTGTTACATCGAGGTCAATGTAACAAAAAACGGAGCTCCCAGGATCAAGATGGTGGCACCGACTTCCGGTTATGGCTGCCACGTAGGACGGACGTGTCTCGCTCTGCTCTGCTCCTGGAAAAAAAAAATCGGCAAATAACTCTCTCATTTGGGACAGAACGTATCCCAGCATTTGGGCGAGGATATGTCGGCGAAGCCTAAGGCTGGAAAACCAGGAAAAGGAAAAAGCGAGCCGCCGAAACAGTCCAAATTAACGGACTTTCAGGTCTGTGACGCAGCAAACAAAACTCCATATATGGCGGAGGAGGCTGGCAACGCTGCGATTTCTGCGGGGAATGGCGCAGATGCGCTGATGGCAGCCATGAGTTCAATGAGAGCGGACTTTTCCTCTAGATTTGATGGGATTATGACAGCGTTGGAAGGAATAAGAAAGGAATTGGGTGACTGTGTAGAACGAACGGCGCAGATGGAGCTCCGTCTCGCTAGTGCTGAAGATGACGTCACCCGTCTTCAATTAAAGGTGCGCACTTTGGAAAAAAAAAATAAATCTCTGGAAGATAATATTTTGGATTTGGAATCTCGGTCGAGACAGAATAATTTGAGGCTGGTGGGTCTTCCAGAGGAATCAGAAGGTCGGGACGTATGTTCCTTTCTGGAAAAGTGGATTCCGGAGGTGCTGGGCAGCGAGGAGTTGCAATCAGCAGTGGTTCTGGAAAAAGCACATCGTATTGGCCCACGGAGAGATAAGGGACCGCCGAGGACCTTAATTATGAAGTTTCTTAGCAACAGAGACAGGATGAAGATCTTCAACGCTGCACGTGCTAAAGGAGAGATTAAACACCAGGACCAGCAGGTGCGGTTCTACCCAGATTTGGCCACAGGAATCCAGCAATTGAGGAAGCAGTTTGATCCCGTACGTAAGGAGCTGCGCAACCTTGGGATTCGTCATGGTGTAATCTATCCTGCGAGACTGCTGACCACGTATGAGGGCAGAACCCACATCTTCAAGACCCCAGAGGAGGCGCAGGAGTTCATCAAGAAGATCAAAGAAGAAGAAGAGACTGGTGGGAGCTAAGCATGAACAAAATATAAGGTAGAATAATTAAGCATTTGCACAGGCATCTGACTGACTTGAAGTAAATAGTAAGTTTACAAAATATAGATTGTATTATATATTAAAAAAACAAAACAAAAACAAAACAAACAAAAAAAAAAACTATGATGTACAAAGTTGTTAAAAATTTTGGAGTTAAGTTGGAAAACTACAGAGGAGAGTTAATGTTACGTCATTAAAAGCAGTAGAGTTAGGGTGATTGGGAGGATGAAGAAGGAGTGGCTTAGGCTGTTCCCCGTGGGTGTGGAACGGTCGATGGCTATATCGGGAGACAGAATTTTTCTTTTGATTTTGGGGGGTTTGCCACAAGTGTGGGAAGGGGAAATTTGTTTGTGTGTAGTTTGTAGGATGAATGTTCAACCACTCATGTTTTTGCTTCTCTGTATGAGCATGTTTACACTGCAAGGTAATCCCAAACTCTCTATTGATCATGGACCAAAGTGTTAATCTTAATTTAACTTCATGGAATTGCAGAGGTCTACAAAATTTAAAAAAACTTAAACAAGTTATGAATAAAATAAAGGACATGGGTTCAAGAATTGTGTTTTTACAAGAAACTCATCTGATAGAGGAGGATGTTAAAAGAATTAGGAGTAGATGGCAGGGAAGTGTATTCACCTCTTCATTTTCATCCCGAGCCAGGGGAGTTATGACTCTCATACATAAATCAGTTCCTTTTCAAGTGAAAAATGTAATTGGAGACAAATTTGGAAGATATGTAATCATTCAAGGTTCTTTGCTATTAGAAAATATAAATCTTGTGAACTTATATGGTCCCAATATAGATGATCAGAAGTTCTTTGCTAATTTATTTCTCATCTTATCATCACTTACAGGGCAACATATAATAGCAGGGGATTTTAATTGTACATTGAATCCAGGTGTGGATAGATCAACAGGACTGGATTGTACGCACATTGGATGTAGGATGACTATTAATCATTTTATGAAAGAATTGAGATTGTTAGATATATGGAGAGAAATGAAACCACAAGTTAAAGCCTATTCTTGTTATTCCAGTACCTACAAGACATTCTCACGTATTGATTATTTTTTGATTTCCACAGAATTAAGGTCCAAGATTCAAAACTGCTTTTATGATAACATCGTGATCTCTGATCATGCACCCTGTTGTCTAATATATGTAGATAAAAAATTGACAAAGGAATCAGGTAGATGGCAATTTCAGCATAAATGGCTTCAGGATGAGGAATTTGTCAAGTATATAGAAAAACAGATAGACGAGTTCTTTGACATCAATACTACACAAACATCAGCATGTGTAAAGTGGGAGGCTTTCAAAGCTTTTATTAGGGGACATATTATTAGTTATACAGGATCAAAATCTAAGAAGACTCGAGAGGAGAGAGCTAAATTGGAACATAAAATAAAAAATCTTCAGGAAAAAGTGTATGCAGGAAGTGACCCAAGGTTGGAGAATGAATTACTGATTTTGAGAGCTGAATACGACAAAAAATCAGCGAATAGAGCTGCCTCGAGTCTTCTAAGATTGAAACAATCTTTTTATGAACAAGGTGAAAAATCAGGAAAATTATTAGCATGGCAGATTAAACAATTGGAAATTAAAACACCAATTACCAGTATTATAAGTAACGGACAGGTAGTTATAGATCCTTTAGAAATTAATAGAGCCTTTAGAGATTACTATGAAAAATTATATGATACCAAAAATGAACCTGATTTAACAAAACTAAATGGGTTTTTGAACGAACTATCTATACCGTGTATTCCAAATGAAAACAGGGAGATATTGGAGTCTAAAATTAGTCAAGAAGAAGTTGGGCTAGCCATTGATAATATGAAATCAGGAAAAAGTGCAGGACCAGATGGTCTTCCAGTTGACCTTTATAAAAAATTTAAGAATAAATTAATAAAACCTTTTTTGGAAATGGTTTTAGAAGCATTTCAAAATAATAATTTACCATCATACATAAATAATGCCTTAATTATACTGCTGCCAAAACCAGGTAAGCCCTCTAATAAATGTGAAAATATGAGACCAATAAGCCTATTAAACGCCGACCTTAAGATAATCTGTAAAATTTTAGCAAGACGAATACAAGAAATTTTACCAAATATTATTAATCGAGATCAGAATGGCTTTATAAAGGGTAGACAAGGCTTCCATAATGTAAGAAGACTATTTAATATTATTTATTTTAATAAAGAAGCACCGGATACAGCTCTCCTATCATTGGACGCCGAAAAGGCCTTTGATAGAGTTGAATGGCCCTTTCTTTTTGAAGTCCTACAAAGGTTTGGACTTGGAAATAATTTCATAAAATGGGTTCAAATAATATACAATAATGCTACAGCAGAAATCCTAACAAATAACAATATTTCAAAACCAATAAAAATCAATAGAGGATGTCGACAAGGCTGTCCACTTTCACCTTTACTGTTTACTATGGCAATTGAACCTTTAGCGATAGCGATACGTTTACATTCACAAATATATGGAATTAAAGTTGGACCAACAGAACATAAAATCTCCCTGTACGCCGATGATATAATTTTGTTTATGTCGAATCTAAAAAAATCAATTCCAACCTTGTTGAATTTAATAAAGAATTTTGGGGAAATATCAGGATATAAAATAAATAAAACTAAATCTTCAATATTAATGCTAAATGAGACCCAGAGAAATTACCCAGCCCCTGAGGTAAATCAATTCAATGTTGTAAATCAGTTTAAATATTTAGGAATCCAAATTATGCCTAAGCTAGAATCAGTCGCCAGTGTCAACTATGAAGCCTTAATGTCAGATATCAGTGAGTTAACTCAGAGATGGATGTCACTACCAATGTCGATGATCGGGAGAATCAATATACTTAAAAGTAATATTTTACCTAAAATACTTTATTTATTTCAATACATTCCCTTATCACCACCTTTAGATCTATTCTCAAGAATAAAAAAAAAGTTAGTGGAATTTATATGGAACAACAGGAGGGCTAGATTACGTTTGTCTTTATTATATTTACCATTTGATCGTGGAGGTCTGAAATGTCCAAATTTTATGTTGTATTATTGGTCGGCACAACTGAGGTCTATGACATATTATTTTTCATCAAATGATCTCCCTCACTGGACTGAAATGGAATCATACAATTTACCTTTACCTCTTCCCATATTCATATACTCAGATTCGGCAAAAAAATTACAAAAACAAGTTAAAAATCCATTTGTAAAGCATATGATCAAAATATGGTGTGAAGCTAAAAACTATTTAAAAGAACCACAGTTATTGTCACAATTTAGTCCAATATGGGGTAATCAATATTTTAAACCAGGGAGAGCGGACGCTGTATTTAAAGTATGGAATTTAAAAGGGATACAAAAGATTCAGGATTTATATTTGCCATGTGCAGACAACATAATGTCTTTTGAAGAGCTGAGGATCAAATTTAATCTCAATAGAACACATTTTTTTAAATATCTTCAACTTAGAAACTTTATTCGATCAAATCAAAATAAAGCTCTCACTCGACCTATTTATTCATCCTTGGAAAAAATGATGATGAAAGATAGTAAAAGAAAGGGTATTATTTCAGAGTTTTATAACTCATTGACACTATCTTCAAGTGAAAATTCACTGAAAAGATTAAACTACTGGAAAGAAGATCTGCAAATTGAAATTTCAGAGGAACAATGGGAATTGACTTGTACAGAAGCTCAAACCAAATCAATAAATGCACGCCTTAAATTGATACATTTCAAATGGTTAATGCGGATGTATGTTACACCGGAGGAGTTAAATAGATATAACAAAAATATACCAGATACATGCACAAAATGCATGGAAAGTAAAGGAACCCTATTTCATTGTGTATGGGAATGTAGATTAATAAGAATGTTTTGGGAAGAGGTGAGGGTAACAATTGAAAAAATAATCTCAAAACAAATCATATTGAATCCTAAACTGTTTTTGTTGGGTCTGTACCCAGAAAAGCATAATTTTAATAAAAGTGAAAGAACATTCATAGACCTCAGTTTGCTTAATGCCAAAAAATGTATTGCACTATTATGGAAAAAGACTCATAGACCAGATGTGACTCAGTGGTTAAGACAGATGTTAACAAACCTTCCATTAGAAAGAATAACATATATACTAAAATCAAAGGAAATTGTGTTTGAGAATATATGGAGACCTTTTATTGATTATGTAAAAAATTTAAACATAACTCTTGAAGAAGAAGGTGAATGATGTGTGTGGACCTTGTAAATTCCAAACTGGTGAACATAATATGTATACTTATGTATTGGATTGTCTAGACTAAACAGAGGAGCATTGTTGAAGATTTGATTTTGTTGGTGGTTGTTGGTGTTTTTAGTGCATTTTTTTTTTTTTTGTAGTACTTTAGTGTTAGTGTTTGATTGTTTGTATCATGTTTGTTAAAAAAAAAAAAAAAAAAGGTTCAATAAAGATATTGTGGAAAAAAAAAAGATGGTGGCACCCGTGGGCGGCATGGATTACCACAGGAATAATGCCCCAAGGCATTATTCCGCCACAGGGCAAATTTGGCAGTTAAAGGGTTAAATTCTAACATTCAGCTAGCATTTGTTAGCATGCCTGACAGCCAAAGCTAAAAGCTAATGTTAGCCTCAAACACGGCGTTGCCATCGACACAAATCTCAAAGAAATGCGAAAAGAGGGAGGGTGGGGTGAACTGCGGCTCATGACTATTTAACAGTCTGTTTTGAGGAGAGCTCCCTCTCCATGTGTAAAATGGTGCTGCATAATTAAACCCTGCAGCAGTTTGGACCAAAGCCGCCCTGAGAGCTGTGTCAACATGTGAAAAAAAGCGCAGAACAGAGGTGTGGAACGGGGCTGCAGTTCATTTATCAGCCACAAGATTTCACTGAAAGCAGAGTTTTCCACATTTCCATCCAGTTTCCATTGACTTTACAACTAAATCCTCCCAGCAGCAGGAAACGTTCATGGATGTCTTCAGTGAGATAATCCCTTTACGTCAAGTCACAAATATCCAACAACTGACCTGCTGTTGGTTTCTTTAGACAGAAACGCATTCTTCAGTGTTTAACTGTGATGTTACCAGGGAAAAAAAACGTCCAGCTCGTCCTCACATTTTCTAAAAGACCAAGTGCTCCTCACCTCGGCCGTCTCTGGGAAAGTAGAGCAGCAGGATGTTGGTACAGAAGCCGCTCAGGTTGTCCAGACACTTCAGGTGCTGCTGTAGTCTCCCGTTGGGCAACTTCGTCTTCAGGATTGGCGCCAAGTGGCCAAACACGTAGGCGTCGAGAGACGAAGGCCTGGAGAGGAAGAGTCACATGGCAGTGAAACGCCGCGAGGTACGACTTGTTTATACAGAAACAAAACATGACCAGATGGGCTCAGTTTAACACAGTCGCATCAGTTCCGTGGGTCAGTCAGACCTTTGCTAGGCACATAAATGAGTTTCCACACGGTTTCTCTACGGGAACTGATGCACTTCAGTTAAGACCTTTTAAATTAAATTTACAAATGAATTACAGGATATTTTAAGTATTTCATTCAGTCTAAATAATAAAGTACATACTGCAGGATAACATGTTAAAAACATCTGTTCATGTTTCTCATAGGTGTAAATCAAACGTGGAAAAAACAGAATTGTCCCTCCCCAATTTCTCATCAGCCTTTATTATATCATGTTATAGAACTGAATAAAATGCATTTTAAGCACCAATGCCAACGATACATAAAACAATATAGATTTTTGGGGAGAAATTTGCAACTTTTCTTATAGATTTGTGATTTTTTTTTCCTCATAAATTTGCTTCATTTTTCTCATTAATTTGCAACTTTTTCATGTAAATTTGCAACCTTTGTCTCATGAATTTGCACCTTTTTTCTCATTAATTTGCTCTTTTTTCATTAATTTACAACAAATTTGGACTTTTTGGGGGAGTAAATTTGCAACTTTTCCTCCAACTTTTTTCATGTAAATTTTCAACTTTTTTCTTCATTTTTCATGTAAATTAGCAGCTTTTTTCTCATTAATTTGGTCCTTTATTCATTAACCTGCTCACGTCCAACTTGTTCTTCACTTTAAAGCTACATTCAGACCTGGATAGTCCAGGGGTCTGAGCAGAGTTCCTTTGGTCCGGACCAAACAGTGGCCATCTGAATGTGCCCTAAGTCATTTATTCTAACATTATCTAAAATGTTCAACTCAGGGAAAAATGAGACATTATAGAGACCAAAACTATGATGTCTGCCTGTAGGGCTGGGCATAGACATACCAAATAAATTTGATTTACATTTGGCCACCCGCGATACATAAAATGCCTATATTGCACATATCGAGAATAATTTGTCACATTAATGTCACCCCCCAGTGAGCAGAGATAAGAAGCAGAATAACTGAATAAAAGTAGCTCCGTCTTAAGCAAATGAAATGAGGGAAGCCAGATGAAGATAAACACTTCCAGTCTGAAGTCTGCACGTGATAAGATCAAGCTCTCTTAGCAAGCACACTTTCAAAATAAGAGCTCTTACCCAGTCTCACAAAAATGTATGTAAATTCTAATTCAAAAGTAAAAAAAGACAGCACACACCAAACTTGACAGTTTGACTGTCTTCCAATTTATTTTGGCCAGTGTCAAAAACACATGCTAACGCCTTCTGGCCTTCATCAGAGTGCCAAACGAAATGGCTTGATTGACTTTTACACCCTGAATCAACAGGTAATTGGCTAAAATGGTCACATGACATTTCCCTTCCCCTGGTCATAAAAAAGGAAAAGCTAATAAATGGAGAAAAAAAGGAAAACCTAACTAAATAAATGAAAAAAGGAAAACCAAATAAATGAAAAAAAAATCTAATTGAAAAAATATATATTAAAAAGAAAAATTAAATTAAATTAATTAAATCACCCTTATTGTCATTCAACCGTACAACCAATCATGTACAGTAGAACGAGATTGTGTTTTACCTATCTACAGTGTCAATCACACACACCCCAAGTGCAGAATCAGAGGGCCGCTGCCATGCAAGGTGCCGCCACAGAGTTCCCTCCTCCATTCCATTACTGCTGAGCACCAAGCTGGACGGCAGGAAGTTACACTTTTATATGGCCTTCGGCATGACCCGGCCGGGATTTGAACCCCTGCCTCCCGGGTGTGGGACGGATGCTCTACCAACTGAGCCACCACTCCGGTCAAACTTAATTAAAAACCTAATTAAATAAATATTTTTTCCATTTAATTAGGTTTACCCTTTAATATATATTTTTTTCAATTTGATTTTTTAAAATGCTCATTTATTAGATTTTCCTTTATTTAATTAGGTTTTCATTTTAAAAAAAAAATATTTTTATTTGATTTTTTCATTTATTTAATAAGATTTTACTTGAATATACATTCTTTCAATCTGATTTTTTCATTTATTAGGTTTTCTTCCCCCCCTTTTTAATTACATTTTCCTTTTTTTGCATGAACAGGAGAAGTGAAATATGTGACCATTTTAGCCAATCGCCTACTGATTTAGGGCATAAAAGTCAAACACATTATGTTTCATGCTCTGATGAAGCTGAAATGTTAGCATGTGTTTTTTGACATTGGCCAAAATAAATTGGTAACACCCCCCCCCCCCCCCCCCCGTCCTGTCAGGTAGCTAGGTAAGCAGAACAGGAATCTGTTACCCTTATTCAGGGTTTGGGAAAAAAAGAGGAAACTAAGCCGGGGGTCTTGGGGGACACAGGCCCCCAAGCCGGATCCAAGGCGGAGCCTTAGCTAACGAAATCTGGTGTTTTAGAATGCTCAAATGTGGTCTTATATTTAAAGTTAGAAGTAAGTACAAATGCATTTATAGTTTACCTTTTTAATCTGCTGCTGCATCATATGTGTAAATTTATGATATGGGTGTTTTTATTTATTAGGGGTCCAATGTGTGACATTGGTGGCAAAATTTAAAATTGATCAAATCTGCACATGAAATTGACTAATCACTATCCAACTGTGTCAGGTTTATGAAACTATTAACTATTTTCGTAACGGCATTCGCGTTCAGGAACTCTTGAGGATGAGCGCTGACTTCAACTACTTGTAAATGGAGACGTAAACGGGACACTCGGGCTTTTGTTTTCCCCGTGTGCCAATGCACTTTGCAATGGCACACGTTTTACACGAAACAACTTCAACACTTCCAGTATTTTTCACGCATCAAAACTCATCAACAGCTACATTTTCATGACATATTAAGATGTGATAACGTGTATACATACCTTCAAATTCTCCCTGTTTGTTGGATAAGACGTAAAATCACAAAAGGCGTAAATGCGGGACACGGAAGTTTGGACCTTCGATAACTTCAATATAAAGTGACCACGGTTAATCCTCTCCACATGGGTTGAGCACATCCGGGGTAGAGAAAATAAAAGTGCTTTTCCAGGGCGGTCACCTCGCCAGACGGGGCTGCGCGCGGCCGACCAAGACCAAAGACGTAAATTTTTTAAAGGACACCATATTCGATGTGTCATAAATGTTTGAGATTTTATTGAAATATTCTACATCTGAGCTTCACAAAGACTGATCTCCTTTTTACGTGTATGGTTTGGGATTTGAAAGGTGCAAAGTGAAAAGCATCAGCACTTCCTGTTTTCTGGTTACTTTACCAAATAACTTGCATGTTGCTGCGTAAATTTGGGGACATGGAAATTTACGTCGTACGAGTAAATTTGCAGGGGTCGCCGTACAAAAACCATAGATCCGATCATATTGGGGAATGTTTTATTTTGAATTTGCATTACAACTCTGTTATCTCTTGCATTTTGAGTAGAAAGTTACTCAGAGATCACTTTACAGTACTTTGAAATTGATGCGATTTTCATGTCACACAAAAACTGGGAAAAATGAGGGGACACGACCAATAGTTTCGATTCTAACGGAAAAATCAATGATTTTTTTTTAAAATTGCAATGCAAGTCTGAAACTCTTATGTTCCCTTGCATATTATAAAAACGAAACCGACATCTGCAAATTACAGAAAAAGAGAGAGCGCTTGAAAGTCGGATACCCCTGATATAGTGCACTGGACACCCCCCCCCCCCCCAAAAAACCCCACCTGAATGATATGTTGATGTAATAATACTAAATTATATTTTACTACTATCAAAATTCCATCACCAAGTCCATCACCCATTTATTAAAATATACTGACATTCTGCAAACATTTTGATTTATTAATGTGTGCATTTGTTAGTGTTACTAGGAATATAAAAAAAGTTGCATATTAGTATATTTTAATATTTGAAAGATAATCTAAGAAAGTAAGTAAAACCTAAAAGATGTTTAATATTTTTTATGCAATGACCATAAAGAAATTATGTTTACTAATAAAAGCAAAGATATCTTAGGAAAGGCAACCCATCACCACCCATGACTAAAAAAACTTACACATGCATTATGTAACTCCTACTAGTGAAACAAAAAATGATAAATTATATTCAAAATTCTTAGATTGCATTTCAAATTGTGAGAAAATATGTAATAACATTTATCTATTAACAATCGATAATCAGCATTCAAATGCAATTGGTGTTTCAAAACAGGCATGACGTCACAACTTACACATGCTATTTCATAACAAATTCATTACACGAAAATTCTCATGTACATTACTTATAACGAGAAAAAAATCTTACCTCGGAATGTGTCTTCCGATCACTAATTGCTGTAATCGGGGCCGAATGTGATGAACTTTGACTGGCATCTGAATTTGACCGTGTCCATCAATCGTTTTGAACGCAGCACGAGCAAATAGTTCGATCTCCTTGTAGCCACAATTTTGAGATGTTTCTGTTTTGAACAGTGTTCAACTAAGGCAACACAACCACGAGATCCATAACTCAAGAAATCGTTGTAATAAACACACTGGGCTTTCCCTGGTACTTCGCATTTCGCTATGAAGTCGGCCATTTTTTCAACCACAACTTCGGTATTTTTACCTACCTTTACAGTCATTGACACAGTTTTTTCGAGCCATTCCCAACAAAACTTGTTCCTTATCCCTTTGTCGATTTCTAAAATTCTTGCTTTGTTGTCTTTCGTGAGTTTTAGGTTCACCATTTTCACGAAATCGGGAAAACTCAGATGATTGAACTGTCCGCCATTTGCATTTCGCTCCGCGTGTTGGATATGACAAAGGAATAACAAAATCGCCGATTGGTTGCTTCAATAAGTATCAGCCAATCAGTGGCCTTGTTACATTACATTACTGATCTCGCTGGGTAGCGCGTTCTGCACGGTGGATTTTAGCAGCCGATCGAAAATACAACTCGCCGCTCATAACAGACCTCACCCCCCCCCCAAAAAAATTTCTCCTCGAATTTAGATGATTCATGAGAATGACCCCAGACATGATCAAATCCGAGGAATTCCGCGGATCCGCGGAGAATTCTCATACCTGCTTATTGTGCCAAAACAGATTTACTTTGCCAAAAGGAGCTTTATACAGTACCTAACTCTGTACTGTATATTGTTGTAAACTCCTCCTGTAATAACTTTTAATACTTTATTACCTCCACCAAGGGGGTAATGTTTTTACTGGGGTTTGTCTGTCTGTTACCAACATAACTCAAAAACTTATGAATGGATTTTGACGAAATTTTCAGGAAAGGTGTGTAATGGCACGGGGAACAGATGATTAGATTTTGGTGATGATCTGAGAGTGCATACCTCCACCAAGGCCTTTGTTTGTATTTGTGCAGCAGGATTACACAAAAACTGCTGGATGGATTTGGATGAAATTTTCACCAGAGGTGGTTCTTGGGCTAGAGAGGAACCCATTATATTTGGGTGATGATCTGAGAATGCATACCTCAGCCAAGGCTCTTATCTTCTCACAGTGTGTTAGCAACAATACTCCAAAACTGATGGACAGACTTTGATGCCATTTTCACCACAAGTGGCCATCGTCGGTCGGCCTCCGTTGGTCTATGATGACCATGGAAGAGAATCCTAAACGTCTACTCTGCTGGAACAGCACCGCCTGTGGCTGAACAGGCCGATGCGCGAATGACAGTCCCTGTCACACAGGTCGCACTTGTGGGTGGTCTCCGTGCTGCTGGGTCTGTGGCGGTTCTTTCTGTGGGTCCTTTTTTCATCTGCTGCAGCAGTCAGTCTCTCTTCACCCGCCTTGAGCTGTATGGTCAGGGTGCCTCTCCATTTGGAGCGGTCCGTTGCAAGGTCCTCCCAGTGCTCTGTGTTGATATCCAGGGCCTTCATGTCTCTCTTGCAGACGTCTCTAAAGCGCAGCTGTGGGCGGCCAACGTCTCTCCTGCCAGTTGCCAGTTCTCCGTAGAGGACGTCTTTGGGGATTCTGCCATCCTCCATACGGTGAACGTGGCCTAGCCAGCGGAGCCTGCGCTGCCTGAGTAGAGTGAACATGGAGGGAAGGCCAGCGCGGGACACAACTTCTGTGTTGGGCACTTTGTCCTGCCAGGATATGTCCAGGATGTGGTGAATGCAGCGCAAGTGGAAGGAGTTCAGTCTCTTTTCCTGCCAGGCGTATGTTGTCCAAGTGGCTATAGGCCTACACACAAACCCATTACATTTTTGAGGTGATCCACGACAAACGGAAGGAGCCTTGGCGGAGGTATGCGCTCTATGAGTGCTTTTCTAGTTTAAATTATTTTCTTCTTCTTCTTCTTTTTAGATTTGATTGGCGGTTGGCAACCAGCTTACAGGTGCATTACTGCCACTGACTTGAATATCATCACTCTATGTCAGATTTTTGTCACTCTATAAATTCCCATGGAGGACCCTAGAGGATGGGAAATGGGGAAAGGAAGTGTGTGCAGGGGGAAAGTAAAGGGAGGGAAGCAGACAAAAAGACAAACAAACCAACAACTAAAACTAACAGAAGACAAACTGCTTCTTCCACCAAAGCTGTCTCAACACGAGTCTGGTATCTGCACCTGTTAAAGGAGAGACATTTGTGTGTGTGCGTCCGTGTGTGTATATATGACAGCGCACGCAAAAATAAGTGTGTGGATGTGAGTGGTTTGCCAGGAAACATATGAAAAGGGGGGCCAGTTGCAGCAACTCCCCTCCACCCCCACCGGGAACTCCGAGCAAACAAGGCAGCACAACCAACCCCCACAGGGCACAAATGCTTGAGGTCAGCAAGCCCCAGGAAAGCCAGGCATCCGCCCCTGGAGGGACGATCAAGAGAGGCTAGGCCACCAGGTGGCTGGCGCGGTGGGCCCACTTCCCCCACCCTCCCAGTGGGGCCAACGCCAGTCCCCGGGCCCCAGGAGGCCAGCGACCCCACCCCACAGGCTGGAGACTGGCCCGTGCCCCCCAGCGCGAGCCCCTCCAGGCACCCCCATGCCCAAAAAAGCCCCACCCCCACCCAGGGGAGCCCACATAGCCGAGAGGCACCACCCCCCTCAATCCAGTACCTCCCGACTCACAAACACACCCATCCCCACACCTTCACACCCTCATGCTCTCCTACACGCCCACATGCACTCCCTCACTCACCCACTCTCACACTCCTGGACCCACCCTTTCTCTCTCACTCCTGTACCCATTCAATCTCACTCCCACTCACCCTCAGGGTCACCCCCACCCACTCACGCACTCTCACTCACACTCCGACCTACTCACATCCATTCGTGCTCTCCCCCTCACACTCACCCACCCTCATTTCTTAGGGCAACTGCGATGCAGATGCAGCGACCCTGAATGCGCACTAGTGCCTGGCAGTAGCCGGGGAGACCACCAGCGCAGGCCAGCGGCCACCACCCCCCGCTGACCCACCCCAGGGCAGCCGTGGCCACAGAAGCAGACCCCCACCCCCAGCACCCACCTGAGCGACTGATCAGCAGATCACCGCAGGCGCCCTGAGATGCCACCCGACACGCAAAGCGCCACACAAAACCGACCCACCATCACCATCTCCATTCATCACTCCCTCACTCTCACTGACTCTTTTATTCGGTCCCTCTCTCACTCCCTTGCTTGTATCTATACATTCAGCAGCACCCAGGGATTTTGACAACATGACGGGTCCCAGACCCCCAGCAGGAGGAGGGCAACAGGGGTGGGGGAAGTCCCCCCCCTCCCCCTTGCACAAAACATGGTAGGTGTATGTCGGTTCTATGATGCGATTGTGTGTAAATGTGTGGCCTACCATAATGCAGTTAAAATTGGGGGGATGGTGGTTGGAGCACCACTAGCACATAGGCAGTGGGGCCCCCATCCCCCCAAGCCCTCAGTGTCTAAAATGCAATTAAAATTGAAGTGAGGGCAGCCCCACCGTGCAGCAGAGGCATCCCCACAGTATGGCACACCCCTGCCCCAAAGCCCTAAATATGTCCAAGAAGATGTACAGTATATTCCACCCAGAGTCCGGGGGGGGGGGAGAATAAGACTGGGAGGGAGGCGGTCCAAAAGCGAGGCCGCCCCCAGAAGCCAGCTCGCAAACTGGTTCATGAGGCCACCCACTGCCCCCAAATCCCAATCCAGGGCGAGGGCTGCCAGGCCGAGCAGCCCAGGACTCACCCAGCGTCGTGCCCTGGTGCTCCCAGCACCACAAACGTGATGGAGCAGCCACACCCATTCCCACTCATCTTGCACACATAAACATGCACAACAACAATAGTCACAATAGTGAACAATGGGCCGGACCCACACGGCGCCCCACACGCCAAGTGACACCCCCAGGCGCCCAACGGCCACCCACCCCAGACACACACCGACAGTAACAGGCCGCCCCACAGCCACCCCGGAGCAGCCCGACAGCAACACGACCCCCAACCCGCGCCACCACCACCCCCCCCAACCACCCCCGAGCACCCACACACCCCCGCCGCCAATGACACCAGGAGCAATGCGACAAAGCACCCCGCGACACAACAACAGGGCGGCCGGGAAGAGCAAGCCCCGAATCACCAACCCCCAATACCACGAGATAGACTGCCCCATCCCCACCACCCAGCGAAGTTCTCTTACCCATAAACACATCCTCCACCCACAGGTAACAGCACCTGTACACACACACACACACACCCGCCCACCCTCATGTGCACACATACACACACACTCACCATCACACATGCCCACCTGCACCCACACAAAGCCCCACATGCCCACACCAGGGTTTCCTCTGGTAACATTTCTGGGTGGCGGCCCGCCTCGCCAGAAAAATGTCTGCCGCGCTTATGAAGAGATAAATTTAAGAAAAATATATGAAGCAATGACTTTCCACAAGTGCACACATGAACAACACGCGTGACTGTCATCCGTGCGGAGTTGAGAAGCGCCCTGCCCACGTGAGCTTTACAGTCAGTCACCAGGCAGAGTGTCTCGCTAACCCAACTGTCTGAGAGAAACATGAGTTTATTAAAGTACTTTAAACGCAGAAAAAAATCAGAAGAGGTATGCAAGCACTGGCGTTTATCATGGTTTCAACCTGCTGGAAACAGAAGCAATAATAAAAGAGTCGCTTAGCTAAGAGATGTGGTTAGAATTCATATGCAGCCGGCTTCATATGAAGGGAAAGGCGGGGGGACTGATGAATTGTTGAAGATATATTTCACCAGCCACTACAATATTATGTTCCCTATTATGTACCTGGTTAGTTAAGATGACCACAATTCACAAAGTCAGTGACTTTAATCCGTCAGCAGCCTTCAGACAAACTAAACGTGCCAACATTTGGATTTCAAAATAAGGGAGGTTTTTCTTGCTGTCTGCGTGGTGATGAGATTTCTTTAAAAAAAAACAAAAAAAAAACCTATAAATATATAGAAATATTATAACAAATAACGGCATCCTTGGTCATTTAACCCCTTGCACTCCGGGCAATTTTCCTAAAAACGCCAAAAAATAACGTGCCCAAAGTAAATCGAAAGCTGTTCTTCAACTCTTTGCAGCATCTTCATGGGGTTGGTCTCATTTAAAAGAAAACACTTTGAATTTTTTGGCAAAAAAAACATAATCTCTCTACGTGCTCCGGCCACTGAGTTACAGTCATCTAAACATACTGAACTTGAAGAAAATAAATTTGGCCACGGTGTTTTTTTGGATACAAATGCTTGCAAATAACACACAGCTGTCCGATCCGGCTGGAAAATGCAACAGAAATGTAGAACCAAGTGTTATCAAGCTGAGATCCAAATTTGGTAACAATACCACAAAAAATGAATATTTTACACAGCTTTGTTCTCAGGCTGTTCCTAGGCGTTTTGGAACTGTGCCAAATGGCACAGTTTGGAAAAACGTCTGTAACTTCTGAATAATTCAATATAGAAGCTTCATTTTAGGCTCTAATGAAAGGTCACACTCAGGGCTGTCTGTGTGTGTGTGGGGGGGGGGGGGTTGTCCCCCCCCCCCCGCTCGCTACAGAGGATGGACTTCGGCCATCGCTACACAACGGATTAGCCTCATGTGGTGATGTGGGACAGCAGCGCAATCACCGCGGCTCCTCCCCCTCTCGCTGCAGAAGAATAGCGGGGGGGGGGGGGGGGCGTTCACAGCCTGTACGCAGCGAGCAACCCCTTGTACCGCGGCGCACGAACTTCAGACTTCGTGCGCCGCACAGCTGTAATTTACCGATCGGTCAAAAGTCATTTTGGATTACAATTTTCAGGGATAGAGAATAATTTAGCTTATAAAACCTTACCTCTTCACAGCAGTGACCTGGCCAACTTCTCTTCCTCATTGTCAGACGAACGCGACGCTGGTCCGCTCTGGTTCTGGTCTCACGACCCGATCAAAACATAATTCCATTATTGCGGTTTTGCGCTTCCATGATTGCGGTTTTTGGCAAACGATTTTTCAAAACAAATAACAGTAGTAATTAAAAAAAGATTGGCGAAGGCGTGTGTCACTCAGCCTTCGTCGTCAGCCTCCATCGGTCTATGATGACCATGGAAGAAATCATAGCGTCTACTCTGCTGGAACCAATACAAAATAAGCACCGCCTGTGGCCGAACATGCCGATCCACGAATGGCACTCCCTGTCACACAGGTTGCATTTGTGGATGGTCTCCATGCTGCTGGGTCTGTGGGGCTCTTCCTGCGTCCTTTTTTGATCCGCTCCAGCAGCCAGTCTTCACCCAGCCTTAAAAAAAAAACAGCTCGCGAACTTCTCTGCTTCAATTGGCTCACTGCATTCAAAGCGTTGGGAGGCGGGTCCTCCTTCCTAGGTTTTCATTCATTGGTTCTTCAAGGTTTCAGAAACCCAATTCAAAGCTCTTATTAGTCGAATGAGAGGTCAATCAGATGAACTAACCTGTTCGCGGCTGTGTCTGCAGCTTTTTTTTCAGTGGCGCTTGGACGCCAACACCAACTACATCACCACCATTAGGACCATGCGTCCGAGAGCGCACGAGGAGTGCGCCCTCCTGCGCCCTAGGACGCAGAGACTTGCCCGCCCGCGGTACAACGAAGTGCAAGAGGTTAATTTATTTCATTAAATACAATTTTATTAATCTTTTTTCTTTGTAATCAGAGTTAAATTATTGATCTGTTCTGACTGCAAAGTTATGGTCAAAAATATAAATTGTTTTAATGAAAAAGTAAAAAAAAAATACCACAGTCTGGTTCAAATATATTTAAAAACAGTAATTTTATTAAAAGAAAAAAACCCAGACAAAAATAAGCCATAAAATAATCCACAAATTTTTAATAAAGTTTCAAATGTACAAGAAAAGTCAATTTTATGAGAGGAAATTACAAATTTGAGGAAAATGGTTTCAAATTTAGATAAATTTACAGAGAAAAGTAGAAAACTATCAGAAAATTGTTATAAATTTTGGAGAAAAACCTCAAACCTTCAAGACTGAAGTCATTACTCAAATTTTTAAGTAGGTGCTCTTCGTACCCTCAACTAGAAATTTTTGGTTGTCTACTTTTGATTATTAATTTCAAAGCACTGCTTTTACATGAGTAGAATTTCTGGTTCCTATACCCATCTGATCATATAATTTAAGTATGCATGAGTACATGACCATTATGAATGTTTCTTTCCCTTCCCTCAATGGAAAAAAAGAAACACTAGAATAAAAATATAAAAAATACACATATTTTTTGTCATTTATGTAAACCATAACAAAAAAAATCCTGCAAGACAAAACAAGACACTTGATATTTTCTAACCTGTTTGTATACCACCATAGACAGAGAGAGAACCTGAATTAGATGGAGCTCAGAGAGGACAAGATGAGACAGAAGAGAGGAGCCAAGGAGAGGGAAGTGTTCAGGCAGAGGGTCCAGGAGAGGTGGGAGCAGAGGAAGGAGAGAAGGATGACAGCACTAAAAAGTCTAAACACAGGACGTCTGGGTGGGACACCAACTGGCCCAGTATTTTAGTATTCAAGCCTCGGTTGTACAATACTTCAAATGGTAAGTTCCATATGCAAAGTTACTGAGCAAAATTTAAAAAAGAAATAAATTGTATAAAATTAACATATTCCGGTAACAATCGTGTCATATGTTTACTGCCCCCCCCTCCCCGGAAAGATATGTTGCCAACGCGCCAAGGTCTTTCAGCCAGAGGAAACACTGCCACACACAACAGACACCCCCACACATCCACTTCTGCACCCACTCACACACACACCTCCACTCACACCCACACTCTCTCTCTCTCTCTCTCTCTCTCTCTCTCTCTCTCTCTCTCTCTCTCTCTCTCTCTCTCTCTCTCTCTCTCTCTCTCTCTCTCTCTCTCTCTCTCTCTCTCTCTCTCTCTCTCTCTCTCTCTCTCTCTCTCTCACTGACGAGCAGTTGGCGACGGAGCTCCGCAGATTTGGGAAGTTTGCGGGCCCGTTTACAACTCTGCCTTTTGGATGCAAGGCCACCAAGTTCAAACATGTGAAATCACTCAGGCGACAGGTGTTCATGTTTCTCGACTCGCCCACTCAGACTCTGGAAGTCTCCTTCAGGGTCAGGCACGGGGATGGATCTTACATGGTGTATGCGAGCTCGGGACAGATGAAGTGTTTTGAATGTGGAGACGTGGGCCATAAACGGTTTGCTTGTCCGCACAGGCAGCGGGTGGAGGGCCCTGATGGGGCCGCGGATGGTGCCGGCGGCGAGCCCTCCGCTCACGCCGCAGCTGCGGACGGCGGCGCGGCCTCCGCTCCCGCTGCACCTGCTCCGGAGCCTGCCGCTGTGTCTGTGGACAGCCCGGCTGTGCCGCCCGCGGCCCAGCTTGCGGCCGGGAGCGTTGATGGTGATGGCGCCACAAGGGTCACTGATGGTGCGTCACAATCATCTCGCTGTGTGATGTCAACAGCTGGGCCACCGGCAGCTGCTCCTGCTTCAGGGGAGGGGGCGGAGCACCGACCTGATGGTGCGTCGCAATCATCTCGCTGTGTGACGTCAGCGGCTGTGCCTCCGCCAGCTGCTGCCGCTTCGGAGGAGGGGACGGAGCACCGACCTGATGGTGCATCAGAATCTCGCTGTGTGACATCAGCGGCTGTGCTTCCGGCGGCTGCTACCGTTACACAGCGGGGGATGGAACAGTGACAGTCAGCTGCGGAGGGTGGCGTCCAGGAAACTGTGGCCCATGATGAATCCACTGGCCCGGGAGAACCAAGCAGTCAGCTGAGTTGTGCTGCCAAGGAAATGGAATCTGAGAACGACGCTGTGTCTAATACTGGGTCTGTTGAGGCAAAATGCAGCACAAACACGAGTTTGTATTCACTGGAATAAATAAATGCTTTTCTGGATGAAACCTATAACAAAGCCATTAGGGTCACCGACTACTTCAGTGACACTGATAAATTCATTAAGTCTGTGGATGTGCTAAGAAGGCAGGTTGGTCTGGACCCCCTGGATGAAAGGAAACGTTATCGCCTCAAGAAACACCTGACAGCCCTGCATAAAGCAGCAGGGGGAACGCCGATCAAGCGCGCCCGACAGGAGGAATGAATGGTGGTCGATCCTCTCCCTGTTTTACACATTTTTGGGATAGTGTTTGAATAGACTTGTATATGACATTTAATTGACTGTAATTGACTGTCACAGAACTGGATCTTTGAATAGGTGGACTGCAGGGACTGCTCTGTGTTGTGTGGGGGGGGAAACATTTCAGTTTGCACTTTTTCCAATGTGACACACTTGGAGGAATGATGTTGGTGTGCTTACATTTTTTTGAAGTGTGCAATAAAAGCTTATTTTAAAAGTCAAAGTCTCTCTCTCTCTCTCTCTCTCTCTCTCTCTCTGACACACACACACACACACACACACCTACACCTGCAGGCCCCAGAGGGCGAGGAGGGCGACTCATCAGGATGCAGGCACCTGCCCCAGGGTATGAATTGGTAACTTAGTCAAACTGTCAAGTTTGGTGTGTGCCGCCTTTTTAACTTTTGAATTGGATCTTCTTGGCTTTGCACCACAAGTCTAATTGGGGAAGCGCCTCCTTTCAAAGAAGTAGGTAAAATCTAATTTTAAAGGACATTCAGTGCACAGAATACATATTGGATATGGAGAATAAATTAGCGCACCACAATTCGAGAGTCAGCCTTCACATGAAGCCGTCACAGATAAATTTACAGGATTTTTTCACAGTATGAACTGTTATAAGCCAACAATAATCATAAGCTAAACAACTCACCATAACAGCTGTGTGGTTCTGCACTGGTTTCCCTCACACCCTCAATTCCAAGATGGCCAACACAGAGCGAGCGTGCAGCATGGCGGGTCCTGTATGTAAGCTAAAAAACCAGCTAAAACTACAGCAAAACCTAAGTCTCTTACAATCCCACCTGTTAACAGCTACCTTACTCCTGTACAGAATTCTGAGTACGACATCAGCTGTCAACAACAAGATGGAAAGAACAGCGTTGCTCTTGGTGGGCAACGTGGAAATAAACCCAGGACCGGTGGCCACGGACCTGTGTGCGGGACAGATGCCTTTAATGCCTACAGGACTAGCGCCGTTAATGCCTCCATCATCAACAGAGACAACGAGACCTCAGTTGTTTATGGGACAAGATTGGACACGAGCAACACAATTGCCAGCGGAATTACTGTTGCGCACATTACCGGTATTGGCCGTGTGTGCTAAGACAACCCACACCAATCAGCACCGCTGCAACCCTGCAGCCCACCAACACCACCATGGCGTAGCAGCCGGATAGTGTTGTTACGGACCAACAGAGGAATAGAGCCGTAATGGACTGGTGATCAACCCCCGTCCATGTAGCTCAACAATGTGCCCTCCTCACCACGGCGCCACCAATGCTAACAGGACTATTGCGGATAATGCCGCCATCAGCAGCAAAAAACATCAAGACCACATTTGTTTACCAGACCAGCATGGACATGAGCACCTTCACCAGTGGAATCAATACCATGCACACTTCTGATACTGGCTGCGCTAAGGCGACCCACACCAACCTGCATCACTGCGGCCCTGCAGCCCACCAACACCACCGTGGTGGGACAGCCTGCTGGAGTCATCATGGTCCAACAGTGAAACAGAGCCAGGATGGACTAGCAATTGACCCCCGTCCCTGCAGCACAGCAACGCGCCCTCCTCACCACGGCGCAGCGGAGAACCCATATCACGAGACGGCTGGCCGCTGCTGCTGGGTCGGTCTCTGCGGCAGCAACAGCCCTGCACACGAACTCCACCGCAGCAGCAATACAACAACCAGCCGGAGGCGAGTGTAAAACTCGTCAGAGAAATCCTGTGCTAAAAAAAACATAGATCACTAAAAGTTTTTCAAACCCTGAACCAGGCAAAACAAATTTGGGACCCTCAAGGTAAAAAAAAAAAAGAAAAGAAAAAAAGGTCTGCTTGGGGGGCACTTAAATGTAAGGAGTATGGTCTCCAAATGCAAACAACTAGAACATCTGATGATAAACTTGAATATTGATTTCATGCGTCTGTCTGAAACCTGGTTATCATCTTCATCACCTGAAACTATTGTTACCATGTCTGGCTATAATGGGTTTAGGAAGGATAGGGAACAAGGAAAGAGTGGAAGAGTTTTACTCTATGTTAAAGACACCTTAAAATGTAATCAGACTGAATGGTCAAAAGATTTGAATCTAGAATGTGTAGGAGTTAACATTAAGTTGTCAGCCAGTATGACCTCTGTTATTTGTTTATACCACAAACCCTCCTCTAAAGCAGATTTTTTATGACCAATTTAAAGCGCTTCTTAATCAATGCAATCCTAAAAATGAATTAATCTTTTTGGGTGATTTTAATATAAACTGGGATGACAGAAAATACGAAAAAAAAAAAAAATTCATTACGGATCACTATAACCTAACTCAGTTAATTGATAAAACAAGAGTCACAAGCCAGTCAAAAACCAAAATTGATTTACTTTTTACAAATAGACCTGAAAGAATCTCCCAGACTTATAACCTTTTAACAGGACTGTCTGACCACAACATAATACTAGCAACAACTCCCACAGAAACAGCTTTCAAATCCATTTAAGTAGTCATCAGGTAACACAGTAAATTATATAATCCCAAAAAACAACAACAAAATATGACAACGGCAATAAATGAAATCGAATGGAAGGAAATAACCTCCTCAAATGACATAAATCACAGCAATGAATTTTTTATAACAAAAATCAAAGAGGTTATCGCGGCATCTTCAAAAAAAAAAAAGGGGGAAAAAACAGAAGAAGAATCAGTTTACTATGGCTCAACTCCGAATGTCTACAACTAATGAATACCAGAGATCAACTTCTTAAAACAGCTCTAGAAACAGGTTTAACTACAGAAACAAAAATTCATGTCTGCTAGAAACAAGGTAACACAAACTCTGAGGAAGGTGAAGGCAAATGTTTTTATAACCATTATTGAAAATGCAAAAGGAGATGGCAAAAAAACTGGAATAATATTAACAAACTGACCAATAAACAGAACAAAAAAAGACAACGGAGACATCAAACTTGATATTAATAACAAATTGGTACAGAATTTCAATGTCATTGCTACAGAGTTTAATAACTTTTTCATAAACTCTGTGCTAGAAATATCCAATTCATTTAATCCACCTGATCATAATTCCAGTCCTATTAACCCCTCACAACCAGTTTTTGATATATTAGAAATAACTGAAAGGGAAGTGACAAATATCACCAGCTCACTGAACAGCTCAAAAGCAACAGATGAACACGGTCTTAACCCCAATTTTTTAAAAGAAAATAAACAATCTCTCATTTGTCCAGTTATTCATCTAATCAATCCGTCAATCCAACATGCTGTCATCCCAACTGCTTGGAAGGTAGGAGTTGTCAGACCAATTTTCAAAATGGGGAGTAAAACTGATATAAACAACTACAGACCAATCAACATCTTACCTGTCATCTCCAAAATAAGTGAAAAATGGGTGGCCACACTATGATGTGAACATCTGAATTATGGGAACACCCCACTGCATCACACACAATTTGGGTTCCATACCCACCACTCAACAGAGTCTGCAATAAGCTTGTTCCTAGAGAAAACTAAATTTTTCTTAGATAAGTGCAGTTGTGTAGGTGCTGTGTTTTTAGATCTTAAGAAGGTATTTGACACCGTTGACCACAACATCCTTTTAACCAAACGTATTCAGTTTAAATTTTCAGAACATGCTATCAAAAAGATGAAGTCCTATTTAACCAACAGATGTCAGTGTGTAATGGTCAATAGTGTCAAATCATCATATTTGAAATGTCAAATGGGCGTCCCACAAGGCTCCATACTTGAACCAATATTATTCTCCCTATACATAAATGATCCCACCAAATGCATGGAGAAACATTCATATACAAATGTATGCAGATGACACAGTAATATTCACACCTGCAAAAAACACCCACGAACCTGTCTGTATTCTTGCAACAGTGATGACCCAAATCCATGACTGGCTGAATAACTCATGTCTCCTACTAAACACTAAAAAAACTGTTTGCATGATGTTCACCAAACAACGATCAAATATTACAAACTCGAACATCTTCTTAAAAGGGCTGCAACGAGTCGAGGAATTTAAGTACCTCGGCGTGATTTTAGACTCCTCACTAACCTTTAAAAACACAAAAAAAATCTCAAAGATAATCAAATTCAGTCTAAGAAATTTTAAACGAATTAGACCACCGTTGACAGTTAGTGCAGCCAAAATGTTTCTGCATGCAATGATCTTCTCACACATCGATTACTGTTTTACCAACTGGTCACTCACTGGTGTAACCATAACCAAACCCACTCAATCTTTATACAAAAAAAGGAATAAAAATCCTTTGCAAGAAAGATCCCACATACCATTGCTGTAACATTTACAAAAAAATACAAACTTCTGTCTTTTGAAAATTATAAAACTCTCAAATTTGCCTGTTCATTTTATAAAATATTAAATGGCTATGCACCCCGCCCCCCAGGGAGAATATGTTAAACTGAGAACTGTCACCAGTACAACCACCAAAGCAATCACGAGAGGAGAGGTCCCCCACAGACACACCACATTTGCTCAGTCTGTGCCATCAGTGAGGGGCACCAAGATCTGGAATAACATACTACCTGTAATCAGAGAACGCATTGTAAAAATTGGTTTTTAAACAACCAAAACTGTACCCATAACTAGTGGTTGCTCTGTGGCATACACATACATACATACGCACCCGTGAATCACACACACATGCCCCGTCTCTTGTTGCTGTGAGGTGCTTGGGTGCATGTGTGTGTACGCATATGCAATCCTTCATTAGTCTGACATTTGAATGTTTTGTTTTGTAACACCTTAACTCTTGCACTTTAGCATATCCACTTTGTACAGTTTTATTGAAGATGTTCTTCTCATCTATGATTGTTTTTGCGACCCGCTAGAGGGCTACAGATGCAAATTAGCAGTATTGCTAAATCTGGCATACTTACATTTGTATTAATGTTCATTAGTATGTAATGTCCCTTTCAAATAAACATTAAACTCTCCAAACACCTGAGATTAATTTCTGGCTCCCAGCCATTATTTCTCCTAATCCTCCTCTGCTCCTGGTCTTCATGATCTTCACACTTCTAATTCTGTGGCCCCTCATATGAATGCAGACTTATATTCTCATCCTCTTAATATTGCATATTTTCATTAGTGACAGTGAGCTGCATCAGGTGACGCTGCGGTTGAGCTGCAGTTTTTGAGGAGGAGCTGACACTCTAAGGTAGAAGCAACCATTTTTTGTAAGTCAATGTACTTACGAGTCTCCGAAGAAGAACTTTTGTGATCCCAGTCGTTGGGACAGTAGGTTCATGCACTCGGTGGCGTCATGGTACAACTGAAATGTGAGAGAGAAAACAGGCGGAAATGGAACTGTTACGGGGTTTTTTTATCCAAGTTATTTCCATTTTTTATGCACATTTCTGATCATTTGACAAATTTAACAACTTGAACCTTCCAAGAGTCACCCTGATATCAGCAGGCCTCATTCTTCAGCTTCTTTAACCCACTTTTACCGATGTTTGACTGTAAAATCAAGTCTTGGCCTGTGTAGATTCAGTCCAGTGTGGACACAGCTGGACCATTACTGCCCTTCAGTCACTACCGCTGACTCAACAACAACTTGAGAGCAGCCATAAATTAACTTGTAACCGTCTCCTCTATGATGACTTTTACGAGTGCAGGGACCTGCTAATCCACTGGAGTCAGTAAGCCAACGCAGCATATAAATTCCCTCCTTCTCGCCTTAAAAACAACTCATCTGCACTGAGGATGTCTATAAACTAAAGCTGGTGAGATTAGGTTGAGGTGAACTGATTATTTTAATGAAGGTGTTGTGGGGGCACAGTGTGTGGGGATTTTCTCACACCCAGAAGGCAGGGCGAAGGGGAGAATAATGGACTGAATGAAGGAGGAAGTGTCACTGGGGGGCATCAGATGGGACTGTTGAGTCTATACGCCGCCCAGGGAGAGTAAAAGCTGCGAGTGCCACTGAAGAGAAGAAGTGTGTAATAGTGGTGCCGGCGTAATGTTATGTTAATGTGCCACACTTCTCTTTGTCCATACAACAATGTATTTAGGTCGGAAGCTCCAGGTCTCTACATATGGAAATAAATGATATAAGAGAGGAATCAGAATCAGCTTTATTGGCCAAGTATGCACAACACATACAAGGAATTTGACTTTGGCTAAAACTTGCTCTCGTTGTTTAGGTGTAAGATTTAAATAAGATTTCAATGACAACAGAGTATGTACAGTAAATTACAGTCTGTCCACGTTTCTATAAAAGGATGCAAATATATACAGGAATATGTGCAGTTATTTACTCAGACTATCCATACTTTGCAAAAATATATGAACAAATATACAGTCAGACAGTATTTCAATGTGAACTGAGATTCAGTAATATAATGTGAATGGAGTAAAATGCAGTGAGAGTTATGTGCAATGTAAGAATTTTTTGTTTTTTTTGTTACTTATTTGTACCCGTAGGTAGATTTGGTTTGCAGTCTGGTGACAAGCCACCGGCTGCTGGTCGCTGCGTGTGCGAGCGCCCTAAACCTACATGTTTTTGGTATGTGGGAGGAAACCGGAGAAATCCCGGAGTAAACCCACGCAACACGGGGAGAACATGCAAACTCCACACAGCTCACTGTTGGTCGGGGGCTGGGATCGAACCCACGATCCCCGCGATCCCCCGGCCGAGGGTAAACTGTGCTGCCGCAGTGCTAAACCACTGTGCCACCGTGCAGCCAAATGAATGAAAAGTCATGAGTACAGCAACAGGTAGGACTAGGTGAATGTTAGGAGTTCATCAGAGTGATGGCTTGAGGAAAGAAACCGTTCCTGTGACGGGTGGTTTTGGCCTTCAGTGACCTGTAACGTCGACCAGAAGGTAGAAGTCCAAACAGTTTGTGGCCGGGGTGTGACGGGTCAGCAGAGATGTTTCCCACCCGTTTCCTGGTTATGGACTGATATATGTTCTCAATGGAGGGTAGGTCGGTACCAATGAGCCTCTCTGCAAACTTAATGATCCGCTGCAGTCTGGTCTTGTCCTGTTTAGTGGCAGATCCAAACCAGACAGTGATGGAAAAGCAGAGGACAGATTGGATGATGGCGGTGTAGAAGACAACCAGCAGCTCCTGAGGCAAATCAAACTTCTTGAGCTGACGCAGAAAAAAACAACCTCTGCTGGGCCTTTTTCTGGACAGTGTCTATATGGGAGGACCACGGTACCCAGAAACTTGAAGGAGTCCACAGTGGACACCGTGCTGTTGAGGATGGTGAGTGGGGGGAATGAAGGAGGGTGTCGCCTGAAATCCACAGTCATCTCCACCGTTTTGGCTGGGTTAAGTTCAAGATGGTTCCGGCTGCACCAGAGGATCAGCTGCTCCACCTCCCACCTGTATGCAGACTCATCACCTTCCTGGATCAAACCGATGACTGCGGTGTCGTCCGCAAACTTCAGGAGCTTCACTGAAGGGTCCTCTGAGGTGCAGTCGTTGGAGTACAGGGAGAAGAGCAGTGGGGAAAGGACACACCCTTGGGGGGCGCCAGTACTAATTTTTCGGGAGCTGGATGTAATTCTCCCTAGCTTCACCTGTTGCCACCTGTCAGTCAGAAAGCTGGAGATCCACTGGCAGGTGGAGGGGGGCACCTTGAGCTGGAGGAGTTTCTGATGAAGCATGCTTGGGATGATGGTGTTGAACGCTGAGCTGAAGTCGACAAACAGGATCCTGGTGTACGTCCCTGGGGAGTCGAGGTGTTGCAGGATGTTGCAGGAATGTACAGAGACCAAGGTTAGTCCTCTTTTGCTAAGCCGTTTGCTATACATGATGTTGGAAAAAGAATAAAGTCTTGTGTCGTCCAGCTCGTCACCTGGCCTATCCCTTTCTCCACACTGGTGACCCTGACATGCCATGGAGAGCGTGACTATCACTGCCCCGGAGACTACCCGCAGGGAGATCGCCAGCGCCGCATGCCCACACTGATGACCCTAAGATGCGCCATGGAAAGCAAGACGAGCACCGCCCCACAAGATTACCTGGAGGGAGAGCATCAGTGCCGTGTGTGCTGTTTCAGTCAAGTTCCCGGACTCTGGCTTTACGACCCGACAGCCGGGTTTCAGTGCATAGAAGCCCAGTGCGCACTCCGCGGGATAGCAAAGGATGACACAAAATACTGCTATGTGGTCGCTGCGCCGGACGCACGTGCCACGCAGCAGGTGATAAACCTGCTTCAAGAACTGACCGGCCGGAACAAGAGCAAACCTGGCCAACTCGCCGTTGCGGGTGACTAGGGACTACTGCACACTGGCGCAGGAAACTGATCCACCATCAGGACATTTTGCTCACGGACACAAATTGGGTCGACCGCCTGTCCAGAGTTCCTTCTAGGGCTGCGCTCCGCACCAAAGGAGGATTTGACGGCCGCCAATGGATCCACCATCAGGACATTTGCATGGGGAATTGGGCCGACCGTCTTCCCTGGGTCCTTTTAGGGCTGTGCTCTGTACCTACAGAGGATATGGCAGAACTTGTCTCTCTCAGCCGCTGTGGATCCCCAGAGAGTTTTAACTGGAAAATCCCACACCCGAGGCTGATCCGCCCACACAATTTTTGCGTGGCCCGGAGGGTTTTAACGTACTGGGCCGGCCCACCATTGCTTTCCCCGCACCTTCGTCCCAGAAAGCCTGCAGAATGCCGGTTTTGTTTGTCAGGTACGATGCGCACCGTACAACGGACTGTTCAACGTGCTCGAACCTGGGACGAAGCATAAGGTGCCCCTCCCTTTCCCTCCACAGACTAACGTGACCTCTGGTACATCTCACCAGCAGGGCAGTTCGACTGGACCGGCGACCCCCTGCCATAGCCGCTATGGGTGCCAGCTCTAGCCCAGAGGACAGGGGGGTTAGTGCCCCTTCTGGGTGTCCTGGGGGGGTGCTGTGTGGGGGCATAGTGTGTGGGGTTTTCTCACACCCAGAAGGCAGGGGGTAGGGAAGAATAATGAACTGAAGGAGGAAGTGTCATGGGGGGGCATCAGACGGGACTGTTGGGTCTACGCGCCCCCCGGGGAGAGCAAAAGCTGCGGGTACTGCTGAAGAGAAGAAGTGTGTAATAGTGGCGCTGGCGTAATGTTATGTTAATGTGCCACACTACTCTTTGTTCATACAACGATGTATTAGAGTCGGAAGCTCCGGGTCTCTACGTATGGAAATAAAGATATACAAGAGGAATGTACAGAGACCCAGGTTTGTCCTCTTTTGCTAAACCGTTTGCCATGCATGATGTTGGAGAAAGAATAAAGTCTTGTGTCATCGAGCTCGTCACCTGGCCTATCCCTTTCCCCACAGTGTCAGCATTAAAAAGTCATTTTTGGGGGTAATGATCCCCCACCAAAGGAATCTCAAATACCTGCTGCTCACGGTCTCTTTCAGAGGCGTCCAACTGGAGCTTCAGTCTTAAAAGGAACATATTATGGCCTTTTCCCCCCCTCCACCCTGCCTGCACTCTCTTCTTCACATCTCTTGTGCCCTTTCCATTGCTTTGGATGGGTGACCCCAGGTATTTAAATTCATCTACCTTCACTACCTCTACTCCTTCCATCTTCACTGTTACGCCTGCCTCCCTCTCATTCACACTCATGCATTCTGTCTTGCTTCTACTGACTTTCATTCCTCTTCTCTCCCGAGCATACCTCCACAGCTCCAGGTTCTCTTCCACCTGCTCCTTACTCTCACTACAGATCATGTCATCTGTAAACATTGTGGTCCACGGAGACCTTGTCCATCACCATAACTTACAAGAAGGGGCTCAGAGCCAATCCCTGATGTAATCCCAGCCCCACCTTGAATCCAATACCACCTCACTACTGTCTCATTGTCCTCATACAGGTCCTGCACCACCCTCACATATTCCTCTGACATTCTACTTTCTCTAGAGCCCCCAAAACACACAGAAACCCCCTCCAACCTTCCCTATTCTTCTCCATCAACACTCTCTTAAACCAGATATTGCATCTGTGGTACTTTCTCGGAATTAAACTGTACTGCTGCTCACTGATTGACACTTCTCTTCTTAACCTGGCTTCAACAACTCTTTCCCATATCTCCGTCGTGCAGCTGACTAACGAACTGCCTACAGAGCTCAGAGTCAGGGTTGTTGCAATGTACAGATCTACACTGAAGGTTCCCCAGAGCACAATGTTCTTCATGATATAAAGATGGAAGAAATTTGGCACAACCAGGACTATTCCAAGAGCTGGTTGTTCGGGCAAGTGCACGAGAACTTTATGGTCCCTCTGACTGAGCTCCAAAGATCCTGTGTGGAGACGGGACTAAGCTGTAGGACAACCATCACTGCAGCTTCTACAGATCAGGGCTTTAATGGCCGAGTGGCTAGATGGAAGCCTCTCCTCAGCGTGAAACACACAATGAACTGGGGAACAGAGATTATATCCATAACCAGATATTTACTCATGTTCTTAACTTTAGACTAAAAAAAAAAAAGGTCTTGCATGTTTGTAATTACTATGAAAACTTCTGATTTCTGTGGTCAAAAACTTTCAGATGTCATCTTTTTCGAGACAGAACAGAGAGAACCACTACAGAAGTTCTCCCCAGTCTTCAGTTTTCCACCATTCCTGAAAAGAGTCCCTGAAGGTTTTCATGCTGATGGCAACAAATCACTTTTTAACAACCCCTGTCTGAATGTGGGACGACCTCTGCCCTTGGCGCGTTTTCCTTCAGGACGACGCTTGGGTGGGGGGGACTTTTTCCCCTCTCACTCTTGAATTTGTTCCGACCGCTCCTGCAGCCTGAAGGAATGGAAACGGTGTGTGGGTATGAAATGGAAAACTGCTCCCATGTTGCTGCCGACACTCAGAATCAGACTTGGTCGTGTTTCCTTCCCTGAACAAACGTCACCTCTTCAGACGCTGCGGGTTTCTGGTCGACATTCGATGCACATTCTGATCTCAAGACAGTTTTCACCTCATGTCAAACAGGAAAAATCTAAACGTTTCCAAGGTGATGTTCTTCAAATGAATAACTAGGATCAAACAAAACAGCATCTCACTGTTCTGCTACATTTGGCTTTTTTTCCTCTACTCTCAAATCAGTAACTTATTTATTGTAAATTTGTCTTTTTTTTTCTGCTAAATTTGCAGCTTTCATCACCTAAATTTGCAGTTGTTTTGTATATTTTTTCCCCTGTCCCATCAGGCAGCTAGGTAAGCAGAACAGAGATCTGTTACCCTTATTGTGCCAAAACAGATTTACTTTGCCAAAAGGAGCTTTATACAGTATGCATTTTGCTGCAAACTCCTCCTGTAATAACTTAATACTTCATTTAAATTATTCTACCCATGAAGGATCCGACAGGATGGGGAATGGGGAAATGAAGTGTGGGGAGGGGGAAAACAGAGAGACAAGCAGACAAACAAACACACAACTAAAACAAACAGAAGACAAACTGCTTTTTCCACCGAAGAGGTCTCAACACGAGTCTGGTATCCGCACCTGTTAAAGGGGAGACATCTGTGCGCGTGCATCCGTGTGCATGTATATGAGAGCGCGCACAAAATAAATGTGTGCATCTGAGTGGTTTGTCAGGAAACATACAAAAAGGGGGGCCAGTCACAGCAATTCCCTGCCACCCAGGAAACCCTGAGCAGGCAAGGCACTGCCACCAACCCCCACAGGGCACAAATGCCCGGGGCCGACAAGCCCCAGGAACGCCAGGCATCCGCCCCCTGTGGGATGGCTGAGGGAGGCAAGGCCGCTGTGCCACAGGCCCACAGCACCGGGCTTGCCAACCCCCCCAGCAGTGGGGCCAACACCAACCCCTGGGCCCCAAGCACCGGAAGGCCAGCGCCCCCACCCCCCAGGCCGGAGACCTCCACGTCCCCCGGCGCGAGACCCCCAGTGCCCCCCCCCCGCACCACCACACACCCGGGGACCCCCACACCCAAAGAAGTCCCCCACCCCCGTCCAAAGGAGCCCACGTAGCCGAGAGGCATTACCCCCCTCAATCCAGCACCTCTCAACTAACAGACACACTCATTCCCACACCACACCCTTTTGCTCTCATATGCACCCACAAGCACTCACTCACTCTCACTCCCCCACACAGTCCCAATTTCGCAAACCTGGACCCACCATTCTCTCACTCCTGAACCCACTCAATCTCGCTCCCACTCACCCACACTCTCATGTTCACCCACCCACGCACGCACTCTCACTCCCACACCGACCTACTCACATCCATTCAAGCTCGCCCCTCACACTCACCCACCCTCATTCACCCCTATTTCTTAGGGCGACTGCGATACAGATGCAGCGAGCCTGAAGGTGCACCAGCTCCCGGCAGTGGCCGGGGAGACCGCTGGCGCAGGCCAGCGGCCGCCCCCATGCCAACCCACCACAGGGTGGCCGCGGCCACAGAAACAGACTCCCACCCCCAGCGCCCACCCGAGTGAATGATCAGGAGATCATCACAGGCGCCCCGCGATGCCACCCGAAACGCAAAGCGCCACACAAAACCGACCCACCAACACCATCTCCATTCATCAGTCCCTCACTCTCGCTTACTCTTATTCAATTCCTCTCTCACTCCCTTGCTTGTATCTCCTTTTTCCTCTGCATCGCAACGCAGATGTAGAGGATTCTGAATCGATGCACAGACGTTGACAATTCGATTCTTAAATATTAACCTCTTGCACTCTGGGATACCGCGGGCGGTCACGTCTCTGCGTTCTAGTGCGCCCTCGTGCGCACTAGGACGCACACAGTGCGCACTGGAAAAAAAAAAAAGCTGCATTTCCGTTCTTCCACTACAGACACAGCTGCGAACAGAAAGCCAAAGGAGTGTTTTGATTGGTTTAGATTTGATTGACATCTCATTCGACTAATAAGAGCCTTGAATTGGGTTTCTGAAACCTTGAAGAACCAATGACTGAAAACCTAGCAAGAAGGACCCGCCTACCAACGGCTGCGAATACAACGAGCCAATTGAAGCAGAGAAGTTTGACGATTGAAAGTGTGCGTCCCGTGCGTAAAATCTGTTTTGTGTAAGCCGCTGTGTGTGACGGTAGCGTTCGCCAGTGTTTTTTTATTACTACTGTTCTTATTTGTTTTGAAAAATCGTTCGCCAAAACCGCAATCATGGAAGCGCAAAACCACAATTATGGAATCATGGTTTGACCGGGTCGCGTGACCAGAACCACGAGTCGTAACAAGTGGACCAGCGCGTCATGTTTGTCGGACAATGAAGAAGAGAAGTTCGCCAACGACACTGCTGTTGTGGACAGGTAAGTGTTATAAGCTAAATTATTCTTTATCACTGAAAATAGTAATAAAAATGACTTTTGACCGATTGGTAAATTACAACATCGCCACATGACGGACCGCGGCGCACACGTGATGGACGATGTCCGTCCTCTGTAGCGGGGGTGGGGTGGGAGTTGTTATCCTCTACATTACAGATATTTTAGTATAATTTTTATTGCACTGTAGGTTATTTTTTCTTGTAAAAAAAAAAAAAAAGCCACAAAAAAAAAAGCCACACATTTTTTACGTGGCATGCCTCTGTGTGTGTGGGGGCTTGTTTGTTCATTCATTCATTCATGAATGAATAAACAACCCCTCCCACACACACACACACACACACACACACACACACACACACACACAGCCCTGAGTGTCACCTTTCATTAGAGCCCAAGATGAAGCTTCTATATTGAATCATTCAAAAGTTACAGATGTTTTTCCCAACTGTGCCATTTGGCACAATTTGGCACAGTTCAAAAACGTCTGGGAACAACCTGAGGAAAAAGCTGTGTAATATATTCATTTTTTGTGGTATTGTTACAAAATTTGGACCTCAGCTGGATAACACTTGGTTCTACATTTCTGTTGCATTTTCCAGCCCAGATCTGACAGCTGTGTGTTATTTGCAAGCATTTGAATTAAAAAAAAAAACACCCAGGCAAACTTTATTTTCTTCAAGTTCAGTATGTTTAGATGACTGTAACTCAGTGGCAGGAGCACTTAGAGAGATTATGACTGTTTTGCCAAAAAATTCAAAGTGTTTTCTTTTAAATGAGACCAACCCCATGAAGATGCTGCAAAGGGTTGAAGAACAGATTTTGATTTACTTTGGGTACGTTATTTTTGGGCGTTTTTAGGGAAATTGACCAGAGTGCAAGGCGTTAATTAATAATGTGTGTGTGTGTGTGTTTTTGTATGTGTGTGTGTGTGTGTGTTGACAATGGGCCAATGCTTTATTATACTATGCCCATTTACGGCTGAATCATGGCAGTGATATATTTATTGATGCCACACTTTCATGGCTTAATTACGAGTCTCCTCAATGAACTATACAGGAGAAGAAAGAAGCAAGAAAAGAAATGGGGAAAAAAATGACTTGAAAGCTTCAAATAACAGTGATGCTGATTCAAGGCACATTTAACTTTTTTTGAACTTATGAAACAAAATAACTTCAAACTTCCATGTTTGCAGGTAATATTGTAACTTTTCCACATCCAACACAGTGTTTTACATCTTTTTTCTTATATTTTTTAAACATTTCTCTGAAATTTGCCATTTTAATCACAAAGACAAGTTTATTTGATTTTTTTTAATCCACCAACAGCAGAACATCTAAAATAACTAAATGTTTTAAGGGCTCACGTTTTTACTAAGCAAAGATGTTTAACACACAGCAGGGCAGTTTCTAGGTTTAGTTGTGAATTTACAAGAAAAAGAAGTCAAAAATTTCCAGAAAAAAAGGTGCTAAAATTTACAAGAAAAAATTCACACATTTATGATAAAAAAGCTGCAACTTTGAGGAAAAAGATGCAGATTTTTGAGGGAAAAAGTACAAATTTATGTGGGGAAAAAAAGTGTATTTATGAGGAAAAAGTAGCAGATATACATGAAAAAAATTGCAAAATTATTACAAGAAAAATTTCACATCATTATGAGAAAAAAGCTTAAGTTTGAGAAAAAAGATGCAAATTTTTGACAGAAAAAAGTACAAATCTGAGGAAAAAAATGTTTATTTATGAAGAAAAGTAGCAAATTTACAAAAAACAGTCACAAATTTATGAGAAAAAAGCTGCAAGTTTGAGGGAAAGAAGATGCATATTTATGAGGAAAAAATGCATACTTATGAGGAAAAGGTAAATTTACATGAAAAAAGTTGCAAAATTACAAGAAAAAATTCCCACATTTATGAGAAAAAAAGCTCTAAGATTGAGACGAAAATGCATATTTTTGAAGGAAAAAAAATACAACTATGAGGAAAAAGTAGCAAATTTAGAAAAAAAAAGTTGAAAAATTACAAGAAAGTAGCAAATTTATGAGAAAAAAGTTGCAAATTCATGGGAAGAACATCCCATTTACGGGGCCCCTGTTTGGTGCCCCACTCCCCAGCATCGCTGCGTCTGATTGGCTTTTCCCACTGTGACCAGACAGGTAAATCTGCCCCGTTTCACCTCCTCACCTCCTTCTCCAGCTCCTCCCCGGCCTCCAGCAGCTCATCCCCCCGCAGCAGCCGCAGCTTCTCCAGCTGCTGCCGCTGCATCCGTCCGGGCAGGAAGAAGTTGAGCGGAAACGGCATGTGCTCGGCGTACCAGCGGCGGGTCACGTCCACGTAGTTCTTCGGCTCAACCCAGAACGTGTAGATCTGCAGGGGGAGGAGGGAGATTCAGAGATTCCACGATGTGGTCAGGATGCATTTGGGAAGCTTTGAAAACGCTGGTTTTAGAGACACCGTGTGGTCAAAAAAAACCCAAACAAAACACCTCACCATGGCTGGAACCAGTTTCTCCTCCATCAGAGAGATGAAGGCCAGGCTGTCTGCTCCCTCTTTGGCAGACAGATCAAAGTCTGCATTGTACTTCTGGAAAAAACAAAGAGAAAACAACGGGCCCAATGTCATGTTTACTGCTGTGACTCAAACTGCAGTACCAGACGGTAGAGTCCGCCCTGCAGCTGCTCCTCTCTCTCAGGTGCAAAATTTGTTCATCTTCATTTACACTGGTGCAGCGTTAGAATATCTCTCAGTGACTCTTAACCCCCTGCATGGTCTGATACTTACCTATGGGTGTTCCTGAATAGTTCAGCTCTCAAAATTCCGGTGTTCCGCCAGCGGGACTTTTCAGATTTTCTACTGGCATTCAGTGAAGAAACAATTTGATTTTCTTTGTGTCTGCAAAATTTAGGGAAATTGGCTGGAATGCTAAGATGTTGGAACTAAAGTTTGAAATCTGCAAGAAAAAAGTTGCACGTTTACAGGAGGGGGAAAAAAATTGTGGTTCAGGGGAGGTTTCACACCTAAAATTTTGGTCTGAACCAAACTGAAAAGTCCAACAGTCCAGACCAAACAGGTTAGGTTTGAAAGTCACCTTATTTTCTGGAGTTCTGTGTGTTTTTAAAGTTCTGGTCACTCTTGCTGTAGATAAGACCACATTAACCGTGACAAAGACTAAGGTTTTGAGACCAAGTGGAGACCAAGACCATAGTCCAGGGCTCAGCAACCTGTACTACACAAAGAGCTGCTGTGAGTGATTTGTAGCTCAATAAATCTGCATGGAGCTGCAACAACATCAGAGCCTGAAAACGAAGGTAAAACAGCAGAGTTACGACTACAATCAGTCCTGACAACATCAGGATTAGAAAAGAGTTTTTTCTCATAAATTGGCAACTTTTTTCATTGAAAATTCATTAGTTTATCACAAAATTACGTTTTCCCCGTGAATTTTTCATTTATTTGCAAAAAACTGCCAATCTTTTTCTTGCAAATTTGCATGGATGCTTCCCTCATTAAACTCAGGCTTTTCCAATCTTATATTGTTATGTTATGTTATTGTTATCTCTATCTGTCATCTCTGCTGGAGTCCGAGTTCCACCCTATGCAGGACATACTGAATGCACTGAGGAGCTCATTCAGCAGCAGACTACATCATCCCAGGTGCACAACCGAGAGGTTTCGTAGGTCCTTCCTACCAATGGCTGTCAGACTGTACAACCTAAGCAGGGCTGCTCGCAGAGATAGCAAAAAGACGTAACAAACTAATAGTTTTTAAATGCAAAAGATACAATAGACTTACACAATGGTCCCCTCCGGCATACAACTAGGAAAATACCGGTCGCTATGGAGGGTGAGAATATGTATGGGCACGTAATCATACCATGTAGGATAACTAAGTAGAGGGTTATGCTGTTTCATCCCATCTAGCAACAATGCTCTGCACTGTGTGTGTTTATATATTTACATATTTATTCCATCTAGCTACAATGCTCAGCACTGGGTGTGTTCATATTTATATATCTATATATTTATTCCATCTAGCTACAATGCTCTGCACTGTGTTTTTATATATCTATATATTTATTCCATCTAGCTACAATGCTCCACGGTGGCGCAGTGGTTTAGCACTGTGGCAGCACAGTTTTACCCTCGGCCGGGGGATCGCGGGGATCATGAGATCGTGGGTTCGATCCCAGCCCCCGACCAACAGTGAGCTGTGTGGAGTTTGCATGTTCTCCCCGTGTTGCGCGGGTTTACTCCGGGATTTCTCCGGTTTCCTCCCGCACACCCAAAAAAAAAAAACATGTAGGTTTAGGGCGCTCGCGCACGCAGCGACCAGCAGCCGGTGGCTTGTCACCAGACTGCAAACCAAGTCTACCTACGGGTACAAATAGGTAACAAAAAAAAAAAAAAAAAAAAAAATGCTCCGCACTGTGTGTGTTTATATACTTGCATATTTATTCCACCTAGCTGCAATGCTCCGTACTGTGGGTGTTTATATATTTACATATTTATTCCATCTAGCTACAATGCTCTGCACTGTGTGTTTATATATTCATATATTTATTCCATCCAGCTACAATGCTCTGCACTGTGTGTCTGTGTGTGTGTATATATACTGTATATATTTTATAGTAATATGTACATATGTATATTAGCTGCTCTTGCTCGCTTGTTTTTGTTTTCTTGCCTTCTGATTGTTGCTCTGAGTGTTGCTATCCCTGTGCTGTTGCAATCCTGGAATTTCCCCGTTGTGGGACTAATAAAGGCTTATCTTATCTTATCTTATGTTATATTTTTGGCATAAATGCGTTCTGCTTCTTTTATAAATTTAGCATATTTTTCTTTACAAATTTGATACTTTTGTTGAATAAAACTGAAGTCCTTTTGAATGTAAAGTTGTCATTTTTCCCCCCAACAAAATTTCAACTTCTTCCCCATAGACTTTGTTCTCATAAAATGGCTTTTTGGGGGTTAAATTTGTTACTTTTTTCAGGTAAAAACACAGCTCCATTTCATATAAGTGGGCCACAGTTTTCTCACAAAATTGCAGCTTTTTTCCCCAGCAGATCTTGTGACTTTTTTCTTTCAAATTTGTTCTTTCCCCTCATACATTCCACAAATAATTTCAGTTGTTCTCACACATTAATTACATTTTTTTGGTAAATTTATTACCTTTCACAGGTAAAACCAAATTTTTATTTTTTTTTAACATACAAAAACTGTTACATTTTTCTCATAAAAATCCAACTTTTTCCAGTTAATCTGATTGTTTTCCCAGAAAATTTTCTCTAGATTTGCAGGACCTTTTTTTGCATTAAATTTCAAGTTTTCTCATTTTCCACTTTTTATATTTTTCTCATCAATGTAAAACCATTTTTCTTCAAAAATTTGTTGCTTCATTTCTTGGAAATCTGTCAGTTTTTCCTCCAGGCCTCAGGAGGCCGCTGGCTATTGTCACAGGAGCCACATATGACTCCAGAGCCGCAGGTTGCAGACCCCTCTACAGAACTCAAACTGTAAATCAACTTGAAAACACTCGGAGGCAAAAACTTCTGCCAAGGCAGATAATTTTCTCCCTTATACTTTAATTTCTTCCAACCAGCAGGAGACAACACCCTCTGCTGGCCACCACTGAAATGCCTGACAAGGCACTGCATTCATTCACCCATTGGCATCTGTAAAAAAAAAAAAAAATTGTAATTCAGATCATTCCAAAAATCCAATCCATTTGTACTTGGTCCGTTTCCCCCTTGTGAAAATGTAATAAAAATTTCTGAATAATTTTGCTAACTACCAAACACAGGGAAAGACACTGCATTGCAAAGGATGCAAGAACGTGATTTAAAATGTAAATCTGTAAGGAAAACATTCATGTTTTCATTCTTTATTTGCATAACTCTACTTTTTTACCTTCTCAAAAGTCCCATCAAAAGAAAAACATTTAATCCCTTATCATTCCAGCCAATTTTCCAAAAAATGTTAAATTTAGCATACACAAAGAAAATCAGATTCTCTCCTCACTGAGTGGTAGTAAAAATTTAAAACATCTCAGCTGCGGAACACCAAAATCTTAAGGTTGACGTCCCAAATTTACATGAAAAAAATTCCATATTTTCATGAGAAAAGTTCGAAATTTTCATAAAAAACTTCCCAACTAGGGATATTAATGATTAAGTGACTTTCAATTAATTGTCGATAAGAATTTAGTTGATTAAATTAAATTAGTTGTCAATTAACTGACAGCAGTCTTTTTCAATGGGAGCTTATTCTATGAGATGTAGTGGCTTTGCCGTCCAGGCACGCAGTCACCCACTACTGCATTTCAACCAAAAAAGCAGAAGAAGACGCTAAGCCCCCAGTGCACATGCACTGTGCATTGCGAAAAAAAACTTGCCCATCCAGATTATGTCGGAGAGCCACAACAAATTCCAATGACCTCCTGTCAAATCAACAAGGTGGAGGAACGGACTGCAGCAGGCTACATGAGTGCAAAAACCTATCCCGGTGCCTTCAATCTGCCGCCTGACGGGAAAGCAGACCAGACTCAAGTTCCCATTGAAGCAATGGACAACAGAGGAGCCCAGATCATTCTGGGTTTGCCTGATTGCCGGAGTACTGTGATAATGTTTAACATGCAACAGATGAAGCAGCTCACAATTTATTTTCCTGCTAAAACAGTCTACCAGTGCATCTCAGTAAACTAGAATGGGAAAGTTATTTTTTAATATAACTAAAGATAAATTTTATGATATTGGTAATAGTTTTTAAAATAAATAATAGACATACTTTATTGATCCCAAACTGGGAAATTACATAATTACATAATTAAATAATCATGACATTTGTAATTTACTGAGATATACCAGCACATAGTACACACTATACAGTGCAAAATTTGTTAAACTACAAAAATGCCATTGTCTGTAGTAAAAAAAAAAAAAAATGCAACTGGTACAATAAATCATTGAAGAATATGATGTTCATGTTTTATTCAGTATATGAAAAAACAGCAACTTTTTATGTGTTAAAGATAGACTGTATTGTACCGAGGGAAATTCAGATTCTCAGGAAAAATGCAGCTTATCAATTAATCGTTAAATAAGGTGACTCAATTATTAATTAATGAATTAATGCATCCCTATTCACAACCTTAATTGAAAAAAGTCCTAAAATTATGTGGAAAGTCCCAAATGTACAGTGGGGCAAAAAAGTATTTAGTCAGCCACCAATTGTGCAAGTTCTCAACTATGAGAGACAAAATGAGAAAAAAAAAAATCCAGAAAATCACATTGAAGGATTTTTAATGAATTAATTGGTAAATTCCTCAGTAAAATAAGTATTTGGTCACCTAAAAACAAGCAAGATTTCTGGCTCTCACAGACCTGTAACTTCTTCTTTAAGAGGCTCCTCTGTCCTCCACTTGTTACCTGTATTAATGGCACCTGTTTGAACTCGTTATCAGTATAAAAGACACCTGTCCACAACCTCAAACAGTCAGACTCCAAACTCCACTATGGCCAAGACTAAAGAGCTGTCAAAGGACACCAGAAACAAAATTGTAGACCTGCACCAGGCTGGGAAGACTGAATCTGCAATAGGTAAGCAGCTTGGTGTGAAGAAATCAACTGTGGGAGCAATTATTAGAAAATGGAAGACATGCAAGACCACTGATAATCTCCCTCCATCTGGGGCTCCACACAAGATCTCACCCCATGGGGTCAAAATTATCACGAGAATGGTGAGCAAAAATCCCAGAACCACATGGGGGGACCTAGTGAATGACCTGCAGAGAGCTGGGATCAAAGTAACAAAGGCTACATCAGAAACACACTACGCCGCCAGGGACTCAAATCCTGCAGTGCCAGACGTGTCCCCCTGCTTAAGCCAGTACATGTCCAGGCCTGTCTGAAGTTTGCTAGAGAGCATTTGGATGATCCAGAAGAGGATTGGGAGAATGTCATATGGTCAGATGAAACCAAAATAGAACTTTTTGGTAAAAACTCAACTTGTCGTGTTTGGAGGAGAAAGAACACCATACCTACTGTGAAGCATGGGGGTGGAAACATCATACTTTGGGGCTGTTTTTCTGCAAAGGGACCAGGACGACTGAGCCATGTAAAGGAAAGAATGAATGGGACCATGTATCGTGAGATTTTGAGTGAAAACCTCCTTCCACGAGCACGGGCATTGAAAATGAAACGTGGTTGGGTCTTTCAGCATGACAATGATCCCAAACACACCGCCCGGGCAATGAAGGAGTGGCTTCGTAAGAAGCATTTCAAGGTCCTGGAGTGGCCTAGCCAGTCTCCAGATCTCAACCCCATAGAAAATCTTTGGAGGGAGTTGAAAGTCTGTGTTGCCCAGCGACAGCCCCAAAACATCACTGCTCTAGAGGAGATCTGCATGGAGGAATGGGCCAAAATACCAGCAACAGTGTGTGAAAACCTTGTGAAAACTTACAGAAAATGTTTGACCTCTGTCATTGCCAACAAAGGGTATATAACAAAGTATTGAGATGAACTTTTGTTATTGACCAAATACTTATTTTACTGAGGAATTTACCAATTAATTCATTAAAAATCCTTCAATGTGATTTTCTGGATTTTTTTTTTCTTATTTTGTCTCTCATAGTTGAGGTATACCTATGATGAAAATTGGAGACCTCTCTCATCTTTTAAGTGGGAGAACTTGCACAACTGGTGGCTGACTAAATACTTTTTTACCCCACTGTACATAAAAGAATCCACAAAATTGATTGAAAAATGTCCCCAATTTACATGAAAAACTTCACAAAATTAATTGATAAAGTCCCAAAGTTAAAAGAAAACTTCAAAATCAATTAACCCCTTAGCAAATTTTCCTAACAAGAGCCCTCTGAGGCGAGTGCAACAACCCCTGCCTGTTTTCTTTGAAGATCCCAATACTTACTGACAGAGAGCTAGGGCTTTCGCGGTAGAGGAATTGCCCCTGTGGTGACAGTAGACAGCTCTATACCGTGGTATTATTGCAAGTGCTGTTATGACCCTGTGGATTTGTAATTTAAACAGGGTTTATAACTTAGGTGGCAAGTCTCGCGGGGCTCCGCTCTTTATGCAGACATGAACTGCTGATTCTGTTAAAAAAAAAAAAAGATTATTTTCATAAAGCAGTGGCGGTAACTAAAGGTGCGTTCACACCAAACACGAACGGACAAATTTTTTGCGCAGCACAATTACATAAGAACTCAATGTGAACACGCGAACAGACATGACTTCGCTTTCTGAGTGAGATGTAGACAGGCGAAGTTGCCTTTATAACTTCTGCAGCTGTGTTGAACCTGCTGTGGAAATTCCCAAAATAACGTCATGCTTCGGTTTACATTGTCCAACTGGGGGCTCACCTCAAAATGTTGTCTCAAGTCTCTGAAACTTCATGGACGATGAGTTTTCACTGCTAGCTAGCTTGCTACGACGTCCATAGGTCGTGCGGTTATCGCGACAGCCCTACAGAGAGCAGTCTTAAACTTTTCAATATAATTACTGTGGCAGAACCAAATTATGGTAAACCCATCATCCACGAATATACGACAAAGTATACAACCCATCACTGTAGGTCAGGATCCTGAGGTGAACCTGAGTAGCAAGTATGGTGACCCTAGAAAGATTTACACATTTTATAGTAAGAGATCATAGGGAGTTGACCTTTGACCCCAAACCTGTAGTCAGAGGTCATGGTCTCAGAGTGAACCTGTGTACCAGGTTTGGTGACCCTAGCTTTCTTTGCTGTTGAGATAGAGTTTATAAGTCATTTTGATGTTGACCTTGAACCTTTGACCCCTTGACCCCAAACCCATAGTTAGGTGAGAGTGTAAGTCATCCAAGATGTGTATTGGATACAACTACTATATCAATTTGAAAAGCCTACATCATTCCCTTCAGTAGTTGCTGTGTTTACAAGATTTAGGGAAAAATCTGACCTGACCTTTGATCTCAGGGTGGTCTGATGAGAGTGAAATTGCAATATGCGCATCATCAGTATATATCAAACCATGGTACCAAGTTTCAAAACAATCGGACCAAAACCGTAGGAGGAGTTGATTTCACAAAAGTGGGACAGACAGACAGACGGACCCATAACATAATCTCCTGTCGGTCTTCGTCCAAAGGGCTCTTCATCCCCTTTGGGCTTCGACCGGTGATAAAAATGCCTAGCATACGCAAAGAAAATCCAATCCTTTCTTCACTGAGTGGCAGTAGAAAATTTTAAACATCCCATGTTCCAACACGGGAATTTTAAGAAGTTAAACGAGAGTTTAGTTTCTCTCCTCCTCTTTGGCTGTATTCACACCAGGATAGTCAGGGAGTCTCGGTTCCACTCGGCGGGGAATGGCGAGAATTTTCACACCTTCGTTTGGTTCGGTTTGCATTCACACAGCACTTCACTCAAACGGACCAAACTGCTTGGACAATGTCACACAGTTACAACAGCTGTTTGTTTGTGGCGCTGTAGCCGAAGCCACCACTGACCAGGAAGAAAAAATCTTGGCAAAGAAAAGACATCCAGCTCATCGACTGGCCAGGGCCGGTGTTATGCCGAGAATTGCATCCCATCCACCAAAACTATACAATATAACACTACAGCCAGGCTTGTAACCATTTATGTATTTTTAGAAGTACCCATTATACATTTTTAGAAGTAAAAATTGTTTTTACCTCTTGTAAATTACCTTTAAATTATGTTTATTTGACGATGGGATGCAATTCTCAGCAAGCGAGCAATTCTCAGCATAACACCGTTCCTTCAACAAGGTGTTTATGGGCCACAAACTAATAAAAATGAAAAGCTCCGCTGTCTGTATGAACCCCTGTGCCGCCATCATGTTACTAAACGTTTTAAAAACATCAGTATTCTTGTGTGTATCCCCAAGCAGCTGAGAAATCTGATCCTCAGACCAATTATCTATCAGAGCTGCATCTCACTCCTCACTACTCCAAGTCCGAGAGACATTTTTTTTAAACTTTTCTCCTCGGCTTTCTCTGGTAAAAGTATTTCTTGGATCCACGCGGTTGACTTTATTGTTATTTTCTACCCAAAATGGAGGCTGAAGGACCAGGAGCTCTTCAGCTGAATCGGGATGTTGGATTTATTTACCTACGGATTCCTGTCACGGAAACACACATCAAGTTTTCAACAGGGACAACTTTTCCAGGTGAGTGGGAACGTTGTCTGTCTGCAGCTTACCCAGACGGTGAATTCATGTCTTTTCATGTATTTACACTGAGTTATAATGTAATAGTGCTGTGCAAAAAAGTCGCCCGTTCGCGTTTGATATGAAGGCACCTTTACAGTAAACACCACTATCTCTTCTCACTGTGTGTTGCTGTGGTTACACAAACACCGAGGGGCACATCCGCCCTTTGGTCTGCTGGATACTCCATTTGCATTCACACGGCAAGCGAAGCACACCAGACTGTGTTTACAAGCAAACAGAGACCCCACCCCCCCTTTTCGGGGGACCAGAGTTCGCTTGTTTGGTGCTGCACCAGAGTTTCAGGTGCATTCAGACGGCGCCAAACGAACCAATCTATCCAAGGAATACACACTTTGGTCCTTTAGTCCGGACCAAGCAGTGGCCATGTGAAAACGCCCTTTTTATTTCCTCTCATCTTCTCCCGTTTGTGTAAAGTAGGCGGTGTTGTGACCGTTAGCGGTGACATAAAATTAAACCTGCAGATGACTTTATTCTTAGATTTAAGGGAAAATCTCTTTGCAGTCATGCTAATTATGTGGACAAATAAACAAGTCCTGGTTTTGATTTAAAATCCTGAGTAAAAATAAAAATGACTCAGTTTCCGAGATGAGACCTTGAAAATGTGGTGTCAAGACCAAGACTGATCTGAGGCTCTACAACACTGCTGGTCCCGCTCAGCTCGGTCATCTGAAGAAACAGCTGTGAGCCTGGGAGTGTTTTAGATGCACTTATGGCGTCTCGTTAACGGGAGCTTAACGCTGATCCAGCAGGAAAACCCAGACTGAGCCGCTACTGCTGCTAACTGTATGAAGAACACACTGAACACAACAACCACAACAACTGAAAACAAGCTGCAATAAAAACCCACAAAAATATAATAAAAATATAAAAGGCAGAAAATTAAGAGAATCGGTGAGGCAGGAAGGGACAGGGGGAAAAAAAAAGAAGAAATTCTAACTCCAAATGAGCAGAATGTGACTCATAATAATCCTAATGAGTTTAGAGAGGAGGAGCTTCACATGACAGTGAAGAAGTGGAGCTCCCTGAGGAGCAGCAGGAGGAACCGCAGTGAGACTAACGGCAGTAAACAGGAGTTAAACTCTGCAGCCAAGCATGCCGACCACAGTTCTGCCCTCCAAGCGCTTTCCCCCAACAACCTACCGCAGCGCGGAGGTGCCGGGCACGCTGGGTAATTTCTTCCAGCTGCCGGTTTGGAGGGGGAATGATGTTCCAGGATGAGCGGGCGTTCCACACTGATGTTCTCACTGGATAAAAATGTTACTCCTCAGACATAAAACACTTCTTGTAAATGTGCAGCTTTTTTTTTTTTTTGCAAATTTATTTATTTTTTGCTTTAATTTGTAAATTTTCTCTCACAAACTCCCAACTTTTTTCCTCACAGATGTGCCGTTTTTAATCTCAAAAACATTCAACGTCACTCATGAATTGGCAAATATTTACATTTTCCTCATACATTAGCATCTCTTTTCCTGACAAATTAACAAAACCCTTAATTATGCAACTTTCTCATAAATCGTTTTCAGATTTCTGTATTTTTGCTTTTTCCTCTTAATCAACTTTTTTTTCAAATGAATCAGCATTTTTTGAAAAATATGAATCTCTTCTTGTAAATTTGCAACTTTTCTTGCAGCTTTGTGATTTCCTTGTTTACATTTTTACTCTTAATTTTGCAACTTGTTTCAGAAAAATCAAAATTTTTCCTCAAATTTCTGCTAATTTTTCGATTTCATACTAATTTCTAATTTTTTTTCTGAATTTGCAGGAAAAGGTTGCAAATTCATGCTTGTTCTCCCTCTTACACTTGCTCCCTACTCTCATTACAGACATTATCTGTAGTGAGAGTAGGGAGCAGGTGGAAGAGAACCTGGAGAGGACGAAGTATGCTCTGGAGAGAAGAGGAATGAATGAAAGTCAGTAGAAGTGAGACAGAATACATGAGTGTGAATGAGAGGGAGGCAGGTGTAACAGTGAAGACACAAGGAGTAGATGAGTTTAAATACCTGGGATCAACCATCCAAAGCAATGGAAAATGCACAAGAGAGGTGAAGAAGGGAGTGCAGGCAGAGTGGAGTGGGTGGAGACGAGTGTCAGGGGTGATTTGTGACAGAAGGATAGCAGCAAGAGTGAAAGGGAAGACTTACAAGATGGTAGTGAGACCTGCTATGAAGTATGGTTTGGAGACGGTGGCATTGAAGAAAGACAGGAGGCGGAGCTCGCAGAGTTGAAGATGCTAAGATTCTCACTGGGAGTAACTAGGAGGGACAAAATTAGAAATGACTATATCAGAGGGACAGTTCAGGTTGAGCGGTTTGGACACAAAGTAAGGGAGGCAAGGCTGAGATGGTTTGGACATGTGCAGAGGAGGGATAGTGGAGATGTTGGACAAAGGATGTTGAAGATGGAGCTGCCAGGGAGGAGGACAAGAGAAGACCTCATTTTGACCGCCTGTGTGATTAAAATGATCGGCTGCAGATTGTCTCCACGGCGACATGGACACAAATCCACAGCCCCACTTCCTTCCAGCTGGGATTTACAAGAATTATCAGCTCTGCAGGAATGTGTCTCTGCTGCAGCTTCCTGTTGGTTTAACGGCCGTTTCCACTGGGCTGCACACTCACACATGCACACAGTGACTCTGTCGCAATTCTCCATTTTGCACATTCACACATAGGCATGGGGGTGTATTTAGGAAGGGGGGGCTAATTTACAAGAATAAAGTTCCAATTTTGATGAGAAAAAAGTCAAATTTTGTAGACGACCTTTGTGTTCCCAGTGACAGTCGTTACCTGTTTCCTCAGGTGGATGATGATGTCAGAGGGGCGGGACAGAGTCTCCTTTTGATTGGTCCTCAGAGAAGGAAGAGAGCCTGTGAAGAGAGAAATCAGAATAAACCCTGTAAGCCAATCAGAGTTGATTTCTCCTCTGTGTTTGGGCCAATGATGAGCCTCCTCACCGCCAGGACTCCTCCAGGGGTTACAGATTTTTCGGAGTTTGAGAGGCGCTCCGGCAAACTGAGCGTAGGCCTGAAACAAGGAAAAAACAACAAACCAAACTTTGATTACAGTCAGGAGAAAGACATTCACTGCTGCACCAAAATCTGATGATACACTTAGATCAGGGGTCTGCAACCTGTGGCTCTGGGGCCACATGAGGCGCTTTTTCCCATGGATAATATGGCTCACTGAGGCCTTCAGAAAAAAACAATTTTTTCCTTTTCCATGAAAAAAGCAATTAATTTACAAGAAAAAAAATGTTGCACATTCATGAGAAAATATCGTGATATGCAGAAAATGAGGAAATCTGAAAACTTGCGCAAACAAAATCTCACAAATTCAAGGAATTTTTTAGGCAATTTTTCTAAGGAAACATACTGTACCTACAAATTTGTAAGAAAAATGTCACAGATTTTCTGGAAAGGAAATCACAAGTTTACTTGGAAAAAGTCACAAGAGTTTCACGAGAAAAATGCAATAAATTTATATAAGAAATGCTGCTAATACATATAAAAGAACTTTACTGTTGACATGGATCCTGAAAAAGCTGATCCGATTAGGATGTGCGTTTCCATGTGTCACACGTTTGAATGGAATAAATCATTTTGGCATGCGCACGTTGACATTTCGACATTCCGAAAATAGTAGAAAAAGAAGCAACTTCCGGTGTAAACAAACCCCGGTTTGTGTCTCTCTCTTTTTGAAATGGACCTGTATTGTATTATTCAGACTGTACTTTTGCTTCTGCTGGTCTCTTTAATGAAGCTACAAGTACATAGCAGAGGGAGACAGCAGGACGATACAGACCAGTTTTGTTTTACTCCCGCCATGTCTTCCACTAGCTGCTGTAAAGGCAGAAATACGTCACATCGACGTGTGGCTGACGTACAGACATGCGCAGTAAACATATTTTCATCCCAGGCTTCAGAATAAGTGTTTATATGCGCACCAATTGGAATAACAATCGGCATAACCCACCCATCTCAATCGGAATGAAATTTTGATCCGAATGAGTGTGACTGGGTTAGACTATTCAGATTAGTGTGTTTACATGAAGCATTTTTATTCCAATCAGGCTTTTAATCCAGTTACTTGTATCCATGTAAACACGGCTAATGACAGCTGGTTAGTTTCTAGATCTGGTAGCAAACCAGCTAATGCAAAATCATCTGAAAGAATGAATGAAATAAAGCATCACTGGTAGACAGGAGCGTGGTTTCGGTGGTCGGTTGCACTTATTAGACTACATCATAGTCAGGCAGAGAGACATAAGGGATGTGCAGGAAGAACTTACACAGGAAATGGATGAAAACTTGAAAGACTGGGACAGCAACAACTCAAAGAATGACATAGAAGAGAAATGGGCAACACTGAAGGATACGATGTATCAGACTGCAAGTGATGTATTAGGCTACCCTGAAAGGAAACATCAAGATTGGTTTGATGAGCATGATGAGCACCTGAAGAAACTACTAGAAGTGAGGAATACATCTAGGCAGGAAAACCTACAGTGTAACAAAAGGTTGAAGAAGAAGAAATACTCAAAGGCTCAGTGTGACCTACAGAAGTATACCAGAGAGATGAAGTCCAACTGGTGGGATGAAAAAGCGGAGAAACTTCACACTGAAGCAGACAGGAAGGACATGAAAACATTCTTCACAGGTTTGAGAGAAATCTACGGCCCTAAACCAAGAGGATTGATCCAACTAAAGGCTATGGATGGTGAAACGGTTTTGCAGGAGAAAGACAATATCCTGGACAGATTTGCGGACCACTTTGACCAACTACTAAACAACCCTGGAGATCTCACTGAAGAGGCTAAAGAAGCTCTAGTGCAGCGGCCGGCTGTGTCAAGTCTGGATGAACCACCAAATTTTGATGAACTAATGGCAGCTATCAGGACAACACAGGATGGTAAAGCTCCAGGAAGGGATGGAATTCCAGCAGAAGTGTGGAAATTTGGTGGTGTTCAGCTGACCAACTGCCTGCACAAGCTCATCCAAGAGATATGGGATGCCCAGAAAGTACCTTAAGACTGGAAGGATGCAAGTATTGTGACTTTGTTCAAGAAAGATGACAGGAAAGATTGTGGAAATTACCGAGGTATATCACTGCTAGCCACTGTTGGTAAGATTCTGTCTCACATGTACTACTTAACAGACTCAGTAAACACATCTCGCAGAATGTACTACCGGAAACCCAGTGCGGCTTTAGAAGTGGAAGAAGCCCAATGGACACGATTTTCTCCTACACTCTTCTCACTATACAGTGGGGCAAAAAAGTATTTAGTCAGCTACCGACTGTGCAAGTTCTCCCACTTAAAAGATGAGAGAGGTCTCCAGTTTTCATCATAGGTATACCTCAACTTTGAGAGACAAAATGAGAAAAAAAAAAAATCCAGAAAATCACGTTGTCTGATTTTTAAAGAATTTATTTGCAAATTATGGTGGAAAATAAGTATTTGGGCACCTACAAACAAGCAAGATTTCTAGCTCTCACAGACCCATACCTGCCAACTTTTCAAACCTGAAAAGCCTAGTAGCTAGCCGGGGTCCAGGGGCCGATGCTAATGCTAATAATGCTAATGCTAATAATAATAATGCTAATATTTGCCATACAATTATTAGCATTAAATCAAGTTAGAATGTAGCTAACAACCTCATATTTCTTCAACTTTCAAACCTGAAAAGCCTAGTAGCTAGCCGGGGTCCAGGGGCCGCAGTGTCAAACAAATATTAGCATTTGACATAGAAGTCACATATTAATTATATTAAAGGTAAAATATCTAAATCAATTGCAATACTACACAGAGCGAAATATTTGCTGAATCAACCCACATTATATACTTTGTATCATTCATTAATACTCCCATACATGACATATTGTACTGAAGTATGGGGAAATACATATAAAACGAACATATATCCAGTCTTTATGCTTCAGAAGAGAGCTATTGGAATAATAAACAAAGCTGCTTACAGGGAACCAACAAACCCACTTTTTCTTAAATTAAAAGCTCTCAAGTTGAAAGATCTGGTTGACTTTAAAACTGCAGTAATAATGTTTAAAGCTAAGAATCTGTCACTGCCCGCAAATATCCAAAAGTTGTTCCAAATAAGGGAGAAACAATATCATTTCAGAGGAACATGTATATTTCAAAAACCTTCAGTGAGAACTACCACCAAGCAACACTGTGTTTCAGTGCAAGGAGTCAGATTATGGAACGATTTTGGGCCTGAATTAAAATCATGTACAACGCTTGGACAATTTAAACAAAAACTAAAGGAAGAAATACTCCAAACATATATACAAGATGACATGTAAAAATCACATAAGGATTGTCATAGCCAGTCTGTGTTGTGACTTAGTTTTTTTTTTGTCACGTTTTGTCTTAGCTTTGTTCTGAATTGTAATCGCTCTCGTTTTGTTTTTCTTTTGAATTCTTGGATGGAATATGGGTGGGCAATATAAGCTGCGGCTTCAGCCATCACCCATTTCAGATAACTTATGTTGAACTGTATAATCAGAGGAGTTCTTGTTTAATTTGACCTTGTTGGATTTTTTCGCCTTTGTTATATTATTCTGTTTCTTTTTAATCTTTACTTTTAATCTATCCGAAATAAAGATTCATTCATTCATTAAATTTGCATGCAAAAGACTATCTTAACACTGCATAGAACTTCGAATAGGCCAGATGTGATGTATTATGAATACTAGAAAAGCACTCGGAGAGCGCAGACCTCCGCCAAGCGCCACAGTTCCCTCCCATACAGTGTTTAACATCATAAATAAAATATTGAAAATGGCCCCATCTTGCAATGTTAAATTAAAAAAAAAAAAAAAAGAAGAATCCTTTAAAAAATTCCTGGATCCAGACGGTGATCCGGATCACCACCAAAATCTAATTATCTGTAGGATACCCCATTTCTGACAATCTGTGAAAATTTCATGAAAATCCGTCCATAACTTTTTGAGTTATCTTGCTAACAAACAAACTGACAAACCAACGCTGATGATCACATAACCTCCTTGGCGGAGGTAACAAGAAGACTAGAAATATCAGCAGGGTATACTAGCACTGACACAGACACGTGCGTAAATGACGGCAAAATCGCTCTGATATTTTATGTGTTTACATGATACACCAAGCATGACAAGGCTTGCAATTACACAGCACATGTTCTTCAAGTTTGCCGCTAGCGTCACTGGCACTGGTCTTGTGTTTTTTCGTTCTTACGTGGTCTTTCACATCGCTGATTCCGCCATGTCCAATCAAAAAGTCTTGTCTACACAAAGTGCAATTTGCGTAATTTTCACCCCTTCTTGAGCGAATAACTACTCCCGGAAATGCTTTGCTGTATTCCTCACGAAAAGACTGTAATTTTTGTTTGTGTTTCACGCTCGTTAGTGATTTTTCTCCGGCAGACTCCATGATGAAAACGTATAATTCTTACCTGATTGCCTCGCGATTGCACATGGAAAACTGTCTCAGACCTCTCGCACATGCGCAATACACCTACATGAAGCAGTGCCGATTGCCTTTATTCTAAATTTAGATACGATTCTGAGCGACAGCGTGTTTGGAATTGCTTTCGTGTTTTCCGTGTTTTTTTTACGATTTAAAATTTTTGACTGAATTTTTTTTTTTTTCCACAATATCTTTATTGAACCTTTTTTTTTTTTTTTAACAAACATGATACAAACAATCAAACACTAACACTAAAGTACTACAAAAAAAAAATGCACTAAAAACACCAACAACCACCAACAAAATCAAGTCTTCAACAATGCTCCTCTGTTTAGTCTAGACAATCCAATACATAAGTATACATATTATGTTCACCAGTTTGGAATTTACAAGGTCCACACACATCATTCACCTTCTTCTTCAAGAGTTATGTTTAAATTTTTTACATAATCAATAAAAGGTCTCCATATATTCTCAAACACAGTTTCCTTTGATTTTAGTATATATGTTATTCTTTCTAATGGAAGGTTTGTTAACATCTGTCTTAACCACTGAGTCACATCTGGTCTATGAGTCTTTTTCCATAATAGTGCAATACATTTTTTGGCATTAAGCAAACTGAGGTCTATGAATGTTCTTTCACTTTTATTAAAATTATGCTTTTCTGGGTACAGACCCAACAAAAACAGTTTAGGATTCAATATGATTTGTTTTGAGATTATTTTTTCAATTGTTACCCTCACCTCTTCCCAAAACATTCTTATTAATCTACATTCCCATAAACAATGAAATAGGGTTCCTTTACTTTCCATGCATTTTGTGCATGTATCTGGTATATTTTTGTTATATCTATTTAACTCCTCCGGTGTAACATACATCCGCATTAACCATTTGAAATGTATCAATTTAAGGCGTGCATTTATTGATTTGGTTTGAGCTTCTGTACAAGCCAATTCCCATTGTTCCTCTGAAATTTCAATTTGCAGATCTTCTTTCCAGTAGTTTAATCTTTTCAGTGAATTTTCACTTGAAGATAGTGTCAGTGAGTTATAAAACTCTGAAATAATACCCTTTCTTTTACTATCTTTCATCATCATTTTTTCCAAGGATGAATAAATAGGTCGAGTGAGAGCTTTATTTTGATTTGATCGAATAAAGTTTCTAAGTTGAAGATATTTAAAAAAATGTGTTCTATTGAGATTAAATTTGATCCTCAGCTCTTCAAAAGACATTATGTTGTCTGCACATGGCAAATATAAATCCTGAATCTTTTGTATCCCTTTTAAATTCCATACTTTAAATACAGCGTCCGCTCTCCCTGGTTTAAAATATTGATTACCCCATATTGGACTAAATTGTGACAATAACTGTGGTTCTTTTAAATAGTTTTTAGCTTCACACCATATTTTGATCATATGCTTTACAAATGGATTTTTAACTTGTTTTTGTAATTTTTTTGCCGAATCTGAGTATATGAATATGGGAAGAGGTAAAGGTAAATTGTATGATTCCATTTCAGTCCAGTGAGGGAGATCATTTGATGAAAAATAATATGTCATAGACCTCAGTTGTGCCGACCAATAATACAACATAAAATTTGGACATTTCAGACCTCCACGATCAAATGGTAAATATAATAAAGACAAACGTAATCTAGCCCTCCTGTTGTTCCATATAAATTCCACTAACTTTTTTTTTATTCTTGAGAATAGATCTAAAGGTGGTGATAAGGGAATGTATTGAAATAAATAAAGTATTTTAGGTAAAATATTACTTTTAAGTATATTGATTCTCCCGATCATCGACATTGGTAGTGACATCCATCTCTGAGTTAACTCATTGATATCTGACATTAAGGCTTCATAGTTGACACTGGCGACTGATTCTAGCTTAGGCATAATTTGGATTCCTAAATATTTAAACTGATTTACAACATTGAATTGATTTACCTCAGGGGCTGGGTAATTTCTCTGGGTCTCATTTAGCATTAATATTGAAGATTTAGTTTTATTTATTTTATATCCTGATATTTCCCCAAAATTCTTTATTAAATTCAACAAGGTTGGAATTGATTTTTTTAGATTCGACATAAACAAAATTATGTCATCGGCGTACAGGGAGATTTTATGTTCTGTTGGTCCAACTTTAATTCCATATATTTGTGAATGTAAACGTATCGCTATCGCTAAAGGTTCAATTGCCATAGTAAACAGTAAAGGTGAAAGTGGACAGCCTTGTCGACATCCTCTATTGATTTTTATTGGTTTTGAAATATTGTTATTTGTTAGGATTTCTGCTGTAGCATTATTGTATATTATTTGAACCCATTTTATGAAATTATTTCCAAGTCCAAACCTTTGTAGGACTTCAAAAAGAAAGGGCCATTCAACTCTATCAAAGGCCTTTTCGGCGTCCAATGATAGGAGAGCTGTATCCGGTGCTTCTTTATTAAAATAAATAATATTAAATAGTCTTCTTACATTATGGAAGCCTTGTCTACCCTTTATAAAGCCATTCTGATCTCGATTAATAATATTTGGTAAAATTTCTTGTATTCGTCTTGCTAAAATTTTACAGATTATCTTAAGGTCGGCGTTTAATAGGCTTATTGGTCTCATATTTTCACATTTATTAGAGGGCTTACCTGGTTTTGGCAGCAGTATAATTAAGGCATTATTTATGTATGATGGTAAATTATTATTTTGAAATGCTTCTAAAACCATTTCCAAAAAAGGTTTTATTAATTTATTCTTAAATTTTTTATAAAGGTCAACTGGAAGACCATCTGGTCCTGCACTTTTTCCTGATTTCATATTATCAATGGCTAGCCCAACTTCTTCTTGACTAATTTTAGACTCCAATATCTCCCTGTTTTCATTTGGAATACACGGTATAGATAGTTCGTTCAAAAACCCATTTAGTTTTGTTAAATCAGGTTCATTTTTGGTATCATATAATTTTTCATAGTAATCTCTAAAGGCTCTATTAATTTCTAAAGGATCTATAACTACCTGTCCATTACTTATAATACTGGTAATTGGTGTTTTAATTTCCAATTGTTTAATCTGCCATGCTAATAATTTTCCTGATTTTTCACCTTGTTCATAAAAAGATTGTTTCAATCTTAGAAGACTCGAGGCAGCTCTATTCGCTGATTTTTTGTCGTATTCAGCTCTCAAAATCAGTAATTCATTCTCCAACCTTGGGTCACTTCCTGCATACACTTTTTCCTGAAGATTTTTTATTTTATGTTCCAATTTAGCTCTCTCCTCTCGAGTCTTCTTAGATTTTGATCCTGTATAACTAATAATATGTCCCCTAATAAAAGCTTTGAAAGCCTCCCACTTTACACATGCTGATGTTTGTGTAGTATTGATGTCAAAGAACTCGTCTATCTGTTTTTCTATATACTTGACAAATTCCTCATCCTGAAGCCATTTATGCTGAAATTGCCATCTACCTGATTCCTTTGTCAATTTTTTATCTACATATATTAGACAACAGGGTGCATGATCAGAGATCACGATGTTATCATAAAAGCAGTTTTGAATCTTGGACCTTAATTCTGTGGAAATCAAAAAATAATCAATACGTGAGAATGTCTTGTAGGTACTGGAATAACAAGAATAGGCTTTAACTTGTGGTTTCATTTCTCTCCATATATCTAACAATCTCAATTCTTTCATAAAATGATTAATAGTCATCCTACATCCAATGTGCGTACAATCCAGTCCTGTTGATCTATCCACACCTGGATTCAATGTACAATTAAAATCCCCTGCTATTATATGTTGCCCTGTAAGTGATGATAAGATGAGAAATAAATTAGCAAAGAACTTCTGATCATCTATATTGGGACCATATAAGTTCACAAGATTTATATTTTCTAATAGCAAAGAGCCTTGAATGATTACATATCTTCCAAATTTGTCTCCAATTACATTTTTCACTTGAAAAGGAACTGATTTATGTATGAGAGTCATAACTCCCCTGGCTCGGGATGAAAATGAAGAGGTGAATACACTTCCCTGCCATCTACTCCTAATTCTTTTAACATCCTCCTCTATCAGATGAGTTTCTTGTAAAAACACAATTCTTGAACCCATGTCCTTTATTTTATTCATAACTTGTTTAAGTTTTTTTAAATTTTGTAGACCTCTGCAATTCCATGAAGTTAAATTAAGATTAACACTTTGGTCCATGATCAATAGAGAGTTTGGGATTACCTTGCAGTGTAAACATGCTCATACAGAGAAGCAAAAACATGAGTGGTTGAACATTCATCCTACAAACTACACACAAACAAATTTCCCCTTCCCACACTTGTGGCAAACCCCCCAAAATCAAAAGAAAAATTCTGTCTCCCGATATAGCCATCGACCGTTCCACACCCACGGGGAACAGCCTAAGCCACTCCTTCTTCATCCTCCCAATCACCCTAACTCTACTGCTTTTAATGACGTAACATTAACTCTCCTCTGTAGTTTTCCAACTTAACTCCAAAATTTTTAACAACTTTGTACATCATAGTTTTTTTTTTTTGTTTGTTTTGTTTTTGTTTTGTTTTTTTAATATATAATACAATCTATATTTTGTAAACTTACTATTTACTTCAAGTCAGTCAGATGCCTGTGCAAATGCTTAATTATTCTACCTTATATTTTGTTCATGCTTAGCTCCCACCAGTCTCTTCTTCTTCTTTGATCTTCTTGATGAACTCCTGCGCCTCCTCTGGGGTCTTGAAGATGTGGGTTCTGCCCTCATACGTGGTCAGCAGTCTCGCAGGATAGATTACACCATGACGGATCCCAAGGTTGCGCAGCTCCTTACGTACGGGATCAAACTGCTTCCTCAATTGCTGGATTCCTGTGGCCAAATCTGGGTAGAACCGCACCTGCTGGTCCTGGTGTTTAATCTCTCCTTTAGCACGTGCAGCGTTGAAGATCTTCATCCTGTCTCTGTTGCTAAGAAACTTCATAATTAAGGTCCTCGGCGGTCCCTTATCTCTCCGTGGGCCAATACGATGCGCTTTTTCCAGAACCACTGCTGATTGCAACTCCTCGCTGCCCAGCACCTCCGGAATCCACTTTTCCAGAAAGGAACATACGTCCCGACCTTCTGATTCCTCTGGAAGACCCACCAGCCTCAAATTATTCTGTCTCGACCGAGATTCCAAATCCAAAATATTATCTTCCAGAGATTTATTTTTTGTTTCCAAAGTGCGCACCTTTAATTGAAGACGGGTGACGTCATCTTCAGCACTAGCGAGACGGAGCTCCATCTGCGCCGTTCGTTCTACACAGTCACCCAATTCCTTTCTTATTCCTTCCAGCGCTGTCATAATCCCATCAAATCTAGAGGAAAAGTCCGCTCTCATTGAACTCATGGCAGCCATCAGCGCATCTGCGCCATTCCCCGCAGAAATCGCAGCGTTGCCAGCCTCCTCCGCCATATATGGAGTTTTGTTTACTGCGTCACAGACCTGAAAGTCCGTTAATTTGGACTGTTTCGGCGGCTCGCTTTTTCCTTTTCCTGGTTTTCCAGCCTTAGGCTTCGCCGACATATCCTCGCCCAAATGCTGGGATACGTTCTGTCCCAAATGAGAGAGTTATTTGCCGATTTTTTTCTCCAGGAGCAGAGCAGAGCGAGACACGTCCGTCCTACGTGGCAGCCATAACCGGAAGTCTTGACTGAATTTTTTAGTGAAAAACCGTAATTTTGAATAATAAAACCGGAACCCAGAATGGGGTCTGAAAAACCGGAACCATTACGGCAAAACCGAAGTAGTTGGCAGGTATGCAGACCTGTAACTTCTTCTTTAAGAGGCTCCTCTGTCCTCCACTCGTTACCTGTATTAATGGCTCCTGTTTGAACTCGTTATCAGTATAAAAGACACCTGTCCACAACCTCAAACAGTCAGACTCCAAACTCCACTATGGCCAAGACCAAAGAGCTGTCAAAGGACACCAGAAACAAAATTGTGGACCTGCACCAGGCTGAGAAGACTGAATCTGCAATAGGTAAGCAGCTTGGTGTGAAGAAATCAACTGTGGGAGAAATTATTAGAAAATGGAAGACCACTGATAATCTCCCTCGATCTGGGGCTCCACACAACATCTCACCCCGTGGGGTCAAAATGATCACGAGAACGGTGAGCAAAAATCCCAGAACCACACGGGGGGGACCTAGTGAATGACCTGCAGAGAGCTGGGACCAAAGTAACAAAGGCTACCATCAGTAACACACTACGCCGCCAGGGACTCAAATCCTGCAGTGCCAAACGTGTCCCCCTGCTTAAGCCAGTACATGTCCAGGCCCGATTGAAGTTTGCTAGAGAGCATCTGGATGATCCAGAAGAGGATTGGGAGAATGTCATATGGTCAGATGAAACTAAAATAGAACTTTTTGGTAAAAACTCAACTTGTGGACTTCCGGTTATGGCTGCCACGTAGGACGGACGTGTCTCGCTCTGCTCTGCTCCTGGAGAAAAAAAATCGGCAAATAACTCTCTCATTTGGGACAGAACGTATCCCAGCATTTGGGCGAGGATATGTCGGCGAAGCCTAAGGCTGGAAAACCAGGAAAAGGAAAAAGCGAGCCGCCGAAACAGTCCAAATTAACGGACTTTCAGGTCTGTGACGCAGCAAACAAAACTCCATATATGGCGGAGGAAGCTGGCGGCGGTGCGATGTTTGCGGGGAATGGCGCAGATGCGCTGATGGCTGCCATGAGTTCAATGAGAGCGGACTTTTCCTCTAGATTTGATGGGATTATGACAGCGTTGGAAGGAATAAGAAAGGAATTGGGTGACTGTGTAGAACGAACGGCGCAGATGGAGCTCCGTCTCGCTAGTGCTGAAGATGACGTCACCCGTCTTCAATTAAAGGTGCGCACTTTGGAAAAAAAAAATAAATCTCTGGAAGATAATATTTTGGATTTGGAATCTCGGTCGAGACAGAATAATTTGAGGCTGGTGGGTCTTCCAGAGGAATCAGAAGGTCGGGACGTATGTTCCTTTCTGGAAAAGTGGATTCCGGAGGTGCTGGGCAGCGAGGAGTTGCAATCAGCAGTGGTTCTGGAAAAAGCACATCGTATTGGCCCACGGAGAGATAAGGGACCGCCGAGGACCTTAATTATGAAGTTTCTTAGCAACAGAGACAGGATGAAGATCTTCAACGCTGCACGTGCTAAAGGAGAGATTAAACACCAGGACCAGCAGGTGCGGTTCTACCCAGATTTGGCCACAGGAATCCAGCAATTGAGGAAGCAGTTTGATCCCGTACGTAAGGAGCTGCGCAACCTTGGGATTCGTCATGGTGTAATCTATCCTGCGAGACTGCTGACCACGTATGAGGGCAGAACCCACATTTTCAAGACCCCAGAGGAGGCGCAGGAGTTCATCAAGAAGATCAAAGAAGAAGAAGAGACTGGTGGGAGCTAAGCATGAACAAAATATAAGGTAGAATAATTAAGCATTTGCACAGGCATCTGACTGACTTGAAGTAAATAGTAAGTTTACAAAATATAGATTGTATTATATATTAAAAAAACAAAACAAAAACAAAACAAACCAAAAAAAAAAAACTATGATGTACAAAGTTGTTAAAAATTTTGGAGTTAAGTTGGAAAACTACAGAGGAGAGTTAATGTTACGTCATTAAAAGCAGTAGAGTTAGGGTGATTGGGAGGATGAAGAAGGAGTGGCTTAGGCTGTTCCCCGTGGGTGTGGAACAGTCGATGGCTATATCGGGAGACAGAATTTTTCTTTTGATTTTGGGGGGTTTGCCACAAGTGTGGGAAGGGGAAATTTGTTTGTGTGTAGTTTGTAGGATGAATGTTCAACCACTCATGTTTTTGCTTCTCTGTATGAGCATGTTTACACTGCAAGGTAATCCCAAACTCTCTATTGATCATGGACCAAAGTGTTAATCTTAATTTAACTTCATGGAATTGCAGAGGTCTACAAAATTTAAAAAAACTTAAACAAGTTATGAATAAAATAAAGGACATGGGTTCAAGAATTGTGTTTTTACAAGAAACTCATCTGATAGAGGAGGATGTTAAAAGAATTAGGAGTAGATGGCAGGGAAGTGTATTCACCTCTTCATTTTCATCCCGAGCCAGGGGAGTTATGACTCTCATACATAAATCAGTTCCTTTTCAGGTGAAAAATGTAATTGGAGACAAATTTGGAAGATATGTAATCATTCAAGGTTCTTTGCTATTAGAAAATATAAATCTTGTGAACTTATATGGTCCCAATATAGATGATCAGAAGTTCTTTGCTAATTTATTTCTCATCTTATCATCACTTACAGGGCAACATATAATAGCAGGGGATTTTAATTGTACATTGAATCCAGGTGTGGATAGATCAACAGGACTGGATTGTACGCACATTGGATGTAGGATGACTATTAATCATTTTATGAAAGAATTGAGATTGTTAGATATATGGAGAGAAATGAAACCACAAGTTAAAGCCTATTCTTGTTATTCCAGTACCTACAAGACATTCTCACGTATTGATTATTTTTTGATTTCCACAGAATTAAGGTCCAAGATTCAAAACTGCTTTTATGATAACATCGTGATTTCTGATCATGCACCCTGTTGTCTAATATATGTAGATAAAAAATTGACAAAGGAATCAGGTAGATGGCAATTTCAGCATAAATGGCTTCAGGATGAGGAATTTGTCAAGTATATAGAAAAACAGATAGACGAGTTCTTTGACATCAATACTACACAAACATCAGCAGGTGTAAAGTGGGAGGCTTTCAAAGCTTTTATTAGGGGACATATTATTAGTTATACAGGATCAAAATCTAAGAAGACTCGAGAGGAGAGAGCTAAATTGGAACATAAAATAAAAAGTCTTCAGGAAAAAGTGTATGCAGGAAGTGACCCAAGGTTGGAGAATGAATTACTGATTTTGAGAGCTGAATACGACAAAAAATCAGCGAATAGAGCTGCCTCGAGTCTTCTAAGATTGAAACAATCTTTTTATGAACAAGGTGAAAAATCAGGAAAATTATTAGCATGGCAGATTAAACAATTGGAAATTAAAACACCAATTACCAGTATTATAAGTAACGGACAGGTAGTTATAGATCCTTTAGAAATTAATAGAGCCTTTAGAGATTACTATGAAAAATTATATGATACCAAAAATGAACCTGATTTAACAAAACTAAATGGGTTTTTGAACGAACTATCTATACCGTGTATACCAAATGAAAACAGGGAGATATTGGAGTCTAAAATTAGTCACGAAGAAGTTGGGCTAGCCATTGATAATATGAAATCAGGAAAAAGTGCAGGACCAGATGGTCTTCCAGTTGACCTTTATAAAAAATTTAAGAATAAATTAATAAAACCTTTTTTGGAAATGGTTTTAGAAGCATTTCAAAATAATAATTTACCATCATACATAAATAATGCCTTAATTATACTGTTGCCAAAACCAGGTAAGCCCTCTAATAAATGTGAAAATATGAGACCAATAAGCCTATTAAACGCCGACCTTAAGATAATCTGTAAAATTTTAGCAAGACGAATACAAGAAATTTTACCAAATATTATTAATCGAGATCAGAATGGCTTTATAAAGGGTAGACAAGGCTTCCATAATGTAAGAAGACTATTTAATATTATTTATTTTAATAAAGAAGCACCGGATACAGCTCTCCTATCATTGGACGCCGAAAAGGCCTTTGATAGAGTTGAATGGCCCTTTCTTTTTGAAGTCCTACAAAGGTTTGGACTTGGAAATAATTTCATAAAATGGGTTCAAATAATATACAATAATGCTACAGCAGAAATCCTAACAAATAACAATATTTCAAAACCAATAAAAATCAATAGAGGATGTCGACAAGGCTGTCCACTTTCACCTTTACTGTTTACTATGGCAATTGAACCTTTAGCGATAGCGATACGTTTACATTCACAAATATATGGAATTAAAGTTGGACCAACAGAACATAAAATCTCCCTGTACGCTGATGATATAATTTTGTTTATGTCGAATCTAAAAAAATCAATTCCAACCTTGTTGAATTTAATAAAGAATTTTGGGGAAATATCAGGATATAAAATAAATAAAACTAAATCTTCAATATTAATGCTAAATGAGACCCAGAGAAATTACCCAGCCCCTGAGGTAAATCAATTCAATGTTGTAAATCAGTTTAAATATTTAGGAATCCAAATTATGCCTAAGCTAGAATCAGTCGCCAGTGTCAACTATGAAGCCTTAATGTCAGATATCAATGAGTTAACTCAGAGATGGATGTCACTACCAATGTCGATGATCGGGAGAATCAATATACTTAAAAGTAATATTTTACCTAAAATACTTTATTTATTTCAATACATTCCCTTATCACCACCTTTAGATCTATTCTCAAGAATAAAAAAAAAGTTAGTGGAATTTATATGGAACAACAGGAGGGCTAGATTACGTTTGTCTTTATTATATTTACCATTTGATCGTGGAGGTCTGAAATGTCCAAATTTTATGTTGTATTATTGGTCGGCACAACTGAGGTCTATGACATATTATTTTTCATCAAATGATCTCCCTCACTGGACTGAAATGGAATCATACAATTTACCTTTACCTCTTCCCATATTCATATACTCAGATTCGGCAAAAAAATTACAAAAACAAGTTAAAAATCCATTTGTAAAGCATATGATCAAAATATGGTGTGAAGCTAAAAACTATTTAAAAGAACCACAGTTATTGTCACAATTTAGTCCAATATGGGGTAATCAATATTTTAAACCAGGGAGAGCGGACGCTGTATTTAAAGTATGGAATTTAAAAGGGATACAAAAGATTCAGGATTTATATTTGCCATGTGCAGACAACATAATGTCTTTTGAAGAGCTGAGGATCAAATTTAATCTCAATAGAACACATTTTTTTAAATATCTTCAACTTAGAAACTTTATTCGATCAAATCAAAATAAAGCTCTCACTCGACCTATTTATTCATCCTTGGAATAAATGATGATGAAAGATAGTAAAAGAAAGGGTATTATTTCAGAGTTTTATAACTCATTGACACTATCTTCAAGTGAAAATTCACTGAAAAGATTAAACTACTGGAAAGAAGATCTGCAAATTGAAATTTCAGAGGAACAATGGGAATTGGCTTGTACAGAAGCTCAAACCAAATCAATAAATGTACGCCTTAAATTGATACATTTCAAATGGTTAATGCGGATGTATGTTACACCGGAGGAGTTAAATAGATATAACAAAAATATACCAGATACATGCACAAAATGCATGGAAAGTAAAGGAACCCTATTTCATTGTTTATGGGAATGTAGATTAATAAGAATGTTTTGGGAGGAGGTGAGGGTAACAATTGAAAAAATAATCTCAAAACAAATCATATTGAATCCTAAACTGTTTTTGTTGGGTCTGTACCCAGAAAAGCATAATTTCAATAAAAGTGAAAGAACATTCATAGACCTCAGTTTGCTTAATGCCAAAAAATGTATTGCACTATTATGGAAAAAGACTCATAGACCAGATGTGACTCAGTGGTTAAGACAGATGTTAACAAACCTTCCATTAGAAAGAATAACATATATACTGAAATCAAAGGAAATTGTGTTTGAGAATATATGGAGACCTTTTATTGATTATGTAAAAAATTTAAACATAACTCTTGAAGAAGAAGGTGAATGATGTGTGTGGACCTTGTAAATTCCAAACTGGTGAACATAATATGTATACTAATGTATTGGATTGTCTAGACTAAACAGAGGAGCATTGTTGAAGACTTGATTCTGTTGGTGGTTGTTGGTGTTTTTAGGGTATTTTTTTTTTTTTTGTAGTACTTTAGTGTTAGTGTTTGATTGTTTGTATCATGTTTGTTAAAAAAAAAAAAGGTTCAATAAAGATATTGTGGAAAAAAAAAAAAAAAAAACTCAACTTGTCGTGTTTGGAGGAGAAAGAATGCTGAGTTGCATCCAAAGAACGCCATACCTACTGTGAAGCATGAGGGTTGAAACATCATGCTTTGGGGCTGTTTTTCTGCAAAGGGACCAAGACGACTGATCCGTGTAAAGGAAAGAATGAATGGGGCCATGTATCGTGAGATTTTGAGTGAAAACCTCCTTCCATCAGCAAGAACATTGAAGATGAAACGTGGCTGGGTCTTTCAGCATGACAATGATCCCAAAAACACCGCCCGGGCAACGAAGGAGTGGCTTCGTAAGAAGCATTTCAAGGTCCTGGAGTGGCCCAGCCAGTCTCCAGATCTCAACCCCATAGAAAATCTTTGGAGGGAGCTGAAAGTCCGTGTTGCCCAGCGACAGCCCCAAAACATAACTGCTTTAGAGGAGATCTGCATGGAGGAATGGGCCAAAATACCAGCAACAGTGTGTAAAAACCTTGTGAAGACTTACAGAAAACGTTTGACCTCTGTCATTGCCAACAAAGGGTATATAACAAAGTATTGAGAAGAACTTTTGTTATTGATCAAATACTTATTTTCCATCATAATTTGCAAATAAATTCTTTAAAAATCAGACAATATGATTTTCTGGATTTTTTTTTTCTCATTTTGTCTCTCATAATTGAGGTATACCTATGATGAAAATTGGAGACCTCTCGTCTTTTAAGTGGGAGAACTTGCACAATTGGTGGCTGACTAAATACTTTTTTGCCCCACTGTATCTGGCAGCCATGCTTGAGGTGGCCTTCAAAGACACTTCAGAAGGAGTATACATTCAAACAAGGAAAGAAGCAGACTTGTTCAATGTGGCACAGTTTAAAGCCAAGAGTAAGACATTGATAAAGGTAGTAAGAGAAATGCTCTTTGCCGACGACAGTGCTCTAGTTGCACACAGCGTGGAAGATATGCAATCTTTAGTGGAGAAATTTGCAAGAGCAGCTAGCCAATTCAGCCTCCAATTCAACATCAACAAGACAGAGTGCCCTTATCAACCACCAAAGTTCCAGTTATCAACATCACTACCAGAAGAGATCAGCATTCGTACAGAGCCACTAGTCAAGTGCAAGACTTTCAAGTATCTAGGGAGTACTGTTTCAAAGAATGCTAGGCTGGAGGATGAACTACCTCTCAGAATGGGAAGAGCGAGCGCTGTGTTTGGAAACTTGAGGGAGAGACTGTGGAACAATCGACATGTGTCTATCTGTGTGAAATGCAAAGTGTACAGAGCGACAGTACTGGCTACTCTATTATACGGTGCTGAAACTTCGACTGTCTACAGAGTGCAGGTAAAGAAACTCCAAGCGTACATGATGAGACACCTTCGAGCCGTAATGAACATCTCATGGAAAGACAAGATAACCAACGCAGAAGTGTTGAAATGAGCTGGTCTACCATCAATGGAGGACATGCTAATACAGATGAACCTGAGATGGCTCGGACATGTTGAGAGGATGGACCACCAGCGTCTCCCTCGGCAGTTACTCTACTCACAGTTATGCAAGGGCAAACACAATCAGGGTAGACCAAGGCTCAGATTTAGAGACACTGTAAAAAGAAACTTGAAGAAGTTGGACAAAGACAGGAGTTCCTGGCAGCGGAAGGCTAAGGACAGAGCTGTGTGGAGGAATCTGATCAGAATTAAATGAAACAGTCATTGTCGCCCACAACAAACTGCTATGATGATGATGATAGTTTCTAGATCTGGTAGCAAACCAGCTAATGCAAAATCGTCTTAAAGAATGAATGAAATAAAGCATCACTGGTAGACAGGAGTGTGGTTTCAGTGGTCGGTAGGTACAATAAGGCTAGAAACACTCATGAGTAACTTAATGGGAAACTGCTAACTGCAGCTAGCCACCTTTGGTCCTGGTCAAAGTATAAAAAACTAGAGTAAACCAAGCCAAAATAACGTCTAAGAAGGACATATAAAGTCAGGTGTTGATAGATCAACAAGGATAAACAGTTAAGATAAAGTTAGGAGACCTCTCCCCACCAAGGTGAGCTGTGATCCGGTTAGACAGATCGACTCGACTGCCTACCAAGCTAATGCTAACAGTCCAATCTACCGATTACCACAGTAAAATGCAACAAAATAAACGAGAATGATGCAAGATATATTATCAAGTGTGGACCAGGTGGTAACAGGGATGTTCACTGGGGTTACTACAATAAAAACTGCAGTTGCTAAATTAGCTCTGAAGCTAAGGCCTTGATAGGGTTAGCCGATTAACCAAAATAAAACTGAAACCGACGTTCGTTACGTGTGCGGGTACGTAACTCCCCACCCCGGAAGTAGCATAATTTTGAAAAAAAATTGAAAAATTAAAGTGGCTTGTAACCAAAAGAAATGTGGTCCCCATCCACACAGTATGTGATGATCGACTCTGTCAAGAAAAAGCGAGCAAAGTGCACAGAAACTAACATGGAGATGCTGTTGAGGATTTTCTTTATATTAATAAATGTCTCTTGTTGATCTGGTAAATAAAATAGAGTGCAGTCAAAGATGCCTTTTCTGGGTATTTATTTACATCTTAGACAAAATTCAAAGGCTTTATTATCATGTAGGGATGTGATTTGGGGTTGTGGAAATTATCTGAAAATTTAGCATGGGGTCTGGGGGACGCAGTCCCCCAGCGGGGTCCAGGGCAGAGCCCTGGTGGGGGGGCAAGGGGGGCGAAGCCCCCTGAAGCTCCTGGGTTTTTATGATTTTTAAGTACCAGAACTGTGCTTAAATGACATAAAACAAACAGCTGAATGTCACTTATTACTGTATAATACTGACTTATGTTCCAAGAAGATAGCATTCCTAAAATATTCCAACAAGCATTATCCATCACGTGTGGTGTTAAAAATATTTTTTAAATAAAGTCCAAAACATCTTCAGCAGGCAAGATGAAGAAAAGTGAAAAGTGAACTCCTGTGGCAGATATAAAGGTATACATTTAACCATGAGAAACTCCAGGTTAGCTGAGCAGTGACTCCCAACAGTGACAGAGTTCGTGCACCAAGCCTTGTTAATATAAATGCATACTCCCCCACCTCTGGTCTTACCGGAGTCATTAGCTGCTCTGTCTGCCCGGAGAGTGTGCCGTCCGGCCAGCTCGACAGCACCGTCAAGTAATTCAATTCATTTCAATTCAGCTTTATTTATAACGCACCACATCACAACAAAAGCCGTCTTGTGGCGCCACACAAGTACTCCACTATGTAGCCCTGTTTCCGTGAAAATCATGATATTGCAGTTCATAAGTTTCTTATTGTTGGTGATCCGAAGCCGTAGCTCATCCATTCTGTTCGCCACTGACCGTACATTAGCGAGGAAAATGCTGGATAGAGAAAGCCGGTGCAGTGTTAGCTTTAGCTTAGCTCTTAGCCCTCCACGCTTCCCCCACCTTTGTTTACAGTCTCTACGCCGCCTGCGAGCACTTCCGGTCGGCCGGGTAGCTTACTTTGTGTCGGGTGTTCTCCAGAGCTCAGGGATGAAATATAGGTTGCTGATAAAAAGGCTGTTATTTTGTAATCCAATGTCCAAAAGTTCATTTCGGGTGTAGGATGTAAAAGCGAAGCTGTTCTGAATGAACAGACCCGAAATGAGCAGAAATATCGCTGCTAATCCACAAAATCTGAAGAGACGCTGAGCCTCGCGTTGTGCAAGCGCCGCCATCTGGTCTGAAAATTTTTGGAAGATAAAAAAAGCGGAATTCCGCGAATTAGCGGAAAAATCACATCCCTATATCATGTGCATAGTTAAGAAATGCTACATTTCCTGAGCAATGAAATTCTTACTTTGCTCGCCGAATGAAAGGTAAAAGTCGGAGAGGCTGTTGGTGTGGATTGACAGCCACATTCCAGTCAGTCTGCGCCAGGGCAGCTGTGGCTGCAGAGGTAGCTTACCACTATCAGTGTCTGTCTGTGGAGTTAAATAATTTATCCACTGTAAAGCGTCTGAGTGTCCATGAAAAAGTGCTATATAAATCTGATGCATTATTATTATGTTCTGCTCATTTAATAGAGAGCCTAAGTCACGCCCCTTTACTTCCACAAACGGGACCTTAAATCAGAAGAACTCACCACTGAAATGAATGGCAAGACCAAAATTATCTTTGGATCCCAATCGACTATTACCATGAGTTACACATGATGTTTGTCAATTTAAAAGATAATGTTCCACGTAATTAATGTTGCTGGTTGTCGTATAAACGCTTAGTGAACTACATTTCCCATCATCCCACATCACCAAACATGATCATGGTGGTTCCTCTCTCAAAGCTCACCTCCTGTTTTCTGACCAGTGAAAGAGGGCTCCAAAGAGCAGAAGAACAACACAAATGTATTGTTTTGTATTTTGAGAGCTGCAGCTGATCCAGAGGACTGTTAGTTATTTCCCGATGGGCACGCTTTGAAAAAGACGACAGAAGGTGTGCAACCATGTCTGTAGTCTTAATTTATGCATTTTCACAAGCTTATACCTTAACAGTTACACAACAATCTACACCGTTATTTACGTGGAAAATTATCTTTTAACTTGACAAACATCGTATGTGTAACTCGTGGCAAAATTCTATCGAGATCAAAAGATAATTTCGACGGAGTGGTGGCCTAGTTGATGGAGCGTTCAAGTCCCGCCAAGTCATACCAAAGAGCATATAAAAATGGCACTTCCCGCCTTCTAGCTTGGTGCTCAGCGTAACAGAATGGGGGGGGGGGTTGTTTGTGCATGGCATGGCATGCATGGCAGTGACCCCTCTGATTCTAGATGTGATTAACATTGTAGATAGGAGAAACGTAATTTCGTTCTACTGTACATCATTGGCTGTATGGACTGAATGACAATAAAGTTGGCTCCTTCTTAATGTCAATGGAGATTTTTTTTCCCGATTTCAGGCCCCATATGTGGAAGTAGAGGGGGAGTAACGTAGGCTACGGTCACACTGCAGGTTTTAATGCTCAATTCAGATTTCTTTGCACACGTGACCCATATCTGATTTTTTAATGACTGTTTGAACAGCACACATCCAATTTTTTCACACCAGACTCTGGCCACTTTCATATGTGGTCTTAATTCAGATACATATCTGATATTTTCCAAAGCAACCTCAGTCTGAATGGTCATGTCCCATTTCATCTGGCTTTTTCCTCATTAAAGTGACAGACGCTACAATTCTATGGCGGAGGATGCAGCAAGCACGGCAGACACAGCTGATTTGTGCTTTCTTATTTCATACCTGCCAACTTTTAAAACCTGAAAAGCCCAGTAGCTAGCTGGGGTCCAGGGGCCACAGGCCCCGGTAGGTCCAGGACAAAGTCCTGGTGGGGGGTTCTGGGGGCAAAGCCCCCCGACGGCAAACAAATCTTAGCATTAAATCAAGTTAAAATGTGGCTAACAACCTCATATTTCTTCAACAATCATGTTTCTATTTTCCTTAAATTGTCAATGCAGATATGCTGATGGAAATGATCGAGGACAAACTCTATGGTAACTCTCAAGCATTGTTGTTTTCCATGGTGCACCTCTTAGCTTTCTTCAGTTGGTCTTTTGAATGGAACACACTGTGGCACTTGTTACCCGAAGCTGTCATCATCATTTTCCTGGTCATGAGGTTGCCCAGAACTTTAGTTGACAGACTGGACCTGAACTCAGTTTTGTTCTTGTTCACATGGCTGAATATGCGCTCACAGTCCGCAATAATAATTCCTGGAAATGCTTTGGAGTATTCCTCACGAAAAGACTTGCCATGTGTGTGGATATGGATTATCATAGTCTCTTAATTTTCTTAATCACTGTTCATCTATATTTATTTAAGTCAGTAAGATCTCTGATTATTAATACTCGTTGCTTCCTCGTTGCTTCAGCATCCGTGCTTGCCATGCTATTTCAGCATTAGTCTTTGTTAAATGTTCATTTAGGTAAACTTCTGTTCCCCGTAACTTTCTGGCCTGCCTCAGTATGTCATTCTTTAGCCAGGGATGTGATTTGGGGTTGGGGAAATTATCTGAAAATTTAGCAGGGGGTCTGGGGGACACAGTCCCCCAGTGGGGTCTGGGGCAGAGCCCCGGAGGGGGGGCAAGGGGGGGCGAAGCCCCCCGAAGCTCCTGGGTTTTTATGATTTTTAAGTACCGTGCTTAAATGACATACAACAAACAGCTGAATGCCACTTATTACTGTATAATATTGACTTATGTTCCAAGAATCTCTTCCATTTCCTCCTTCTTTGGTGGCATTTTTACTGACCTGTTGATAGTAAAACAATCTCTGCTGGTGACGCCGATATCCAATCCGACCGACCTCGAATCCAGCTGGGCCTCAGCTAGCCCCCTCCGCTGCTAGTCCCGCTGCTTGCCGCCGCTGCAATTGAGCTCCTGTCCAGCCGGGGCACCGGCAGCTCCTCCACCGAGTCCCGCCACCACCGCCGCTGTAGTTGAGCTCCGATCCTGCTCCTGTCCAGCTGGGGTCCCGGTAGATCCTCCGCTGAGCCCCGCCACCTACCGCCGTCTTCCTCAGTAGTTCCTACGCCGAGCCCCGCCGCTGTAGCTGGGCTCCGATTCCGGCTATTATCCAGCTGGGGCCCCGGCTGCTCCTCCACTGGTCCCCGTCTCCTACCACCGCTGTACTTGAACTCCGTTCCGGCTCCCGACCAACTGTTGCCTCGTTTGGTTCCTCTGGCGAGCCCCAATTACCGGGTACGGAGTCGCTTCTTTGTATCGGTGTTAGGTGCTACGACTAGCTATGGCGTTAGCTATAGCGATAGCGTTAGCTTAGCAAACGCTTCAGGTAAATTTAGATACGATTCTTAGCGATCTCGTGTTTGGAATTGCTTTCGTGTTTTTTTTACGATTTAAAATTTTTGACTGAATTTTTAGTGAAAAACTGTAATTTTGATTAATAAAGCTGTAACCCGGAATGGGGTCTTGAAAACCGTAACCATTACGGCAAAACCGGAGTAGTTGGCAGGTATGTTATTTATCAATCTTCTTCTTCCCTTTATCACTGGATCATAATTTTGTCGGCTCATCCTGCACAACAGCTCCAAAATTTTGGGTTGGGGGGTGGGGTTTGGGGCTGAAACAGTCAGACAAGCATTACAGGCGCACAGTAACAGCACATTTACTGGACGCTGCAAATTCCTTTTTCCCTGTAAACAGCACACTGTGAGTCCTAGCTGCTGTAATATCTAAAATGTAAAGTTAATACCCACATGACTGTGGGGTGGAATGGCCAGATACAAGGATACAAGGACACACAGTCCAGGAGAGGGGAGTCTGGCGGCTTCTCCTTGTGCAGGACCAGTGTTATGCCGCTGGTACTAGCCATGCTATTTATTCATTACTGACCTTATTTATACAGGTAATCCCATTGAGACATGGGGTCTCATTTTCAAGAGAGCTGTTCAATCGATCAGTTCTGTTAAAGCAGAGCTGATCACAGCAATCATCTGGCGAGTAGAGGAATGAAGCTGGTCTCATTTATTTTGTACATAATCATTTCTGAATGATTTTAACATTTTATTTTGCTGCGCTGCATCAAGGTGAAGAAGTTCTGTCCCCCTCAATCGTTCGGGGCTCATATTTACTTTTGTAAACACAACTCTGTAGCTGACATTACGTTTTCTTCTGTGCATGCAGGTCACTTCACAGCTGTAGACCGTTTACACTGGAGTCTGATGGGGGTCGCATTTAAATTATAATGTGAACGCTCCCCCCCCAAAAAAAAAAAAAAAAAAAATTGGATCTCGACAAAAAATTGGAATTGAGCATTAAGACCTGCAGTGTGACCGTAGCCTTAGACTTTATACCACAGTGATGTTGTTCAAGATTCAAAGATTTTATTTGTCAATACTACTATACAGGGGCGGCGCGGTGGAGTAGTGGTTAGCACTGCGGCAGCACAGCACCTCACCCTTGGCCGGGGGATCCTGGGTTCGATCTCAGCCTCCGACCAAAAGTGATCTGTGTGGAGTTTGCATGTTCTCCCCGTGTCTGCGTGGGTTTACTCCGGGACTTCTCCGGTTTCCTCCCACATGCCAAAAACATGCAAGTTAGGTTAATTGGCATCAAAAACTGGGGATTCTAAATTGCCCTTAGGTATGACTGTGAGAGTGAATGGTTGTCTGTCTCTCTGTGTTGGCCCTGCGATGGACTGGCGATCTGTCCAGGGTGTACCCTGCCTCTTGCCCAAAGATGCTGGGATAGGCTCCAGCCTCCCCCGTGACCCGAAAAGGATCAGGTGGAAGAAGATGAATGAATACTACTATACATACAGGACATACAGGAGAATTGAAATGCTGTTTCTCTCCAGTGGTGTGTGCAATACAAAAAAAAAGAAATAAGGCTGTAAAAACAACAACAGCAGTCTATGTACTGTAATGCTACCCGTAGTGCAAATCACGATAAAAGATAAAACCCAGCAATCCTATATACAGAAAAAGGTAGAGCAGTAAGACTCATAGCTGCAAGTTCGATGCAGTAGTGTAGGTGCAGACAGTGACAGATTGGATTGCACATGATCAATATTGCAACAACAGACAGCAGCAGATATGGCATTTGTGCAAATGGTTGCAGTAAGGTGCAGAGAGACACAGCAACAGATGTGTTACTGTTGGTGTACCAGTCATTCTGTGCAAATAGCTGAGATAGTTACTGTGCAGGTGGGTTATACCAGTGGTCCCCAACCTTTTTTGTGACACGGACCGGTTTAATGTCAGACAATATTTTCAGGGACCGGCCTTTTAGGTGTGGCGGATAAATACAACAAAAGAACATGATACGACCGGCATAAAAACTGTGGTATTTTCTAAATACAATAATAAACATGAATCCACAGTGTACTCGTTTGCAACTTTAGCAGTGTCCTCTTAACATCGTGACAACAACATAACATGAGTAACATCATCTCTGCCCACAATGCTCTCTGGTCACTATGGTAATGTTTAAACATGCCTTCAAAATAAGATACACCACAAACACAAATATAAAGTGCATGAAAAATACAACTCACCACAACGCTGAATCAGTGGCAGCCCTGAGCTTTTTCCTCTGCAATGAGACGGTCCCATCTAGGGGTAATGGGAGACAGTGACACCCGAAGTGTGTTGCTTATGTCCAGTCTACTTCGTAATTTTGCTTTGGTTGCTGTCACTGCAGAAAACACCGCTTCACACAGATATGACGTCGGAAATGGCAACAGGGTTTTCAGTGCTGTTGTGGCGATCTCAGGGTATTCAGCCATGACTTTAATCCAGAACACCGGCAGAGCTGTTGTGTCAAACATACTTTTAAGGCCGCCGTCATTTGCGATCTCCAGCAGTTGAACTTCTTCTTGCACAGACATGTTGGAGTCACCTGGTTTGTTGAGAAATGGGTCGCGCATCCATTCTTTGGCAGTTCGTGTATTTTTTGTCGTTGGGAAGTAGCGCTCAAATTCTTTTAAAAGCAAAGACAGGTGATCGTGCACCAGCTGGGAGAATGAAGGCTCGGGCTCAGTCTCATCCAAAATCCCCGCTCATGTTTGAAACATGTCAAATATACAGTGGGGTAAAAAAGTATTTAGTCAGCCACCAATTGTGCAAGTTCTCCCACTTAAAAGATGAGAGAGGTCTCCAATTTTCATCATAGGTATACCTCAACTATGAGAGACAAAAGAAAAAAAAAATACAGAAAATCACACTGAAGGATTTTTAATGAATTAATTGGTAAATTCCTCGGTAAAATAAGTATTTGGTCAATAACAAAAGTTCATCTCAATACTTTGTTATATACCCTTTGTTGGCAATGACAGAGGTCAAACATTTTCTGTAAGTTTTCACAAGGTTTTCACACACTGTTGCTGGTATTTTGGCCCATTCGTCCATGCAGATCTCCTCTAGAGCAGTCATGTTTTGGGGCTGTCGCTGGGCAACACGGACTTTCAACTCCCTCCAAAGATTTTCTATGCGGTTGAGATCTGGAGACTGGCTAGGCCACTCCAGGACCTTGAAATGCTTCTTACGTAGCCACTCCTTCGTTGCCCAGGCAGTGTGTTTGGGATCATTGTCATGCTGAAAGACCCAGCCACATTTCATCTTCAATGCCCTTGCTGGTGGAAGGAGGTTTTCACTCAAAATCTCACGATACATGGCCCCATTCATTCTTTCCTTTACACGGATCAGTCGTCCTGGTCCCTTTGCAGAAAAACAGCCCCAAAGTATGATGTTTCCACTCCCATGCTTCACAGTAGGTATGGTGTTCTTTCTCCTCCAAACACGACAAGTTGAGTTTTTACCAAAAAGTCCTATTTTGGTTTCTTCTGACCATATGACATTCTCCCAATCCTCTTCTGGATCATCCAAATGCTCTCTAGCAAACTTCAGACGGGCCTGGACATGTACTGGCTTAAGCAGGGGAACACGTCTGGCACTGCAGGATTTGAGTCCCTGGCGGCGTAGTGTGTTTCTGATGTAGCCTTTGTTACTTTGGTCCCAGCTCTCTGCAGGTCATTCACTAGGCCCCCCCGTGTGGTTCTGGGATTTTTGCTCACCGTTATCGTGATAATTTTGACCCCACGGGTGGAGGACAGAGGAGTTTCTTAAAGAAGAAGTTACAGGTCTGTGAGAGCCAGAAATCTTGCTTGTTTGTAGGTGACCAAATACTTATTTTACCGAGGAATTTACCAATTAATTCATTAAAAATCCTTCAATGTGATTTTCTGGATTTTTTTTTTTTCTCATTTTGTCTCTCATAGTTGAGGTATACCTATTATGAAAATTGGAGACCTCTCATCTTTTAAGTGGGAGAACTTGCACAATTGATGCCTGACTAAATACTTTTTTACCCCACTGTACCTCCATTCATGCGCCGTCCCCACAAATCCAATTTGGTTTTAAATGCAGCTACTTTATCTGCCAACTTGAAGACTGTTGTCATTTTCCCCTGAAGTGACAGATTGAGTTCATTGAGCAGGCTGAATATGTCGCACAAGTAAGCGAGTTTTGCGACTCATTCCTCATCACTGAAATGTGCTGCCAGCAGTGACTTTTTTCTGAGAGAAATCTCTGCAGCGGCTCTCGTAATGTCTGTCATCCAGCAACGGCCTTTAATTTTAGCGGTAACGTATCACATTACCGAGTCAAGCTTCTTGACGTGCGTCGAGTGAGCCATAGACGGATGTAATGGAGAGAATCCGGTAATTTTTCAAAATAAAACATTCAGACTCTGATAATAAATAAAACAGACGTAATGTAAGTTATTTATTTTTTCTGTGTGGCCTGGTACCAAATGACCCACGGACCGGTACCGGTCCGCGGCCCGGGGGTTGGGGACCACTGGGTTATACCACACTCTTGTGGAATGTTGCTTAATTACAAGCCTTGTCAAAGAACTATAAGGGGGAAGAAAGGAGAGGGAAAAAACGAAACAGATGTGAAAGTGCCAATTAACCGTGACGCTGATTGAAGGTCAGACTGCCCAGCCCTACACCTCGGACTCACAAATTCTTCACAGGGGACTGGATCAGTATCACAGTGATGAGCTGTCAGGTTAAAGCTATGGACACAAATACCCTTACGAATGGCTGCGAACACCATATGAACAATTTCTGGACCATTTTGTACGGCCTTCTTAAGGCGGCCGTAGGAGAATCCAGCATCTGTAGACCATTTGTAAGTTCATGGCCAGGTCAATAGTCTTGTCGAAGATTTCTATGAACGCTCCATGAAAACACCTCATCGTAGGGTGGCTGTACGAATACCATAGGAACAACGTAGAACTACGCAAGATGTTGGCTGTAAGTATCCTTCAAGAACACCTCAAGTTGCTCTTGAGGGCCCCTTACAGCAGTCGTAGGAAACGTCGTATGAATGCCCATTCGTATGGAAAGTCATACAGCGTGCATAAGGTGGTAGTGAGGCGCTTATAAGGTGGAAGTACATCAATTGTGTGACATATGTGCCGACAAAATGTGCCGAATGCTGTAAGATCTTCCTACCAATGACTTGAGAGTACCGGGATTTGAACAAATACTTTCGTAAGATGACAGTAAGTATACCGTAGGAAGATCCCAAGGCACCCTTATGAAGAATGTAAGAACTCTAGGGTCATTGTACAACAGAAAAGCACCACCGGAGTGGTGACCGAGTTGATAGAGCATCCGCCTCACAACCGGGAGGTCGTGGGTTCAAGCCCCGGCCGGAACATACCAAAGCCCATGTAAAAATGGTGCTTCCTGCCTTCTAGCTTGGTGCTCAGCATAATAGAATGAGGGAAAGAAAAAAATGTTGTTAATGGTGGCGCCTTGAATGGCAGTAGCCCCTCTGATTCTAGATGTGATTAACATTGAAGATAGGAGAAACATAATTTCGTTCTACTGTACATGATTGCCTGTATGGACTGAATGACAATAAAGTTGGCTCTCTTCTTCTTTTCAAGTGGCTCTTGCAAGGTGAATGGCAGCTGCAAGAAACTGTGTCCCCTCCACGAATGTCTGCAAACTCCAGAATTCATAGGAACTGGGAGATTCTTACAAACCCATCATTTGTAAGAATCTTTGTGACTGTAGTTTAAGGAGTTAACTCAGTTCTCTAAAACGTGAGCGAGATACTGACAGAAATGTTTAAAGAGAATGATGTGTTGGTGATGGCAGAGACAGATTTTAACATTTGTAGTCAGATGAATGGATTTATTGCTCAGCCCCAGTTTGACCTCCTGTAGAGCCGGATGAGAAACCATCCACTTAAGAGTTTCCAGTCCTTTTCAGGGACAGCGTGAATCACAGGTTTAGATTTCACCATTGGGATCCATCCAACGCTCAGAGAGACGTTCCAGCCTGACCAGAAGCTGCAGACAGACTGATGTTTCCACGAGTCATGCAGCATGAGTGAAACCAGTAAAACCAGACCAAGTCCATGCCTTCACGGCTGAGCAGGAAACTCAGCGACATGGTGAGGTCAGAGGGTCTGTCTGTAGCCTCAGCTCGGTCGGCTAAATCAAAAAAGTTTAAGCAAAAAAATCCCACAAATGCAGAGAAAATTTTGCAATTGCCTGAGGAAAACATACTCATGATTTACAAGAAAAAAAAAAAAAAAGTCACAAAATTTCTGGGAAAAAAAATCTCAGATTAAATTGGAAAAAGTTGGATTTTTTTATGAGAAAAATGCAACAAATTTTTGTATATAAAAAAGGTTGTAGTTTTATCCATGAAAGGTAATCCCCCCCCCCCCAAAAGGTAATAAATTTATGAGAAAAGCTGAAATTATTTGTGGTATTTGAAAGAAAAAAGTCACAAGATCTGCTTAAAGAAAAAAGCTGCAATTTTACTAGAAAACTAACACATTTATATGAAATAGAGCCATGATTTTACCTGAAAAAAAGTAACAAATTTACCCTGCAAGAAAAGCCATTTCATGAGAACAAAGCCTATGAGGAAAAAGTTGTAATTTTATTGGGAAAAAAATTACAAATTTCCAAGAAAAAAAAAGTTGTATATTTACGAGAAAAGTTACACAGATTTACAACAAACCAAACTGCACTTTTAACAGGAAAAAAAAAGGAGAAAATGTGAGAAAAAAGTCAAAAATTTAAGAGACAAGTTGAAAATTTACAAGAAAAAGAAGCAAATGTATAAAGTAACAAAACTGCAATTTCACAAGAAAAAAGTTTAAAAATTTACAAGAAAAAAGTCAAACATTTATGAGAAAAAAGTACAAAATTTATGAGAAGTCATAAATTTACATGAAAAAATGCAAATTTATAGAGTAAAAAACAATTGCCAAGCAATTTTACAAGTTTAAAAATTGACAAGAAAAAACTAGATAATTTACAAGAAAAAAGTAGAAAATTTATGAGAAAAAATCTAATTTACATGAAAAAAGCTAATTGATAAGGTCAAAAAATTGCAATTTTACAAAAAGTTTTAAAATTTACAAGAAAAAAAAGTAAAAAATTTATGTGAAAAAATGCAAAATTTACAAGAAAAAGAAGCAAATTTACAAGGTAAAAAACTTACAAATTTACAATAACATTTTTGAGAACAAAGTTGCAAATTCATGAAGGAAAATAAGTTTCAGATTTACAAGGCATTAGGTGCAAATTTGCAAACAAAAGGTCAGAAATGTTGGAGAAAATGTTGCAAATTTACAGGAAAATAAAGTTGAAGAAGCCAATTTTAATTCTCCCCCAGTGTTGAACTTGAACCTGTATTTTGGGTGCTGAAGGGGGAAACTGCCCTTCTGTACTCTGCTTCACAGCCACAAGCAACTTTTCCTTCATACATCTGCGAGTTATGCTGGTTTCATGAGTCACAGCAGGTAAAAAGAGCCACATGTGGCTCCAGAGCTGCAGGTTGAAGCCCCCTGGTTTAAAACTATCGGGGTGCTTTTGAACTGGACTCAAACTAAACAGCAGCAGCAGATTTAAGCTCCTGCAGCAGTTTGGGGGAGAAAAAACAAAAAAGAACAGCAGCAGAACTGGTGATACTTTGGTGTCCTCCAGCTGCCATCATTACCCAGCATGCTCCGCTGCTCTGAGCTCAGTCCAACACAAACATGTTCCAATCAGGTTTAATCCTTCACCATAAACCCAAAACCGCCTCGTCGTGGAAACCGTCAGCAGCCACAAAAGCACTGTGGGTGGTCACGAGTCTTTAACAGTGATTTAATTGTGGGGTCGTCTGATTTTCTCACTGATTAAAAGGAGGCGGTTCCAGCCCTGCCTCGCGCAGACCTGTGAACACCTGTGGTGCAGGTGGTGAAGCAAAAGCGCAGGTGTAAGGACGTGAAGCACACACAGACTTACACGTGCATCTCAATAAATTAGAATATCACTGAAAAGTTAATTTATTTCAGTAATTTAATCCAAAAGGTGAAACTCCTCTACTCCCAACTATAAACACATCAAGTTCAAAGTTTAATCATGGCGCTTGTATTTCTGGACGCAGAGGAAAGGTGCGGATAAAACCTCTCCACTCTGGAGACTGGCTTCAAATCTCTACACTTTCACACCTCCAAATACCCGGCGTCATATATGCACACCACGGACCGCTAAACCGTAGACAAACTTCCCCAGTTTGGGGGGAAAACGTCATCATGTGCACGGCCCATAAATTCGACCATTGGTACAGAGTAACACATCTGGTAGTCATGGCAACAGCATCTTCCAGCAGCTCATACATTTTGGGTTTGCTGCAACGTCATCATTGTTGTTCAAAACATTGAAAAATCACAAACAGACATGAGAAGCTGATTTCATCAGAGTCCAAACATGAGTCACTGTTGCTTTCCCAAACCCAGAAATGTTGGTGAGTTACCATAAATGAAGATGAAGAGCAGCCAGAGGATAAGAGACAGTGGGGAAAGTCTGTTAAAGCCTTTTCTCGCCATCTAGTGGTGGAAGGTTTTTCAATTTATCAACTTAATAATGTAATTAGTATACCAAATGTGAAAATCAACACTGGTGTAATGAGCAAATATTTGTTTACAGCCCTAAAATTTGCAATAAAAATACAATGGACCACTTGCACAATGTAGGATAACGTACTTTCACATTCCAGTCTACCCACATTTCCAGTTCCATTATATCTGCCCATTCCCTGGTGCTTCCTCGTCAATAAATCAATTTTATCACTTTCACTTATCATTGTACATACTGGAAATGGTGTGCGGGCAGATCGTTTTTTTCTTTATAACATCCACGTTTCACATTTTGATCATTTTTGTAACCATTTGGAGCTGTTTAATAGTTCCTCAGTTAGCTTAGTGGCTAGCAGCTATTGTGTTTGTTCATGTCTGTGCCATCCCAAATACCACTGCATGGGCTGTAATAGACCTATGAAGCTCACTGAAACATGTGTCCGACCCCCAGAACTGGCTTCTTTTAAAGTGACACTCTGGCAAAAATCAAGATTTTTCTGTCGTTAACATGTCTGTAATGCGTTTCTTGTGATTTACAAGACATATCAAGAGCAAAATCATTCCAAACTCCCAAGTATGTGTTTTTCTGCTGTTAATGTCTGCTTAAGTTCCACCCCTCCAAAAAAAGTATATTTAGACAGACTGTTTCTAGCTACGTCAGTATTCCTGCTTAGCCTGATGGGTTAAATGGTAAATGGCGGTCACTGATATAGTGCTTTTTCTCATCTCTGGATGACCAAAGCGCTTTACAGATCCTGCTATCCACACATTCACACACACATTCACACACACATTCACACACTGATGGTGGCAGAGCTGCCAAACACAGGCGCTGGCTGGCCTGACCCACCAGGAGCAACTGGGGGTTCAGTGTCTTGCTCAAGGACACTTCGACACGCAGACCGCAGACAGAGCGGGAATTGAACCCCTGACCCTCAGATCAGTAGTTGGCCACACTACACCTGCACCACAGCTCCCCCGATTGGTTATAACATGCAGCAGGATTGAGACAGAAGGGGATGAAGGCATCCGTTTTGCACAGCAAAGCAGTGGAGGAGGAGGCAGCAACCAATCACGTGCATGGGAAGCAGCAGCAGAGAGAGAGGAGAGAGGCGGGGGAAGGGGGGCTGAATGTGGCTGTGCCACACCACGTCTCAGCTCACCCACCAGGAGTCATGGCGACCATTCACGTGCGAGCCCTGCAGGTCGGAAGCGTGGCGACCAATCACGTGCAAGCCGCCACAACGCAGCGTCTGCAAATCTCCCATCTGAGGTGCCCACTGTGAGGCTATTTAACGATGTCTCTGATCAGGCAAAAACAGCTTGCAGAGCGTCACTGGCTGCGTATCGCCTCCTTCGCAGCCTGATCAGCTTAACGTTCTTATTCAGGCCTTAGAATGCTGCAACATGCCAGAAAACGTCAAGCTGAGTCTGAAAATGGGTGGCATGTTGCTCACGGTTAACAGCATCACCAAGTTCTCAGGTCCACTGGAGTGGTGGCCTAGTTGGTAGAGCATCCACCCCACAGCTGGGAGGCTGGGGTTCAAATCCCAGCTGGGTCATACCAAAAACCAGGTGAAAATGGTACTTTCTGCCCTCTAGCTTGGTGCTCAGCATAATAGAACAGGAAATGGTGGGCAGAGAGGAGTGGCGACCCCTGTGCTGTATAAGCTATAGAAAGGAACACTTGTTCCCAAGGAGACTCTGAGTTCCCCCGGTCAACAGGTGTCATGAGGGAAAAGGGGCACACATTTACAAAAACCAAATACAGCAGCAAATGTATGAGAAAAAATTTACTAAAAAAGGTGCAAATTTATGAGGAAGGAAAATGAAAATTTTGGAGAAAAAAGTTGCAAATTTAAAAGGAAAAACCATAAAATTACTTAAAAAAAAGCTACAAACTTACAAGAAAAAAATTAGCAAATTTGTGAGGAAAAAATCTCAAGTTGCAAATTAACAACAGTAGCAAATATGAGTAAATGAATTGAAAATTTGCAAGAAAAAAGTTACAAATTTGAGGAAAAAAGTGCAAATTTACAGTAAAAAAATAAGTAGAAAATTTAGTTCCAAAATTGCAAGAAGTTCACAAATTTGCAAGAAAAAAGTCACAATTTTACAAGAAAACAAATTTATGAGAAAAAAGTTGAAAGTTTGTAGTTAAAAAAAAAAGCCCTACAGGCCACTAATTACAATATTCATAGATCCATGCATACTTAAGTAAGACAAGATAAGCCTTTATTAGTCCCACAATGGGGAAATCCCAGGATTGCAGCAGCACAGGGACAGCAACACTCAGAGCAATAATTTAGAAGATAAGAAAATAAGAGCAGTATATATACGCATTGCGGAGCATTGTAGCTAGATGGAATAAACAGCATAACCGTCTATTTAGTTACCCTACATGGTAAGAATATGTACCCATACATATTGTCACCCTCCATAGCGACTGATATTGTCCTAGTTGTATACTGGAGGAGACAACTTGTGTAAGTCTGTTGCGTCTATTGCATTCAATACTATTAGGTCGTCATGTTTTTTTGCTATCTCTGCGAGCAGCTCTGCTTAGGTTATACAGTCCGACAGCCGTAGGTAGGAAGGACCTGCGAAACCTCTTAGTCGCACACCTAGGATGATGTAGTCTACTGCTAAATGAGCTCCTCAGTGTGTTCAGTATGTCCTGTATGGGGTGGGACTCGGACTCCAGCGGAGATGACCGTTTAGCCACCATCCTTCTCTCTCCTATCTCCTCCACTGGGCAAGTACATACCTGCCAACTTTTAAAACCTGAAAAGCCCAGTAGCTAGCCGGGGTCCAGGGGCCGCAGGCCCCGGTAGGTCCAGGACAAAGTCCTGGTGGGGGGTTCAGGAGGGCGATGCCCCCCGACGGCAAACAAATATTAACATTAAATCAAGTTAAAATGTGGCTAACAACCTCATATTTCTTCAACAATCATGTTTCTATTTTCCTAAAATTGTCAATGCAGATATGCTGATGGAAAAGATCAAGGACAAACTCTATGGTAACTCTCAAGCTTTGTTGCTTTCCATGGTGCATCTCTTAGCTTTCTTCAGTTGGTCTTTTGAATGGAACACACTGTGGCACTTGTCATTCTTTACCCAGGGATGTGATTTGGGGTTGGGGAAATTATCTGAAAATTTAGCAGGGGGTCTGGGGGACACAATCCCCCAGCAGGGTCCGGGGCAGAGCCCCATTGGCGGGGCAAGGGGGGCAAAGCCCCCCCGAAGCTCCTGGGTTTTTATGATTTATAAGTACCGTGCTTAAATGACATACAACAAACAGCTGAATGCCACTTATTACTGTATAATATTGACTTATGTTCGAAGAAGATAAAATCTCTGAACTTAGTTCAGAGATTTTTTGATCTCTTCCATTTCCTCCTTCTTTGGTGGTATTTTTACTGACCTGTTGATAGTAAAACGATCTCTGCTGGTGACGCCGATATCCAATCCGACCGACCTCGAATCCAGCTGGGCCTCAGCTAGCCCCCTCCGCTGCTAGTCCCGCTGCTTACCGCCGTTGCAATTGAGCTCCTGTTCAGCCGGGGTACCGGCAGCTCCTCCACTGACTCCCGCCACCACCGCCGCTGTAGTTGAGCTCCGATCCTGCTCCTGTCCAGCTGGGGTCCCGGTAGATCCTCCGCTGTGCCCCACCACCTACCGCCGTCTTCCTCAGTAGTTCCTACGCCGAGCCCCGCCGCTGTAGCTGGGCTCCGATTCCGGCTATTATCCAGCTGGGGCCCCGGCTGCTCCTCCACTTGTCCCCGTCTCCTACAACCGCTGTACTTGAACTCCGATCCAGCTCCCGTCTCACTGTTGCCTCGGTTGGTTCCTCCGGCGAGCCCCAATCACCGGGGACGGAGTTGCTCCTTTGTATCGGTGTTAGGTGCTACAACTAGCTGTGGCGTTAGCTATAGCGATAGCGTTAGCTTAGCAAACGCTTCAGGTAAATTTAGATACGATTCCTAGCGATCTCGTGTTTGGAACTGCTTTCATGTTTTTATACGACTTAAAATTTTTGACTGAATTTTTAGTGATAAACCATAATTTTGATTAATAAAGCCGTAACCCGGAATGGGGTCTTGAAAACCGTAACCATTACGGCAAAACCGAAGTAGTTGGCAGGTATGCCAACTACCGTGCAGCCCCGTGCACGGTGGCGCAGTGGTTAGCACTGCGGCAGCACAGTTTACCCTTGGCCGGGGGATTGTGGGGATCGTGGGATCGTGGGTTCGATCCCAGCCCCCGACCAACAGTGATCTGTGTGGAGTTTGCATGTTCTCCCCGTGTTGCGTGGGTTTACTCCGGGATTTCTCCGGTTTCCTCCCACATGCCAAAGACATGCATGTTAGGTTAATTGGCTGTTCTAAATTGTCCCTAGATATCTGTTTCCTATAGGCCCTTAGAATAGAGGGTTAGTATTAATGAAAGCGCTTTGAGTGGTCTTTGTGACTAGAAAAGCGCTATATAAGTGCAGGTTAGTTAGTTAGTTAGTATGCAAGTAGGTGAAAGATTTAAAATCTCTTTCCAAGCAACACTATGGCAATGAAGGCTTTTTGTGGGTAAGCCACAATATACTATTTTGGGCAATACACATTTGTTTTTGAGGTGGTTTTAAGCCGCCGTGCATGTAGAATCCCTGGGATTCTGCATACACATTCTGCATGATGTTGCCATTACTGTTATTGATATTAGCTTAGTTAGCTTCCAGTTACTAGTGTGTTATTTATTGTCATAATAAACTTTGATTCACTCCTAGTAACACTGCATGGACTCAAATGAACATGAATGAGCCTGTGTAAAGATTTTGCACAATACATGTCCATTACATAGCTCTATTACAGCCCATGCAGTGGTATTTGCAAAGGCACAGACATAAACAAACAAGATAGCTGCTAGCCGCTAAGCTAACTGGGGAACTATTTAATGGCTCAGTATGGTTACAAAAATGATCAATATGTGAAACACAAATGTACAATGACATGTCACTTGTCATGTACAATGACAAGTGAAATGACAAAACTGATTTATTGACGAGGAAGCACCAGGGAATGGGAAAATATAATGGAAGCGGAACTGGAAATGTGGATAGACTGGAATGCGGAAGTACGTTACCCTACATTGTACAAGAGGTCCATTGCACAAGAAAAATTGTAAAAAATTCCAATTCCAAGAATAACACTGAACCTGAATAAAATGACTATTTAACGTTGAAAAATAGAAGCAACTATATGAAGATATGACAGACTTTTGATTTAAAATGACATTTAGGAGGAAAACGTTGCATATTTATGAATGAGACAAGCTGATAATTTATGGTTTATAAAGTGGACAAAGTTGAAGAGAAAGACAAAGGGGAATATTATGAGAAGAAAACTGCATGGGTACAATAGTCACAAACTTATGAGGGAAAAGGAAATGCATGCAGAAAAAAGTCTTAAAAGAAACTGGTACATTGATAAACAAAAGTTGCAAATTTACGAGACATCAAAAGCAAAACAAGTAGGAAATTCAGAGGAAAAAAATACAAATCCCAAATTTATAAGACTATAGAAGCAGCTCTAAAAATAAAGACGCTAATTTACGGCATTAAGAAGTAACACGCTAATCCACCCTTATTCCTGGGGATGCTGCTGTAGGAAAGATTATGGGGGCAACCTCCGGTTTCAGCTGAAGTCGTGTTAAATCAGTCAGCAAGAGTGGAGTAGTGGGGCAGTTAAAATAGCATTTTTAAAAGTTTTTCAAATTCATTTTAATGTATAGTCCACATACGTGTTTTGCACTCAAGTGGCAGCTAATTTCAGCACTTGTAGTTTTTTGTATTTTTTAAATGTTTTGGTGTAGTTCTGGTACTTGTTGCTGGTGTTCGTGGTTGAGCCATAGACAGTATCAATGGAGGCTTCTCACCGGAAATGTGTAAATCATGCACTGAAAACTAAAGAGGACTGTTGGTGTGACTGGTGGTCCAGACACAACAGCACCAGGTATATTTTCACTGTAAGAATGTCACAGATCTGACGTTTATGTGTCATATATGTCACCAGATGAAAGGCTACATGAAATAAAATAATACATGAAAAATGGTAACAGTTTGCTTCCTAAGGCTTGACGATTTAAGAAGGATAAATAGTTTTGTTTTGTTTTTTGTATTTGTTTCACTGCCTTGGAACAATATGGACTTGATATTAGCAGCTTCAGCATGCATTATTTTTTAAATTATCACAAAATATTGATCAATAAAATTTTGACCAATTGTCATAAAAGGTCTGTACATGTTAAGTTAAATAACAAGCATTCAGGGCATGACAGCAGCATGAACATTTTAATTTCGGGGTAAAACAAATTGCTGCAGCTGTCGTATTTACCATGACACCCAAGCACGGTGTTCTGGTTCTTTGTGGCTCTGACTAGATTCTACATCTGCTCTGAGGTAAATTTGATTATGTCCAACATCTTTTAACAAAATGCATCCAACTTTATTGCGTGGGAGACATTGATATATCTCAGAGCTTTTATTTGTTTACAGCATTAGCATCTTAGCAGCAGGGCTAACAAACAGTGCTACTGTCTGCTAGGTCACTTTTTAAGGTCATCTTCTCATCCATCCATAGCCGTGGGAAGTGGTATGATTATATTACCATTTTTGAGGTGCAAAAGGCTGTGTTGACAGCGGGATGAGCTCGGGCCGGCTGGTCGGTTGAAGATGGCATATACGTCTGTGTTTGGTTGGCGGTATGAGTGATTAGCTTGTTTGTGGCGGATAGCATAAGCTGTACTTTGACTGTAACATTATGTCATCTAGCTCTGATGGGCTCAATAAAAATGAGATGGAGTGAATGGTATCAAGGTCTGCGAGGCAGAAAAGAGCAATGAGGGAGGCAGAAAGAATAGCAAGAATGAGAAGCTGGTCAGATGAGAGTGACATGGGAAGGAGTAACAATGCTAAGAAAACACAAACCAGTCAACATGGATGGCAGGTGGATGATGTGGGAAATGAGTGAAAAGTTGTCATTGAGTTCAGTCAGGGTGGAGGGTTATCGCCCTGTTAAGCTAACAAAAGCTATTGCGGAAGAAATTGGGAAAGTTAAGTTTGCCAAGTTCCTGAACAATAACCGGATGTTAATACATGCATTGAGTAAACAACAGCAAGAGAAAATATTGAGAATGACATGTCTAAAGAGGAGAAAAAAATGAAGCCTCATGTTCCTGGTGCAACAGCAAAATTGAGGGGAGTTATATCAAGTGTCCCTTTGAGCATGTCTATGAAAGAAGTGAAAAACGAGATCCAAGGAGAAAAAGGGAATGATGTGAAAAGGCTAAAGAGTAAAAGAGAAGGTTCACTTAAGGATACACTGTCTGTCATGATTCAGTTTGAGGAAACACTCCCTAAATCAGTCCAAATAGGATACCTGTATTACAGTGTCAGAGACGATGTCCCAAAACCACTCGGGTGCTACAAATGTCACAGGATGGGTCACACTGCTCAACAATGGCCACGGTTACATGGGCAAAATTTCTTCAATCTGATTACAATTCAGATCAGAATTTTACTGTTTACATGGATCCTGAAAAAGATGATCCAATTAGGACGTGTGTTTCCATGTGGTCACACGTTTGAACGGAATAAATCATTTTGACATGCGCACGTCGACATTTCGACATTCTGAAAATAGTAGAAGAAGAAGCAACTTCCGGTGTTAGCAACCCCCGCTTCGTGTCGAAATTGACCTGTATTGTGTTATTCAGACTGTACTTTTGTTTCTGCTGGTCTCCGTAATGAAGCAACAAGTACTGCTTCTGCATATGATGAACAGAGGGAGACAGCTGGACGATACAGACCAGTTTTGTTTTACTCTGCAATGTTTTCCGCTAGCTGCTGCTAAGGCGGAAATATGTCATGTCGACGTGTGGCTGGTGTACAGACATGCGCAGTAAACATATTTTCTGTCCTATGTTCGGAATAAGTGTTTTCATGCGCACCATTCGGATTAACAATCGGCATAACCCACCCCTCTCAATTGGAATGAAATTTTGATCCAAATGAGCATGATCGGGTTAGAATATTCAGATTGGCATGTTTACATGAAGCATTTTTATTCCGATCAGGCTTTTAATCCGGTTACTTGTGTCCATGTAAACATAGCTAATGTAAGGGAAAGTTAAGATGTGCTAGATGTGGAGGGGAGCATGGATATGGTAAATGTGAAAAGGGTGCTAAAGTAAAGTGTTGCAACTGCGGTGCTGCATATGGAGGATGTGTTGTGCAGAGGGAAGCAAGAAAAGCCCAGGAAATTAGAATAAGTAAGAAAGTCTCATATGCTGAAGCTCTAAAAAAGTCAGAGAGGCAGGAACAGTCAGAAAAACAATGTGCCTTCCTCAAAGAAGTTCAGTTCAAACGGAAGCACTTCCATCAAGAAATCCCACACAAACAAGAGCATGCTGCTGCAAGGAATAGTTGTGTTCACAAATGTAAAATAGATGATACACTGATAGTTAAAAGGACAAACTTTGTAGCTTTTATCTGCCACACCATTAATGTTGCAGCAGATTAAGCTGATTATTTTTTTTACAACCCATGTAGGACATTAACAGCAGATATATTCAGTGTTATGGCAAGGGAAATGCATATGAAAGAGGTGTGGGGACTTTAATGCCCATAATAGTTGGAGGAAGTCATTTGACACAGAGTGAGGAAATTCAAACTCTGAAAATATGCCATTATGCTGAACATAAACTACTAGAGATGGAGAATGATACTGATCCTGATAACCACTTTTTCCAATAATATTCTTAATCATTGTGAATATTACACAGAAAAGCAATTCAAAAGTCAAGTGCAACTAGATGGTAAACTATCAATAATACACTTCAACAGCAGAAGTCTTAACAAAAACTTTCCACAGATTCAGGACTATTTAAAACAGCTAGACAGAAAATTTACAGCTATCGCAGTCTCTGAAACTTGGCTTAATGAAGAGCAGGCTCCCCTGATAGCAATAGAGGGATATCAGATGTTTCATATTAACAGATCTCAAAAAAGGGTGGTGGTGTTGCACTGTATATTGATGACCTGTATAGGTGTAAGCTTGTAAACGGAATGTCCTTTGCACTACCAGGGATTTTGGAATGTGTTACTGTTGAGACTGACCAAGATAAACACCCAGCAGGGGCTCGGAGGAAGCAGAGGACAACTGACACACGACCAAAAGAACCACAGGAGACAGACGGGACTGAATGCATGCATGCATCTTTGTGCCAACCAATGTCATGCTAATTATGTGTATTGACCAATGGTATTAGATAACAATTGATATGCTAATGTGCCATGCATTCTCTCTGTCTATATAAGGTATAAAAGAGCTGCAATCCCTCAGCTCTCTCTCTTAGCTCTTTGACTCTCACTTCTACTCTCATCATCACTCAACCGGGCCCCAGCGGCCACGCTGGGGCCAACAGGCTGCATTCGTGTTAAAGGTTAAACTCCAGTGTGGAGTGTGTGAAATAAGAGGCAGATCCATGGACAGACGGTTTATTACACACTTCACATCTCACAAGCACAGAACAGACTGAATCATTTCCACAAGCTCTCCTCTGTTTACTCAACTCTATTCAATTCAACTTTATTTATATAGCGCCATTTCACAACAACAACAACAACTCTCTCTTCACACATTTCATGGCATTTCTCATCACACAGCATGACATTTACATTACACTGCATTCAACCCCCTATGTCCCTGACTCCTTCCTGCTATCTCGCCAGGAACTCCCTGGGCATTGTTCTCCCATGCTTATTCACTGTCTCCGTCTGAGATGCTAAATAATCTGACTTCCCCAAGGTCCTACATCCACACGCTCTCTTGGCTTCAGTCTCCTCCCATATCTGCTGTAACTGGGGTTTACCGCCTCAGTGGCGCTGCTGTGCCGGTGGGGGGCTGCTGGGAGTGTGCCTGACTGCGGGTGGGCCGTGGCGAGGGGGGGGGGGGGGACTTCGCTCTGTCCGTGTGGCTGTTCTGGTGAATTGCTTCCCTGGGGAGCTCTCCGTGGGGGTCTTCCATGCCGAGGGGCCCTAGCCAACAGCACTTGCTCGTCCGCTGCTACAAAGGCGGGTTTGCATTCATGTTAGAGGGTAAATAAAGAATCTGTACTGACCTACGCTCGTGCTTCGCCTCCACATCCTTTCCTTCGCACCCTCTACATCGTCTCTGACACTGTAATACAGGTATCCTATTTGGACTGATTTAGGGAGTGTTTCCTCAAACTGATTGACCACAGCCTCTACTTCCGGCGGCACACGAGTAGGCTGCCTTTTGCAACAGCCATCAATTTCTGCCTATTTCTGTTACTATCTGGCTCTCTTGCCAATCTTTATGATCCAGCGTCACCTTTATTCCATCCAAACACGTAGATCGCCCAAATGTCTCCTGATTCAGTGGACGGAGCCACTGTTTCTGACAGGAGGCAGTATAACAGGGACCAGCTGTTAGCACTCAACCAGCCCATGATGCTAACGCGAAAACTCGACATACCGGGAGAATTAATATGAAAACGACGTGGGTGTCGTGCTGGTGTAAGACGGCGGGCAAGGAATATAAGGTACAGACCCGCCCTCCCATCTGTCATTATGGGGAATGTACGATCGATACTCGGAAAGACAGATGAACTAGCGGCCATCTCCCGCTACGATAGCAAATACCGGGAGTGTAGTCTGATGCTATTCTCAGAGACGTGGCTAACAGGACTAGCAGCAGATGCTAACATTGAACTGGAGGGTTTCCACGCAATACGGGCAGAGCGAACACCAGACAGTGGGAAGGCAAGGGGCAGTGGGGTGATGATGTACGTCAATAACAACTGGTGCAGACCGGGACATATCACGGTTAAGGGACAGCACTGTAGAAAAGACATTGAGTTGCTAGCTGTTAGCATGCGGCCTACCTATCTCCGAGGGAATACTCACACGTGATCTGCATTGTTATTTGTGCAAATCCGACGGCGAACGCTGGGACAGTGCGTGACGTCATCCACTCAGTAACTGGCAGGCTGCAGACAGAACACCCAGATGCTCTTCTCCTCATCTCAGGCGATTTTAACCATATTTCACTGTCTCCCATTCTACCCACGTTCACCCAGTATGTCACATGCCACACTAGAGACAATAAAACACTGGACATATTCTACACAAACACTAAGGAGGTGTACACCTCATCACAACTCCCCCCACTCCGGAGATCGGATCACAACTTGGTTCATCTTCTGCCGGTGTACAAACCCCTAGTGCACAGACAACCTCCAGTCATGCGCACAGTGAAGTTATCATCTGAGGAGGCAATGAACACTCTAAAGGGCTGCTTTGAAACCACTGCCTGGGAGCAGCTCTGCGATCCACATGGTGAGGACATCGATGGCCTCACTCACACCATCACGGACTACATCAGCTTCTGTGTGGACAACACCGTACCCACCAAGACCATACGGTGTTGCTCGAACAACAAACCCTGGATCAACCCTGAGATAAAAACACTTCTGAGAAAGAAGAAGAGGATCTTCAGGTCGGGGAACAGGGAGATGCTGAAGTCCGTACAGAGGGAGCTGAGGAGGAAAATCAGAGAAGGCAAGGACAGCTTCAGGAAGAAGATGGAGGACAAGCTGCAACAGAGCGACATTGGTGGGGTCTGGAGAAACCTTAAAACCATCTCTGGGCTCCAGAATACTTCCTCCCAGGCCATGGGGGGCAGGGAGTGGGCGAACAATCTGAACCTGTTCTTTAATAGGTTTGACCAACTGCCCGTCCCCCGGACTGCACAACAACCACTGCTGCCTCTAAAGACATCGAGTCCTGCTGCCCACACCCCACTCCACCAACACCCCCCCACTCCCAACACACAGCCCCCCAACATGACCCTGACTAAGACCCAGGTGAGGACGGAGCTGAGGAAGATGAAGGCGAGGAAGGCGTCGGGACCGGACGGCATCAGCGCAAAGCTCCTCAAGTCCTGTGCAGATCAGTTGTGTGGGATTGTGGAGCTCATCTTCAACCTGAGCCTGAAGCTGGGGAGGGTACCACAGTTGTGGAAAACATCTTGTGTGGTACCTGTACCAAAGACCTCCCGCCCCAAAGACCTGAACAGCTACAGACCAGTGGCCCTGACGTCCCACATGATGAAGACCCTGGAGAGACTGCTCCTTGCTCACCTCCGCCACCTGGTGGGACCAGCGATGGATCCACTCCAGTTCGCCTACCAGCATGGCATTGGGGTGGAGGATGCAGTGATCTTCCTCCTTCACCATTCTCTGTCCCACCTGGAGAAGCCCGGGAATGCGGTGAGGATCATGTTCTTTGACTTCTCCAGTGCTTTCAACACCATCCAACCGATGATCCTGAAGGACAAGCTGCTGTGCGCAGGGGTGGACCAGCACCTGTCATCATGGATCCTGGACTACCTCACTAACCGGCCACAGTTGGTGAGAACCCGGGACTGTGTGTCCAACACGATCATCAGTAGCACGGGGGGCTCCCCAGGGAACGGTTTTGGCCCCCTTCCTGTTCACCCTTTATATTGCGGACTTCTCACACAACACAACACACTGCCATCTACAGAAGTTCTCTGACGACTCTGCGATCGTCGGCCTCATCTCCAACAGAGATGAAGCTGAGTACAGAGGACTTATCCAGGACTTCGTGGACTGGTGCCATAGGAACTGCCTCCAGATCAACGCGAGGAAAACTAAGGAGCTGGTGGTGGACTGCCGCAGGCAAGGACAACCCCTCACAGCACCAGTAAACATACAGGGAACGGACATCGAGATGGTGACATCCTACAAGTACCTGGGTGTTCATCTGAACAATAAACTAGACTGGTCACACAATACCGACGCACTCTACAAGAAGGGACAGCGCAGGCTGTTCCTACTGAGGAGACTCAGGTCTTTTGGTGTACAAGGGGCGCTGCTGAAGACATTTTACGACACAGTGGTGGCATCAGTCATCACTTTTGGAGTAGTCTGCTGGGACAGTGGCATTACAGCAGCCGATAGGAAGAGACTGAACATACTGATCAAGAAAGCTCGCTCTGTCCTGGGGCAGCGCCCTGACCCAGTGGAGGAGATAGGAGAGAGAAGGATAGGGGCTAAACTGTCATCTCTGCTGGAGTCCGAGTCCTACCCTATGCAGGACATACTGAACGCACTGACGAGCTCATTTAGCAGCAGACTACATCATCCTAGGTGCGCAACCGAGAGGTTTCGCAGGTCCTTCCTACCTACGGCAGTCAGACTGTATAACCTAAGCAGGGCTGCTCGCAGAGATAGCAAAAAAACGTGACAACCTAATAGTATTGAATGCAAAAGACGCAATAGACTTACACAATGGTCCCCTCCAGTATATACAACTAGGACAGTATCGGTCGCTACGGAGGGTGACAATATGTATGGGTACATATTCATACTATGTAGGATAACTAAATAGACGGTTATGCTGTTTATTCCATCTTGCTACAATGCACCGCACTTTGTATATATACTTATATATTGATGTGAATGTATGTATATCCACTGCTCTTATTTATATCTTCTGTATCTTCTTAATTATTGCTCTGAGTGTTGCTATCCCTGTGCTGTTGCAATCCTGGAATTTCCCCATTGTGGGACTAATAAAGGCTTATCTTATCTTAAAACAAAAAAATCTAATTATAAGTTGTATATATAGAACGCCGGGAACTTGCATTGAGACATTCAGAGATAAATTAGTCGAGCTGTACAATAATATTACTAGTAAGAAAATGGTAGTAATTTGTGGAGACTTCAATATTGATTTACTAAATTCAAATCAACAAAATGTAATTACAGAGTTCATGAATTCTATATACAGTATGAATCTATATCCCACAATAACGCATCCCGGTAGAATCACAGTTCACACTGCTACACTTATTGACAACCTGTTTGTTAATTTTATTGATAAGAAAATAGAAAGTGAATTATTGATAAATGATATAAGTGACCATTTGCCAACCTTTGCACTTATCCATGGCCACACGGGGGCCAATACAGAAAAAAATTTTAAAATCATCCAGATACAAATCACAAAATGCAATCAGTTCTTTTAAAGAAGACTTGCTGGGGACTTCCGGTTATGGCTGCCACGTAGGACGGACGTGTCTCGCTCTGCTCTGCTCCTGGAGAAAAAAAATCGGCAAATAACTCTCTCATTTGGGACAGAACGTATCCCAGCATTTGGGCGAGGATATGTCGGCGAAGCCTAAGGCTGGAAAACCAGGAAAAGGAAAAAGCGAGCCGCCGAAACAGTCCAAATTAACGGACTTTCAGGTCTGTGACGCAGCAAACAAAACTCCATATATGGCGGAGGAGGCTGGTGGCGGTGCGATGTCTGCGCGGGGAGGCGCAGATGCGCTGATGGCTGCCATGAGTTCAATGAGAGCGGACTTTTCCTCTAGATTTGATGGGATTATGACAGCGTTGGAAGGAATAAGAAAGGAATTGGGTGACTGTGTAGAACGAACGGCGCAGATGGAGCTCCGTCTCGCTAGTGCTGAAGATGACGTCACCCGTCTTCAATTAAAGGTGCGCACTTTGGAAAAAAAAAATAAATCTCTGGAAGATAATATTTTGGATTTGGAATCTCGGTCGAGACAGAATAATTTGAGGCTGGTGGGTCTTCCAGAGGAATCAGAAGGTCGGGACGTATGTTCCTTTCTGGAAAAGTGGATTCCGGAGGTGCTGGGCAGCGAGGAGTTGCAATCAGCAGTGGTTCTGGAAAAAGCACATCGTATTGGCCCACGGAGAGATAAGGGACCGCCGAGGACCTTAATTATGAAGTTTCTTAGCAACAGAGACAGGATGAAGATCTTCAACGCTGCACGTGCTAAAGGAGAGATTAAACACCAGGACCAGCAGGTGCGGTTCTACCCAGATTTGGCCACAGGAATCCAGCAATTGAGGAAGCAGTTTGATCCCGTACGTAAGGAGCTGCGCAACCTTGGGATTCGTCATGGTGTAATCTATCCTGCGAGACTGCTGACCACGTATGAGGGCAGAACCCACATCTTCAAGACCCCAGAGGAGGCGCAGGAGTTCATCAAGAAGATCAAAGAAGAAGAAGAGACTGGTGGGAGCTAAGCATGAACAAAATATAAGGTAGAATAATTAAGCATTTGCACAGGCATCTGACTGACTTGAAGTAAATAGTAAGTTTACAAAATATAGATTGTATTATATATTAAAAAAACAAAACAAAAACAAAACAAACCAAAAAAAAAAAAAAACTATGATGTACAAAGTTGTTAAAAATTTTGGAGTTAAGTTGGAAAACTACAGAGGAGAGTTAATGTTACGTCATTAAAAGCAGTAGAGTTAGGGTGATTGGGAGGATGAAGAAGGAGTGGCTTAGGCTGTTCCCCGTGGGTGTGGAACGGTCGATGGCTATATCGGGAGACAGAATTTTTCTTTTGATTTTGGGGGGTTTGCCACAAGTGTGGGAAGGGGAAATTTGTTTGTGTGTAGTTTGTAGGATGAATGTTCAACCACTCATGTTTTTGCTTCTCTGTATGAGCATGTTTACACTGCAAGGTAATCCCAAACTCTCTATTGATCATGGACCAAAGTGTTAATCTTAATTTAACTTCATGGAATTGCAGAGGTCTACAAAATTTAAAAAAACTTAAACAAGTTATGAATAAAATAAAGGACATGGGTTCAAGAATTGTGTTTTTACAAGAAACTCATCTGATAGAGGAGGATGTTAAAAGAATTAGGAGTAGATGGCAGGGAAGTGTATTCACCTCTTCATTTTCATCCCGAGCCAGGGGAGTTATGACTCTCATACATAAATCAGTTCCTTTTCAAGTGAAAAATGTAATTGGAGACAAATTTGGAAGATATGTAATCATTCAAGGTTCTTTGCTATTAGAAAATATAAATCTTGTGAACTTATATGGTCCCAATATAGATGATCAGAAGTTCTTTGCTAATTTATTTCTCATCTTATCATCACTTACAGGGCAACATATAATAGCAGGGGATTTTAATTGTACATTGAATCCAGGTGTGGATAGATCAACAGGACTGGATTGTACGCACATTGGATGTAGGATGACTATTAATCATTTTATGAAAGAATTGAGATTGTTAGATATATGGAGAGAAATGAAACCACAAGTTAAAGCCTATTCTTGTTATTCCAGTACCTACAAGACATTCTCACGTATTGATTATTTTTTGATTTCCACAGAATTAAGGTCCAAGATTCAAAACTGCTTTTATGATAACATCGTGATCTCTGATCATGCACCCTGTTGTCTAATATATGTAGATAAAAAACTGACAAAGGAATCAGGCAGATGGCAATTTCAGCATAAATGGCTTCAGGATGAGGAATTTGTCAAGTATATAGAAAAACAGATAGACGAGTTCTTTGACATCAATACTACACAAACATCAGCATGTGTAAAGTGGGAGGCTTTCAAAGCTTTTATTAGGGGACATATTATTAGTTATACAGGATCAAATCTAAGAAGACTCGAGAGGAAAGAGCTAAATTGGAACATAAAATAAAAAGTCTTCAGGAAAAAGTGTATGCAGGAAGAGATCCAAGGTTGGAGAATGAATTACTGATTTTGAGAGCTGAATACGACAAAAAATCAGCGAATAGAGCTGCCTCGAGTCTTCTAAGATTGAAACAATCTTTTTATGAACAAGGTGAAAAATCAGGAAAATTATTAGCATGGCAGATTAAACAATTAGAAATTAAAACACCAATTACCAGTATTATAAGTAATGGACAGGTAGTTATAGATCCTTTAGAAATTAATAGAGCCTTTAGAGATTACTATGAAAAATTATATGATACCAAAAATGAACCTGATTTAACAAAACTAAATGGGTTTTGAACGAACTATCTATACCGTGTATTCCAAATGAAAACAGGGAGATAATGGAGTCTAAAATTAGTCAAGAAGAAGTTGGGCTAGCCATTGATAATATGAAATCAGGAAAAAGTGCAGGACCAGATGGTCTTCCAGTTGACCTTTATAAAAAATTTAAGAATAAATTAATAAAACCTTTTTTGGAAATGGTTTTAGAAGCATTTCAAAATAATAATTTACCATCATACATAAATAATGCCTTAATTATACTGCTGCCAAAACCAGGTAAGCCCTCTAATAAATGTGAAAATATGAGACCAATAAGCCTATTAAACGCCGACCTTAAGATAATCTGTAAAATTTTAGCAAGACGAATACAAGAAATTTTACCAAATATTATTAATCGAGATCAGAATGGCTTTATAAAGGGTAGACAAGGCTTCCATAATGTAAGAAGACTATTTAATATTATTTATTTTAATAAAGAAGCACCGGATACAGCTCTCCTATCACTGGACGCCGAAAAGGCCTTTGATAGAGTTGAATGGCCCTTTCTTTTTGAAGTCCTACAAAGGTTTGGACTTGGAAATAATTTCATAAAATGGGTTCAAATAATATACAATAATGCTACAGCAGAAATCCTAACAAATAACAATATTTCAAAACCAATAAAAATCAATAGAGGATGTCGACAAGGCTGTCCACTTTCACCTTTACTGTTTACTATGGCAATAGAACCTTTAGCGATAGCGATACGTTTACATTCACAAATATATGGAATTAAAGTTGGACCAACAGAACATAAAATCTCCCTGTACGCTGATGATATAATTTTGTTTATGTCGAATCTAAAAAAATCAATTCCAACCTTGTTGAATTTAATAAAGAATTTTGGGGAAATATCAGGATATAAAATAAATAAAACTAAATCTTCAATATTAATGCTAAATGAGACCCAGAGAAATTACCCAGCCCTGAGGTAAATCAATTCAATGTTGTAAATCAGTTTAAATATTTAGGAATCCAAATTATGCCTAAGCTAGAATCAGTCGCCAGTGTCAACTATGAAGCCTTAATGTCAGATATCAATGAGTTAACTCAGAGATGGATGTCACTACCAATGTCGATGATCGGGAGAATCAATATACTTAAAAGTAATATTTTACCTAAAATACTTTATTTATTTCAATACATTCCCTTATCACCACCTTTAGATCTATTCTCAAGAATAAAAAAAAAGTTAGTGGAATTTATATGGAACAACAGGAGGGCTAGATTACGTTTGTCTTTATTATATTTACCATTTGATCGTGGAGGTCTGAAATGTCCAAATTTTATGTTGTATTATTGGTCGGCACAACTGAGGTCTATGACATATTATTTTTCATCAAATGATCTCCCTCACTGGACTGAAATGGAATCATACAATTTACCTTTACCTCTTCCCATATTCATATACTCAGATTCGGCAAAAAAATTACAAAAACAAGTTAAAAATCCATTTGTAAAGCATATGATCAAAATATGGTGTGAAGCTAAAAACTATTTAAAAGAACCACAGTTATTGTCACAATTTAGTCCAATATGGGGTAATCAATATTTTAAACCAGGGAGAGCGGACGCTGTATTTAAAGTATGGAATTTAAAAGGGATACAAAAGATTCAGGATTTATATTTGCCATGTGCAGACAACATAATGTCTTTTGAAGAGCTGAGGATCAAATTTAATCTCAATAGAACACATTTTTTTAAATATCTTCAACTTAGAAACTTTATTCGATCAAATCAAAATAAAGCTCTCACTCGACCTATTTATTCATCCTTGGAAAAAATGATGATGAAAGATAGTAAAAGAAAGGGTATTATTTCAGAGTTTTATAACTCATTGACACTATCTTCAAGTGAAAATTCACTGAAAAGATTAAACTACTGGAAAGAAGATCTGCAAATTGAAATTTCAGAGGAACAATGGGAATTGGCTTGTACAGAAGCTCAAACCAAATCAATAAATGCACGCCTTAAATTGATACATTTCAAATGGTTAATGCGGATGTATGTTACACCGGAGGAGTTAAATAGATACAACAAAAATATACCAGATACATGCACAAAATGCATGGAAAGTAAAGGAACCCTATTTCATTGTTTATGGGAATGTAGATTAATAAGAATGTTTTGGGAAGAGGTGAGGGTAACAATTGAAAAAATAATCTCAAAACAAATCATATTGAATCCTAAACTGTTTTTGTTGGGTCTGTACCCAGAAAAGCATAATTTTAATAAAAGTGAAAGAACATTCATAGACCTCAGTTTGCTTAATGCCAAAAAATGTATTGCACTATTATGGAAAAAGACTCATAGACCAGATGTGACTCAGTGGTTAAGACAGATGTTAACAAACCTTCCATTAGAAAGAATAACATATATACTGAAATCAAAGGAAATTGTGTTTGAGAATATATGGAGACCTTTTATTGATTATGTAAAAAATTTAAACATAACTCTTGAAGAAGAAGGTGAATGATGTGTGTGGACCTTGTAAATTCCAAACTGGTGAACATAATATGTATACTTATGTATTGGATTGTCTAGACTAAACAGAGGAGCATTGTTGAAGACTTGATTTTGTTGGTGGTTGTTGGTGTTTTTAGTACATTTTTTTTTTTTTTGTAGTACTTTAGTGTTAGTGTTTGATTGTTTGTATCATGTTTGTTAAAAAAAAAAAAAGGTTCAATAAAGATATTGTGGGAAAAAAAAAAAGAAGACTTGCTGAAGCAAGACTGGACAAAAGTCTATGTATCAGATGTAAAGGAAGCCTATGACACATTTATAAACACTGTAACCACTCTTTATGAAAAAAATTGTCCATTAGTAAAGAAAAAGCTTGAACAGAAATTTGTCGATAAGCCATGGTTAACCAAAGGATTACAAAAGGCGTGTAAAAAGAAAAATTTATTATATAAAGCTTTCTTAAAGAAAAGGACAAAAGAAGCAGAGCAGTGGTATAAAACATACAAAAATAAGTTAACATATATAATAAGATGTAGTAAAAGAGACTATTACAGTAAAGAACTGGAGAAAAACAGAGACAATATTAAAAATACATGGACAATACCAAACAATATTCTTGGAAATAAAAACAGAAATACAAGCTACCCAACCAATTTTTCAAAAAATAATAAAACGACTCAAGATTGTGAATGCAGCTTCGCCTGCAGATGAATTTAATAACTTTTTTGTTAACATTGGTCCTAATTTGGCTTGAGAAATACCCATTACGTCACCTACAGGTGATACAATAAGCAAAAACACTGCTATAAAAGACTCCATTTTCATAAAGAACACAGACGAGAGAGAGGTCACTGAAATTGTTAAATCGTTTAAAAGTAAAACATCTATGGACTGTGATGGTATTGACATGCTCTTAGTCAAAACTATTGTTGAATGCTTAGTGAAACCACTGACGTACACTATCGTTCAAAAGTTTGGGGTCACCCAGACAATTATTTTGTGTTTTCCATGAAAAGTCACACTTATTTACCACCATGAGTTGTAAAATGAATAGAAAATATAGTCAAGACATTGACAAGGTTAGAAATAACGATCTGTATTTGAAATAATAATTTTTTTCCTTCAAACTTTGCTTTCGTCAAAGAATCCTCCATTTGCAGCAATTACAGCATTGCAGACCTAACATGATTGCACAAGGGTTTTCTAATCATCCATTAGCCTTCTGACACAATGAGCAAACACATTGTACCATGAGAACAATGGAGTGATAGTTGCTGGAAATGGGCCTCTATACACCTATGTAGATATTGCACCAAAAACCAGACATTTGCAGCTAGAATAGTCATTTACCACATAAGCAATGTATAGAGTGTATTTCTGATTAGTTTAAAGTTATCTTCATTGAAAAAAAGTGCTTTTCTTTCAAAAACAAGGAAATTTCTAAGTGACCCCAAACTTTTGAACGGTAGTGTATATCTGTAACCCGTCTCTCCAAACAGGTATATTTCCCAATGCAATGGAAATAGCTAAAGTAATTCCGATATACAAGACGGGTGACGGGAATTCTCAAACTATTGACCAATTTCACTATTGCCGCAATTTTCCAAGATACTTGAAAAAATATTCTATGAGAGAAACTTCATACTGAAGAATAATTTATTGTGTGAGCAGCAATGTGGGTTCAGACACAAGAGGACAACTGCATTTGCTCTAATGGAATTTATAGAAAAAATATCAACTGTCACTGAAAATAAAGAGTATTCAGTTAGGGTATTCCTGGATTTTAAAAAAAGCATTTGATACAGTGGATCATAATTTATTATTAAAGAAACTACAAAATTGTGGTATTGGGGGGTAGCACTGTCCTGGTTATGTAGTTACTTAAAGAATAGATATCAGTATGTATGTGTTGGTAACAAAAACTCACAGTTATTGAAGGTTACTTGTGGAGTCCCACAGGGTTCAGTTTTGGGGCCATTGTTATTCAATATATATACACTCACCGGCCACTTTATTAGGTACACCATGCTAGTAACGGGTTGGACCCCCTTTTGCCTTCAGAACTGCCTCAATTCTTCGTGGCATAGATTCAACAAGGTGCTGGAAGCATTCCTCAGAGAGTTTGGTCCATATTGACATGATGGCATCACACAGTTGGCGCAGATTTGTCGGCTGCACATCCATGATGCGAATCTCCCGTTCCACCACATCCCAAAGATGCTCTATTGGATTGAGATCTGGTGACTGTGGAGGCCATTTGAGTACAGTGAACTCATTGTCATGTTCAAGAAACCAGTCTGAGATGATTCCAGCTTTATGACATGGCGCATTATCCTGCTGAAAGTAGCCATCAGAAGTTGGGTACAGTGTGGTCATAAAGGGATGGACATGGTCAGCAACAATACTCAGGTAGGCTGTAGCGTTGCAACGATGCTCAATTGGTACCAAGGGGCCCAAAGAGTGCCAAGAAAATATTCCCCACACCATTACACCACCACCACCAGCCTGAACCATTGATACAAGGCAGGATGGATCCATGCTTTCATGTTGTTGACGCCAAATTCTGACCCTACCATCCGAATGTCGCAGCAGAAATCGAGACTCATCAGACCAGGCAACGTTTTTCCAATCTTCTATTGTCCAATTTCGATGAGCTTGTGCAAATTGTAGCCTCAGTTTCCTGTTCTTAGCTGAAAGGAGTGGCACCCGGCGTGGTCTTCTGCTGCTGTAGCCCATCTGCCTCAAAGTTCGACGTACTGTGCGTTCAGAGATGCTCTTCTGCCTACCTTGGTTGTAACGGGTGGTTATTTGAGTCACTGTTGCCTTTCTATCAGCTCGAACCAGTCTGGCCATTCTCCTCTGACCTCTGGCATCAACAAGGCATTTCCGCCCACAGAACTGCCGCTCACTGGATATTTTTTCTTTTTCGGACCATTCTCTGTAAACCCTACAGATGGTTGTGCGTGAAAATCCCAGTAGATCAGCAGTTTCTGAAATACTCAGACCAGCCCTTCTGGCACCAACAACCATGCCACGTTCAAAGTCACTCAAATCACCTTTCTTCCCCATACTGATGCTCGGTTTGAACTGCAGGAGATTGTCATGACCATGTCTACATGCCTAAATGCACTGAGTTGCCGCCATGTGATTGGCTGATTAGAAATTAAGTGTTAACGAGCAGTTGGACAGGTGTACCTAATAAAGTGGCCGGTGAGTGTATATATAAATGATATATGTAAAGTTTCGGAAAAAATGGATTTAATATTGTTTGCCAATGACTCTAATTTCTTATGCAGTGGAAGCAATTTGGAACAACTTTTGGATACACTCAGAAAGGAATCAGGAAAGCTTTAACCTCTTGCACTCCGGTGTACCACGGACGGTCACGTCTCTGCGTCCTAGTGCGCACTGAAGAAAAAAAAAAGCTGCATTTCCGTTCTTCCACTACAGACACAGCCGCGAACAGAAAGCCAAAGGAGTGCTTTGATTGGTTTAGATGTGATTGACCTTTCATTCGACGAATAAGAGCCTTGAATTGGGTTTCTGAAACCTTGAAGAACCAATGACTGAAAACCTAGCAAGAAGGACCCGCCTACCAACGGCTGCGAATACAGCGAGCCAATTGAAGCACAGAAGTTCGAAAGCGTGCGTCCCTTGCCTAAAATCTGTTTTGTGTAAGCCGCTGGGTGACACACACGTGTTTGCCAGTCTTTTTTTCTTACTACTGTTCTTATTTGTTTTGAAAAATCGTTCGCCAAAACCGCAATAATGGAATTATGGTTTGACCGGGTCGCGTGACCAGAACCACGAGTCCGTAACAAGCGGACCAGCGTCGTGTTCGTCTGACAATGAGGAAGAGAAGTTCGCCAGCGACACTGCTGTCGTGGACAGGTAAGTGTTATAAGCTAAATTATTCTTTATCCCTGAAAATTGTAATGAAAATGACTTTTGACCAATCGGTAAATTACAACTGTGCGTCATCGCAACATGACGGACTCGGACCGCTCCAGTCCGGTCTGGACGGCGCACGGACTGGACACGTCCGGACCGTGAAACACCCCCCCCCCCCCCCGCTACTCTTCTGTAGCCGATTGCAGATATTTTAGTACAACTGTGGGTAGTAGACCGTGGCACATGGCCGCGGTCCGTCATGTGTCGATGGACGATGTCCATCCTCTGTAGCGGGGGGGGGGGGGGGTGGGAGTTATCTTCTACATTACAGATATTTTAGTATAATTTTTATTGCACTGTAGGTTATTTTTTCTTGTAAAAAAAAAAAAGCCACACATTTTTTACGTGGCATGCTTCTTTGTGTGTGGGGGCTTGTTTGTTCATTCATGAATGAATAAACAACCACCACCACCACCCCCCCACACACACAGCCCTTCACCTTTCATTAGAGCCCAAGATGAAGCTTCTATATTGAATCATTCAAAAGTTACAGACGTTTTTCCAAACTGTGCCATTTGGCACAATTTGGCACAGTTCAAAAACGCCTGGGAACAACCTAAGAAAAAAGCTGTGTAATATATTCATTTTTTGTGGTATTGTTACAAAATTTTGACCTCAGCTGGATAACACTTGGTTCTACATTTCTGTTGCATTTTCCAGCCCGGATCTGACAGCTGTGTGTTATTTGCAAGCATTTGTATCCAAAAAAACACCCAGGCGAAATTTATTTTCTTCAAGTTCAGTTTGTTTAGATGACTGTTACTCAGTGGCAGGAGCACTTAGAGAGATTATGACTGTTTTGCCAAAAAATTCAAAGTGTTTTCTTTTAAATGAGACCAACCCCATGAAGATGCTGCAAAGGGTTGAAGAACAGCTTTTGATTTACTTTGGGCACCTTATTTTTTGGCGTTTTTAGGGAAATTGACCAGAGTGCAAGGGGTTAACTGTGGTTTGATTCAAACAAATTATCGCTCAATTTAAGTAAGACAAAATTTATAGTTTCTAACAACCATCACAACAACTTAGTATCTAAACTCAGTGTAAATGGTGTAGAGATTGAAATGGTATCTGAAACTAAATTTCTTGGAGTAATAATTGATAATAAACTGTGTTGGAAGTCACATATTAATTATATTAAAGGTAAAATTTCCAAATCAATTGCAATACTACACAGAGTGAAATATTTGCTGAATCAACCCACACTATATACCTTGTATCATTCATTAAAACAAACATACACTCACCGGCCACTTTATTAGGTACACCTGTCCAACTGCTCGTTAACACTTAATTTCTAATCAGCCAATCACATGGCGGCAACTCAGTGCATTTAGGCATGTAGACATGGTCAAGACAATCTCCTGCAGTTCAAACCGAGCATCAGTATGGGGAAGAAAGGTGATTTGAGTGACTTTGAACGTGGCATGGTTGTTGGTGCCAGAAGGGCTGGTCTGAGTATTTCAGAAACTGCTGATCTACTGGGATTTTCACGCACAACCATCTCTAGGGTTTACAGAGAATGGTCCGAAAAAGAAAAAAATATCCAGTGAGCGGCAGTTCTGTGGGCGGAAATGCCTTGTTGATGCCAGAGGTCAGAGGAGAATGGCCAGACTGGTTCGAGCTGATAGAAAGGCAACAGTGACTCAAATAACCACCCGTTACAACCAAGGTAGGCAGAAGAGCATCTCTGAACGCACAGTACGTCGAACTTTGAGGCAGATGGGCTACAGCAGCAGAAGACCACGCCGGGTGCCACTCCTTTCAGCTAAGAACAGGAAACTGAGGCTACAATTTGCACAAGCTCATCGAAATTGGACAATAGAAGATTGGAAAAACGTTGCCTGGTCTGATGAGTCTCGATTTCTGCTGCGACATTCGGATGGTAGGGTCAGAATTTGGCGTCAACAACATGAAAGCATGGATCCATCCTGCCTTGTATCAATGGTTCAGGCTGGTGGTGGTGGTGTAATGGTGTGGGGAATATTTTCTTGGCACTCTTTGGGCCCCTTGGTACCAATTGAGCATCGTTGCAACGCTACAGCCTACCTGAGTATTGTTGCTGACCATGTCCATCCCTTTATGACCACAATGTACCCAACTTCTGATGGCTACTTTCAGCAGGATAATGCGCCATGTCATAAAGCTGGAATCATCTCAGACTGGTTTCTTGAACATGACAATGAGTTCACTGCACTCAAATGGCCTCCACAGTCACCAGATCTCAATCCAATAGAGCATCTTTGGGATGTGGTGGAACGGGAGATTCGCATCACGGATGTGCAGCCGACAAATCTGCGCCAACTGTGTGATGCCATCATGTCAATATGGACCAAACTCTCTGAGGAATGCTTCCAGCACCTTGTTGAATCTATGCCATGAAGAATTGAGGCAGTTCTGAAGGCAAAAGGGGGTCCAACCCGTTACTAGCATGGTGTACCTAATAAAGTGGCCGGTGAGTGTATATCCAGTCTTTATGCTTCAGAAGAGAGCTATTAGAATAATAAACAAAGCTGCTTACAGGGAACCAACAAACCCAATAAAAGCTCTCAAGTTGAAAGATCTGGTTGACTTTAAAACTGCAGTAATAATGTTTAAAGTGAAGAATCTATCACTGCCTGCAAATATCCAAAAGTTGTTCCAAATAAGGGAGAAACAATATCATTTCAGAGGAACATGTATATTTCAAAAACCTTCAGTGAGAACTACCACCAAACAACACTGTGTTTCAGTGCAAGGAGTCAGATTATGGAACAATTTTGGACCTGAATTAAAATCATGTACAACGCTTGGACAATTTAAACAAAAACTAAAGGAAGAAATACTCCAAAAATATATACAAGATGACATGTAAAATCACATAAGGATTGTCATATCCAGTCTGTGTTGTGTTGTAGCTTAGTTTTTTTGTCACATTTTGTTTTAGCTTTGTTCTGAATTGTCATCGCTCTTGTTTTGTTTTTCTTTTGAATTCTTGGATGGAATATGGGTGGGCAATATAAGCTGCGGCTTCAGCCATCACCCATTTCGGATAACTTATGTTGAACTGTATAATCAGAGCAGTATTGTCTAATTTGACCTTGTTGGATTTTCTTTCCCCCTTTGTTATATTATTCTGTTTCTTTTTTAATCTTTACTTTTAATCTATCTGAAATAAATAAATAAAAATAAAATAATAGCTTGTGGGAAAGCACACATACAGATAATGGAAATGTTGTGGAAGAGATGTTAGATGAAAGATCATTAATTTGTCTCAACAGTGGTGAGGGTACCAGGGTGGATGTGCACAGGGACACATCATCATGTATTGATCTGACCCTGGTCAGTCCCTCCAGGATTTCACGATGTTACAATCACACCAATTCACACGAAATCAGCCAATTAGCACAACTATCCTCATCAACTTCCTCCAATTTCACCTATCAAATTTGTCTCTGGCGCTGAAACGGTCAATCTAACTAATCAAATGCATCACTACACTGCATTCACTTCCGTATTTACAGTGAGTAGTGTGCTTGGATGATTTGTAATTTTCTGCTATTAAATTCAGATAAGACTGAAGTCATTCTAGTTGGTCCAAAAAACCTTAAAAATACCTTTCCAAATCAAACGCTTAGTTTGGATGCAATTACTCTTTCTCTGAATAGTTCTGTGGGGAACCTTTGAGTTATTTTTGATCAAGATCTGTTTTTCAATTCACAAATTAAATTTGTTTCTAAGACTGCCTTCTATCATTTGCGTAATATTGCCAAGCAGAACCTCAAAGTGATGCTGAGAAACTGATCCACGCTTTCGTTAGCTCTGTATTAGATTACTGTAACTCTTTATTATCAGGTTGTCCTAAAATATCTTTAAAAAGTCTTCAGCTGATCCAAAATGCTGCTGCAAGAGTTTTAACAGGTACTAGAAAGTGAGATCATATCTGTCCGATTTTGGCCTCCCTTCATTGGCTTCCCATAGAGTTTAGAATTAAATTTAAAATCCTTCTTCTCACAAAGCTCTTAACAATCAGGCCCCTTTTTATTTACAAGATCTGATACTACCCTATTATCCTAACAGAGCACAACGCTCCCAAAATGCTGGATTACTTGTAATACCTAGAATCTCCAAAAGTACAATGGGAGGCAGAGCCTTCAGTTATCAAGCTCCTTTCCTGTGGAACCAGTTACCAATCTGAATTCGGGAGTCAGACTCAATATCTGTTTTTAAGAATAGGGTAAAAACCTTCCTTTTCGATATAGCCTACGATTACGGAAGGATCCTGTGTCTCTAAACCCTCCCTTAGTTCTGCTGCTAATCGATTTAGACTGCCGGGGGACCTCCAATAATGTACTTGGCTTCACTCCTTTAATGTTTGTTCTCTATATGTCCATTCTTTTCATCTTCTCTATCCCCTCACCCCCAGCCAGTCGTAGCAGATGACTGCCCCTCCCTGAGCCTGGTTCTGCTGGAGGTTTCTACCTGTTAAAAGGGAGTTTTTCCACTCCACCGTCGCCAAGTGCTTGCTCACAGGGGATCGCCTGACTGCTGGGGTCCTTCTGCAATTGTAGGGGTTTCCCCTACATTTGTAAGTGCTATGAGGTGACAATTGTTGTGAAATGGCGCTATATAAATAAAGCTGAATTGAACTGAATTGAGTAGTGAGTTTATAGTTTACAGTGAGGAACGGAACACATCAGCAAACACAGTAATTAAAAAAAAAAAAAAAAACACTCACCCACGACAGTGTTTCATCTGGCTGAAAGACCTTGGTGCGGTGGCAACATACTCCCCACCCCCCAATTTTACACAGTAACGTTGCATATGGAACTTACCATTTGAAGTATTGTACAACCGAGGCTTGAATATTGGGCCAGTTGGGGTCCCACCCAGACATCCTGTGTTTTAGACTTTTTAGTGGTGTTATCCTTCTCTCCTTCCTCTGCCTGAACACTTTCCTCTCCTTGGCTCCTCTCTTCTGTCTCATCTTGCCCTCTCTGAGCTCTGTTTAATTCAGGTTCTCTCTCTGTCTATGGTGGTATACAAACACTTTAGAAAATATCAAGTGTCATGTTTTGTCCTCTAGGATTTTTTTTTTGTCATGGTTTACATAAATGACAAAAATATATGTATTTTTTGTATTTTTATTCTAGTGTTTCTTATAGATAGATAGATACTTTATTTCGAACAAAAAAGTTAAACAAAAACAAAACAAATGACAAATGCAATAAAGTAACAGTATACAGTGTTTGAAAGGGAGAAGGAAGAAGTGAACACTTATTAATTCCATCTCCTCTTTTCCATAAATACACTCATGTGAATTATATACAAATTACCACATTTAAGACCCCAAGTAAACAATTTACTGTATTTTGTACATATCAACATTAACACCCATCCATCCTAGCATACATTGATGTCCATACATCAAAACCAGCCTCAAACAACACAGATACACACAGTGCTGTCCCACCCAACATTCCATAGTGTCCCATAATGTCCCAGAGTGAGCACAGCGAATCGTACATATAAATACTACCCTTCTAACATATATCCTTTCAGCAAATAATGTTTATACCTCTTTTTGAATTGATTTCTGTTTGTACATAGTTTCAGTTCTGGCTCCAGACTGTTCCACAAATCCACCCCACAGACAGATATGCACAGACTTTTCTTGGTTGTTCGTATCTTGGGTTTTGTAAAGTTTAAGTCTCCTCTCAAATTATGATCATTGTCTCTTTTAGGTTGGGAGTTGATTATTAATTACCCTGTACATGACTTGTGCTGCCTTAAATTTAACTAAATTAATGAACTTTAAAACAACGAATTGGTATGGTCTCTATATCCTACATTATTTATTATCCTTATAGCTCTTTTTTGTAATGTGCATATTGACTATAGGTTGGTCTTGTAGGTGTTTCCCCAGACTTCTACACAGTAGTTAAGGTAGAAACAGTGAATTGTACAGTAAGACATAGTAGACAAGACACAAGTAGACAAGACATATCTTGGACATTATAGTCCAAGATGTGTCTTGTCTTCCCCAGTATGCCTATACATTTTGCTAACTTGGCCCGGTTGTGACTGATGTGAGGTTTCCAGCAGATTTTATTGTCTAGCGTCACCCCCAGAAACTTATTTTCTTGTACTGTTTCTATTCTGGTATCATCTATCGTTACCATTATTTCATGATTTATTTTATAATTTCCAAACAACATAATCTTTGGGTTTTTTTTAGATTTAGAGATAATTTATTTTTGTTGAACCACTGCGTTAACTTTTTCATTTCAGTTGTGACCACCTCTAAAACCTGCTGCAAATTCTCACCAGTGCAAAGGATATTTGTGTCATCCACAAACAAAATAAATTTCAGAATTTTTGATACTTGGCATATGTCATTTATATACAAAATAAAGAGTTTGGGTCCCAAAACTGACCCCTGGGGCACGCCACAAGTGATGTCCATGAAGGGTGATTTGTGCTCACCAATTTGTACAAATTGTTGTCTGTTACTTAAATAACTTTCCACCCAACTCAGTCTGACCCCTCTTATCCCATACCTTTCCAGTTTCCTTAGTAGTATTCTGTAGTCAATGGTGTCAAAAGCTTTCTTTAAATCTATAAATACTCCTACAGCAAACTTTTTTTTTATCTACACAACTAGTAATTTCTTCTATAAGTTCAATCAGTGCCAAAGATGTAGATTTATCTGCTCTAAAACCATACTGGCTGTCTGTAATGAGGTTGTGTTTTTCAATGAAATCATCCAGTCTCTTAGTGAAGATTTTTTCAAGTATTTTGGAGAATTGTGAGAGTAAAGAGACTGGCCTGTAATTTGTGAAACAATGACTGTCTCCTGTTTTGTATAGAGGTATTACTTTTGCTATTTTCATTTTGTTTGGAAATTTACCAGTTTGAAATGACAGGTTACAGATAGGGGTGGGTTCAAAAGATCGATATATCGATATGGATCGATCCACGTTTGACTGAGCCGATATCGATCCACAAAATCCGCGGATTGATCTTTTAATATAATATTAATATATTTTAATATAATATTGTTACGTTTGTAAACGTCTGCTGAGTATAATCGGGTCGAAACCGGGTCAGTGAGCCAGGAACAACGGCCGAGAACCATAAACAACCGATGCGCTAACGGAGCTAGCAAGCTAACGGATATGCTAGTTCTTCTTCTGTGGTGTTAAAACGGTTCTCATCCGGCAAGAGTTCCCTGCCGCGCGTGCACACGTCTTTACTTTCGTGTTTACATGAGCGGATTTATTAATGTGCGTGTCTCTTAATTTAGCAACAAAAGTCACCATAAAGACTGTCCTCAACAGCTTCTGAATATTTTTCATAAATAAAACTTCTGTGTTCCCTGCGGCGCGTGCACACGTCTTTCGTGTTTACATGAGCGGAGTTATTAACGTGCGTGTCTCTTAATTTAGCAGCAAAAGTCACCGTAAAGACTGTCCTCAACAGCTTCTTAATATTTTTCATAAAGCGGGGATAAACGGATTTTTACTCCGTGCAACGCTGTGTTGGAACATAAAGTTGACGACTGATAAACGGAAAATGCACGGAGACTGAAACCCGTGAAGCAGAGGGAGACTTGGAGCTGCTGAGACTGTAAGTATAATATCATTTGTTTGTTTTAACATTTATGTCATCTTCTTCTTCTTCGTCGATCACTAGATGGTCACACCAGCTGCCCTGATGAATGCTGCCGTCCTGCGGAGGTCCCCGAGGTCCCCGTGCAGCTTTTGGTTCAGCGATGTGGGGTCAGGCCACGTAGCTCGTCTGAGTGCAGCGTGGTCTGGGCAGTCTTGGAGGAGGTGTTCGCTGGTCATTTGGGCAGTACCACATGGGCATCTGTCCGATTGTCCAACTTTAAGTTTCTGGTGCATGTGAGCATGCATTCTGTTATGTCCAGTTCGGAGTCTGAACAGAACGACTTGGTCAGCCCTGCTCAGACTATAGTAGTTGTCATCCTTGCAGAAGTTTGGGTGTTGCTGCTGCCACTTCTTGTGAGACAGGGCCTTAATAATGGTTTTCTCCTCACTGTAAGAGACCTGCCTGTCTTCCTGGTCTTGCTGCCCACCCTCCTTAGCAAGTCTGTCAGCCGTCTCATTTCCATAGATTCCACAGTGGGCAGGAATCCATTGGAGTGATACATTCAGCTGTGTTGCTAGTTGAGACAGAGTGAGGGCGAGTTCATTCAGTTCTTTGCGTCGGGGGTCCTGAAGTGCATCCAAGACAGAGAGGGCATCAGTGAAGATGACGACCCGCTTGTGTGCCTTGTCTTGATGTTCCCTGACGTGGGCCGCTGCTGTTCTCAGGGCCTCTGCCTCAGCCCTGAAATTGGTGGCGTACTTTCCAGTCGCAATGGGAATATGGGTCTCCTCATCAGCGTACCTGATGAAAACGCCGCCTCCGCCATTCCTGGTTGCTTCCATGGCAGAGCCGTCTGTGTAGACGTGAGTCCACTGCTCTTTAGGGTAGGCAGACTGAATGAACTCCAGGGCCAGCGACTTCCTCTCTTGGTCTGACTGTGTTCCTTTCTTCCCAATGCCCGATATGTCTGTACGTATGGCTGGGAAGTTCTGTCGGTTCCAGGAGGGAACAGATGCTATGGGTGGTATTGGTGTGGGTATGTGGTCCATCAGTTCTGGGTCTCTCCTTTCAAGTGTCCTGCTCTGGTGGATGAAGCTCGATCTCTTAAGTCTCCCTTTTGTTGGCTTGTTCAGTCTGTCCTTCATGGGATGGTTTTCCAGTCTTTTGAATTTTGCGGCCTGGGTCAGTACCTTGACGTTTCTTCTGTCTTCCAGTGGTGCAAGGCCTGTTGTTGTCTCCAGCGCTTTGATAGGTGTACTGCGCATGGCTCCTGTCATCATTCGCATGGCTTGGTTTTGGAGTCTGTCCAGCTTCTCAGTGTTGCTTTTGGCAGCTGTTGAGGTTGCTGCCATGCCATACTCCAGAACAGGCCGAATCCTCCCCACATAGAGCTTCTTCAGGACACCCTGGTCTGCACCCCAGTCTGTTCCTGACAGTTTCTTCATTCGGGCCATCCTGATCTTTGCTCTTGCCTGGTTCTTGTGCAGCTGGTTCTTCCAAGTCAGTCTGCGATCCATGGTGATCCCAAGGTATGTGGGTGCATATTCAGCCTGAAGCTCATGGGAGTTGATCTGCAGTTTCACCTTCTGGGGTTGGGTGGACAGGGTGAAGACGGTGTATGTAGTCTTCCTCTCATTTAAGCTTACAAGCCATGACTTGGTCCATGCCTCGATCAGCCGGAGAACTTGCTGCACTCTGTAGTTTGCAGTCACGATGCTTTCCTCACTGCACCAGAGGGCTAGGTCATCGGCATAGATGGCACCTTGTACGTTCCTTGGCAAACTCTGGATGATGTCCTTAATGAATACAAGGAAGAGTGTTGGGGAGAGCACTCCTCCTTGTGGGACTCCTTCCCTCAACACCTTCTTCTTGCTGGAGTACTGTCTGACCTGGACTCTGGCTCTTCTGTTGTGCAGGTATTGGGCAATCCACTTGTACATGCGCCCAGCGATACCGCACTGGCACAGTTTCAGCTTGAGGCCATCTTTCCATACCCTGTCAAACGCCTTTTCTAGATCAATCCATACAGCGAGGGTGTGCTTTTTTTCTTGGAAGGCATCTTCTATGGCTTGAGAGATGTATGTTATTTGGTCCTCTGTAGACCGGTTCTGCCTGAAGGCTGCTTGCTCTGGGCCGATGTGTTGTTTTCCTTCCAAGTGCCACATGAGTCTGGTGTTGATGAGACGCTCTAGCAGCTTTCCTATGCAGCTTGTAAGGCTTATGGGGCGATAGCTTTCAGCCTTCAACTTATCTTTGCCTTTTTTGTGCACTGGAATCATCGTGGCTTCTCTCCAGAACTGAGGCACAGTCCCTGATCTCCAACTGTCATTGAAAAGCTGCAGAAGTTTCTTCTTGGTTTTGGGGCCAAGGTTCAGCAACATTTCATTTGTGATCTTGTCAGACCCAGGGGCTTTTTTCAGCTTCAGTGTTGTCATTGCATCCTCCAGCTCCTTGAGAATGAATGGCGATTTCATCACTGGTTCAATCTGTGCGTTCTGATGAATTCGCTGGGCTCCTCTGACAACCTTTCTTCTTCCTGGTGGAATCTGAAGATGGCTCGTCTTCACATACTGGTTGATGAAATGGTCTGCTGCTTTCTTGCCAGTCAGCAGTTCTTGATCTGCCTGTACTGTGATCGGCGAGCTTTTGCTGTTCTCGTCGTTGAGGGCTTGAGCCAGTTTCCAAAGCTTGTTGCCGTCCTTGTCCAAGTTGAGCTGCTCTGTCTTTTCTTGCCATCTCTTTCGAGCTTCCTGTATAAATGTCTGCCTGTGTTTTGCAGTGGCCGCCTTCAGGGCAATGTTGTTTTCTACTGTAGGATCTGCTTCTACTTTTTTCCTTGCCTCTGCCACACTGTCTTCAAGCTGCTGGAGCTCTTCTGTCCAGTAAGGCCTATAGTTCTTTCTGGCTCCCCGAGGTATAGATTCATTTGCAGCCTTCAGAATAGCATGGTTAAGCATGGTTGTGTCATCAATTAATAATTTATCCGGCATGATGGTGGTTTCTTTTACAAACTATGGACACAGAGAGAACTGTTGGTTAAGCGCTGTGAATAAATGCAGAATTAAGGTATATTTTATGAGATTATGGACTTCTGCCACTTAAGTAAGAGATGTGAAGAGAATAAATCACAATAAAATTAATAAAGGCTGCAGTACAACAAGCTATTTTTACTCAGTAGAACTAAATTGAAATGAATTGAAACCCTTTTCCAACATTGAAAGTTAATTTGTAGTTAAAATATAAACAACAAAAAATAAAAAAAAACTAAATTATTAAACCCTACTGTGGTGTGGCGATCTAAAAATATGAATGTTAATTTTACTGTGAAATCTATTCTTTTTATCTGCCTTCAGATGTGTGAAGACTGGAAGCTTCATCCTCACTGAGACCTTCTGAAGGTCAGAGGTTGTCAGTGGAGGAGCATCCCTGCTTCATGTGGATTTCAGCACAGAAGAAGACCTCAACTTTTTCAGGGTCTCAGTTTTCAAATTCAAGATTCAAGGAGGTGCTGCCATCATCTTCTCCACACTAACATGCATTCAATGCAATTTAGTTGTTGTAATGACAAATTCTTTTATTTCTTTTTTTAAGTTCTCAGCAAGAACACCATGTTGGTCTTTTTTTTTTTTTTTTTTTTTTTACACAATTTTACTGAGCATTTAATTCTAAATAAATCACTGTTTAACAGGAAATTTTTGGCAATCCTGTGCTTTTCTTGTGGTGTTACATAGAATAGCATCACTGTAAACTATGGAAAAAGCAGCTGCTTTAAATTTGTACTTCCTCACACAACTGAGTGCAAAAAAACTCTACAAGTGCCATAACTTTTTGGAAAAGCTCCCACAAATCCAGGTTTTTTGGGCCACAACAATCACAAAAACAGCTGACAAAATCCTGGAGGGACTGAAATACAGTGAGATTATGTCTGCATGGTTCATGCATTGAATTTGTTTACTTACTCTGGGTGGTGAACTTGACACGACACACCCTTTGCACTAAAGAAAGCACCTGTGAGCACTTTATGAAATGATAAGTTAAATAATAAAAAGTGCATTATTGTAACTGATTTTGGGTCAGTTCTATATGTGATAATTTATGTATTAACAAAGTTAGAAGATTCTTGGTACAATTTGCAGCATTAGGTCTTGAAGATTTTTGTTTCATGGGAAGTAAAATGGCTATTAAGATGGTAATTCCCCAGATCGAATTGGGATCGAATCGAATCGATTCAGAATCTCAAGAATCGGAATCGAACTGATTCTGGAAATTAGGGATCGTTCCCCGCCCTAGTTACAGATGTGGGTGAGTGGCTTAACAATTCCTTCAATTACTTTTTTCACTATTGTCATGTCAATTTCATTCCAGTCCGTTGATTTTTTTGTTCTTAAATTTACTCACAGTCTCGATAATTTCCTTTTCAATAACTGCACCCAAAAAGATTGTGTTTGGATTTCTATCCTCTATTTCATTTACAGAACCACATTTTTCCATTGAGAGAGTAGGGAAGGGAAAGAAACATTCATAATAGTCATGCACTATGCATACTTAAATTATATGATCAGGTGGGTGTAGTAACCAGAAATTCTACTCATGTAAAAGCAGTGCTTTGAAATTAATAATTAAAAGTAGACAACCAAAAATTTCAAGTTGAGTTAAGGGTATGAAGAGCACCCACTTAAAAACTTGAGTAATGACTTCAGTCTAGAAGGTTTGAGGTTTTTCTCAAAAATTTATAACAATTTTCTGATAGCTTTCTACTTTTCTCTGTAAATCTACCTAAAGTTGAAACCATTTTCCTCAACTTTGTAATTTCCTCTTGTAAAATTGACTTTTCTTGTACATTTGAAACTTTATTAAAAATTTGTGGATTATTTTATGACTAATTTTTGTCTGTTTTTTTTTTTTATAAAGTTACTGTTTTTTTTTAAATAAATTTGAAACAGACTGTGGTATTTTTTTTTTTTTAACTTTGTCCTTACAATAATTTACATTTTTGACCATAATTTGTCAGAATTGTTCTGTCAGAAAAGAACAATAATTTAACTCTGATTACAAAGAAAAAGGGGCAGTGCGGTGGTGCAGTGGTTAGCACTGTGGCAGCACAGCAACTCACCCTTGGCTGAATGATCCTGGGTTCGATCCCAGCCCCCGACCAACAGTGATCTGTGTGGAGTTTGCATGTTCTCCCCGTGTCTGCGTGGGTTTACTACGGGATTTCTCCGGTTTCCTCCCACATGCCAAAAACATGCAAGTTAGGTTAATTGGCATCATCTGGGGATTCTAAATTGTCCTTAGGTGTGACTGTGAGAGTGAATGGTTGTCTGTCTCTCTGTGTTGGCCCTGCGATGGACTGGCGATCTGTCCAGGGTGGACCCTGCCTCTCACTCAAAGATACTGGGATAGGCTCCAGCCCCCCGCGACCCGAAAAGGATTAAGCAGAAGAAGATGGATGGATGGATTACAAAGAATAAATATTAATAAAATTGTATCTACTCAAATAAATTAAATGACCAAGGATGCTGTTTTTTCTGTTATAATATTTCTTTATATTTATAGTTTTTTTTTTTTTTTTTAGAAATCTCCTCACTACCCAGACAGCAGGAAAAACCTCCCTTATTTTGAAATCAGATGTTGATATGCTTAGTTTGTCTGAAGGCTGCTGACGGATTAAAGTCATTGGCTTTGTGAATTTCGGTCATCTTAACCTGCCAGGTACATAATGGGGAACTGTAGCAGACTCTAAAGACATAATTCACCACAATGTGTTTATGTGCAGACTGATCTGTTTAGGCAGTTATAGTTGTGCGCTCAGGCCTTCTCATCAGGCACCTCCCTAGGCAGCTGCTGAAGGACCTCAGTTTAGAGTGGAAAGAGAGCTAGTGTTTTTAGCTGTTGCTTTTAGTCACTGCCGCTGGAGAATAAAAAAGGCACACCTGCTTGTGCGAGAAGAGAGAAATTGCCAGTCTCTTCATTCCTGCAATTCCTACAGAACATAACTTAATATTGTAGTGGCTGGTGAAATATATCCTCAGCAATTCATCAGTCCCCCTGCCTTTCCCTTCATATGAAGCCGGCTGCATATGAATTCTAACCACATCTTAGCTAAGTGACTCTTCCATTATTGCTCCCGTTTCCAGCGGGTTAAAACCATGATCAACTCCTCCAGTGCTTACAAACCTCTTGTGATTTTTTCCGCGTTTAAAGTACTTTAACAATTTCATGTTTCTGTCAGACAGTTGTGCTTAGCAAGACGTTGACTGACTGGAAAACTTGCATGGGCGGGGCGCTTCTAAACTCTGCGTGGATGACGGCCACACACGTTGTTCCTGTGCAGGCTTGCGGAAAGTCATTGCTTCATATATTTTTCTTAATAAATTCATATCTCCTTGGCGCGGCGGTAAAATTTCTGGTGAGGCGGACCGCCACCGAGAAATATTACCAGAGGAAACCCTGCATGAGGTTTTCAACACCATCCCTTCCTCCATCTCCCCCAGTCTGTCCGCAGCTGTTGTAACTGTGTGATGTTGTCCAAGCAGTTACAACAGCTGTTCCTTAGGCTGCATTCACACTAGGATAGTCTGAGGGTCTCGGTTCAACTTGGCGGGGGATGGCAAGAATTTTCACACCTTCATTTGGTTTCATTTGCATTGACACAGCACTTCACTCAAGCGGACCAAACTGCTTGGACAACGTCACGCAGTTACAACAGCTGTTTGTTTGTGGCGCTGTAGCTGAAACCACCACTGACTAGGGCTGGGAACGATCCCTAATTTCCAGAATTGATTCGATTCCGATTCTTGAGATTCTGAATCAATTCGATTCGATTCCGATTCAATCCTGATTCGATCTGGGGAATTACCATTTTAATAGCCATTTTACTTCCCATGAAACAAAAATCTTCAAGACCTAATGCTGCAAATTGTACCAAGAATCTTCTAACTTTGTTAATACATAAATTATCACATATAGAACTGACCCAAAATCAGCTACAATAATGCACTTTTTATTATTTAACTTATCATTTCAAAAAGTGCTCACAGGTGCTTTCTTTAGTGCAAAGGGTGTGTCGTGTCAAGTTCACCACCCAGAGCTAGTAAACAAATTCAATGCATGAACCATGCATTCATAATCTCATTGTATTTCAGTCCCTCCAGGATTTTGTCAGCTGTTTTTGTGATTGTTGTGGCCCAAAAAGCCTGGATTTGTGGGAGCTTTTTTTGCACTCAAAGTTGTGTGAGGAAGTACAAATTTTAAAGCAGCTGCTTTTTCCATAGTTTACAGTGATGCTATTCTATGTAACACCACAAGAAAAGCACAGGATTGCCAAAAATTTCTTGTTAAACAGTGATTTATTTAGAATTAAATGCTCAGTAAAATTGTAAAAAAAAAAAAGACCAATATTGTGTTCTTGCTGAGAACTTTAAAAAAAGAAATAAAAGAATTTGTCATTACAACAACTAAATTGCATTGAATGCATGTTAGTGTGGAGAAGATGATGGCAGCACCTCCTTGAATCTTGAATTTGAAAACTGAGACCCTGAAAAAGTTGAGGTCTTCTTCTGTGCTGAAATCCACATGAAGCAGGGATGGTTCCTCCACTGACGACCTCTGACCTTCAGAAAGTCTCAGTGAGGATGAAGCTTCCAGTCTTCACACATCTGAAGGCAGATAAAAAGAATAGATTTCACAGTAAAATTAACATTCATATTTTTAGATCGCCACACCACAGTAGGGTTTAATAATTTAGGGGGGGGGGGGTTTATATTTTAACTACAAATTAACTTTCAATGTTGGAAAAGGGTTTCAGTTCATTTCCTGAGAAGGTTTGTTCATTTCACTTTAGTTCTACTGAGTAAAAATAGCTTGTTGTACTGCAGCCTTTATTAATTTTATTGTGATTTATTCTCTTCACATCTCTTACTTAAGTGGTAGAAGTCCATAATCTCATAAAATATACCTTAATTCTGCATTTATTCACAGCGCTTAACCAACAGTTCTCTCTGTGTCCATAGTTTGTAAAAGAAACCACCATCATGCCGGATAAATTATTAACTGACGACACAAACGTTAAAACAAACAAATATTATACTTACAGTCTCAGCAGCTCCAAGTCTCTGCTTCACAGGTTTCAGTCTCCGCGCATTTTCCGTTTATCAATCGTCAACTTGATGTTGCAACACAGCGCTGCACGGAGTAAAAGTCCGTTTATCCCCGCTTTATGAAAAATATTAAGAAGCTGTTGAGGACAGTCTTTACGGTGACTTTTGCTGCTAAATTAAGAGACGCACGTTATTATCTCCGCTCGTGTAAACACGAAAGACGTGTGCACGCGCCGCAGGGAACACAAAAGTTTTATTTATGAAAAATATTCAGAAGCTGTTGAGGACAGTCTTTACGGTGACTTTTGTTGCTAAATTAAGAGACGCACATTATTATCTCCGCTCGTGTAAACACGAAAGAGCACGCGCGGCAGGAAACTCTTGCCGGATGAGAACCGTTTTAACACCACAGAAGAAGAACTAGCATATCGGTTAGCTTGCTAGCTCCGTTAGCGCGTCGGTTGTTTATGGTTCTCGGCCGTTGTTCCTGGCTCACTGACCCGGTTTCGACCCGATTATACTCAGCAGACGTTCACAAACATAAAAATATTATATTAAAACATATTAATGTTAAAAGATCGATCCGCGGATTTTGTGGATCAATATCGGCTCAGTCAAACGTGTATCGATCCATATCGATATATTGATCTTTTGAACCCACCCCTACCACTGACCAGGAAGAAAAAATCTTGGCGAACAAGAGAAATCCGGACCATCGATTGGCCAGGACCGGTGTTATGCCGAGAACTGCTCACTTGCCAAGAACTGCATCCCATGCACCAAAACTATAAAAATATAACACTACAGCCAGGCTTGTAATCATTTGTGCATTTTTAGAAGTACCTATTATACATCTATAGAAGTAAAAGTTGTTATTACCTCTTGTAAATTATATTTAAATTATGTTTATTCGACGATGGGATGCAATTCTCGGCAAGCGAGCAATTCTCAGCATAACACCGTTCCCTTCATCCATCCATCCATCCATCTTCTTCCGCTTAATCCTTTTCGGGTCGTGGGGGGGCTGGAGCCTATCCCAGCATCTTTGGGCGAGAGGCAGGGTACACCCTGGACAGATCGCCAGTCCATCGCAGGGCCAACACAGAGAGACAGACAACCATTCACTCTCACAGTCATACCTAAGGACAATTTAGAATCCCCAGTTTGAAGCCAATTAACCTAACCTGCATGTTTTTGGCATGTGGGAGGAAACCAGAGAAATCCCGGAGTAAACCCACACAGACACGGGGAGAACATGCAAACTCCACACTGATCACTGTTGGTCAGGGGCTGGGATTGAACCCAGGATCCTCCAGCCAAGGGTGAGTTGCTGTGCTGCCGCAGCGCTAACCACTCCCCCACTGCGCCGCCCCTTCCCTTCAGTGAGGTGTTTATGTGCCACAAACTAATAAAATAAAAAGCTCTGCTGTCTGTATAAACCCCCGTGCCGCCATCATGTTACTAAACGTTTTAAAAACATCGGTGTTCTTGTGTGTAGCCACAAGCAGCTGAGAAATCTGGTCCTCAGACCAAATATCTATCAGAGCTGCGTCTCCTCTTTACTCACTCCTCACTACTCCAAGTCCAAAAGACGTTTTTTTTTTTTTTTTTACTTTTCTCCTCGGTTTTCTCCAGTAAAAGTATTTCTTAGATCTACGCAGTTGTCTGTTATTTTCTATCCAAAATGGAGGCTGAAGGACCAGGAGCTCTTCAGCTGAATCGGGGTGCTGGATTTATTTATTTACCCACGGATTCCTGCCACGGAAACACACCTAGAGTTTTCAACAGGGACAACTCTCTCAGGTGAGTGACAACTTCACCTGTCTGCAGCTTACCTAGATGGTGAACTAATGCCTTTTCATGTATTTACATTGAGTTATAATGTAATTGTGCTGCGTGAAAAATTTGCTCGTTCGCGTTTGATGTGAAGGCACCTTTCCAGTAAACGCCACTTTTTCTTCTCACTGTGTGCTGTTGTCGTTACACAAACGCCGAGGGGCACGTCTGCCCTTTGGTCCGCTGGATACTCTGTTTGCATTCACACGGCAAGCGAAGCGCACCAGACTGCATTTGCAAGCAAACCGAGACCCCTCCCATTATCAGGGGGACCAGGCGTCGCTTGTTTGGTGCTGCACCGGAGTTCCAGGTGCATTCACATGGCGCCAAACGAACCAAACTATCCACGGAATACACACTTTGGTCCTTTAGTCCGGACCAAACAGTAGATGTGTGAATGCACCCTTAGTCATAGAATTTAGGGTTCGGGCTTAAATGACACTGTTACACACTCTTGTACAGCAGGTGGCGGTATGCCCCTTTCAGTTGTTTGCTATCCACCAGTAATCCAGAGAAGAAGAAGGCAGTGTTCCCACATTTTTGATGCCTAATTTATTGTTTTGTTTTTTTTAACAAGGGAAAGTGTCCCGTTTCAGTGACAACCACACGGTCTAAACTAGTACCGGAAGTTGCGCCCACAATTCACGCAAGGCATCATGGGAGCTGGGAATAAACTGGCTAGGTTAAAAGAAAAAAAAAAGTAGTTATTAGAAATGAAAAATAACAGTGAAAAATTGAAACAACTCATTAAAGAATTGCCAAATGGGGGGGCACCTTTACAAGACAATTCTAAAAATCTGAGGAAAAAATATTTCAGAGATAAAAATCTATCTTACCGGTGTTATCAAGTCAGTTTATTCTCCTAATGCAGCTGTTTAACCCTCGTTTTAATGCTAGAATACGTTCGGTAGCTTCATACGGATTTTTAAAGAGTAAAACCGTTCAAAACATCTCTTTTTACATGTCACGCTTTAGCTCAACTTTTGACCGTTAAATGCTAAAGCTAACAGCCGTCATGCTCGCGGGTTACCGGGGTGTCCACCGTTGAAACCGCACACATTTTGGGTAAAGCACCCGCTCAGAAAGTCGTTGTACCGGATACTCACCAGAACCACCAGGCAGTCGGGACTGACGGACGGTAAACCGAAGTCTCCTTCCCAGCAAAACAACTCGTCGGGCGCCGCCATCTTCAAACCGGAAAGTGACCTCTCGCACCGGAAAAGAAGCTCAACCCTGTTTCCGTTCCGACGGACAATCAAAATAATTATCACAAAATAAAGCACTTTTGATCATCATCAAACCTTTATTAAACCATTTTTAACCCTTATTCGTTCTTTCGGTCATTACCCAAAGCTCGTGACCATAGGTGAGAGTAGGAACGTAGATTGACTGGTAAATCGACAGCTTTGCCTTAGAACTAAGCTCCCTCTTCACCACAACAGACCGGTACAACGTCCGCATCACTGCAGATGCTGCTCCAATCCGCCTGTCGATCTCTCGCTCCATTTTCCCCTCACTCGTGAACAAGACCCCAAGATGCTTAAACTCCTCCACTTGGGGCAGGAGCCTGTCCCCAACCCGGAGAGGACAATCCACCTTTTTCCGGCTGAGGACCATGGACTCGGACTTGGAGGTGCTGATTCTCATCCCAGCTGCTTCACACTCATCGGCAAACCGTCCCAGCAAGAGCTGTAGGTCATTGCTGGATGAAGCCAACAGGACAACATCATCTGCAAACAACAGAGATGAGATCCTGTGGTCACCAAGCATGACACCCTCCATTCCCTGGCTGCACCTAGAAATCCTGTCCATAAAAATTATGAACAGGATCGGTGACAAAGGGCAGCCCTGGCGGAGTCCAACTCTCACTGGGAATGACTCCAACCGAGTGTTGGCAATACGAACCAAACTCTCACAACGGTCGTACAGAGACCGAATAGCTCGTAACAACAAGCCCGATACCCCATACTCCTGAAGCACCCCCCACAAAAATCCACGAGGGACGCGGTCAAATGCCTTCTCCAAGTCCACAAAACACATGTAAACTGGTTGGGCAAACTCCCATGAACCCTCAAGAATTCTCGAGAGGGTAAAGAGCTGGTCCGATGTGCCACGGCCAGGACGAAAACCACATTGCTCCTCCTGAATCTGAGGTTCGACCAACGGCTGGACTCTCCTCTCCAGTACCTTGGCATAGACCTTCCCAGGGAGGCTGAGGAGTGTGATCCCTCTAAAGTTGGAGCACACCCTCCGGTCCCCTTTTTTGAAGAGAGGAACCACCACCCCGGTTTGCCATGCCAAAGGCACTGCCCCCGACCTCCACGCAATGTTGCAGAGGCGTGTCAACCATGACAACCCAACAACATCCAGGGCCTTGAGGTACTCAGGGCGAATCTCGTCCACCCCCGGGGCCCGGCCACCAAGGAGATTTTTAACAACCTTGGCGACCTCAGCCCCTGTGATAGGCGAGTCATCCCCCTTGTCCCCAAACCCTGCTTCCTCTGTGGAAGGCGTATCAGTGGGATTGAGGAGATCCTCAAAGTATTCCTTCCACCGCCCGACGATATCCCCAGTCGAAGTCAACAGTGTCCCATCCACACCATACACAGTGTGGACGGGGAGCTGTTTTCCCCTCCTGAGGTAATGACCGAAAGAACGAGATCGCGGATACAAGCGGCTGAAATGAGCTTTCTCCGTAGGATTGCTGGACTCACCCTCAGAGATAGGGTGAGGAGCTCAGTCATCCGGGAGAGGCTCAGAGTAGAATCGCTGCTCCTCCACATTGAAAGGAGTCAGTTGAGGTGGTATGGGCATCTGATTAGGATGCCTCCTGGACGCCTCCCACTTGAGGTGTTTCAAGCACGTCCCACTGGGAGGAGACCCCGGGGCAGACCCAGGACTCAGTGGAGAGACTATGTCTCCCAGCTGGTCTGGGAACGCCTTGGTATCCCCTCTGAAGAGCTGGAGCAGGTGGCTGGGGAGAGGGAAGTCTGGGCTTCTCTGCTTGAACTGCTGCCTCCGCGACCCAGACCTCCGGAAAAGCGGAAGAAGATGGATGGATGGATGGATTTAACCCTTATTCCTGGGAGTACAGCTCTTGACCAGATACAGTAATGATATAGAGTGAAGTACGTGGAGGTAATGCACCCGAAGGCTGGTTGCCAACCGCCAATCAAATCTAGAAGAAGAAGAAGAAGAAGAAGAAGAAGAAGAAGCTCATTCCTTGGGGTGCCGCTGTCGGAACGATTATGGGGGCAACTTCCGGTTTCAGCTGTAGTCTTGTTAAATTAGTCAGCAAGAGTGGAATAGCAGGGGCATTTAAAATAGCGTTTTTAAAAGTTTTTTTTTCCAAATTCATTTTAATGTATAGTCCACATACGTGTTTTGCACTCAAGCGGCAGCTAATTTCAGCACTTGTAGTTTTTGTATTTTTTGAATGTTTTGGTGTAGTTCTGGTACTTGTTGCTGGTGTTCGTGGTTGTGCCATAGACTGTATCAATGGAGGCTTCTCACCGGAAATGTGTAAATCATGCACTGAAAACTAAAGAGGACTGTTGAGGCACTTTTCCACTTGGAACCCAAAGGCCTCGTTTGGCCTGGAACCGAACAGTACCGTTCGGCACCCATGGTTTTCCACAGCACAAGGCTCACTGTAGCATGGGTGGGAGAAGGAGGGAGTTGGAGGCGGGATTTGGAGGGAGTTGGAGGCGGCGCTATGCTCCCCATGAGGCGGCGCCATATTCCTGTTCAGTAAAATCAACATCAAAACATGTAGCAATACATCTCTAAGGGCTGCACGGTGGCGCAGTGGTTTAGCACTGTGGCAGCACAGTTTTACCCTTGGCCAGGGGATCGCGGGGATCATGAGATCGTGGGTTCGATCCCAGCCCCCGACCAACAGTGAGCTGTGTGGAGTTTGCATGTTCTCCCCGTGTTGCGCGGGTTTACTCCGGGATTTCTCCGGTTTCCTCCCGCATACCAAAAACATGTAGGTTTAGGGCGCTCGCGCACGCAGCGACCAGCAGCTGGTGGCTTGTCTCCAGACTGCAAACCAAGTCTACCTACGGGTACAAATAAGTAACAAAAAAAAAAAAAATCAAAGCATGTAGCAATACATCTCCGAAAAAAAAGCAAAAGTTAAATATTTTTGGACACTCATGTCAAAAAGTGAGACCCATATATTATACAGAATCATTAATCAGACAGTGAAGTATTGTTAGATTTTAATCATTTATTGGCTCACAGTGCATGAATATCAAAAATTACTTTTCTGACTTCCGGTTATGGCTGCCACGTAGGACGGACGTGTCTCGCTCTGCTCTGCTCCTGGAGAAAAAAATCGGCAAATAACTCTCTCATTTGGGACAGAACGTATCCCAGCATTTGGGCGAGGATATGTCGGCGAAGCCTAAGGCTGGAAAACCAGGAAAAGGAAAAAGCGAGCCGCCGAAACAGTCCAAATTAACGGACTTTCAGGTCTGTGACGCAGCAAACACAACTCCATATATGGCGGAGGAGGCTGGCGGCGGTGCGATTTCTGCGGGGAATGGCGCAGATGCGCTGATGGCTGCCATGAGTTCAATGAGAGCGGACTTTTCCTCTAGATTTGATGGGATTATGACAGCGTTGGAAGGAATAAGAAAGGAATTGGGTGACTGTGTAGAACGAACGGCGCAGATGGAGCTCCGTCTCGCTAGTGCTGAAGATGACGTCACCCGTCTTCAATTAAAGGTGCGCACTTTGGAAAAAAAAAATAAATCTCTGGAAGATAATATTTTGGATTTGGAATCTCGGTCGAGACAGAATAATTTGAGGCTGGTGGGTCTTCCAGAGGAATCAGAAGGTCGGGACGTATGTTCCTTTCTGGAAAAGTGGATTCCGGAGGTGCTGGGCAGCGAGGAGTTGCAATCAGCAGTGGTTCTGGAAAAAGCACATCGTATTGGCCCACGGAGAGATAAGGGACCGCCGAGGACCTTAATTATGAAGTTTCTTAGCAACAGAGACAGGATGAAGATCTTCAACGCTGCACGTGCTAAAGGAGAGATTAAACACCAGGACCAGCAGGTGCGGTTCTACCCAGATTTGGCCACAGGAATCCAGCAATTGAGGAAGCAGTTTGATCCCGTACGTAAGGAGCTGCGCAACCTTGGGATTCGTCATGGTGTAATCTATCCTGCGAGACTGCTGACCACGTATGAGGGCAGAACCCACATCTTCAAGACCCCAGAGGAGGCGCAGGAGTTCATCAAGAAGATCAAAGAAGAAGAAGAGACTGGTGGGAGCTAAGCATGAACAAAATATAAGGTAGAATAATTAAGCATTTGCACAGGCATCTGACTGACTTGAAGTAAATAGTAAGTTTACAAAATATAGATTGTATTATATATTAAAAAAACAAAACAAAAACAAAACAAACCAAAAAAAAAAAAAAAAAAACTATGATGTACAAAGTTGTTAAAAATTTTTGGAGTTAAGTTGGAAAACTACAGAGGAGAGTTAATGTTACGTCATTAAAAGCAGTAGAGTTAGGGTGATTGGGAGGATGAAGAAGGAGTGGCTTAGGCTGTTCCCCGTGGGTGTGGAACGGTCGATGGCTATATCGGGAGACAGAATTTTTCTTTTGATTTTGGGGGGTTTGCCACAAGTGTGGGAAGGGGAAATTTGTTTGTGTGTAGTTTGTAGGATGAATGTTCAACCACTCATGTTTTTGCTTCTCTGTATGAGCATGTTTACACTGCAAGGTAATCCCAAACTCTCTATTGATCATGGACCAAAGTGTTAATCTTAATTTAACTTCATGGAATTGCAGAGGTCTACAAAATTTAAAAAAACTTAAACAAGTTATGAATAAAATAAAGGACATGGGTTCAAGAATTGTGTTTTTACAAGAAACTCATCTGATAGAGGAGGATGTTAAAAGAATTAGGAGTAGATGGCAGGGAAGTGTATTCACCTCTTCATTTTCATCCCGAGCCAGGGGAGTTATGACTCTCATACATAAATCAGTTCCTTTTCAAGTGAAAAATGTAATTGGAGACAAATTTGGAAGATATGTAATCATTCAAGGTTCTTTGCTATTAGAAAATATAAATCTTGTGAACTTATATGGTCCCAATATAGATGATCAGAAGTTCTTTGCTAATTTATTTCTCATCTTATCATCACTTACAGGGCAACATATAATAGCAGGGGATTTTAATTGTACATTGAATCCAGGTGTGGATAGATCAACAGGACTGGATTGTACGCACATTGGATGTAGGATGACTATTAATCATTTTATGAAAGAATTGAGATTGTTAGATATATGGAGAGAAATGAAACCACAAGTTAAAGCCTATTCTTGTTATTCCAGTACCTACAAGACATTCTCACGTATTGATTATTTTTTGATTTCCACAGAATTAAGGTCCAAGATTCAAAACTGCTTTTATGATAACATCGTGATCTCTGATCATGCACCCTGTTGTCTAATATATGTAGATAAAAAACTGACAAAGGAATCAGGCAGATGGCAATTTCAGCATAAATGGCTTCAGGATGAGGAATTTGTCAAGTATATAGAAAAACAGATAGACGAGTTCTTTGACATCAATACTACACAAACATCAGCATGTGTAAAGTGGGAGGCTTTCAAAGCTTTTATTAGGGGACATATTATTAGTTATACAGGATCAAAATCTAAGAAGACTCGAGAGGAAAGAGCTAAATTGGAACATAAAATAAAAAGTCTTCAGGAAAAAGTGTATGCAGGAAGAGATCCAAGGTTGGAGAATGAATTACTGATTTTGAGAGCTGAATACGACAAAAAATCAGCGAATAGAGCTGCCTCGAGTCTTCTAAGATTGAAACAATCTTTTTATGAACAAGGTGAAAAATCAGGAAAATTATTAGCATGGCAGATTAAACAATTGGAAATTAAAACACCAATTACCAGTATTATAAGTAATGGACAGGTAGTTATAGATCCTTTAGAAATTAATAGAGCCTTTAGAGATTACTATGAAAAATTATATGATACCAAAAATGAACCTGATTTAACAAAACTAAATGGGTTTTTGAACGAACTATCTATACCGTGTATTCCAAATGAAAACAGGGAGATATTGGAGTCTAAAATTAGTCAAGAAGAAGTTGGGCTAGCCATTGATAATATGAAATCAGGAAAAAGTGCAGGACCAGATGGTCTTCCAGTTGACCTTTATAAAAAATTTAAGAATAAATTAATAAAACCTTTTTTGGAAATGGTTTTAGAAGCATTTCAAAATAATAATTTACCATCATACATAAATAATGCCTTAATTATACTGCTGCCAAAACCAGGTAAGCCCTCTAATAAATGTGAAAATATGAGACCAATAAGCCTATTAAACGCCGACCTTAAGATAATCTGTAAAATTTTAGCAAGACGAATACAAGAAATTTTACCAAATATTATTAATCGAGATCAGAATGGCTTTATAAAGGGTAGACAAGGCTTCCATAATGTAAGAAGACTATTTAATATTATTTATTTTAATAAAGAAGCACCGGATACAGCTCTCCTATCATTGGACGCCGAAAAGGCCTTTGATAGAGTTGAATGGCCCTTTCTTTTTGAAGTCCTACAAAGGTTTGGACTTGGAAATAATTTCATAAAATGGGTTCAAATAATATACAATAATGCTACAGCAGAAATCCTAACAAATAACAATATTTCAAAACCAATAAAAATCAATAGAGGATGTCGACAAGGCTGTCCACTTTCACCTTTACTGTTTACTATGGCAATTGAACCTTTAGCGATAGCGATACGTTTACATTCACAAATATATGGAATTAAAGTTGGACCAACAGAACAAAAAATCTCCCTGTACGCCGATGATATAATTTTGTTTATGTCGAATCTAAAAAAATCAATTCCAACCTTGTTGAATTTAATAAAGAATTTTGGGGAAATATCAGGATATAAAATAAATAAAACTAAATCTTCAATATTAATGCTAAATGAGACCCAGAGAAATTACCCAGCCCCTGAGGTAAATCAATTCAATGTTGTAAATCAGTTTAAATATTTAGGAATCCAAATTATGCCTAAGCTAGAATCAGTCGCCAGTGTCAACTATGAAGCCTTAATGTCAGATATCAGTGAGTTAACTCAGAGATGGATGTCACTACCAATGTCGATGATCGGGAGAATCAATATACTTAAAAGTAATATTTTACCTAAAATACTTTATTTATTTCAATACATTCCCTTATCACCACCTTTAGATCTATTCTCAAGAATAAAAAAAAAGTTAGTGGAATTTATATGGAACAACAGGAGGGCTAGATTACGTTTGTCTTTATTATATTTACCATTTGATCGTGGAGGTCTGAAATGTCCAAATTTTATGTTGTATTATTGGTCGGCACAACTGAGGTCTATGACATATTATTTTTCATCAAATGATCTCCCTCACTGGACTGAAATGGAATCATACAATTTACCTTTACCTCTTCCCATATTCATATACTCAGATTCGGCAAAAAAATTACAAAAACAAGTTAAAAATCCATTTGTAAAGCATATGATCAAAATATGGTGTGAAGCTAAAAACTATTTAAAAGAACCACAGTTATTGTCACAATTTAGTCCAATATGGGGTAATCAATATTTTAAACCAGGGAGAGCGGACGCTGTATTTAAAGTATGGAATTTAAAAGGGATACAAAAGATTCAGGATTTATATTTGCCATGTGCAGACAACATAATGTCTTTTGAAGAGCTGAGGATCAAATTTAATCTCAATAGAACACATTTTTTTAAATATCTTCAACTTAGAAACTTTATTCGATCAAATCAAAATAAAGCTCTCACTCGACCTATTTATTCATCCTTGGAAAAAATGTTGATGAAAGATAGTAAAAGAAAGGGTATTATTTCAGAGTTTTATAACTCATTGACACTATCTTCAAGTGAAAATTCACTGAAAAGATTAAACTACTGGAAAGAAGATCTGCAAATTGAAATTTCAGAGGAACAATGGGAATTGGCTTGTACAGAAGCTCAAACCAAATCAATAAATGCACGCCTTAAATTGATACATTTCAAATGGTTAATGCGGATGTATGTTACACCGGAGGAGTTAAATAGATACAACAAAAATATACCAGATACATGCACAAAATGCATGGAAAGTAAAGGAACCCTATTTCATTGTTTATGGGAATGTAGATTAATAAGAATGTTTTGGGAAGAGGTGAGGGTAACAATTGAAAAAATAATCTCAAAACAAATCATATTGAATCCTAAACTGTTTTTGTTGGGTCTGTACCCAGAAAAGCATAATTTTAATAAAAGTGAAAGAACATTCATAGACCTCAGTTTGCTTAATGCCAAAAAATGTATTGCACTATTATGGAAAAAGACTCATAGACCAGATGTGACTCAGTGGTTAAGACAGATGTTAACAAACCTTCCATTAGAAAGAATAACATATATACTAAAATCAAAGGAAATTGTGTTTGAGAATATATGGAGACCTTTTATTGATTATGTAAAAAATTTAAACATAACTCTTGAAGAAGAAGGTGAATGATGTGTGTGGACCTTGTAAATTCCAAACTGGTGAACATAATATGTATACTTATGTATTGGATTGTCTAGACTAAACAGAGGAGCATTGTTGAAGACTTGATTTTGTTGGTGGTTGTTGGTGTTTTTAGTGCATTTTTTTTTTTTTTTGTAGTACTTTAGTGTTAGTGTTTGATTGTTTGTATCATGTTTGTTAAAAAAAAAAAAAAGGTTCAATAAAGATATTGTGGAAAAAAAAAATTACTTTTCTCGACAAATAGATGGTGAGGTAAAAATACATGATCTATGTCAAAATCATGGAGAGACTGTTGAGACGTCATGGAATTTATCTGCTCCAGCCAGTGGTGTCGTGGCAAAACATGGATCAGGTGCCATATGAACCGTTAAATATATATTTCAACAGGTAAACAGTACTGAGTTAGGCATCAGATATATTTAGCAATTATGATCCATTTTAAGCCAAAACAAACGGATCTAGGATTAGAAGTAATTGGTGTGATCGGTGGTGCAGACACAGGACAGACACAAGAGCACACCAGGTATGTTTTCACTTGTATGAATGTCACAGATCTGATGTTTATGTGTTATATATGTCACCAGAATGAAAGCTGCATGAAGTAAAATAATAAATAAAAAACTGCTTTGCTTACTAACTAACGGAGCTACTGTCTGCGAGGCCAATTTTTAAAGTCATCTTCTAATCCCTCCATAGTCGTGGGAAGTGGTGTGGCACCTGGGGAGAGCCTAATTGTGTACCATCTCAGACAGGAACAAAAGAGCAGGGGTTCCCTAGTGAGATAACAGGGAGGTGTTAAGGATGAGTGGGTTGAATGCAATGTGACGCGAAGGTCATCTTTTGTGTGTGAGAAGATTCTAGAAGAATGCCATGATATTTAAGAGAGGAGCTTCTGCTGGAATGTATTCTGTCTATGCTTGAAGATGTGAGAGTGTGTAATAAATCGTCTGAAACAAATCTGCCTCTTCATTTACATGCTCCACAGTGGTATGATTATATTACTGTTTTTTGTTTTTGTTTTTTGTACTTATTTTGTACCCGTAGGTAGATTTGTTTTGCAGACTGGTGACAAGCCACCAGCTGCCGGTCGCTGCGTGCGTAAGCGCCCCTTAACTCCCTAACCTGCATGTTTTTGGCATGTGGGAGGAAACCGGAGAAATCCCGGAGTAAACCCACGCAAACACAGGGAGAACATGCAAACTCCACACAGATCACTGTTGGCCGGGGGCAGGGATCGAACCCACAATCTCACGATCCCCGCGATCCCCCAGCCGAGGGTAAAACTGTGCTGCTGCAGTGCTAACCACTGCCCCACCGTGCATCCCTTTTGAGGTGCAAAAGACCGTGTTGCCACATTTTTGATGCAGAAGTCATTGGTTTTTAAAGCATACCTGTGGTGGTCGTGAAAAAAAAGATATTATATTGAGCCCCTGTCTCACGTTCTAGTTCAAGTTTAAGTTGAAATTCACGTTCAAAGCAATTTGATATAAATCCATTGCTGATGTGCTGGTTCAGCTATGTCAGCAAAACATGGGTACAGCCATACTAGCGGCTACATGGACTTCCAGGACGCTTCCTGTGACGTAATTTCGTGGCTACCGCGATCTGGATCAGTATTGGCTGAGCCTCGAGTACCCGGATGTGCAGCGGCTTTGGGGATATTCAAATTCAAATTCAAACGTTTATTTCAAACTCAGGGTTCATATTAAATGCAGAACTAAAACGAGTAGAAAATAAATAAATAAATGTTTAAATTCAGCGGGCCGTACTTTCTGATCTGAGCTCGTAAATGACGATGATTCTAAAACTGCGATCTGAGTACCCAGATGTGCAGCGGCTTCGGGGATATTCAAATTCAAATTCAAACGTTTATTTCAAACTCAGGGTTCATATTAAATGCAGAACTGAAACGAGTAGAAAATAAATAAATAAATGCTTAAATTCAGCGGCTTGTCTCATCTGATCTCGTAACTGCCGCAACACGGAAGATGATTTTAAAACTATATACAGAGCAGCAGACACTCGGTGCTCTTGTAAAAACAAAAACATACAATGCGATATGGATATCGCAACATGGCGGAATGTAAAGCCTTTAGATGTCTGAATAATAAGCGAAAAAATCAAAGAAACACTTTTTTTGTGTACCCAAACCCAGCTCACCTTGTCAGAAGATCGGAGCGGAAACAGGGCACAGACGAATAATTTCAGACGAAATTGCGTTGTGTGTGAGGACCACTTCGTCACTTTAACCCTCAGAAGACCTTTCTGGCTCAAACATGTAGCCATGTTGCCCGAATTCTTCTGCACAGTCAGAAAATTTGGCCATAATAGAACAAAAACAATGGACAACAGCACCGTAATTGCGGGGAAACGCTTATTATTGTCTTTTCCTATCCACGAAGTGACGTCACATCCGCAAGTGTCATGGCTGCGCCCACAGTTTTCATTGGCTGCCCATGGCCAAGGTCCTATTTGAATATACTGTATGTCTGGTGGTATATGGCTGGCAAGAATTATTTACCAAAATAAGAAATACTTTTTCATAATGTTTTCAAGTTAAATGCGTCTTCACGACCACCAGAGGTACGCTTTAACAAGGAAAATGTCCTGTTTCAGTGACGACCACACGTTCTAAGCTAGTACCGGAAGTTGTGCTCATAATTCACGCAAGGCATCATGAGGGTCAGGAAAAAGGTGGATAAATTTGTATTTTTTTCTTAAAAATGCATCTTTTTTTCCTCATATTTATGTGACAGGGACTACAGATGGAAATTAGTGAGAATGCTATAATCTGGTACAGAGCATCTTTACCTTGTGTTTAATGTTTTTTTCTATACATGGTCCCTGACAAATAAACCAATGAACTAAAGGCAAGGCAAGTTTATTTGTATAGCACATTTCATGTACAAGATAATTCAAAGTGCTTTACATAAAAACATTAAAGCATTACAGCAAGGTGCAAAAGGAATCTACACATTAGAAGGCCTCAGACCTCCTGTCCTTTACTTTTATTTTTTATACGTTAAAAAAAAAACAGACAATGTTTTGACTAATCCAAATAGCCTTAGGTTTTGTCAATCCCTTTAAAGAGCCTCAAACTCTTTTTTTCAGTGGGGCCTCTAACCCACTCCTTTTCTCCTACGAGGGGGGCCTCAAACCTGCTCCTCCAACCCAAGTAGCCTTAGGTTTTGTCAATCCTTTTAAAGAGCCTCAAATTCCTTTTATCGGGGGGGGGGGGGGGGGGCTCAAACCATCCCTTAAAGTTTAAACATATATTTTACAAAAACAAGAATTTAAAAGCAAACTAAAAGTAAATTAAAGGGAAACAAAAACAGGATAAAATAGAATATGACAGAAATAAAAGTTACAGTACATTGTACGCTACTGAAAGGCCACGGAAAATAGGAGCATTTTTAACCTCGATTTAAAGCAGCTGAGAGTTTCAGCAACCCTGATGCTTTCTGGAAGTTTGTTCCATATGTGAGGGGCATAAAAACTAAATGCTGCCTCACCATGTTTGGTTCTGACTCTGGGCACAGACAGGAGGCCTGCCTGACCCTGATGATCTGAGGGCTCTGGGTGGTTCATAATGGACTAGCAGATCTGAAATGTATTTTGTCCCTCAATCATTCAGAGCTTTATAAACCAACAGCAGTATTTTGAAATCTATTCTTTGACAGACAGGAAGCCAGTGTAAAGTTCTGAGGACTGGAGTTATTGGATATTTTTCTCTCAGTCATATTTTGTCTTAGCCTTGTTTTAAATTGTAATCGCTCTTGTCTTGTTTTCTCTTTTTTCTCCTTTGAATTCTTGGATGGAATATGGGTGGGCAATATAAGCTGCGGCTTCAGCCATCACCCATTTCGGATAACTCACGTGGAATTGTATAGTAGAAGGAGTCTTTGTCTAATTTGACCTTGTTGTTATATTATACAGTTTCTTTTAACCTGTAATGTACTATCCGAAATAAATTCATTCATTCATTCATTCATTCATTCATTCATTCATCCACTTTCTTGGTCTTAGGGAGGACTCGAGCTGCAGCGTTCTGAACCAACAGCAGCTGTCTGATGGACTTTTTAGGGAGACCTATGAGGACAACATGACAGGAGTCCAGTTTAGTGAAGATAAATGCATGGACAAGTTTTTCTAGATCCTGCTGAGATATCAGACCTTTAATCCTCGTTATGTTCTTTAATAATAATAATATTTAATAGGCTGACTTCACTGCTGTCTTAATGCGGCTGTTAAAATTCAGGTCTGAGTCCAGAATCACACCCAGATTTCTGGCTTGGCTGTTGGTTTTTAGCATAATTGATTAAACTAAACTTGTTTCTTGTAAATTTGTGTCTTTTTCCTCGACATTTTTCAACATTTTTCTCATAAATTTGAACATCATTGATGATGTGTCCAGAGGCATCAGCAGATGTACAGTATGTATACAGCTAACCACCTGATTTCATCAGTGACTGCCAGGAAAGAATGGATGACAACCACGAAGAGTGTGGTGACTACTGGAGAGACAGTGATAGTTTGGAGAGACGACAACTGGGACAGAATGGGCTGGAAACCCAATCTGTGTCCTCTATGAGGAGGATGCCCAAACAAGTTATGATGAACCTCATGGAAAGATACCCCCAGGGGTGCCGGGGGGGGGGGGGGTCACCCCAGTCAGATGGTCACAATGGCATTAGACCCAGGTAATGGACAAACGACTACGAGCAAGCAGTGTACATGTGGTAAAGTATGCAAGAACATCCACAGCTTGAAGATCCACCGAGTGAAGACTAAGTGTTCAGGTTCAGGTTCAGGTTACTTTATTTGTACCCGTAGGTAGATTTGTTTTGCAGTCTGGTGACATCCATATTTACAAGCCACAAATTACATTCAACATATACATATACGTTGGGAGCATATACGTTCGCTGGGAGCAGAAGCAACACAACACTCAGGTATTACACCTGGTGAGACGCAGGAAGGGCCAGGCCCGGAGTCACCCCACAATGCCCAGAACCTCCCAGTGTTGCAGACTGGGCCCTCGAGCATCAAGTCAGTGAGGCGGTGGATCAAATGCCCAGCAGCAAACATGTTTTCACTGTGGAAGCAGCATGATGATGATGATGTCAACAAAATTCTGGAGGCAATGGCGAAGGGAGAGGCCGACCAAAATTTGCAAGCCATGACAACAGTAATTGTTAGCATCACAGTTGAACGGTTCGATGAGGAGGAGAAGAAAAACTCCAGAAAAACATATGCAAAGAACCAGACAGCTGTGAAGATTCATAACATTAGGCAGGAGATGAAAGCACTGCAGTCCCAGTACAAGGTGGCAGGAGAAGAGGAATGCATTGGCCTGGCCCAGTTAATGTCTATCCTACAAAAGAAGATCAAATTTCTCCGCCGGGCAGAATGGCATCGGAGACGGTGACACAAGAGGGCACATAAGCGAGCAACTTTTATTACCAGCCCCTTCAAGTTCACTAAGGACCTGCTGAGACAGAAGCGCAGTGGGAAACTTGCCTCTTTGCAGGAAGAAATAGACCAACATCTTATGCAGATGTACAGCAACTCCATAAGAGAGCAGGAGTTGGGAAAGTGTAACACCCTCATAGACCCTCCTGAGCCGGCAGTGCAGTTCGACATGTCAGAGCTGCAGGTAAAGGAAGTCATAGAGGTCGTCCACAAAGCAAGGGCCTGCTCTGCTTCTGGACCAAATGGAACTTTGTACAAAGTGTACAAGAACTGTCCCAAACTCCTACTGTGCCTGTGGAAAATGCTGCGAGTGTTCTGGAGAAGGGGGAAGCTCCCAGAACAATGGTGAGCTGCTGAAGGGGTGTGGATTCCGAAGGAAGAAAACTCCACCCAGTTAGATCAGTTCCACATTATCTCCCTGCTGTGTGTTGATCCGAAGGTCTTCTTCATCCCCATCTCCAAACGGCTATGGACCTACCAGATGAAGAACTACACCAACACATCAGTCCAGAAGGGAGGCATCTCAGGAATGCCAGGCTGCATGGAGCACACCGGAGTGGTGACACAGTTAATCCAGGAGGCTAAAGACAGCAAAGGCAACCTGTCAGTCTTATGGCTTGATCTGGCAAATGCTTTTGGCTCCATTCCACACAAGCTAGTCCAACTCACGCTGACAAAACATCATGTTCCCAGCAGGTGTAGAGACCTCATTGCTGATTATTACAACAATTTCAGCATGAGGGTCTCCTCAGGAGCAATTACATCAAGCTGACACAATGTGGAAATTGGTATTATCACAGGGTGCACTATCTCTGTGATTCTGTTCTCCCTAGCCATGAACATGCTCACTAAGTCTGCTGAGCCAGAGTGCAGAGTGTCCCGAATGAAATCTAGGCAACGACAACCACCCATCAGGGGATTCTTGGATGACCTCACAGTCACGACAGAATTCAGTTCCAGGTTGCTGGTGGATTCTAAAGGGACTCATGAAGCTGGTGGAGAGTGGGCCCGGATGCGTTTTAAACCTGCCATATCAAGATCTATAGTGCTGAGGAAAGGAAGGGTGGAGGACAAGTTTCGGTTTAACATAGCAGGCTCAGCCATCCCAACCACCGCAAAGAAGCCAGTCAAGAGCCTGGGCAAGGTTTTTGATAGCTCTTTGAAAGACTCATCATCTATGCAGTCAACCTGCTTAGAGTTGGGTGGCTGGCTGAAATCTGTGGACATGTCCGGCCTGCCAGGCAAGTACAAAGCCTTGCCCTATCAACACAGCATTCTTCCAAGGATCCCATGGCCCCTCCTTGTCTATGATGTCCCAATCTTAACAATTGAAACCTTGGACAGGAAGGTCAGCAGCCACCTCCGAACATGGCTTTGGATTACCCAAGAGTCTGAGCAGCATTGCACTCCATGGGTATAACAACAAGCTGCAACTGTCCCTTAAACCCTTGGAGGAGGAATTCAAGGTAACAAGAGCTAGACAAGTGGTGCAGTATAGGGACTCAAGCAATCCAAAGGTGGCCAGTGCTGGAATCCAAGTGAGGATTGGCAGGAAGTGGAGGACAGAGGATGCTGTCCAAGAGGCAGAGGCAAGGCTGCATCACAGGAGTATGGTGGGAGTGGTTGCACAAGGCCAACCTGGGCTAGGATCCTTTCCAACTCTCTGATTGAACACCAAGGGGAAGGAGAGGCAGCACCCTGTTTAAGAGGAGGTGAGAGCAGCAGTAAAGGAGACAAGGTCATACAAGGCAGCGGGGATGAAACATCAGGGAGCCTGAACCAGATGGGAGAACGTGGTCGAGAGGAAAGTAACTTGGACTGAGCTCTGGAAAGCTGAGCCTCACTGCATCAAGTTCCCCATCATGGCAGTGTACGACATGCCTCCAAGCCCGTCAAACCTGCACACATGGGGCTTAGCAGTGGCACCAACATGCCCCTTGTGTTTTAAATATGAAACTATAGAACACATCCTCAGCTGCTGTACAAGCGCACTCGGAGATGGTCGGCATCAATAGAGGCATGGTCAAGTCCTCAGGTCCATTGCTGAAAGCCATCAGCGCAGGACTTGTGTGGGCGAAACAGTTCCGACCCTCCAAGAAATCAATCGCTTTTGTCAGAGCTGGGGAGCAGGCACCCGCTGCCAGAAGAACATCCTGCTGGTGGACCTTGAGTGGCAGCTAAAGTTTCCCAGCCATATTTCAGTTACCACCCTGTGAGTAGACGTTGTTCTCGTGTCTGAGTTCACCAAACAAGTTGTGCTACTGGAGCTGACAGTTCTGTGGGAAGACCACCTGAAAAAAGCCTTTGAGAGGAAGCTCTCCAAGTATCAAAATCAGAATTCTGATACTTGGAGCTCTCCAAGTATCAGAGCTTGGAGAGCTCTCCAAGCTCTCCAAGTATGCAGGACTGGTCAGCAATTGTCAGCATTCTGGATGGAGAACGAGGTGCATCCCAGTGGAGGTTGGACGTAGAGGTTTCGCAGCCCACTCTTTGGTCAGAGCCTTCAGTATTTTAGGCATCAAGGGAGAGAGAAATAGGAGAGCCATCTGCAGTACCACCAAAGCAGCAGAGAGGGCCTCAAGATGGCTGTGGCTCAAAAGAGGAGAGCCATGGAGTCACGGTACACTGTAAAACCAAATAGCTCACAGAACTCAAAACTTATGTAGAAACGGATTACCTCATAAATTTTAAGTAAAGTTTACTCAGAAACAAAATGCTGAAAATGTATTTTTTTTTTTTGTAACTTAGATTTTTATTCATTTTTCATCATATATAATGCATTCAGATCACATTCTACATTTAAAAAACAAAGGGGTTAGGGTAGGGAAAAAGAAAAAAAAAAGAAAAAGAAAAAAAAGGGGGGGGGACAAATGTTGGAGCATCAAGTTTTTAGTTTCCATCTCTTAATTCTTCTGGTTTTTTCAGTTTCTTTGGTTATTCTTTCAATTTCTGCCTCGTTGTTGCACTTTGTAGTGTGTCCATTTCCGCCATTTTTTTTCCCCATAGTCCTTCTTGCATTCTTTGTCGATATGTTAGTTTTTCCATCATACGTATGTCCTCAACAATGTCAGTCCATTGTTCTTGGTCAGGAAGAACTTCTGATCGCCATTTTTTTGTGATAGTTTTTTTACATGCAATCAACAAGATTTTAACTAGATATCTGTCCTCAGCCTGTATAACATTGTCTCTTTTAAGATCACATAAGTACATCAGGTTACAGTTCATTGGTATATTATATCCTAATATCCTCTGTATTGTCACATGTATAGATTTCCAGAATGATGATATTTTGTAGCATTTCCAAAACATATGTGAGTGGTCTGCATTTTGAGCCCCACATCCCCTCCAGCATAAAGATTGGGTATTTGTATATTTTCCTTGAATCTGTGGTGTAATGAAAAAGCGAATCACGTTTTTCCATCCAAATTCCCTCCATGTCCTTGAATTTGTTGATGTGTGTTGTGTTTTCCATATTTCCTGCCAGCTTTCTTCTGTTATGTTTAAATTGAGCTCTTTCTCCCATTTCTCCTTTATATAGTTACTTGTATGATTGTTTGTCATAAGTTTCTGATATAGCTTTGAAATAATTCTTACTTTATTTCCTGTATATGAGCTTAAAATAAGTTGTATAATCTCGTTCACATCTGTTTGGAGGTTATGCCTAATCTTCTTCATATAATAATCTCTCATCTGCAGATATCTGAAAAATTCCGATCTTTCTAGTTTAAATTTTCTCCTGATGTTTACAAAGCTCCCGAGATCTTTTTTTCCGATATTGCCCCATGCTGTGATTCCCTTGTTCACCAGATTTTTGTATCCCCTATCTTGTTTTGCCGGTTCAAACTGACTGTCAAATGCTACCCATTTCAATAGTTTTATGTCTTCCCTTATATTATATTTTTGTACTATTTTATACCACAGTTCTAAAGTAAATTTAGTGATTGGGTCTATTTGTTTGATTTGCTTATATGCATCTTTATCTCCTATTATGCTTTGTACTGGGAGTCCCTCAATTTCCTTTTCCATTTCTTTCCATTTTGCCTCATATCCCTCGTCGCACCAACATATGATATATCTTATTTGTGCTGAGTAGTAATATTCCTTTAGACTCGGTAGGCCCATGCCTCCTTTCTCTTTTGGTAATTGGAGGGTTTTATATTTCACTCTTGGTTTTTTACCTCCCCAAACAAATCTCGATATCATCCTGTCCCACTTTGAGAATTGGGCATCTGGAATCTCTGTTGGTATAGCCTGGAAGAGGTAAAGTAATCTAGGTTGTATGCTGATTTTGACTGTCTCAATTTTTGAATTCAGATCCATATTTAAGATTGACCATCTATCAATATCTTTTTTTATTTCTTGTTCCAACCTATCATAGTTTGCTTTATATATTTTGCTTAGGTCTTTAGGTATGTTCACTCCAAGGTATTTTATTTCTTTTTGGTTCCAGTTTAGTTTGATCTTATCAGTTATCTGGTTTAGAGGGTTATAGTGGAATGTCAGTATTTGTGTTTTTGTTATGTTTATCTTGTATCCTGATAATTTTCCAAAATTTTCTATCAAGTTCATCATTTCCATTATTGATTCATCTGGTTGTTCGAGGTAAACTATAATATCGTCTGCAAATAGCCCAATCTTGTGTTCTGCCCCCTTTATTGTTACACCTTTTAATTTCTTATTTTGTCGTATCGCTTGAGCCAATGGTTCTATGAACAGAGCAAACAAGGTGGGTGATAAGCAGCATCCCTGCCTAGTTGATCTTTGTATATTTACTTTGTCTGTTAAGCTACCGTTTATCTTGATTCTTGCCACAGGTTCTTGATATAGCGTCCTTATGCATTGTACTGATTTTTCGTTAAATCCAAAGCGCTCCAGTACACTATATAGGAATTTCCAGTTAACCCTGTCAAATGCTTTTTCTGCGTCTAAACTCATTATTACTGCGCTTTTCTTTTCTTTATGTATTTGGTTAATTATATGTATTGTTCTCCTGATATTGTCATGTGTTTGGCGTCCCTCTATGAAACCAGTTTGATCATCTTCTATCAATTCCGTCAAGAATGTCTTTATTCGTTTACATATAATTGTTGTATATATTTTATAATCCACATTTAATAAAGAGATTGGTCTATAGTTTCCGCATTGTTCTTTATCTTTCCCTGGCTTTAAAATAACTGAAATGATTGCTTCGTTCCATGATGGAGGTATTTTGTTGTTGTTCAACGTCCAATTAAATGACTTTAGGAGCTGTGGCGTGAGTTCTTCTATAAACAGTTTATAAAACTCAGAGGGGTATCCATCACTACCTGGTGATTTACCGTTTTTAAGTGACTTAATCACATCTCTGATCTCTTGTGTTGTTATTTCTGCTGTTAGCTTTTCATTTTGTTGATTTCCTATTGATGGCAAGTCCAATGTGCCTAGAAATTTTTTAATATCTTTAGTATTTGTTTCTTCAGGTTGCAAGTATAGTTCTTGGTAGAAATTATGGAATATTTCTTCGATGTTTTCTGGGTTAACTGTGGTTTTATTTGTGGTGGGGTCTTTAATCTTGTATACATTATTCATTGTTTGTTGTTTTCTTAACCGTTTTGCCAGCAGTTTTGTGGCTTTTGGCCCCGTTTCATAATATTTTTGCTTTAGATATCTATTTTTCCTTTCAATTTCATCCATTTGTGTTTCTTTTATCTTTGTTTTTTCTTCTTTAATTTCTTGATATATTTTTGGATCATTTGTGCTTTGATGTTTACGTTCTAATTCCCTCAGTCTCTCACATCTTTGTTCATACGCTTCCAGTTTAGTCTTATTTGCTTTTCCTGTTTCAACAATTAATTTTCCTCTTAACACGGCTTTTAGTGCGTCCCATAATATTGTTGGGTCCACTTCTTCATTGTCATTCTCTTGGATATATTCGTTTATGTTTATTTTTATTCTTTCTTTCATTTTCTCATCATTTAACAGTCCTACGTTAAGTTTCCATGTTGTTTGTCGTTTTCTATTGTTTAAATATACAGTATTTCCATGTATATAGGATTATGATCTGATATTTCTGCCCCTCCAATCCAACAATTTCTCATCCTGTGTCTGTCACCTTCATTCATAAGGAAGTAATCTATTCTAGAGTGTACTTTATGGACTGCTGAATAATGTGTATAGTCTTTTTCGAGTGGGTGTAGGTCCCTCCATATGTCTACCATACCCATTTCTGCCAGTGAGGCTCTTATGAACTTTGTTACATGTTTTTTTGTCTTCTTAACACTTGTTGTATCAACTTCATGATCCATGACAGCATTTAAGTCTCCTCCACAAATTAGGACTCCTTCACTGTGTGTTGCTATGAGATCAAACAGATGTTGAAAAAAACCCTTGTCACTTTCTGGTGGGGCATAGATGTTCACTAATGTGATCTGCATACCATCTATTCTTCCCTTTATTATTACATACCTGCCTTCTTTATCCTGGATTTCCTGTTCACTTTCAAATTGTATTTTGTTTGAGATTAGTATCATAACCCCCCTTTTAGCTCCTCCCTTAAATGAACTGTAGTAGGAGTTCTTATAGCCAAATCTCTTTAGTTTCACATGCTCTGTCTTGCTCAAATGTGTCTCTTGCATAAATATAATTTCAGCTTTTTCCTTCTTGAATTTTCTTATTATTCTTTCCCTTTTAACAGGTGAGTTCAGACCATTCACGTTTAGTGTCATTATCTTAAGATTTTTACCCATATTCATGTTTTTCCATTTTTTTTAACTTGTGCTTCTAGCCCCTTTAACAACAAAAATAACACATATTTATATAAAAACACATTAAAAAATCTCGACCTCCGTACTTTGGGCCTTTCTTCTGCCCACTGGTCCCTGTTGGTGGGTGGGGGGTTTGTCTTCACAGAGTGAAGGGCCCTCCCTAGACTTCTAATTACTATCAAAGTAATAGTCATTAGTCTAGAAATGTCCAACAAATATCACTTAAACCTCTCCTAGCCGTCTGTTTCTCTTTTACCTTGTCTTCTTGGCCTTCATTTCTTCTGTGCCTTTCTTAATCTTTGTTATGATCTAGGCTTTCAGTTGAAAGCCTTGTAGCTTGTCCTGGGCCCGCTGCGCCACGTCTCTCCCCCTTCTTCCGCCGTTCACTCGTCTCCACTCCGGCTGTCGTGATGCGTTCAGGGCCGTCGCTGCTCCAGCCGTTTCCTCCGGCACGCTCACCTCAAGGCCCCGCTCCATCATATCCCGCGCTGCCTCTCCGGCCGTGTTGTAGGTTCTTGTGCCGTCCTCCCAGTGAATCCTCATTTTCGTTAGCGGCGTTTGGAATCTAATTTTTTTCTCTTTCAGCGTTTTTTTAATGTTGGCATATTTCTTCCGCTGCTGCACAATTTCTGTCGGGTAGTCATGGTCAAAGAATACCTGTTTGTCGCCGATTCGTATCTTTTTTTTCCATGCTTGCGTCAGGATTCTTTCCTTTATGTCATATTTCACAAAGTTTACCACAACTGACCTGGGTGTAGCGTTTGTTTTCGGGTTCTGTGCCGGGGTTCTGTGCGCCCATTGAATCTGCAGATCCGTTTCTTCGGGCAGTTCCAGTTCTTTTTTTAAGAACTGATCCATGAATTTCGTCATCGAGTTGCCTTCAATGCCTTCCGGAATTCCAAAGATGCGCATATTGCTTCGTCTGGATCTGCTCTCCAAGTCGTTTATTTTCTCCTGCATCCTCTGCGTTTGCGTCGTCAGGGTCTGTAGTTGTTCGTTCGCCTCGCTTTTCCAATCTTCCAGCTCCGATATTCGGGCCTGCGCTTCTGTCATACACGCCCCCTGGGAGCGCAGCTCCTCCATGTTTTCTGTTAGCTTGCGCTCCATTTCTCTTCGGAGGTCCATAATTTCCTCCTTAATCTCTTTTTTCAGCTCCTCCTTAAGAGCCGCTAAATCCTGCTGTAGCTGCCGCTTGAATTCTCTTAACTCTTTATCCAAACTGGCGATGCCAGTGTTCATGTTTTCGAGTCTGGTGTCCTCCATTTTCTCTGCTGTAGACACCTCGTTTTTTTGGGCTTCGCGTTCAGCGGTTTTTCCTGCGTTGTTGGAGAGGAATTCTTCAATTTTACCCTGCTTTTGTCCTTGTGCCCGGTTCCTTTGTGTTTTCATCCCTTAGTTTATTGATCCACTTATGTCGAGTTGGCCATTTACCGATGATTTTTAATCCGGCTAGGGAGAGCTCTCTGTTTAAGCGTTATGTCTCTCCGCCATTTTCCCGGAAGTCTGAAAATGTATTTTTAAGTAAAGTTTACTCAAAAAATATTTGCTGAAAATGTATTTTTAAATTTAAGATTACTGAAGAAAAGTCATTTCATTTGCTTAAAATGTATTAGGTAATTGGTTTCCACATTTTGAGTTCTGTGAACTAATTTGGTTTTACAGTGTAGCAAAGCCATCTGGACACAAGCCGGGGGCCTGATCAGCCCCGGCTGGGTCACTTGGAGGAGGGTGTATGATGTTGCAAGACCCGAAACACCCGATGAATCCAGGAGCATCACTGATGATGTGTTCAGAGGCATCAGCAGATGTACGTATACAGCAGTTTATCATCATTTTAATACTATTTTTCTTATAAATTTGCTACTTTTTTCTCACCATTTTTCAAACTTTTTTTCTCAGCAATTTGCTGCTTTATTTTTGTAAAGTTGCGACTTTTTTCTTGTAAATTTGTAACTTTTTCCCTGAAAGTTTTCGTAATCTTTTCTTATGAATTTGCCATTTTTTTCTCAATTTGAAAATTTTCCTTATAAATTTTCAACTTTTTTCCTATATTTGTGACTTTTGTCTTGTAAATTTGTGACTTTTTGCTTGAAAATTTTCAACTTTTTTTCATAAATTTGGTACTTTTCTCTTTCATATTTGTGATTTTTTTTAATGTCCCCCCTGTGGGGAGCGTGGAATAAAGAGACTGAACTGTGTTTAAGTCAGATTTATTCAAGCATCCATCCCCAGCCTGCTCTCTCCAATAAGCAGGAAGAAAGAGGCTGAGCTACATCCAAGCTTCACATTTTATACCATTTCCTATACAGGCTTGTCACACACAGGAGGGATCACATATTCCCGTCAAAACCCCTTATTGACATTTCTCCCCCCTCCAGCCTTCAGTCTTCCACCTGCCTCCTGAAGGTCAGGAAGTCCTTTGTTCGCACCCCCGTCCTCTTCGTTGTCCCCCGCAGGTGGTCCAGACTTTTTGTCCTCTTCGTCGTGAGGTCAATCTACATATGTTATCTCAGCATCCCTTTTATGCTTACACATATGCATGCACAAATACACCGCTACATATATCCCTTTAATGCTTAAACATATGTATGCACAAATCCACAGCCATATAACCCCCCCCAAACGATGAAGAATGGGCAATACATTAAAATTTTGGGAACATGCTACTATCAACAGTACAGCCAACATCAAACACTCAGTCTGTGCGCTGCCTCGGCTTCAACCGTCTCCCGAATCTGCTGTAAGCGGGCCCAGCCTTGCTTGCTGTGCCCTTCTGCCCAGGCTCTGTTGACTGAGGAAGAGAGTGGTTATTTGATCCCTGAGGGGGCTCCGAGATGCTCCCCCTGGGGGGTCTGCCGTGTCGAGGTGCCCTCGCTACCGGTACAGACTCGTCATTCATCACAAAAGCAGGTTTTAGTCTGTCAATACTAACTGTCTCTTTTCTGTCTCCCAAATCCAGCACAAAATGCTTGTCACCTGTCTCCAGCACTCTATATGGCCCGTCGTACGGGGGTCTGAGGGTTGATCTTAGAGCCTCGTGCCTGACAAAAACGAACTCAGCATTTTTTAAAGCTTTGGGAACAAAAACGCACGGAAAAGCGTGATGAACGGGGCCCGGGAGCACGTCCGCTCCCGTGCTGACTAGCGGCCCAAGAGCCGGGAGGGGGGCCGGCTCCGGGTGTTCCGGTAAAAACTTGCCTGGCAGCCTGAGAGGTTGTGCGAACATCAGCTCCGCTGGGGAGGCATCTAAATCCTCCTTGGGAGCAGAACGCAACCCTAATAAAACCCATGGTAGTTTGTTTACCCAATCTGCATCCGTGAGTGACGCTCTGAGTGCTGCCTTCAAAGACCTATGAAAGCGCTCGCATAAACCATTAGCCTGAGGGTGATAAGCAGTAGTGCGGTGAATTTTTGCTCCTAATCCGTTGGCCATCGCTGACCAAAGCTAAGAGACGAATTGAGGCCCTCTATTGGACGTAATATCCGACGGAACGCCAAAACGCGCTACCCAAGCCGTTAAAAAAAACTCGAGCCACCTCCGCGGCCGTGGTCATCGCCAGTGGGACCACTTCCGCCAACGCGTGGTTCGGTCCACCATTGTCAAAAGATGTGTGAACCCCTGTGACGCCGGTAGGGGGCCCACGAGGTCGACATGCACGTGGTCGACCCTTCTGGCCGGAATGCGAAACGGTTTCTAAAGGGGCTCTTGTGTGCTTGTGGATTTTGGCCCGTTGACAGGACATGCAGGCCTTTGCCCACTCCTTCACGTGCTTGCGCAGGCTCGGCCAAACAAACTTTTCCGTTATCATTTTCACCGAAGCGTGCGCTCCCGGGTGCGCCAGCGAGTGGACTGAGTCAAAAATGCGGCGGCGCCATGCGGCCGGAACCACCGGGCGTGGGCGCCCGGTCGACACATCACAGATTAGAGGGGGCGTACCGGTTTGTAAACACTTGCTCTCCAGCCTTCACCCTGCTGGTCCAGACTGGAGCGTGCGCACGTCTGCATCTGCACCCTGCTCTGCCGCCATGGCTGCGTAATCTATACCCACGTGAAACTGGGGGCTGCGCGCGCTCCCGGGCTGCTACTCCGCTGCGCAGTCACGGTGGCATGGTCCGCCTCTGTGCGCGCCGGTGCCGTGACCGTGCGCGAGAGGCAGTCCTTCACCACGTTGAGTTTACCCGCTACGTGCCGAATGTCAGTGGTAAATTCCGAAATTGCGGCCAGCTGCCTCTGCTGCCTGCCTGACCACGGGTCTGAAATTTTGGACATGGCGTATGTGAGCGGCTTGTGGTCCACGAAAGCGGTGAAACGCTGTCCTTCCAGCCAGAACTGGAAATGACGAATCGCCAAATGAAGTGCCAACAGCTCCCTGTCAAATGCGCTGTATTTTTGCTCAGCCTCGCTCAAGGATTTGCTGAAAAAAGCCAGCGGCTGCCAAACTCCGGCAACCTGCTGCTCTATCACAGCCCCTATGGCCACATCTGATGCGTCTGTCGTTAGCGCGATGCGTGCCGCTGGGTCCGGGTGAGTTAGGAGCGCAGCGTCAGCCAAGGCTTTTTTCACCTCTGTGAACGCGCGCTCCCACTCTGGGGACCATTCAACAGCATTGGATGGTTTTTGTTTCTTGAGCGCGGCATATAACGGCTGCATGAGTTGTGCTGCGTGGGGCAGGAAACGGTTATAAAAATTCACCATCCCTAAAATTTCCTGCAATGACTTGACCGTTTGTGGTCGGGGAAAATCCGCCACTGCGCGCACTTTATCCGGTAACGGAACTGCCCCTTCTGGGGAAACGCGGTGGCCCAAAAAATCAATCTGCGCGACGCCAAACTGGCACTTGGCCGGGTTAATTATTAAGCCGTGCTCTCCCAACCTCCTAAAAACCACGGTGAGGTGTTTTTCGTGTTCTTCCTCTGAAATACTGGCGACCAAAATGTCGTCGAGGTACACAAACACAAAAGGGAGATCGCGTAACACGGCGTCCATCATCCGTTGGAACGTCTGCGCCGCCCCTTTAAGACCAAACGGCATGCGTAGAAACTCAAAAAGTCCGAACGGTGTTATTACCGCTGCTTTAGGAATGTCCTCCGGCCGGACCGGAACTTGATGGTAGCCGCAACCAGGTCTATTTTGGAAAAAATGCGCGCCCCCGCTAGGTCTACTGTAAAATCCTGCATGTGTGGAATGGGGTAACGATCGTGTGCTGTGGTGTTGTTCAGCCTGCGGAAATCGCCGCACGGTCTCCAGGAGCCATCAGCTTTCGGGACCATATGCAGCGGCGAAGCCCATGGGCTTTTCGAACGGCGAATGATGCCCAGCCTCTCTAGGCTGGCGAACTCTTCGCCGCGCTATGGAGAGCTTGGCAGCATCTAAGCGCCGAGCCTTCGCAAAGACGGAGGGGCCAGATGTAGTGATAAAATGCTCCACCCCGTGTTTTGCGACCGTCGCTGAAAAAGTGGGTACCGTGAGTGCTGGAAACTGGGTGAGGAGCGTGTGGAACTTACCACCTGCTGCGGCGACGTTGGTCTGTACTGGTGGCGGGGACACTCGAGCTGAACAGGGAAGAGAGTAAAAAGAGAGTGCATTTACCAGCCGCCTATTGGCAAGATCAACTAACAGACCATGTGAGCACAGAAAATCAGCGCCTAACATGTTGAAACTCACCGCCGCTATGACAAAAGTCCATTCATATGTGCGGCCATGTAAGCGTAAAGACAAAGTTCTTTTCCCGTAAGTGTTGATGCTCGAGCCGTTTGCCGCAGTTGCTCCGCTACCACGGGTCCAGCCAACCGGTCAGCATAAGTTGGGGTGATGAAACTCACTTGGGCTCCGGTGTCTATAGGGAAATCTCGTCCGGAGCTCGCATCTGTGATGTAGAGCAGCTTGCTGTTTTCACCGAGAGTCGAAGCTGCTAACGACCCTCGGTCCTGCCGTTTCCCGAACTCCTGAAGCTGCAGGGCGCACACACCTGCGTGCCCTCTCGGCGAACCTCCAATGATAAAAACAGCGGTCATCTCCACCTCTGCGTCAGGGCCGTGCCTCTGCCACTGAACCCTCACGATCACCGTGTCGAGGCCGCGCCGCTGCCGTTGCCGGTAGGGTTGGGTCTTCTGCCTTTGGCTCTCCACTGCTTTGGGTCGCCGCTGTGGTCGTCTGCTCGCCGCAGGTGTCCAGGATCCTCTCTGCCTCCTGGGCCAGCTCCCGGAAATCCTCGTGGGTCTCACAACGTACGCCGGCCAGCGTCCCTCTCACGTGCGCCGGGAGGTTAGTTAGGAAGATATACTGGAAAAGGAAGCCATCGTTGTCTGACCCCCTCAGCTGTAGCATGTCTTCCATCAGGCGCTTGCCTGTATCCTCCCTGGTTGAGCAAAGCCAGGAGCCTCCTAGCCCTCACTTCTGCTGAGGGCGTGAAAAACTTGATGAGGGTAGCTTTCAACCTGCCTTATCTGTCGGTGGCGGGTGGCTGCTGAACCAAGCTCTGCACGCACCGAGCCGTGCGGTTGTCCAGCTTAGCGATGACATGGTGGAACTTAGTGTCATCCGCCGATACCCCTGTGAGCGCGAACTGTGACTCCGCTTGTAGGAACCACGACCGTGGATTGTCCTGCCAGAATTCCGGCAGCTTGACGGCTACGGCGCTCGCCAGGGCAGACTCCAGCGAGTCCGAACGCGGAGATTCTCTCCAGGCATTCTCTACGTCGATGGGTCACCAATGTGGGGAGCGTGGAATAAAGAGACTGAATTGTGTTTAAGTCAGATTTATTCAAGCATCCATCCCCAGCCTGCTCTCTCCAATGAGCAGGAAGAAAGAGGCTGAGCTACATCCAAGCTTCACATTTTATACCATTTCCTATACAGGCTTGTCACACACAGGAGGGATCACATATCCCCGTCAAAACCCCTTATTGACATTTCTCCCCCCTCCAGCCTTCAGTCTTCCACCTGCCTCCTGAAGGTCAGGAAGTCCTTTGTTCGCACCCCGTCCTCTTTGTTGTCCCCCGCAGGTGGTCCAGACTTTTTGTCCTCTTCATCGTGAGGTCAATCTACATATGTTATCTCAGCATCCCTTTTATGCTTACACATATGCATGCACAAATACACCGCTACATACATCCCTTTAATGCTTAAACATATGTATGCACAAATCCACAGCCATACCCCCCACATTTTTAAAGGGTTTGAAATCTTCTCCATTACCAAATCAGGCCCCCTTCCTCCCAAACACAATCTTCCATAGAGCCCATAAAAAGCTATAAATGACCCTGTCTGCAAGTATAACCACGTTTCTGACTTCAGGTTCTAAGTTTAACATGTTGAAACAAACCTCTTCCTTCCTTTTGTGTCTAAGATCTTAAATTACAAAACTCTTTTCCAGCTTTTGTTACTCAACCACTTTTTCAAGCCTGGGACATCCCAGCTGTGACACTTAGAACAAGAAAGTAGAACAGTTAAGAGCTAAATGAAAAGTTTTATTGAGTTTTTTTAGGTGCACTTCCTCTTTGTCTCTCACATGGAAAAACTGAAATAATCTGGTTTAAATTAATTTTTATTTGCATTTTTACAGAACTATAAATACACAGTTTTATACTATTTTACATAAATTGTTTGTTTTCTGATATTAAAATAAGAACAGCCTAGATGCTATCTCACTCCTCTATCCATTTTCTATAAAAAAAAAAAATCAGCATGATGAGGTGTCAACTGCAAGTCTTGGGCCGAATCTCATTCTCCTCCCAGGCAGAATCGTTGACTTTAGGCGCGTTCACGTTAGTGACTGAGGGTTGAGGGCTGTCCCATCTGAGATCAGGAAGCGGCTGACTGCTCACTTGCTGACTTAAATGACCCGTTCTCTAGGTCAGCGTGCTATACTGGCTTAGGGTAAGGGAATTACCCACAGTTCAGAGCGCCATGCCGGGATTTCTCAAGGAAGCTCCTGATTGGTCACCTGTTCATTACTGACCCCCACCCCACCCAAAAAAATACTGCCTTGACAAGAATTTAAGATCCTTGCTAAAATAAAAATATATGACATAAAGACTTTGAGTTTATTCTGCATTTTCACACCATTTAAGCAATTTAATAACATTTTGGTTAATTATGCAGTTTGATAAAAGATGATTTGCAGTTGTATCAGTTAAATGATCTAAGAAGCTGCATGTGGTCTATATTTATCATATATTCCATAACCTAGCATTATCCGGGCGGCCGCCGGCCCAAGACAAATATGAAATACTGAAAAGCAACCATCGTGGCAAATTTACGTCCCCTCAGTCCGAAGAGAGAGCCGAGAGGATCCTGGCGGTCTACGGCCACAGAGGAGGCAGACCTAAGGCCCTCATGGAGGACTTGCTGCAGCTAAAGAAGAGGACAATGACAACTTCCTCTTCCAATTCATATTCCTCAGTACGCGGCCGCCACACATGAGAGGGACACTCGCCAACTATGCGATGCAGCACCCCAGCAAGACTTCCGCGTGCTGGCCAACGAAGCTCAACGGCTCGTCAACGCCTGCAAGGAGCAGACACCCACAGCAGCATCCGCAGACTTCAACGCTGATGCCCAGAACCACGGGGAGCCGCAAAACCACGTGAGCAGAACCAGCCCGCGGTTGACAGCGACACGGCCAAAAACGTACAGACGAGCGACGTTTGTTATTCCACATACCGATTCGCCGAGAAGGCTCACAAATGCGTTCCCCCCTGCAAATTTACGATTTCGGGAAACGCCAAAGCCGAGAGCCGTTAACGGCAGCGGTTCTCGGCGAGAAAAGTAAGCTGTTATATGTGATGGACGGTCACACCGGCAAGCAGTTCCTTATTGACACAGGAGCTCAACTAAGTTTTGTCATGCCCTCCCAAGCAGATCGGGCCATGGGCACCCGGGGCAACGGAGCGGTGGCAGCCAACGGCTCCAGCATGACACTTTTGAC